>OX336896.1:17871645-19071645 GCA_946959425.1 Argyrosomus regius | reverse complement strand
ACAGAAGGAAGATAATTATGATAATACATTTTGACATAATCATTTGGGCATACCAGTTCATTCCTCTCATCAACCAGCAGTGAGTTGCGGTCTTCTAATTTGCGTATAGTTGAGTTCAGTTCAGACATGCGCCTCTGGTTTCTCCTCAGGTCCTGAAACAAACCAACAAAAATGTATCATTTCACTAATTCATTCACTACACATCAAGTTATGAGATCAGTATTAGTGGCATGTTGCAGGAGGCTGACTTCAGCAATAAGAATACATTCAATAAGAAGGCAACAGAATGACCATATCTGTAAGAGTCATGACACATTTAAATGTGCTTCAATCTCACAGATATTAAATCTAAATCTCATGAGCTGACACACATTAACTGTGACAATTGCAATTTATTATTGTTCGTTTGAGCTGACCATGGGACTGTAATAAATCAGGATTAAACTCTGCCTCACCTCTCACATGCTCCTGTTGAGTTTGTATTGATGTATATATCGAGGACAAAAGATTTGAGCTTTTTGCTCATAACTGACAATGAGCCTCATTCATAAGTATTTTTTGATTCTTCCAAACCTCTACCTATTTATAAAAATGGAAAAAGAAGAATTAAGAAAACCACATCTGTTTGAGAAATATAAAGAAAAAATATATATAAATTAACATGACGATAACACGCCCACTATGATATATGATATGATATGGAACTAGTAGCTAATATTTTACGCTGAAAATGACTTAATAACTAGATAGTTTGCCAACAAATTAAATCTGTTGACTGCCCCATGTTTGAGTTTGTCTTCAGGAGATTCAGACAAAAGTGAGCGAGCAGCTTTGATCATTATAAGCCCAAGAATCCCTTTTGCTGGTTTAAATGTAGTTACACGATTCTTCTTATGTGCTCATCTGTGACATTCTGTCCTCCCTTGTGCACAAATATGTTCCTGTGCACTCTTAAAGGATGTGCCAGATCTTTTGTTTGCAATATTTTTTCACAGGTTTAGAGCTGAGAAAAGTGTCGTGGAATCCTTGTCTGTAAAAAGAAACCTCCCCAAACCAGTCCTGGCAAATTGGTACTTTAGCTACAAGTGGTATTCATGTGCTAAAGCAAAGAGGAATCAATGGGGTACAAGAGGCAGGATGGCTCATAGTTTCTTTCAAATGAATAGTTTGATGTTAAGGTTTGATATGAATAAGCAGAGCATGAAATGTCTCCTTGCTATGCCTCCCTACTTACTGGGCTCCCACAGTGCTCTGCTCCATCTCCAGCTCTGCCTGGAATCTCTCTTTTCGGGCTTCCTAAGCCGCACTCGGCCTCCTTGACAAGGAACAGTTGTTCATCCAGGGCGTCCTTCTGAAGCTGCAGCTTCTGTAAGAAACCCGTCGTTGACTCCAGCTCCTTCTCCAGAGAAAAGATGGCGCGGTCTTTAGATTTGATTTCATCCACCTATAATGAAGGATATAGAAACAATAGTGTACTTAAGAAATTGCTGAAGGGACATAATTTGTTTCGGTTGAGCGGCCTGATATCGCTGTTCTGCTGCTAACTTGTATCATTCAACTTGTAAAAGGACAGGGACAGTTATTATGCTCTGCCTTTCTCATTTTCTTCTAAGAAAGTAAAAACATTTGCAATTTTTTTTTACTGTTGTTGCATACATATAGTTTTACACACCTGGTAACTAGCTCTCTGCAGCAGATTTTTACTTTTGCTTGAATATTTGCATGTTGTTTTTGCAAACAACGCCTACAGTTAATAAAATATATTGGAACTTACAGCATCCTATTAAACTGCATTTTTAAATTATATAATCCAAAAAAGAGTTTCCCTGTAGCTCTACAACAAGCTCTTTCACAGAAATACAGCTGATGTAACAGGAAAAAAGACCGCACTGTATGGACATCCAATGTGACATGAGCAGTGAGCCTTATTAATATTATATAGCAGTGACTGTGCGTACCAGTCTGCGGATGTCCCTCTCACTGTCCCACTTAATTTTAGAGATCTGCTCCTGGTGTTGCTGGTGCTCCACCCGCAGGTCACCAGCCTTCATCTTGTCAGCCTGGATCATGTTGCTGAGAGCCTCGTCGGTCTGCTTCTTAGTAGACTTCAGCTCGGCTATCTCCTGCAGGAGCTTCACTCTCTCCTGGTCAAAGAAGCGACGTGCGTCCTCCTTGGCTTCCAGGGTCAGCGCAGTGCGCACCTGTTGGAGCGGAGGGAGAAAGAGGAAGGGCGTTGTTGTGGTTTGGCAGGATTTCTACAGAATACTCATCATGTTTTATTTTTAGATTATTTAGGTGAGTAATGAGTATTTATTTCTAGAGTTCCCCCCATCAGGAGCTTTTTCTCAGAACTGAAGGTGACTGCCAAGCAGCTCTGTCCTGGTTCAGTTCCACAGCTGCTGCTTTGGGATTTTGGGTGAATTGCATGTGTTTATTTCTGTATATCTAGATCACAACTTCAAAATCAAACACTACTACAGCTTCACTCCCCTATCTTAACCTCACCTTCTCTCCGCTGCCATCCCGCATGGCGCTCAGCGCAGCTTTGAGCCTCTGGTTCTCCTGGTCTTTGATTTTGGCGTGGCGGGCCAGCTCCTGCTCATGTTGCCGTGTCAGGTTTTCCCTGAGAGCCTGGAGCTCCTTTTGCTTTTCCTCGTGCCACTTGGCCCGCTGCTCCGTTAACATGGCAGTGTGACGGTGCTGCTCCTGCTCTCGCACCCGCTTTACCTCCTGCACCTTGTCGCGTTCTAGTTTGCTTACCTTTAAGGGGAGCAACAGAGGAGGAGGAAAGATAAATTAGGTTATTTTACACTGGAGTACCTACTACTGGACCCCAAGTAAGCTTCAGTCATTGTTAATGGATCTAGCAAATATTTAACCACCAGTATAATCAATTTGATTATCATTCTTTCCATAATAATTTTATCAAAACAAAAAAACACACATTTCACATTCAGTCAGTGCATATCCTGTATGTGCAAAATCAAAGCTCACTACATCAACATGTATCTTTCTACTGTATGCAAAAAACTGTATGAAATATTTAGGGCAAATGTATGTATTTTGATGTTGCACAGTACCTTGCATTTTTCTTGGTGTAGCTCTATCTGAATGTCAGTCAGCTTGGACCTGAGATCTTCATTTGCTGCCTGTAGGGCAGAGATAAGCGCTTCGGGCTTCTCGCCCTTCGTACGCCCTTTTTTGGCCATTGAGTCAAATACTAGAGGGGCTCTTCTAATGCTTTCATTGAGACTTCACAGAAACTTTCCAAGGCGCTCCCAAGATTTTCCAGTTCCTCCTCTTCCTCATTCTCCTATCAGACAAAAGGGCTTGGGAAGGGGAGGTTGGAGGAGAGACAAAGAAAGACAGACTGAGACATAGTAAAGACTGATGCCGATGTTTAGCAAGATGTGTGGTCAAGTTCAAAATTTACATTTTTTTGACCCGATGATGGTCCCAGATGAATTGATTTGATGGAATTCCACTAAATGTACACAATAAAGTCTGTTTACTGCTACATATATGAAAAAAGTTGAATGAAATCTGATGGCAGTTGTGCCGAATTCTGGTCTTGCTTGTCCGGTCCAATGTACTTAAACTGCTTTGATTTTATGAAAACCGACTGAACCAGAGGACCAGAAGTTGTTAATAGCCATTAAAAACAGACAACAAGCAGCTCCAATTAATATCAACGATCTGGTGGGCAGCCACAACAATATTCTCAGTTAGCAGCCGAGTCGCATACAACACCTAGTGGTAAGATTCAGTATTACTGGTCCACTCTAGCTGGGACTGAAAACCACTATACACTGTTAGCGGCTGTGGCTCAGGAAGTAAAGAGGGTCATCCACTCCTCAGTAGATTGGTGGTTCAATTCAGTCTGCATGTGACATCAATGTAATGCAGCGGAAGTAGCTCAAGAGTTCAACCAAGAGAAGACTTAAAAGGTTTCGTGACATAACGAAAGAATATTGTTTGGAACAAATGGTTGTCTGTGGCGATCCTTCATTTCTACTGTTTTACTTTTCTTCATGCACAGCTTGAGGTCAGCTGTAAGCCAATGACCTGCTGAGTACTGCAGACGGACATGCTTAGGATGCATGGTTATATAAGCAGGAGGGCTTTTGATAAACGCTTTTAATGGATGGTAGTGATCAGTGAACCAGCCAAAGTCACTTTGTGTGACCATGAACATTTTAGTTGCTATTGGGAAAGAACATTTCTCTTTTGGGAATTTTCAATTAAGCAGACGTATTCTTGACTTATTTGAGGGAAAGCTCAGTTACACAGTAGAGTATTGATACGTCATTAGCGTCATCCTTTCAAATGAAGTCTGTATCTGTGTTTCCTTTCATTTAGAGGAGACATACAGTATCTTGATATGAAGTTTGCATCTCTCAGCAGTATTTACGACATGCCCCACCGGGGCAGTGTCCTTCATAAACTCCAAAGGCGAGTCTAAACTGTGCAATACAGACAGAAAAAGAGCCACAGAAATAGATTCAGTGAAAACGTAATAACAGATTTGAATGAAATGTTACCGTTTTACATACCTCTTCCTAGTAACGTGTGTAGAACGTACATACTTAACATACATGGTTAAACATAATTGATGATTCCTTTTTTTGTTACAACTTTTGACAACACTCCCCCAGCCTTGTCACACTGATTTGATATTTGATATGGTGAAGAATAACAGAAGAATATATTATTATTTTAACTGAAGAGTCTGGATAGTTGAACAAAACCAAATTGGTATTGACCCGCTGTGCCAAAGGACACCTGGTTGGGTTGGCTCGGGGCCGAATCTAGTACTGAACTCATCCAGATCTGGCCCATCTTTTGGCCAAATGACTCTAAAATAATCCTCATCTGTTCTGCAGCTGGACAAGATGTGAAAACCTGATTTGCACTAGTAACCTTCCAAAAGGTTGGTTCCTTTATCAATGTCTAATATATACTGAGTAATGTAGATTGGTTCATATGTGCACACTATCGTGACTAGCCATGATGACTCAGGAAGCACTGGTGTCATTGGTGTCCGACATAATCTAAGGAGGGATGACATAACATTGCTTAAAAGATTTTGAGATGCAGATTAGAAATGAAGCAGTCATCATCGCCACGTTCAGTCCACACGGGCTCATCACTCTGCAGTATTATGGAGCCTTTTGAAAGTGCTGCTGCTCTTTTTAAGCATCACTTATGGAGGCTGTCCAAAGAAACATTGATGAAAGCCACTGGATCAGTAACTGTACACACTGTACTGTATGTGTCAGCATATCATGTGGGTAAAAGGGCAAAGCAGCAATTTCAAACATGATTTACATGTACAGCAGAGTTTCAAACACTTTGGTAATGATTAGGCTGACACGAATGCCTGTAATCAATAACAATATGATGAATGTGCAACGTTTTGCACTTGACTTAGTATGTTGGTTGCATTTTGGTGTCATTGTAAAATTTCACACAAAAAAATGAGAAGGGAATGGTAAACCTTGAATATTTCTTAAATGTAAGTGTAACACAGTATGGCTATAAATATAAAGTCATCCTTAACTTATGTGGGTGTCTATAGGTCCTGTCTACACCTTTGTATCTACCTATGCAAGTATATAAAGTGTACACATATCCTGACTCTGATATAGGAGGTACCATCTTGGTGTGCTGTTAACAGTACCATACCGCCCTAAGGCAGTCTTTCCTCTGAACTCAAAGTGACCCTTGATACAGTTCGTCTGCCTTACACCACCTGACTCTCACACTGTAAGCCTAATTTTTCTCTCAGTGCTGCAGGAAATTAAATATCTCTGGACTGTATTTGAATGTCAAACAAAACAAGCTAATTAAAGATGTCACCTTGAGCTATAGGAGATTGTAACAAGCATTTTCGTACACTAAAAGATTAATTGACAAAAAAACAACAACAAAAAAAACAATTGATAATGAAAACATAGTAATCATTAGTTGCAGAGTTGATATGGATTTTTCATTACAGTGCAGTGTACGTACATAATGTACAGGAATCTTTATGGTGGTACCAGACACAGAAATTTCATCCCAGACAGTGTTATACTATGAGTAGAGCCTGTTCCTTCCTTTGCTTTGCTTAGGTGTTGTACTTACTCAGCACTCCCTTCTCCACCAGTCAGTTTAATAATTTAACTCACACTGTCACAGCAGTAAGGGGAGCTTTACCTTTAATAACTGCCTCTGTTAGTCCAGTAAGGTATTCTTGGCAGATGATCCGACAGTTTTTAAACCTACCCTATAGATTTTAGATGTACAGTATCTATCTAGATCTTCCAATTTTGTCTATTTTTTATACATAAAATATATACAATTATAATTAGAAAATATGCATAAAATAATACATGCTTGCTAGGTTGTGAAAACACCTTTGTCTGGTGTTTATCCTTTCTCTTTAGTAATAATGTTGTTATAATATTATAAATATATTAATAACCGGGTAATAGGTTTTTGATAAATGTTTTTTGGCCCAAATTCTCTGCTGCCCTTTTTGGGAGGGTTGCTACCATCAGTCGAAGGCACCTGATAACCCAAAAAATGTTCTTATTAACAACTTATACAAATATTTTAAAAGGTAAAAGGGTAATCAGGATTTACGCCTTTTCTCTGTTTTGTATGTACTGTACACTAACTTGTACATTAGTTGCAGCCATAATATATTTAATTGTTATTATTATGTTTTTATTTTCTTTCTTTCCGTGGTCAAACTAAGTCAAGGTATGTACAAAAACTCTAAGGGGAATGAAAACTACACATTGGTGCTGATCACGATTCACTGATGACTCATCTATATTCATCATGGACCAGCTGAATACACCATCATACAAAGCCAACCACAACTTACCATGACTACTAATACTGTATTAACCTACAAACCATTCACAGCAGCCAGATGCTGTTCCGAAGGGTTAGACTAGCTATGAGTTTGCTTGTGAGCCCAAGTCAATCTGATTACCGTCATATTCCATTTTCAGACTGCACTGGAAAATAATCCGCTGGCTAGTCAAATGAACATAACACACACAGACAGGCACCATGGATAATACTGGGCCATGCGCCGGATGTTACCTCAACTGACTAACCTATTTTGACTCCCACTTCTATTTCTATCTATATTACTCTCACTGTTTATCACTCAGCTCTGTGAATACTCTGTGGACAGATTTTAGGGTTAAGAGAAAAGTTCACTGCATTGTCTGTGTTGAGTTTCATGATTTCTATTTCTCCTAGGAATATCCAGAAGCAGTGGGTAATGCACTATTTAACAGGCTTCTCACAGACACCATGGTTCTCATAAGACATACAAATGAACAGAAATATACAGTATTTTAATAGACCTTATCTTCCTCTAAAATTAAATCTAAATGCATATTGCAGCAGAAATTGTACTGATATTGATAAAAGTGAGGAAATCGGAATTTTGCAAGGAACAATGAAATATTCAATGAAGAATTCAATGTTTACAGAAGTCAACTTCCAGACTGATGTCAATCCCTTTACAGCAAACATACCAACAAACTCTGGACCAGTAGACAATCACAGTCAACAACAATACAGGACTTAAGCAATAAGAAACCATATCAAAAAGAAGAAACATTTTAGATTAGCAGTACCTTACTAACTCCTAGTAGCTGTCAAATCAGACGTAGACACCCAGTAGCTGGAGAGTGCAGTACCAGCTCCTCCGACCAACCATCTGACAAAACTGAGGACCAATTTATATGGAGTGACACAACTGCTACTGTCATGCCAGAAAGGGTTTAACTGGATCTTGCAAAAGCTGTTTATTCTTCTAAGAACTACCAAGAAAGTCGAGCAGATAACGCATCCGTCACGCTCATCCCTTAAAGTATAATATTAACTACTTTCAAATGGAAAGTTGTGGCAAATAAGGCATTCATTACCAAAATGATTTTCAGAAGTATTAAGATTTAAATACTGGATCTGAACTGTTATCATCCTTACAATGTGTACATAGAGTGAGCAAAGCAGGATGCCAATAGGGCAAACAATATATATATATATGTGTGTATTGTACTTCATATAATTTATTTTTCTCTTTCCCAGACTGTTTATGCAACAGTGTCTCGCAGTTCACTGGACACGTCTGCCATAGAGATGCCTATTATCGTCTGCCAGAGCTCAATGGTATCTGTTTTGGGGCACACAAATGGCCAAAACATAGAATTAACATTTGAAAAACTCAACACTGTCTATCCAGTGATATTCTAACAAGCAGTCCAACAACAAGGATTTATTGGCCCAAAGTATGCTGCTCAACAAGCACCACTTAGCTGAGCAGAACACTGGGTCAAATTAATCAAATAAATATAAAAAATATAAAAAGAAATATAAAATATATATTGTTAAAAAATAAAAAAATGTATTATTGTTATTTCCTTGCCTTTTAGTTCGGTTTTGATCTCAACTCCCAGGGAAATTATCTGGCTCTTTAATGGCTAAATGCTTCACTATGTTCACTAACTCTGTCTGTCTGCCATTTGGTATTGAGCAGTAAAGTGGGTTTATCACAGCTTTTTTTCTGGAAAAGGGGTTGATAGAAAAATGAGACTGAACCACACACTGAGCATGTATGTAAAAACATGTTAAAATGCTCAAAAGCACAATGGAGCTGTAGTGGGATGATATTGACAACAGCAACACCTTTAAAGATAAAGTACACTGGCACCATGACCCACTTTTGACTCCTCAGGCATCAATTTTGGATGTTAGTGCTGGATTTTCCAGACAGACTGAACCAGGATACTAACAGAAAAATTGAGCAGGCCTTGCTATTTGGTTTGATGGATGCTCTTACATATATGGTTAGATGGTTAATGGGCTTTAAGGACCAACTTTTGCTCTTTTTAGAGACTTCCAGTGTTTTCTATGATTATTTTGAACTGCGTGCCAACGGTGCATTTGCCAAATCTGGCTCATTCAATACCACTACAATTTATATGTCATAAAGAGAAATGCAAGAGACATCTACTGTGTTTTGCAAAACTGCAATTTGCATCAATATTGGGCTATTAAAAGTTACAAATGGCCAATTAATATTCATTTGGGAACATACTGTACAAGCTGAGATTAGACATAAATGGCCATCTTCCTTTCTGCTCACAAGGATTTTTGAGTCCAAAATAAATCATTCAACCAAGAGCCAACATTTTCTATATTGGGACCCACCATCTGTCATCCTTTACCCAGTCAAACTACTATATAAACCATTTTTTGCTTTGGGTTAGGGGTTGGATTAAAGAATAAAATATGCTTTGGTTGCCTTTGTGGATCCCATTTGGAGTTTCCATAAGCCCCCTAGAACTGTGTTGAGAAACCAGCCAAGCAATATAACAAAATTTTGCTCAGAATTGGTCAGCGGAATAAAAAAAAAGAAGCAGCTACTAGAAACCTTCTGGCTGCAGAACATATTTAGGAAAGTGGGGGTTGGATTCTACCTGGTCAAATGTCTCAAGGCAAAGTGTCTCTTAATATATATAATCTGGTTATGATTGATAGATTTTATTTATAACACAGAACTGAAACATCTTAAAGTACTTACAGTAGTTCCATAAACTACAAACATAACAGTTTAAAGATGTATTATCTCAGTTAAGTCGTCTTGTATCAATTTACATGAATGATATAAACAAATAGGGATGCTTCTCTTTAATTACTGTCACATTATCAGGGTTGATCGCCATGAATCATTAGTGACACAATCAAAAATAATCAACACCAACCTCTGACTGTTGTGGCACAGGAATCCAAACTTTTCCTCATACCATACCTCATCTGCGTGTTTCTTTTTTTTGTTTAATCCTTTTCCACCAACAAAATCTTACATTTCTATTAATGTTTTTACTAATCCAGGTTACGCAATTGAGTCGGCAAAAGTTAGTCAGACTGATGCCAGCGCTGCCCCTGTGTCAGTGAGCAAAACAAGTTTAATCAGTCTGTGGTATGGTGGTGACGTAAGTTGGTTCAAAGTGCCATCACATTGCTTGGAGTCAAGCTGCACTCTCCTGCTTGTTTGTGGATTATGTTTTTTCTTAGTTTAGACCAAAAATGTCCTCTAATACATTTGCCTCAGGTCAAAATACCAACCCAGTGTATGAACAGAGCTCTATTAATGTTGGACATGATGCATCAAAATGCTCTAGGTACACATATCCTCCATGGTTTGCATGTGACTTTATTAATGGTATTCATACAGTATAGTTCTGAAACAACAAATATAATAAAGTTCACTGTATTACTTACCAAACACTTTATCAGTATGATCCAACAGGCCTACTGGGATGATCTTTGTGTTTACGCAATCGAGTCAGCACAAGTTAGTCAGTCTGATGCCAGCACTGCCCCAGTGTCCATGAGCAACTTCAGATTAATCACTCTGAGATCTGCTTGTGACGTAAATTGGTTCAAAGTGTCATCGCATCATCTGAAGTCAAGCAGAGCTCTCCTTGTTTGTGGATTATGTTTTGTGTGCCTCTTAGTTCAGGCCAAAAGAGACTCCTAATCCATCAGCCTCAGGACAAAATACTAACCCAGTGTATGAGCACAGCTCCACTAATGATTCCTACTCCATGAGCTGCTTGTGGCTTGAATGATCAATTCACATAGTCCTTTATAAAGGTGTATTTTTTTAGTTCTCAAATAATAAATTAATGAGAAATCCCTGTGTTGGTAGTTAACAGACCTACTTGGATGGTCTGTTTGAGGCTGTTTGTGTTTATTCGGATTATTGCTCCATTAATGTGACAACTGAGCTCTCATTCTGATCCCTTTTAAAGTGACTTATTGAACTTTATTCTGCCCATTTTGATCCCCTTGCTTGATTTTGCTCCCCCAATGTGTGCTATCGAACGACCCTTCTTTTGAAATCCAATCCATAACCTATTAACTTGTGGGCATTCACTAACCTACATCTGTGCTGACCCTGATAAATACCTTCCCAGCAGGGTGTTGTGTGTTAAATCAGGCCAGTGTGACACCCTGAGGCAGTTGCAGGCTCACAGACCGTGTGGCCCAGTCTGGAGGCCCCTGTCAGCCTCACTGTGAGTGTAGACTACAACATCCTCTTACAACATCACTGCAGCATCCTTTTCAAAACATGGCCAGTAATGTGTGATGACCTGTCAGGCAGAAAAATGCACATCCTGCAAAGCGCACACGCGTAATTACGTACAAGCAAAAGCGCATCTGGCTTTACCTGAGGCATCAACAGCTGGAAGCTTCACTGCACAACAAGTCCTGCCACCAAAAAAAAAAAAAAAAAGCTGAAATAATCACACAGAGATGATGCTCGGTGCAGCGTGAGCATCCGTCGTGTGTGCTATAAGATGGCCCTGTATGGCACCAGCTCCATCCTCGTCATCTTTGAAGGGCTTGCTTGTTGTAGGCCAAGCTCTGCCACTTCCGACGTGCAGGCTAAAGCACAGCGACACGCTCAAATCAAGACAATGATCCAGTTGTTATATTATCGCACACGATGATGGCATTTGTTACTGCAGTGTTACCTTTACGGTTTGAACCGTTAGTGAAATAAAAGCGAGTAATCTCACAGAGATGATCAACCTGACTCAACCCAGCAGGCCCGCTAGTCCCAGTAACTCCCAGTGCAGACGATGTACAACCCAACAGCAGCGGGATTTACAAACCTTTCCTTACCTCGTCATCGAATCTCATCGTGTGTGCAGTCCTAATCTGTGTGAAACCGTGTCCATGACATGCTGCTTTTCTTTAGGAGGAAGGAATTTAAAAAAAAAAAGATTCGCTCCCCTCCGCTATGATCTCAGCATCAGCAGCAGCTCCGTACAATGAAGCAGTGATGGCCGGTGGTGATGATGCTGGGAGCCCCGCCCTCCTCTCCATGCAGCCAGAATGAGCTCACTGGTTTCCAGCTCAGCCGGCTCCAGTGCCGCCGCCGCAGTCCTCCAGCACACAGATCCATAGAACTGTCCGTAACGTTTCTGTAACAGTAAGCAAACGTTTCTTAGATGTAAAAAAAAAAAAGAGTAAAACGTTTTCATTGCAACTTTCGACCCATTTCATTTGCTAATGATTTGTTTGTTTTCTTCGTGTTCATTCATTATAATAGTATATTCTTCTGCAATGTGAATTCTATTGGTTCCCACTGATGGGGCCCATTAAAAGAAATGATTGTGACATTATAACCATGAGCCCATTTTGACAGCTTAAAGGGACAATTTTTCAAATGCTACTCATTGTCCAAATAAGTAATTCAGTCATCCACAATCAACACTGTTTTACATATATTGGCAATAAGTTATCACCATCAGTCAATAGTTTAAACCCCCTTCTGCATCAACAAGAGGCCCATCTCGGAGAGGGATCTCCCACTTATAGTTTTATAATATAGTTTAGTATATGTTGTGAGGGGATCATTAGTTTGCTTTTGAATTGCTGTATATAATATATAGTATATATAAATATTATACACTATTATATACTTAAAATTATTATACAAACTTGCATAACATGCCTTGCTAATGGAAATGCAAATAACTATATGTGTTAACACCAGTCCTCTATTCTTTAACATTATGAAAATGTTCCTTGAAGAACTGAAGTGGTGATTAACAAATTAATTTCTATCACAAAGGTTCATGGGTATATATTTTAACCAATTTTGGGCTTCCCGTGTAGTATACATGATCACAATTTTAAAAACTTCAAGGATAGTTTTTATACCCTCCACAGCCCGCAGGTTATAAATTAATGACTTTCAGAGGCAGTCACAAACACCGTTTCAAAAAAAACACATGTCGCTGGTTTGAAAAGTTAATCTGTAAAGGTCACTGTAATCTTTAATATATGTTCCATAACCTATACAACACGTGTTAAGAGTTACCTCTATGGATTTTGCAGTAATAATTGAGTGAGAGGTAGCGCCATCTAAAGGCAGGTCGCAGAATTGTGAGGAGTTGAACTCAGATCTCTCAAACGTCGATTGAATATTCAGATGATATACATTTACTGGTGCAGACGTCATGAAATCCTGTTAGATTTAATGTTTGCTTGAGAAAATCTGCATCTCACATCTATATGTGTGCATCGACAAACACTTACGAAACAAAATAATAGTTCTTCTGACGCAATAAAGTCCTTGTTATGCTTCAGTGTTGGATAAATCAAGGCGGAACAGTAGATCTGGACCGCCCCACGTGCATTGACAGCTGATATCACCTGCTCCTCCCCACAGTACGCACATCTATGTATCTGCATCTTAACTACTGTCTCACCCAACATCATTCTAACTTACGAGAGAGCTGCAGTGACATCTTCACTTTGCTAACAAACCCAAGCGCATTTCAATTTCTCCATTCGTGCGCAGTTTATTTTGGACAAAAACTTATACAAGTACAGAATACGTTGGCCTCACTGAGTGGTTTATGAAAATAACTGTTAAGTGATCTGCAAGGGGAAAAGATGGTCATGAATGGAAAGAATGATACCTGCGCAACTTCTGTGCCAAATGGATGCCCACCAAAGACGCCTGAAGAGTTGAAGGAACGGGGGTACTGGGGGACCAAGGCCGAGTTCATCCTGACTGTTATGGGAGCGATCATCGGACCTGGGAATGTTTGGAGGTTCCCCTACTTGTGCTACAGAAACGGCGGAGGTGAGTTCTCACAGAAACGGCTCTCAATCTGGGACAATTATTGGATTCCCCCCCCCCCTTGTCTTTTCTCCGAACTCATCAAGAAGTTTTTTTTTTTAAATTTATTTATTTTTGCAGGTGTTTTCTTCATCCCCTACATTTTGTTTATGTTCACCTGCGGAGTCCCCTTATTCTTCCTTGAAACTGCCTTGGGACAATACACCAACCAGGGGGGAATCACGTGTTGGAGAAAGATTTGTCCGCTTTTCCAAGGTAAATAAAACGCCTTATTTCCTGCTCACATTTGTCAGCTGGCTTGTCATGTGTTTCACCGCGCACACTTGGGATGTAATCCTCTACTTATCATGTAATTTCCTCTTTTTCCAGGCATGGGTTATGCTAGTCACTTAATCATCACATTCAGTGCCACCTCCTATATTATCATCATTGCATGGGCATTCTTTTACCTGTTCGCATCCTTCAGTGCAGATTTGCCGTGGGCCACATGTGGACACTACTGGAACACAGGTGAGCTGTCCTGCAACTTTTGGCTAGGGCTTGACTGCAAATTGTAGTGTGAATGAATATACAATGGTGTAGCAACCTACAGTAAACTCTTGGCAATACTCTTTTTACTGGACATTTGTTTGTTGTTTTTCTTAGCATCTCTTCTCCTGCAGTGCAGGCAAGTATGATATAATGTATTTTAAATAAATCACAGCAGATGTATACAGTGCTACAGAACTCATTACTTAGCTTCCCTCAAACATTTAGTTTTGTTGATCAGTAGGTCATTCAATAACATGCAATAATAAAATATAAGTACAAAATACCTACAGTACAAATCATCTTTAGGTTACTATATTGTTACCCATTTATTCCCTTACCTCAGATCTTGTTTAGTTTAGTTAGTGGAAAACTCCCTTGTCCACAGGTAGGTAAACACAGGGACAAATCACAAAAACTATATTAGAACAAATATAAAACAGCAACAACAATAATAACTGTAATCTAAAGTGTCACTGTGACAGCACAAAAATAGAATATATAAATACTTTGCATGTTATTATCTCCGAGGGGTTGTAGGGGGTGCATCAGAGCATGTTTTAAGTTCACCTTTTAATTTGAAATTTTCATTCCCACTGTTTTATTTTCTTATACTTAGACTCATGCTTGGACCTCAACCATCCAAATCTGAGCTTCAGCATAACATCCAGACCGAACACCACTCTTCCTGCTGTGGAGTTCTGGCAGTAAGCATGTAGTCAACGCAAGCAAATTTAATTGAATACTAATTTTTATTCCAATACCTTCCCTTTCCCTTTCTTTCTCCCTCTTCCTTCTTCTTTTCTCAGTCCTCCCTATCACTTCAAAGCATCTCTTCCTCCACTCTACACAGCCCACCTTTGCGTTTCCTCTCTGCCTCCTCTCAACCACCCTCCATGTCTTCCTCAGTTCTCTTTTCTCCATATAATCCTGTTTCCCTCCCTTTTACCTGCCATTCATTTTTGCTCTCCCTCTCACCCTTCCACCCATCACCATCGATTCCTCCTCTGTCCAGGCGCCGGGTTTTAAAAATCTCTGGCGGCATCGAGGAGGTGGGCAGCTTGAGGTGGGAACTGGTCTTGTGTCTCATCCTGTCCTGGGTCATCTGCTACTTTTGTGTTTGGAAGGGCATCAAGTCAACAGGAAAGGTTAGCTGCTCAAACACTGATGAACATTCAGACATTTTTCACACATATTTATAAAAACTTTCAATGTCATGTTGGTGGTTGGACAACTGGGCAATTAGATGACACAGTATACAGTTTATTCAACTGCTTAAGTATGCTTAGTTTAAGGTGACCTTGTAAGCTGACATTTCTATGCCCCTACCTTATACTGCATTGAAGCGTATTCATATTGTTGATATCTTATGTCTACATGCATTTACATAAAACTATATATGTAACTGCAAGTGAACAGTTGATGATTGATTGATTTATAGGTCCATAAAATTACTGTTTGGGAAATATTCTATAGGATGTGGCTGACAGTTAATGACTTGATGGTTTGCAGATTGAGCATTAGAACTGCTTGCTAACCATATTCCTGTGATCAGCAGTCGTTATGAAGAGGAACATACAAGCTAGGTTTTGGCCTTAGGCTGCAGGATCAGATCCAGTATCAGTAAAACTGATTCACCGAGCCCGCAACTGTCAGCACTATAGGAACTGTTTGAGGAATTCACCATCGTCCATACATGGGATGTTCCTGATCTATCAGCAATTAAGTGTGTCTTAATTTGTGTCAAAAGTGGATTTGTGTGTATGTATATCTATGATGTATTAGTCATCACCAGCCCTTGATTATTGAAAATATCTAATATTTATTATTTCCAGTCGCCCAAATGTGAAGATTTGCTGCTTTTCTCTGTTTTATATCACTGTAAACTGAACTGTTTTGAGTTTGAGCTCTTATTTTCTGTGTTTCCTTTCAGGCGGCCTACTTCACAGCCACTTTCCCTTTCATTATGCTGTTGGTTTTGCTCATACGTGGTCTTACTCTGCCAGGGGCAATGGATGGAATCATTTACTACCTCTACCCTGATATCTCTCGCCTTTCAGATCCACAGGTATACAATCTGAGCAGAACTTCTATATTGTTTCCTCTACACAAGACGTGCACATACAAAAATGGATTTTGTTTGACCTTTTCAGGTGTGGATGGATGCTGGCACTCAGATCTTTTTCTCTTATGCCATCGGCTTTGGGTTCCTAACCTCTCTTGGGAGTTACAACACTTACAACAACAACTGTTACAGGTAAGAAAACTGATCTGTCAAAACATTCTGGAAATAAAATGTTGGTTTCTTCTTTTTTATATAATGTCCCTGTAGACACATTTCTTTGCTCTTATGTGTGGCCTCTTTATATGATTTTCATGCTGCAAAGCTAAGTATTTCTTCATTTAAGTTTAATTAGTTTATAGTCCTGTGATTAAAACAAGCTAATTAAATGAGAATCCACTTCTACAAAACTATTAACCAGGCCATCCACTCTTCATTTTTCTTTCAGGGACTGTTTCTACCTGTGTTTACTGAACAGTGCAACCAGTATTGTGGCAGGCTTTGCCATTTTCTCTGTTTTGGGTTTCATGACCTATGAACAAGGAGTGAATATTTCTGAAGTAGCTGAATCAGGCAAGTACTGAGTCAGTTAGATCCAACTTGACAATCTGAGTGATAAACTGTTTTAATACATTTACTGAAATTATTGTTGGGGAGCTTGTAGTATAAATATTTCTGGTTCTTTATCCTTATACCATTTATCCTTATATACACTTTTTGTGTACACTGCAGCTTCATATGCATTATTTCCTGCAGCTTTTATGCAACTTTATTCTCCACTATTTTTTTTTTTCATTTTCAAGTGACATGTTTGCCTGTTGAATTGAATTTAATGCATGTTTGTTCTATATCTTCTTGCATTCTGTATGGATGTGTGTGTAGGTCCAGGGTTAGCATTCATTGTCTACCCACGTGCTGTAGCCATGATGCCCTTTCCTCAGGTGTGGTCGGTGTGTTTCTTCGTCATGATCATTCTGCTTGGATTGGACAGTCAGGTACCAGACTAACCTGTCTGAATGAATGAATGTTTGAATGAATTGATGAAAAACCTTACACTTTTTCCTCCCAATGCTTCCTTCCAGTTTGTTGGCCTGGAGTGTCTCATGACGTCACTTGTGGATCTGTTCCCGACTTACCTGCGCAAAGGCTGTAAACGTGAGCTGGTTCTGCTTGCTATCTGCAGTACCTGCTGTTTGCTGGGATTCTCTCTGGTCACTGAGGTTTGTACAGTCCCTGCTGGTAAAATATTACAAGAAGCAGAGAGAGCATAAGGACTAAAGTCAAAAACTAGGGACAAAATAGGTCAATTAACATAACACTTAAGAAATGGTTCAAAAGATGACTAACAGCCAGCCTAGCTTTATCTGTTGGTAACAAAATCTAAGAAGTTTTATACTCTATACCCTCTTCCTCAGGCCCGAGGATGGTCTTGTAGATCAAAATGTTGCCTTAAAAAGATAAAACTACTAAAAAAGATTAAACTATTTCTTTGTAGTCTTTCTGCTTTGTGCACTGCAGAAATATATATATATGTATATATATATATTTTTTTCTCTGGATGTGCACACACTTGGTCTATCTCAGAAAATTCACCTACAAGCACCTCCAAAGTGAACAAATTATATGTCATTTGTTTAATCTGTATAAAAATGGAGTGTAAAAATGCCCTCTTGCTGCCAGACTAGCAGTTTCCCTTCTGGTCCTTATGCTAAGCTAAGCTAATCATCTTATGGCTCCTGCTTCATATTTAGGGGACAGATATGAGAGTGGTGTCAATCTTCTCGTAACTCCCTGCAAGAAAATGAACAAGCATGTCTTAAGATGTCTAACTCATCTTTTGTGAACACTTTAAACTTGTAAATATTTTAATTTATGGGTACATCATTTACATTTACATTTACATTTAGTCATTTAGCAGACGCTTTTATCCAAAGCGACTTACAGAAAAGGGAACAATCAAGGTATAGTGTGATAAGAAGCGTTAGTGCAGCAATAAGTGCTAGTGACGATTCTTTAAGGTGTAGATTTGTCGTGTAGTGCTAGGAGAGAAGGTACTCTCTGAAGAGCTGGGTCTTCAGGAGTTTTTTAAAGGTAGAGAGGGACGCCCCTGCTCTGGTAGGAACTGGTAGTGCGTTCCACCAACGGGGAACAACAAACGAGAAGAGTCTGGATTGCCTTGAACGAACGGGTGGGAGAGCCAGGCTTCGTTCATTGGAGGAGCGCAACGGTCGTGAGGTAACATGTGCCTGTATAAGGGCGTTCGAGTAGGTAGGTGCAGTACCGGAAACAACTTTGTAGGCGAGCATTAGAGATTTGAATTTAATGCAGGCTGCAACAGGTAGCCAGTGGAGCTCGATGAGCAGCGGGGTGACATGTGACCTTTTGGGTTGGTTGTAGACCAGGCGCGCTGCCACGTTCTGGATCATCTGAAGAGGTTTCACTGTGCAGGCTGGCAGGCCCGTCAGGAGGGCATTACAGTAGTCTAGTCTTGAGATGACGACAGCTTGTGTCAGGAGTTGAGTAGCATGTTGAGTTAAGTAAGGTCTGATTTTTCTGATGTTGTAAAGTGCAAAGCGGCATGACCGGGCAACTGAGGCGACATGATTGGAAAAGATTAGTTGGTCATCAATCATAACCCCTAAGTTTCTCACCACCCTGGTGGGGGCGAGACATAGGGAATCAATTTTGATGTTGATGTTGTGGTGTATAGTAGGTTTGGCTGGGAGGACCAGCAGTTCAGACAGCAATTACTCTGCAAAACATGATCAATCCTGTTCTTGAAGTGTGAAAAGTCATGTTTCTGTCAAACACAGAGGTACTCAAGCTACGGCACCCTCCTGTTCTCTCTATTGCTTTGCAGGGCTTGCAGGAAAGCTTGCCAAACCCTCCGGCGTCTTTCTTGGCGGTTTTCTGATGTGTAGTGTTACGCAAATAATCCCCTAACACCTTAATCTTAATCTTTAAGATCTTTACAGCCAAAGACACAGTTAGCTGTCTGGTACATGAATAAAAATGAGTGGAAGAACTGTCAGAGCTTCATGTATTTTCAAATTAAACAACAATACCAATAATACACACTTAGTGTATACCACAGCCACTGCCTGACTTTAATGATGGAATAATTGCATTACTGGTGTTACATCATAATGATAATGGGATCATGGTTGTGTCTTATCAGTTTGGTGAGATGAAAAACAAAAATTCAGATGAATTATGAAAAGATTCACTCCCACATTTTTTACTTACTTTGCCAACTGGCTGCTATACAAATGCTGTGGGTAAAAACAGTTACTCTTGGTCATTAATATCATTGTTATACTCATTATTATGATCACTTCCTTGTTTTTAGGGAGGGATGTACCTGCTCCAGCTGTTGGACCATCATGTCTGCAGCGGCACCACCCTGCTCCTCCTCTCCCTCTGCCAGTCCGTCAGCATTGCCTGGGTGTACGGTAAGTCATAACCAACCTCGAAAGATTACATCCTGATGACCAAACAGACAGCTGAAACTTTGGTTCCAATTATTTTCAAAAGGGGCAAAAAACAAAACAAAAAGAGTATACACATGTTTGGTATGCTCATAAATTCACCTCACAGATGAGATTCCTAAAATCTTTCCTTCCCCGAAAGGTGCTGACCGTTTCTATAGCAACATCACATCCATGATTGGGTATCGTCCAAGCCCATTTATGAAGTACTGCTGGACTTACATTACTCCATTCATCTGTCTTGTAAGTGTTCAGTCTTTTCATTCACCTCTTCCTGTTTGTCTTTTCAAAGTTGAATTTTACATCCCAAACATTTGATTCTATTAAATGAATATGCATGTCACAAAGTGATGCATAATACTCATTAAAGGATTTATATCTTTATGTTCTTTTTATATTCCCTACTCCTTTTATATGTTATGGTTTGTGGCCCCAATTTTATGATTTCCAGTATGTAACTATATATATTTTTTGTTTTTTTTGTTATTACTGCAATCTTTATCATTAATCCACTTTGTCTCCTCCAATCACAGGGCACGTTCATCTTTTCTATTGTCAAATACTCTCCGCTGAAGTTCAGTAACAGTTATGTTTATCCACTCTGGGCCAACGTCTTGGGCTGGTTCATTGCCACTGTCTCCCTCTCCCTCATCCCACTGTTTGTGTTATATAAAATAATACAAGGAGAAGGCACTCTGCAACAGGTAAGGATGCTCCTCTCTGAATTGTTGAATTACTGTTAAACAGGTTTTAAAGTGGAATTTGACAGGCTACATATACTGTAGTGGTGCAGTGGAAATATTTGACTTGCCTCAATTAACTCCCACGTTGATTTTACTGTGAGCTCTTGTGGACTTCTTTTCGTTGTGTACCTTTTATGCACCCATTTCTTGATAGATTTTTTTTCTGGTGACCCATCTTAGAGTTGTCTTCATGTAGAATGAACTGGCTTTGGGCTGAGAGCCATAGAGTCTGAAATTATTCAGAGACTAACACATTGCTGGTTTTGCTGCTTTAGGAATTGTTGACAATGGCAGGAATAAAGAATATTATTATTAAAGAATATATATTATTATCATTTAATCAGCATATGTATTGTAATGATTTTTACTGTATTGGGTTGGTGTAAGAAAGTAAGAAACATTCTTGTCAATCTTTTTTTTTTTCTTCAGCGATTCTTGCTGCTCTGCCAGCCTGTGGACGACCTCTCCATGCAACAAAAATGTCTTCCTGCACTGGGAACCAATGGCACTGCTGCACTCACAGAGCTCAAACCTTTATCCCACACTGAGGACGTCATTCGGGCATAGTGAAATTGTCTTATTTGGTTTCTCCAGATATGAACTTAGCTTGTGCAAGGATTTACATGTGTAAATGTTTTCTGAGATAAAATATATACTGTTTAAAGCTCATACACATGCCAAGATGGCAAAGATCAGGTCGTTCAATATCAATATCTAACATTTAATTGCATTTTATTGGGTCATGCTTTGGTCTGTTTTTTTATGATTCTCCTGTTTTGTAGTTTAACAAAATATTGATGAATATAGTATTAGATTTTTTCTACTGTGCATGATACATGAGCCAATTTGGCGCATTTTCCCCTGTGTATTACTGAAGATTATTTGTGTACCATATATATATATCACACATGGAATGTATGCGTCCTGTATATAGGTCTGTAACACACCTCTTAAACCTATAGTGTAAGTGCCTTACAACAGCATATTTAGCTCATTTACCCATTTACTCAGTACTGTAAGACATTTTCTTGTCTTTACACTCACAATAGATTAATTTTGATTTGATTTTTTTATTATTACTTTGGAAGTAAGTAAGTTGTATTGATTGGAGAAATGTGTTTCTATACCTACAGCATGAGTTCAAGAATGAATATCTTTCATCAACATTTACACAAAAACCTTACATTTCGTTATCTGTTTTTCAAGTATTATATTATGGATTTCGTCTACCTATCTGTATAAACACTATACACTACACCCATAATAACCCTTCACAATATTAAGTTACATGAGTAAAAAAATGTTTTACACAAATGATAACAAAGATTCAGGGTCCTGTTGCGTTCTCAAACTATGTCTTTTGTTATTGTCAGAGACCCCAAAAAGCAAATATCAGTATAATCTCAGGCATCTCCAGGTACCTGTTGAGTTTTCAGGCCCCTGACCTTCACAGGTCAGACTCCCTTGTGTTCTTCTAATATTAATATTTTGCCTCTGACATCTCTCCTCAGGCAGTTTTATACAAATTCAGTCCTTCACGTGTGAGACTCATTTGTTGTGCTGCATGTTATCAGTTATCAATTAGTTTTTGACTGCATCATAGACCTGTGTTTTATAAGTATTGTAAACATGTGAGAACCCGTCTGACAAAAAGCCTTCATTCAGCGGCTGCTCTGGCAGCAGCACAACGTCTCTCCCTCCCCTCTGGCAATGTGAGTTACTATGGTTATGGGAACATCTTGAAATTTTGTAATGACTCTCAATAAGATCATGAATGTAGTCGGATTTGATCCACAATGCTGAAATCTTGTGTTATAACATAATCGTACATGATTAATCTAAAGCCAAATAAAAAGTGAAGCCTCAAAGCTCCTCCTTTATGAAAATATTACGTATGTTAATTGTCCTGTGTGCAAATCATCATCATGCTTTTGTGTTTATCCTCACCCCGTTCACACCAACTTGACAAGGTAATTTAACTGAACCACTCAATCTTGTTCATTTGACAGGAACTCTGTTTTCTAAGGACACAGGGAAACGCACCTGATGTAACTTAGGGACAACATGTCAAAGAAACTGACAAGTGTTAATTAATCCCACCACAGCCTTGGCTCAATGAATCCATCCAAGATTTAAAAAGAGACTGTAGGAGAAAGGAAAGAAAATGGAAAAAAACTGGTCTGACTGTACTACGACATTTGTTGCCATGATGAACTACCAAACTGCAGTTAAAGAAGCAAGAGCATTCTTCTTTTCTAACATCATTTTAGCAAATCACTCAAACCCCAGAACCTTATTCACGGTAATAGATTCACTCATAAATCCCCATTACATCCCCTCCACATGTCCTTTTAACGATGCATCACAAGACTTGTGTGAGGAGTTTTTAAATTTTTTTATAAAAAGGGTTGATAATATTAGACAACAGATAACTCCCCCCGACCGTGTTTTACAGGCCACAAGAGTTGTTAATAATTATTTTACCACTTTTCAACCGGTATCGTTGCCTTTTTTAGCAGAAACCATAGCCCATATGAAATCAACCACATGTAGTCTTGATTTTATTCCCACAAAATTTCTCAAAGAGGTTTTTATCACAGTTGGACCCAGTATTTTATCGATTATTAACAGATCCTTAGAAGACGGTATTTATCCTTCTGCTTTTAGATATGCTGTGGTCCAGCCCCTTTTAAAGAAACCCAACCTTGATCCTTCTGTTCTAAGCAATTTTAGGCCAATTTCTAAACTTCAGTTTTTATCGAAGATTTTAAAGAAAGTGGTTTCCTCACAACTTTTAACTTTTATGAGTCATAATAACATCTTTGAGAAATTTCAATCAGGTTTTAAAGCTCTTTATAGCACAGAAACTGCCCTCCTCAAAGTCACAAATGATCTCCTTTTAGCAGCTGACAGGGGTGGGAGTGCAATTTTAATTCTTTTAGACCTCAGTGCAGCTTTTGACACTATAGATCACTCCATTTTAATTAACCGTCTTAAAACCTGGGTGGGCATCAAGGACTCTGCACTTGGTTGGTTTTACTCTTATCTTTTAGAAAGAACCTTCTCGGTCACTACAGGTAATTATTCTTCTTCAGTTAGCTCACATTACCTGTGGTGTACCGCAAGGTTCAATTTTAGGTCCAATTTTATTTTCTATTTATATGCTCCCTCTTGGCCATATCATTGAACACCACAATGTTTCTTTTCATTGTTATGCAGATGACACACAGATATACCTCCCCCTGAGACCTGCTGACCCTGGAAGCCTAGCTGCTGTTTTAGACTGTCTTAGTGATGTGAACTGCTGGATGGCACAAAATCTCCTGAAACTCAACAACTCAAAATCTGAAATCATATTGCTTAATCCTCCTATCCACACCAGCCCCATTCTAACCTCTCTTGGTCCCTATGCCAACTGCGTAACGCCCACTGCCTGTAATTTAGGAGTAATTTTTGATTCAAACCTCAGCTTCGAAAAACATATCAATAAAGTAGTTCAGTCTTGTTTCCTTCAATTCAAAACCATCTCCAGATTCAAAAAAATCATTTCCCGCTCCGATTTAGAAAAGTTATACATGCACTAATATTCTCCAGACCAGACTATTGTAACTCACTTCTCTCTGGCATAAATCAGAAATCACTCTCTCGCCTCCAACTTGTGCAAAATGCAGCAGCTAGGCTTCTTACTGGTTTTAACAGACGACAGCACATTACACCGATTTTAGCTTCTCTTCACTGGCTCCCTGTTCATTTTAGAATTGATTTTAAGATTTTACTGATCACTTTTAAGGCACGTCAGGGGCTGGCTCCAAGTTACATATCAGAGATATTGACACCTTACGAGCCAGCCCGCAGCCTTAGGTCCTCAGGTGGTTCCCTTCTGGCTGTTCCAAAGTCGAGGCCCAAAACTAAAGGTGACCGGGCGTTTGCCATCAGGGCCCCTCGACTTTGGAACGCCCTGCCTGAGGACATAAGGCTCGCAGAAGCAGTGAATTCTTTTAAATCACTTCTTAAAACACATTTTTATAGACTTGCTTTTATGTGATGTTTGTCTTTTTAACTTTCTTTTTTTAAACTTTTAACTTTAATTAAATCATTCTATTTCTCTGTGTTTTATTTTATTTTTGTTATGTGGTTGTTTATGTAATTTATGCATTTCTTAACTTTAAAAATGTTTTTTTTTAATTGCTTTTTATTGTCTTCTAAATGTTGTTGGTTCTTCTTATTTTTGCCTGAGTATTTTGTGCTTGTCTGTCAAAGCACTTTGTAAACGCTGTTTTTAAAGGTGCTATATAAATAAAGGTATTATTATTAACTCTCATACATGTGAACTGGCAGAGCATTGACATTCATTCTCAGACACAGAAGTCATGCCATGTTTTGCTTCTGACAACAAAGATTCAGGCTCCTGCTGAGTTCTTGGACCCCTGACCTTTACAGGTCAGCCTCCCCCATGTTCTTTTAAAATTAAAAATGCTTCATCGCTTACATGTGACATCTCCTCTCAGGCAGTTTTACAACAATTCAGTCACGTGACTCATTGAAGTCACGTGGCTTACAATATGGTCTGATTTAAGGAGAGTCACAAGTGACCTCAAACAATCTATGCTGTGACAGGAGCCCAATGGGAGGTTTAAAGGCATTTCATATTTCCACATTAAAATGTCTAAAAACAACCTACATATTTTGTTGAACTGTGTACTTACATTGTCCCATTCCAACAATGTTGAAACAGTGTGTTTCATTTGGTTCCGTCAATGGCATCATTGAGTAGTTTCTGTAACTAGTGGAGGATACACAGAATACGTCAAAGAGTGAGGAAGGAAGTTGGCAAACGTGACTAAATGTAGCACAAATAAAACCTAAGTGATACGTTACCTTGTTGAAGAGCAAGAGATAGATTTTCATCAGCAATGGTGTTTGTTTAACAATGAAGACAACAACCCCCAATCCCACAATACTTTATGATGTCATCCATCCATACTCCTGACAAAAGCTAATATCAGTATAATCTCAGGCATCTCCAGACGTTTATTGTGTTCTTCTAATATTAATATTTTGCCTCAGGCAGTTTTATACAAATTCAGTCTTTCATGTCTGAGACTCATTTGTTGTGCTGCATGTTGTCAGTTATCAATTAGTTTTTGACTGCATCATAGACCTGTTTTATAAGTTTTGTCAACATGTGAGAACACGTCTGACAAAAAGCCTTCATTCAGCGGCTGCTCTGGCAGCAGCACAACGTCTCTCCCTCCCCTCTGGCACCGCGAGTTACTATGGTTACGGGAACATCTTGAAATTTTGTAATGACTCTCAATAAGGTCATGAATGTAGTCGGATTGATCCACAATGCTGAAATCTTGTGTTATAACATAATTGTACATGATTAATCTAAAGCCAAATAAAAAAATTGAACAATGTTTTTCTACTTCATTTACTTTTCACATAATGTTACTGTTTGGAGCTATTTGATAACCCTCAAAGGAAGTAAGAGATTTGATATTGAATGATTTGTCCATCTCTATCGTGTGCGTGTGTGCTCATTCAATTATTAGCGGTGTCTGCGATTTGTTAATTAACTCTCATACATGTGAACTGGAACAGCATTGACATTAATTCACAGACACAGAAGTCATGCCATTTGTTAAAAGGGATCAGAATCACAGGAGAATCGACAGCAATCAAAACACAGCAGACAAACATTTAATGTGTTAAATGTTTGAAATAAGTAGGCAAAAGTAATGTGTTGGTCTGAGATGAGATATTAACTCCTGCCTCTGTGTATGTGACATGACAAATTAATAGAAAAAAGAAGGCAGCTCCCACCTGCAGTTCCTTGTCTGGAAAATGAACACTCATTAGGATTGGCATGAGACTTTCTCTCATGTAAATACATTGGAGGGAGAAAGAGGGAAAAATGTGACTGTTACGGATATTGATGTTCACATGAATCCCCCCTGCTAGTTGTTGAGCATTTAATTAAATTCCTCAAGTTTCTCATAAATCCATACAGATCATTGCCATCACTTGTGTTTCAGAATTGATGTGAATGCTGTGCCAGTTCACGGAGGTTTGGAGGGTTGCTCCGGGGGACAAGTGATGTGAAACAACATCATGTGGAAAAGGGGTGTGTGTGAGAACCACAAGCATTCAAGTTACTTCTGTAATCTCTAAATTTAGCTGTTGTTTTGAATTTTAAGATGCAATAATAATACAATTATTTTCCTGTAAAGGAAGATAACAGAATGAGAAGAAAACTAAAACAAATCACACAATTGTTATGCCATTTTCCCCTGTTACACAACAACCTGTCTTTAGCCCATTAATACTGCCTGGGAAAGTGAACCATTAGGTATTGGATTGTGTGTGTGTGTGTGTGTGTGTGTGTGTGTGTGTGTGTTTAGGAGAAGACACAACAACTGATAACAACACTGATTATCATGCCTCAGCTGCAAAAAAGTATGCAAGGCGTGCAAGAGTTTTAACAAACAAAGTTCCGTGTGGAATCAATTCATTTTCATTGTGAATTTGTAAATGTATCCTCTTATCAGGGGCAACATTTGACCATCACTGTACATAAACATGTAACTGTCACTGGTATGGTTCTAATTGTGAATAAAGACACAAACCGTTTTAATAAAAGACACTGTTTATTGACTTGCTTGTTTGTCGTCTTGTAGAAAGAGCACAATGTAACAGTGTAATAATTTAAACACTATAAATAAAAATCTCATGAACATGATTTGGAGGAAATTTATTTTTCCGTCAGGTTTGAAGGAGATTAAAACACTTTGGGTGCAAATGATAAAAAACAGCGTGACGGGAGTGTAACCACATCTTAATCCCATATTAAAAAGGTGTTAGCAGTGAAGATACAGTAAAGCCAATTTGTGTCTGAAAGACTGATTGTAACTCAAATCTAACCTCTATATAAATCCAATACCAGCCCATGACTTTACTTTGCATCCAATGTGCTTTTGTAAACTGACATTTCTGACCAAATATTTAGGAACATGTATTCAGTACTGAACAAGACAATTTTAAAATGTAAGTTGAAGCATTTCATTTGTAGTTTATGATATCTCAGTGTGGTACAGTCTGCAATTGTTTTCACTTAGTTGCTATTCTGATTCAGAAATATGTGTGGAGATGTAAAGAAGTCAAACATTCTGTGACACCATTTGGTAAGGTTTTTGTCGCTGTGTGTTTTAATGTTTTAACACCAGACATTAGTAAAGGCTTTTCTGTATCACACCTAATTTTAATTCTTTTACTTGGAAAGGTAGTTACTTCTGAGTTAAAGAAGAAGTTTAAACGGAGCAGTATGGGGGATCATCAGTTTTTGGTATCAGTGGAAAAAAGTTGGGCTCACAAATTTGGACCTACCAGTAAGTTCATTTTAAATTATAAAATAGGTACAAATTGGCAAACATTTTTAATGTCCATTAGTTAATTCCATTTACAGTACACATTTTTATTAAATCCTTAATTCACTTATTTTATTAAGTGGGAGTGGTGTGGTGATGCGATGATGCATGACAGATGATCAAAGATCCCGCACACCAGTGCCAATTTCCTCACAAAACATTTCTTAATCATGTTAACAAGTTAGGGGAGAGAACACTTGTGTAAGTGTTGGATAATGTGTGAGTTGCATCATTGCCAAAATTAAGGCACTACTGAGGGTGTGTGTGTGTGTGTGTGTGTGTGTGCAGGTTCCTTAGGTGTGGGTCAAACTTCAGTCGACTTCTGTCAGACCACAGGGTCTCCTGAACTCTTGACCACGCTCGTGGATCCACTTGTTTGACACTGACAAAACAAAAGAGAAAAATATGTGACGACCAAAAATTGCAAAAGAAGGTTTTTTTTCCATGTCAGCAGGTGGTAAAAGGACTTGTTCAGTATGGTATAAACAGTGTGGTACAGGTTTATTTCACCTCACAACAGGACGAGTGCATATCCTCACCAAATTTTTGCTTAAAATTGGCCAAGCTTGTTACACACCCTGCACAAAATGTCAACACTGTCTTAAATTGGCCTTGACTTTATCTGCTTCTAGCTGCACTCGTTTATGTGTAATCAATGAGACCAGCAACTCAATCTGTCAACAACGGACACAAGACTGTAGATACGAGGACCGAAAGGATCCCTCACCCACTTATTACGCTGGAGCTTCTCTTACCAGTTGCCTATTAGACAGCTCTAATTTGTTACATGTAGGTCTGTCTTCTAAACAAATAGCAGCTTTTATTAATTCAAATGTAGTTGTTTTCTAATTGTATTCAACGTATTCATACTTAATTGTGATTAATATGAATTTTGACTCACCCCATTTACTTCCTACTAAGACAGGACAGGCTGCATGCCTGGTCCTATAGTCTCCCTCGCCGCTTTTGAACAAATTGTACCAGAAGACTGCTGTCCCCTGTGGAGAAATGACATCCAATGTGCATGAGGGAGAGAAGGAATGTGGAGAGACATAAATAAAGAAGACCTGGAACAGAAGTAGATCCAAGAGAGCACTTTATATAGTTTTGGTTGCTTAATAACTACAATATGTTGCTGCTTGCCACATTTGCAAAAAAAAAAAGCATAAGGAGATTGTTTTGCAGCAAAAGCAGAGTCAGAGTCAGAAGGAAGTTAAATGTGAAGATCTTTAAAAAATCAAATCAAAATCAAAATCAAATTTATTTGTATAGCCCTTTACAATAGCCAAAAGGTACCCAAAGTGCTTTACAGCAAGGCCATGAAACAATACATAATACAACACACAACAAATACAAAAAGTGCTGTAGTGCTACAGCGCTGCAGAGTATTAGAACACCATCCAGAAAATACACAGAAAGGAGCAAACAGAATAGGTACAGCTAACAGTACTGCCCTAGTCAGAGTTAAATGCCAATCTAAAAATGTGAGTCTTAAGTTTCGATTTAAAAAGGCTGGGATCAGTAGTAATGCGAATATCAGGGGGCAGTTTGTTCCACAGTCTGGGAGCAGCGACGGCAAAAGAACGGTCGCCCCACTGCTTAAATCTCGACTTAGGGACTTCTAACAGAAGCTGCCCCGAAGAGCGCAGGGCTCTGCCACAATTGCGAATAGTTAAGATCTCTGACAGATAAGAGGGGGCCAAGCCATTAATGGCATTAAAAACGAACAACAAAAGTTTAAAATCAATTCTAAAACGGACCGGAAGCCAGTGGAGAGACGACAGCCAAAGTCAAGTCTAAGTCAAGCCTGCAGGAGGAATCAAGGATCTACTTCCTACAAATTGCCCTGCAACACAGAATAATGCACAGAGAACCTCACTTATACGAATACTGACTCAGTCTCTGCATATTAACCACTGAACTGACACCAACACTGTTAGGATTAGATCTGTGTTCCACAGGGGACACTAGTCATATGAAGTAAACCCACTGACATGACTCTTGTCATAATATTTCTTCACATACATTCACTCACAAGTGCTCACAGAAACACACTCTTCTCTCACCTTTCTCGGCCGGATTGCTGCCCCAAAGTCAGGGAAGACCGTGGCACCTCCTGCCTCGACGTCACTCATCTGAGAAAGACAACAAACTTGTTAGTTTTTTTTGTTTATTACTTTATTTGGTTGGAGACTTCTTCTTTACTTTTGTGAATACTATTTTTTTACACTAAAAAAAAACAAACAAACAAAAATAAAATAAATACGTGTTTTGGGCTTAGCAAACATTTGTTTTACTTTTCAAAGCAACATATTAAACTTCAACATTCAAAGCACATGTTGCATGCCATACTGTGATTTAAAGCAATACAAATGTTATGACCGTGAAAATATCATTTTGAGAATATGTTTAGACATCCATAAACACCAGGGGATGCTAATTAACTGACAAATCAAATGTCATAAGTTTTTTTGTTACGTCATTCCATTAGAAGAAAAAAAAAAAGACAAACTACTGCTTCCTGAGCGGTATATAAAAAACAGTGCACATAATAAAGTCAGAAATCTTTACAAAACATTGGAGAATAAGAAAGTTGCTATGTTTACTACAAAGAGAGAAGACAAGAAAGACTGAGGAAAAAGGGAAGTAGTTATGTAAAATGTGAATTGTACTGTATTTCCCTTATACCATATGTTTAAGTGTCTTATAAAATACTGTTATCACAACTAAAATTGTTTCTAATTTTTTCTGTAGTACCTCCTGATGCCTGGCCATAAGTGCCATGCAGAAGTCCTGTTATACTGTTTTATCCAGTTTATCCAAGTTATTTGTTCAGAGAAGTTACATTCATGATCATTATTACACGGCCTTATTGAATACTCGATTCTGATTGGTCAATTACAGCATTCTGCAGACATTTATTTCTGTATAGCCGACCGTTCCTATGGACGCAGTTCTGATCATAGACTCTGGAGAACCCAATAATCATTTTTAAATCAACAAAATCATTTTTTGACACAAAATATTGATTTGTCTAATAGGTAGCCATGTAATAAGTGGGATGCTGTACAGCAAGCAGGTCACTGTTGTAAAAAATAAACCCTTTAGGGTGATGCAAGATCTGTGATGCATCGCCCCCTGTCAGGGTTTATTTTGCAACAATGACCAGCTCACTGTACATTATCCCTTACATAATGTTTTGAAGCATCATGTATCAAAGTGAACAATGAACTTAAATCAATCACTGGTTATATGCAATCAAAAATAAAGTACAAACCTCATTCAAAAAAGAAATAAAAAAACAAAACTTTTTTTTTCTCTTTTGCGGTCTCATTTTATTTTGTACAACCCAGTGTTAGCAAGGGTAGAATTCAGAGTGGCTACTACATCAGCATGTTAATGGAGGATAGCCAACACAACTCTCCACAATATGTACTGGAACTGATTGACAGAAAAACTTTATTCTTAGATGTTTAAGATCCAGGTGAGGGGATGTTTATCCCGCACCTTTTTTTTGGGTATAATGTCTAATTTAAAATTTTGAACTATATGACTGTGGACTTCTATGAAAAAGTCAATCAATCCAAGTACAAGTTTGAAACAGAGCTTATGCATATGCCCATGAAGCTACAACAAAAGGAGGATGTAGATTTCAGGTGACTAACACGACCGGCCTTCAACCAACGGTGACGTACTTACGTAGTTCAAAAAAGTTGCCACGCGATTTCCAGTGCCTAATCTTTTGAAAGCATCAGGTTCATCTTTCTACAAAGATAAAATTCAAAAGTGAAAATACACCATGAATACGCTGCTCACTCGCACGCGCATGTACTTACGTAGTTTAGGAATGTAGCAAGTCTATTTCCATCGACCTTGAGGTTGCTGTCAAAAGGGCGCTGCAACAGATGTTTAGAACGTTTAACCCATCACCAAAAAGACTCACACTAGGAGCCCGCCACAGCTCTATTATCTGTCATAAACTTAACTGAATCACAACTGAACTACATTAGTTGAAATGAATAGTTTTAAATTAAGTACTTAAAAACACATACTAATATAAAGATAACATCAAGCACTTATTTGAACTAAAGAAAGTACATTAATCATGAAGTTATTTCTTTAACCATAAATCAGTTTTTACATTCTTTACCCCAGGGTGAGCGATATACAGTAACAGCAAAAGATTGTTTTTGCAATGACCCTTTGTATTACAAACATAATAACTCATTCTGCAGAAAAGCTTCAGACAGCTGCATGTGCAGTGCACAGTGCATACAGCTATACAGTAGATCACAAGAAATTCACAAGACGTTTGCCAGGTACAATACACAGGGGGAGCGTAGCTCACAACAAGAGCTAAAAGTCAGGGACATTTAAGGATACAGTGCATTGAGAGCATTTCCAAGAAAGCAGTTAGTGAGAGAGGAGCTCTGGGAAAAGGGGCTGATGTGGAATTCCTAATAATTTAAGTATGGACAAAATATGAGTAATCTTTTATAATCCTTGTAGAGGTCTCTCATTAGAAAGATTGGGTGAACTTGTTGAAAACAGTAGGAATGTTTCTTTCTGTGGAGATTTGAATGAAGATAAAAAAGGATGAGCTGATGGAGATTTAAAGTGTTGTAGTTTTAGAGAATTGATAAAGAAATGACATTATGTGACCGCTGTCCTATATTTAGAAGATGATTCAGGAGGATTCTCCCTTTCAACAGGGAGAAATGTGAGGAAATGAGTGATCAGAAAATACAAAATGATGTTAATGAGGTAGTGTGAGGTAATGTAGAAGAGTTAAATGATTCTGTTTGTGAGGCATCTTAAGCGCTGTAAGACAATTCCAAGGAAAAGAGGTAGGCATAAAAACAATTGCACCATTGGACAAAGAAGTATGGAAACCAGTAAATGTTTTGGGGCGCATAAATGATTCCATTGAGGGCCATTTATGTCAGATTAATTAGATCAGTATGATTATGGGTGTGTCACGATTGGATCTGCAGTAAATACATCTCTCAAAAAGTTAGAACACATTCACCATCAGGCTTTGAGGTTATCTTCAGTGCTTTTAGAACAATTTCAGCATTAGCATTACATGTTAAATGGGTACAATGCTGCTAGAAAAAAAAAAACAAGGACACAGCTTTCACTTAATTATTGGGTTAATTTGTTAATTCACAAGGTCATAGTCACGATCATCCAACACAAGACACATTAAAACATGGACATGGGCAGTTACATAAAAAGCAACAGAAGTAGAAATATTTCAAACATCAAATTAGTCCAACTGTACCAGCAATACAACCAATACAATATTACATTAATCAAAGATTCATACATAAGGGTATAAATACTTAAGTACTAAGGCTAAAACTTAGAGATCAAAGGGTTTTCACTTACAACATCCTAAGGAAACCCTTACAGTGATTGTATGCAGCCCTTGGATGAAAATTTAAGGCCACCCTCAGCTTATGTGTTTTTTTAAGTGGCTTAACCTAACATTCCATCCCAAGCTCTCTGCTCTCAAAATACAGTGGTCCTGTGTCTCCCCTGGCTTAAAAAGCAGTCCTCTGACTGCAGGATCTTTTCCTATTTCCTACTGCTCTACCAACTGAGCTAAACGTCGCCCCCTGTTCAAACCTTTTTGAATCTAAACTTAAAACTTATCTTTTGGCCTTAACTATCAGCTGGTTGTTATGGCTGCTCTTTCCAGGCTGACTTGAAATATGTCAATTCATGTTGTTAAATTGCCACACACATTCATTCATTCACAAAGTGAACTCACCCTTGAGAAGTCATAGTGTGGCTCGTACTGTCCTCCAACTCCATAGTTAGCAACCTGGTCAGCCAAGGACAACGGTCATATGTATTAAAAAACTAAAATGATCAAAATTCAAATTTGTTCATCTACAATGCATGTACATGTAGCATGATGGATAAAGCTACATCATTCTTTCTAGGTATTTTATGTCTATGATGTGTATCGTCATCATACTGAAATATAAGATGTCAAATATTTGTGTGATATGACGATGTCGTAATTCATATAATTCTGTAGGGTGTATTACAGTACATTACCTGTAGTAACTCTGCGGTGTCTACTGTTAGCCCTGTGATGGCTTCTATTCTCTGATTGACTCTTTCAATGACGGGGTCATCCTCTGCTTCCAACCACGCACTGAAAACAAAAAAAAAGAGAAAAAACAGTCACATAGTATACTGTATACAAAGTAGACACAAACACAAGCTGCAATGGATAAATATGCAACTTCTTTACATGCTTTTATTTGACTTTCCCTAAAATTGTCACAAGACAGGTTTCCTTCAAAATGCTAAATAATAAAGAGGTCTAATCATGTATGAATAACTGAAATCCACAAAAGGGTACTCAAGGAAACTTTCTTCTAAATAAGTTACCTTTTTGACACTCTGTAGTTGGCTGTGGTCAGGACGCCTGTTTTGGGGTCACGGACAGTAGCTCTGGCAAGCTTACAAAAAAACAAAAGTAACACACATATATGAACAGGTGTTTGTCATCATAAACAAGAAAGTCAATTTTTTAACATGTACATATACCTATGTAATATGTAGTATGTAATCTATGTAATAGCTAATAAGTTTTAGCCAGAATTAGTATGTTGATGAACTTTGTCAGTACTAGTGTCTCTAATTTTATGTCTTGTCTTGCTTCTTGTCTCACCCTGGGTTTAGCCAGCTCCTTAATCTTCTCAATCTCCTCATGTGACAGCATTTCCAGGTAGCGTACGATGTGGGGGCTGTCCCACTCATCCTCCTCTTTCATGGGCTTCAGCAGGAGAAGAGGGTTCTTGTTACCATCCTGGTAGCGACAGAACAGACGGCTGCGCCTTGCGTCGTTCTAGTAAAATATACAGGATGAACAGAACATAATGAACCTTTGTCTCATTTGTATGCAAATGCTCCTTCAAGAATAAATTCTGTGGGTCTGCAGAGCTTTATAATAGCTTTTAATTTAGTGTGAAAATAAAACCCTTACTTATAAAACTGCTCAAGTACAAGTAATGTGATGGCCTCTCTGTTACAGGTCTTCATATTACAGCCTGCCTTACCCTCAGGCTTTTATTTTTCTCTTCATCACTCACCATTTGGAGGCCCTCTCCTCTGCAGAGGGCTTCATAGGCCTCTCTCTCTGGGAGATGGTCTTTGGGTCTGCTGTAGGTTCCCAGCTGGATGGGCTCCTCAGAAGCAGGCTCATAGTCTTTGTTCAGCTCATTGAGTTGCTTGAACAGTAAGCGCTCAAAATACCGCAGGTTTCCTCCTGCCCTCTGGTGGCTGGAGTCTGTCAGTACAAGAAAAGTTGAATTGTGATTGAAAACAGAATAACCTATAGTGCTTAGGAAATAGTATTATTCATAGTCTACACAAATTAATAATAAAAAAAAAAAGATAGAAAAAGAACTTCATTGTAATTGTTATAATGTTATTTGAGCCAAGGAAGCCTAATATTGATTGCTGTTTTGACATAACTTCAGGCTACACCAAATACATAGAAAAGGTCTGTCCTAAGGCAATATTAGTATTTGACTCTGGGAATTTTCCACCAAATTCTCTGAATCATCTCTTTAACCAAATCACACTGATTAAGACTATTCTATATGATGTTGTGATTCGATGTGATTTGATAACAAATTTTATTGATTATTATTTTAATTTTAATTTACTCAATGGCAGTTGCCATTTACAGTCAATGTGGACCAATGTGTAGTGTAGTATATACCGTATATTTGAGTACAATTTAGGGGTTCTTGTCCTTTTTCCATTCCATTTTTCATTATTTCTACTTAATACTTCCACTCCACAACAATCTAGGGGGGAGATTTGTACTTTTTACTCCACTGTAGTTATTGTAGTTATTAACAGATATAGTTACTAGTTACTCTGTAGATTAGATCAGTTTATAGAATATGCTGAACTGACGTAGATTAAACTACCGTACAGTACATGAAACTGTTCAAATTAGCAGCGCATAGACCAACTATAACATTATGTTGTAATGCATCAATAATAATGGTCCAATAGTATAATAAAGACATGAGACCATTCTGCATGAAAGGTGACTTTAAGTATATTTTGTTGCTGCTACATCAGTACATTAATTTGAGTGACATTTTTTATGCAGGACTTTGGCTTGTCCTGGAGTGTTTTATGGTGTGGTTTTGCTTGAGATTAGAATTTTTCTTCCAGCACAGCAAACCCTGAGTGTCTTCCCTCATGTTCTTGGTTAGTGTCTGAGGCACTGAAGCAATTACATAGTGGATAGTAGAGAGAGCACACCCCCTTGTGGAGTTTTGAGGAAATACACTGAATACTCAGTGAGCAGAGGAATACAGGAACATACTGTTCCTCCTGAACATTTTTATGTTGGAACAAAGTTGCCCTGTGTACCAAAATTACAGAAACACCAACAGTAAACAAAGTGCATCATAAATATTGACTTAATTAAGGTTCTTGCAAAAAGAAAATGTGCAGTTTGCTGGAGGGGACAGACCACTCAGAAGGGGACCCAATGACCTACAAATGAGTATGCGTGCTCCTTCCCCACAGTGCTGCTTTAACCTAATTTAGTCACACAAATTCAGTCCTGGCGGATGACCAGTATGACAACCACTTCCTACTAATGGAGATCTGCTAAAGAACCAGGAAGACTGATTTAATTGGCACTTAATATAAGAATATTTATGTGGGAGATGAGACAGTGACAAAATCTATTTTCCGTTAATACATGATGTACATGTATTGTCTAGCCTAGCTGTTTGCGGCACTATTCCATTCATGTTTGCTTACGTCAGCCTATTATGTGAATGTGAATGTTTGTAAAATTTTATGTTCTTTGTTGTCAATTTACTTTTACATTCGTTGCTCTTGTAAACTAATGCATTGTTTGGTATTTTTGGTGACTTTCAACACTTTCAAACAGAATAAAAAGTGATTGCTCGCCTTGCTCTTTTCCTTTTTTACTGCATTCCTCCACAATATATTTGCTTAATCTGAACTAAACCTTGCTTCTTGCTTTTCCCTACCTGAATATGAATTGTTATGTGAATTTTCACTGTGTCTGCTACATCTGCTCTACCTCAAGTCATTTCACCTGACATGTAAACAGGCATACCACAGGTCTAAAATGATGGCCTGCAGCTGTCAACACACCACTTGATGCAGGGACTAAAATAACAGTTACAAACCATGGGCTCTTACTTTAAATGGACTACACCCTGCTGCTCTGGCAAGCCCAGCACACCACTGCAGTGATAGAGGAGGGTGTACTGCCGTGATTAGTGAAACAGCAAGAAGACAACCCATCAATTACCCCACAGCAGAGGGCTGTGGCTGCATTGGTCAGCCTACTGATCTCTGTATGTGTTCTGGGAGGCAACTGCAAAATTCAACTGTGCTCCTTAAATACACGTCAAAAGCAATTTTACATTTCTAAAAATTGAGACCCTGAACCCATTCAACCATCATTTATGGTTGCCAGAAATACAAATAATGAGCCTGACTCAGGTTGAGATGAATGAATGAGAGAGCAAGTGTAATGTGTATGTGCGCATGAGCTTCTTTTGCTTTTGTCTGTACACTTATATATTATGCTGGACCTTACCAATAGCCACAAGTCGGCGTGTCAGCTCAATGGCTCGCGGTAAGTCTCCCATTTGGTAAACAGAATAGCTGAGGTAGTCCAAGATCTCCGCCTTGGAAACCACAGCTTCCTCGCCGGCGTCCAGCTGCTTCAAGGACTGCTGCATCCACAGAACAGCATGGTAATAGTCTGCCTCATTGTACGCGGTCTTTCCCATGTCGAAGCAGTCGTCCACTGTCAGTAAGGCACTGGAGTGAACACCTGGGGGCAGGATTCATTATCTTTAATACTGCACATATTGTATTGGATTTCTACCCCCTCCACTCACCCTCCAGTTTCAAGTGTGAAGGAGACACTGCGGTGGCCACACCCTATCTAAAGTCAGTGTTTAGTTTGTTTGTTCTGGGCTACTGTAGAAACATGGTGGACACTGTGAAAGAGAACCCACTGTGTCTGTAGATATAAAAAGCTCATTCTAACACCACAAAAACATAATAAAAATATAGTTCCGCATTCTATTGCTGCCATTTTCTGTAAATAGAATCCCCTAAATCTTACAGACTGGACCTTTAAAACTCTAAACACAGTTACTGACTTTTCTAATCTTGCTGCCCCTTTACATAATTAAGTTATTAATGTACTTACTGTGAATAACAACTGCATCTGTATTTTCTTGTTACTTAACTTACAGCATATGCCAAAGTCAATATATATGTGATAAGATACTATTGGCAGAATATTTTCAACTTTTTCGATTTATTTTAGTTTGCCAGCCACTTTTACTGATTTACTGGATTCCAGCTCAGCTTCAACTGGCACGGATTCACGCATACAAATACAGGCTTGAACACACATGCCTGTATACACACCTCATACCTGTGCTCTATCCAAATTGTGTCTAAGTGCCACTGAAATCATCCAATATGAGGATGTCTGACTTTGGTAACTCCTAGTAGTATAAAACTAGGCCATGGTTACTCTAACCCTGACCCCATACACGTTTATCCTAAATCCAACCATGGCCCACAACCAAAGTAATATCTCCAACCTCACCTTAAACTAACAGCAACTGTAACTTTAAACCCAAACCCCAATGACTGGTCAACAAGACTTAATTTCACAAAAGATTTACTCTGTCAGGAGGGTCTGAAACTCAAATTGCTAAGCACAAAGAGAATAGTATAAACACACAATTAACCACCCATTATGGGTGGGTTCAGTTTGCCTTCCTCTCTTTTTTTCATATAAACTCTTAAAAAATAGTTCATGTTCTCTAACTGCACACTGTTGGTTACCTGGTAGCTTTCCTTTGGAGAAAGCCTCAGAATCCAGTTGGTACGTGTCCTGAAGACGCATCAGTGCCTTGGCTGCACCCGTCTCATCTTCTTCATCTGGAAAGTACTGTCTATGTACGGACATGTTGGAAATAAACCCTGGAGAGGAAGTAAGAAACCATGGTCAGGAATGTCAGGATGTTCATAAAAACATGATAGGAACACATGCACACCAGCAATAAACTCATTTATTTACAACTTTTATGTCCTAACTTTACGTAAAGTCAAGGCTACAGTAAAGTGAAAGATACATGGTATTGATTCTGATTTATTAAATTTAAATACATTTTAAAACAATAAAACTGTAAATCACTACAGAGTCCTCTTCTTTTCTCCTCTCTGCCTCTGATCCTGTCTCAATGTGTTTGCAGCACAAATTCTTATTGAAAACAAAGCTAACAATCCAATATCTTGGATGCATTCAGGCGTATAACCTAATAAGCCAGTACAAACTTTCCTGCCACAGGAGTTCCAGACTTTCTGTAAATAATTAAAACATTCTTTCTGAGTGACCAATATTATCCTTCTCAGGCTGCCTGACAATCAAATATCGGTTAGTGTCTTGGTTAGTTAGTGTGGTTAATGATGATTACTACAAAAAGTACTGGAGAAATATTGTCACGTGTTGGTCTACCTTCATCCATTCATATCATGTATCACCACCTGCTGCTCAGGTAAGTCTGAGAAAATATAAAAGAAACTCCCGAGGGCGGATGTGACATTCTCATTTCATATTTTGATTGATTTGTACGTGCTCTGTGGTTTTAAGCAGAGCACGTACAAATCATATAATAAAATCAATAAATGAGCCTGCACTGTATATGATGTATGCCTGGCAAATGTCAATTTTTCTTTTAACTTTATTAACATGACGTGAATACATCAGTGTAGCTAAAGCATAGAGAAGGAAAAGATTAGTGCGCTTTATCTGCTAATGTAAATAAAAGGATAAACATTATCTAAATACTGCACGTCTTCTATCTTCTTATGTTTAGAAGGTTTACATCTAATTTCGCTCACTCTCTCATAGCCACGTATACAGATCCATTTGTGTGACTCACAACTTATCTGCCTCACACAGATATGGACTCATGTATAAACACTCAGACTTTCATGTCCAAACACACACACACAGAAACAGAGAACATGGCCAAAATATGCAGAGATGAGGAACAGCTGTGGCTAAAACATGACAGCCTCTGTTCTCTCTCTCCGTTTATATGGGGACTATTTGAGCAGAAATTTCCATTTAATTTTTTAAAGCTTGGATTACTCATCTCACATCCGCTCTGGATTTAATATTTGCTGCTCATGTTCAGGGAAGTCCCATTGGAAAGTGTGAAGAGTGTGAGAGTGAATGTTGCCCTTCAGATTTAGAGACAGACGTGTTATGAATGCATACAATGTCAACGGAAAGGCAAGAATGAAGGCTAACAGGTGCAGATTTGAAGAAAAGGGAACTAGTCTGGATGAAAATAAGTTTAATGGTACATTTACACCTCATGGTATGAGGTGTTGCATACAAGTAGGCACAGTTCACACGTACAGTCTGAGCTTGTTATCGCAGCAAATGTCTGTATACTCCTCAGCGAGGCAACAGGCCCATAGCTGCATGTGGCCAAAAAACACAAACTCACTGACTGTCCAGGAGTCAACTTTACACAAATAAAGCATAGATATTATAACTAATCTAACACCCTCCTTCCGTCCTTCCTTTCCTTACCTGCAGAGGGGTTCTGAAGCACCAGGCTCTCCAGTTCAGTCCACTCTGTGTTGAGTCTCTTCATCAGTTTGTAAGCGTTTACTGGATGTGCCAGGTAGCCCTCTGGATCAGAGGTGGACACTCTGGTCAGAGCATCAAGTTTTCTGGCCCAGCTAAGAGATAGATGGACAAAATGTTGTTAGAACAGTAAAAGCTCCCATTAGACAGATACATACACATTTTGAAGACACTATACTCATTCTACATATTACTTTACATTGACATTAAAGTAGATGTTCTGCTCTTTTTCAGTCACGTGGAAAAATCTGGTGAAAAAGTGTTGACAAAAAATAAACTTAAGTAAAAATGTTACAGCTCTATACATGGTAGAAATACACAGTTCTAACCACGAAATGGTTAAAGAACTGTTAATATAAACAAATCTCTTTGGTGATTGTTAATGCAACAGATGTAAATGTTTTCTTTAATTGGTTAGTGCTATTGTTGACTGCTGATGAAACTATTATTAACATTTACAATATGAGTCTGTGCTATTGAGATGATTTTGACACTTTAATCCACAAGCAGGGATCATTTCCAAGACTACTGCAATAGTATCTTTTTACTACAAAACACAAATGAAGCATAATATGGACAGCAGTGAGGATTTAGTGAAATACCAACAACTCAAAGATGGAAGAAGTACTCAGTTCCTGTTCTTAAGTAAAAGTAACAACATGTATACTCCATAACAAATAAAAGTCCTGTATCTGGATCCTACTCAAATAAAAGTACGCAAGTTCTGACTTTTTTCTTATTCTATATTTTTAAATGAAACTATTTGAGATGTTTAGAGGGTCAGTATCTCTTTGGTGGAACTGCTAACAACTCAGACATTTTAAATGTGACAAGGAGTCCCAAGTAGACACTGCTTTTTTGGAAGAAGAAAGTATGATAAAATGGAAATACTGAAGTAGATTACGCAGTCCACTGTCACAGTTTGTGAATGTACCTTTTTACAGTAGCAAGCTTGGACTCCTCTGCTTGTATGTACTCCCTCAGAGACTGGACCAGCTCTTTTTCTGTGTAGATCAGGTCTGTCATTTGTCCTGCAGAGAGAGACAGATACTGTGATGAGTGAGAGGTGTCACTGAAGATGAAATCAGCAACACCATTCTCACTACAAAGATGTCACCTTTTAATTTCATCAAAGAAGTGTCAAAAAAGATCAATAATTATTAGTATTAGTAGTATACCTGCTAACAAATGTTCATCTTCAGTATTTTCTTGACAAATGCACTTACCGGTACTTCTAATTTAAAACTAAAACAGTTGCTGGTACTGACAACTGCTAACTCTGTTGTGCTTTGCTTTAAAAGGTCTATAAAATGTATTTCTGGTAACACTGTTTGCCACAGACTTACACTGAGGTAGAGATAAATCCTCAACCACAGACTGTGGGGCTTTGATTGTAGAGAATTACTCAGCAAACTACAGAGGGGTGTTCATCCATGATCCTCTGAGGGGACGACTCGGGTGTACCATGCATTGTAAACAATTCCATGGCAACAGTGAGCCATGATTAATTCATAGGGGTTGCCAGGGAAGAGGAATAATGAAACGCTTTCATTGTTTTCGTGTGCAACCAGCATAGCTGACCCACCACTTGTAGTAAATCAATTTGATTTAAGTGACTGTTTATCAGATGCAGCCTGCTGAATGATGTGATGCATACTTGCAATATCAAAAGAAGTTTTTCTGCATGTGATATCTTTTCCTCACATGTTAGATGGAGGACATTAATCGCTCAGAAAGCACAGAAACAGGTGTACTTTGCCAGGTTTTTCTTTGCAGGGTGCATTTTTTGTTTCTTTTGATTTGGAGTCAAGCGGACTTAAGTTTACTTGTAAAAGTCAGGCTGTGTTTGAGCAATGGGCCCCAAACTTTTTACAGATTTGATTTTAGGAATCAGTGAACCACAATAATTTCTCTTAAAAGTTATTCAGGGTTCCTCAAAATAAACTCAGACTTTATGGTCTCCAAGCAACTTCCTCCATCTAAAACATCTTTAATGGCAAACGAAGCTCAAAACGCTCTTCTTTCCTACATGTGGCACTCTGATGCTCCTATTCCAGGCAATTTCCACACAGTGTGACACCAAAACAAGCTCCAGTTTCCTAATAACAAATATTAAAACGCCTAGTTAAAGGCACCGTGTGGATGTTTTGATCTAGTCACACTATGGAGCTCCTTTTTCAAAAGAGTGGGTCTCCAGGATGGATGTGCACATGGGTGACCTGATACTGTCCTGCCAGTGGTTTCACACTTTTCCACTGACCTAGATGTGACGATAATGCACCAAGCAATGCACGCCAACAAAGGCAGGGAGGAAGAAGAAAGAAAAAAGAAGAAACTGCAGTAGTCATAGCTGTAAACACTACTGGATTTACAACACCTTAAAATTATGAGCTTCGCAAATGTTCAAGGATAGGAGCTCAAGGATACAATGAATATTGGTAACAATAAAGGTACACATAACTTTTTGTTTGTTTATAAGAAACCTCCTCAGGGCAACTTGAAGTATTACAAAATACTGGCCTCAATGTAACTTTGATGTGTGAAGCAAGAATGTACCAAAGGGGATTTGGTGGAGTCCAAAAACACTCACAATGGATCAAATGAAAGCTGTAAAATAGACTCATTGTCATTTGAATCAAACAAAAATAACAAGCGGGGAACCCACCTATAGAAGTGAAGACCTCTGCCTGCGTTGGCCAACAGCAGCAGCACCAGAGCAGAGCCCAGAGGATGTAGGAAAGTAATCTCATTCTGCCTCTTTCAATAACCTGCAGGGACAAACATAATCAGATCATGTCACAATAGTTTTACACAATTAAAGCGACTTTTCATGTAGCAAAATATTCCTGTGTCACGAAACAGTCTGTTATTCTTCATAACATACTGAAAAAATTGTGCCAAACTGTGTCTGTAAATCCATGTATTTTGCATCTAACACCATTCAAAAGTCCCCCTATTCAATACTGCGTCCTCAATAATTGAACTAAAAACTGACAAACAATATTTCAATGACAAACTGTCCTTCTCATTCTTAAACCACACATAAAAATAAACTTGCAGTTTGCATTACCCCGAGTCAACACTTTATGCAATGATGCTATGTTTCCGCACTGAATTACATGTTGGTCGAACAATGTTCAAAGTTTCCACTGTGTTTCCTGCAAATGAGTCACTAATCCCCGCTGGGAGGCCTGCAGTCATAATGCCTCAATGCCCAGTTCTTATTAAGAAAAAAGAAAAAGGATGGACAAAGTGGAAAAAAGAAGTGTTGTTTGTGATAAAACATTATGTATCTACAAAATATGTAGACTATATCTGTAATTTCCACGTGGCAGACACAGACAAAAGTACTGCAAAGTACAGTGTCCGAACATCTCGTGAGTGTAAGGTCAGTAAATTCACTTTCATTTCCCTTCTTCTTCTCTGGAGAAGAAGAAGGCCACAAAAAATGACTTCATGACTTCTTCATGGCCACAAAAAATGACTAAACAAAGCTCAGACGGTGTCCTTTGTAATAGAATTAAAAACAGAGCCTGCACTGCAAAATCTCACAAGTAACTCACTTGTAAAAAGCAAACCAGGCTATATCTTTCACATGCTGAACGGAAACTTTAACAGATTTTATCTGCTTGACTAGAGCTGCAAGGATTACACATCTGGGAGTTACAGAGCAACATTATCATTTATTTGGAATTGTGTTTCTGGCCACGTGAGGAACCAATTCCCTAAGAAAGATATTTGGCTTGTTAGTTGCGAAATGCTTGGCCATATTCACCAGCTAGCCGCTAACAGTGTTTGCCTGCCTTTTGGTGCTGAAAAAAAAAAAAAAAGGGCTGCTAGCTGTGGCCGAAAGAGAGACCATGAGAGTGGTGAGAGTAAACCAAAACTGTAAAGTTGCAGATTTGGAATGAACTATTTTCAAAATTAAGACTAAACAATTGAGGAAATAATCAACAGTTTATTCCATGATGTAAAGTAATGTTACAGCCTTAGAACTGGCATGATAAGGATGATATATACACAAAATGTTAAGTTAAGTTAGATTGTTGTTATTAAGCACAGTTTCCGTTCAAACTGCTGTGTAAAGCCTATTATGTCTAAGTTTATTATGATTTTCTTGTCAGGCGTTGCCACACTTCCTTCACTAATATTTGTCCTTTCCAATAAACAGTAGTGTTATCTAGGGCAAAGCAACATGAGCTCTGTGGACTTTCAGTTACTAAAGAGCCAACTATAGAGCTCAAGTTGAAAAAGTTGGACTAAACAATCACGTATCACCCTGCAGAGACTCTGTGTTCCCGGTTTAGCACTGGGACCAGCTTTGTTAGGTTTGTTTAGGTGAAAAGTGACACTGCTCCACTTTCTCCTCTTGGATTCCATCTAATTCTACTTTACTGCATGGCTTTTCAGTGATGACTGTTTAGTGTTCCCTGTGTAAAGCATGCACATACATATCCATACTTTCAAATGTAAGCACACACATATACTTTTCTCTGCACTACTATCTAATTAAACTCTTACAGAAACATGCATTCTGAAGTAGAAAAGGGCCACCTTAATTGTTAGTTTTGTAATAACTTGGCGAGGAATCTGCTCCAGGTAAAAGTCATTTCACATACATGACACCTGCTGACAAAATACTAGTTGACTTTCTATTGCAACAATGCGCCTTAAGCCAAAGAGACGCTAAGACACCAACATCATGTCCAAGAGGAAGTAAGCCGTCAACACTAATAACATATATCCAGGACAATATATCAGGGTTCAGTGGGTCCTTTGAGAAGTCATATGTTACAACAAACATGATGGAAGGCAGAATTGGGCTTATTTCTGACAAATGGATCCTTTTAATGAGGCAAACATGAAGACAACCATGCCATATGGTGCTACCCAACAGCAGGGGTTATTAGTGAAGGGCTGTGAAATGGCTTGAAAACATACAGCAAGTCACTGTGAATTCTAAGCCTTGTACCTTGTTTTTAGTAATAGTCTGATAAATCTTAAACAGGAAAAGAAAATGGCTGAGAACTTCACAAGAATTTTGATCAACAAACTTTATCCTTTATTCTTAAACTGTTTTAGCATTTAAAATTATAGTTATTAGGCTGGAATGTACCACATTGGGTGTAGGTAGATAGGCCAGTGCCTGTCAGAATAGGACTGCACCAAAATTTACAGAGCAACACATATTTGGTGTTACTTTTTGGCTTGGGAGTAAAAGCATTTTATCAGTTTTAGTCAGCATAGAAAGGTCATACTGTGCAGAGAAGAACTGCAGAGCTGTCCTAACTTGTCTCCAAACATGCCTACATACTCCACCGATGTGGAAATACAGAACGCTACTTTTAAAATAAAATCAAGCTTCTTCTGAGCTTCTTTTGACCGACTGTGTCAGGGAGACTCATTTCATATACAAAACGTGCATGCCTGTGCAAACGACACTGAATTTAACTACAAAACGGGAGAAGCTCCTATGCCATGGACACTGAATAGTTTCCCACCATCTAACACGACTATTGCAAAGACTAAGCACATATTTGTTATGCATGCATGACCCTTGTGGTCAGTTGGCTTGGGTGCACATGGACGGTCCTGGAGCATGAAAGCAATGTCTGTACCAAAGCATCACCTGAATGATCTGCATTGCAGAAACGCTCTGGCATTCAAGTGTCACTTTTGACTGAACACCAGAACACAAATACACACCACAGATTTTATTTTAGTTTATTAAAATGTTAAAGGACAACGGCCACGTCTTGTTGACAGTGGCTCATAAAGAACTCTCAAATCTAAGGGAAAAGTATTCTTACTAGTATTTACATTCCAGTCTTTACCCAACACCCCCGAGTTGTTTATTTAACGAATGCCAGCCCAGATAACTATTAACTCAGTTCTAAACTACAAATGAAAGGGCCAAATCTTTTCCCTTGTAATTTACAGCCTGTGTGATTACCCAGCCCCAAACGCACAAACAGTCTTGCCTGTTGTTGCAAGCTGTAACACCCATGTCACATTCCTGGAAAGAGGCCTGATACATTTACTACCCCACGTTCCCGAGTCCCGACCCTTGCCTGGCAGTTCTGGCAAATGTAGGGAATAGCACCGAGGACAGGGCAGAATATGATATGACAAGGTCATGAGAGGACAGCTGTATTTTGAACATAGACCCATACGGTTTAACAGATCTTCCTGTGCTGCAAACCTGTGTTTTATGTCTGAAACGAAGCTGTAGGGCAACACTTGATTTATACACTAAATGATATGACCTTGGCATCAAGATTAATTCCATAGTGATAAAGTTAGTGATGCTTTTAAATCCAGCAGGTATTTATCTGCAGCAAAGTTGTCATCTCAATCACTCCATGTGTGTCATTTCTTGTTTGCCAGCATCACATGGGAAAACTAAAATCTCACAAGCTAAGGTCTTGTTATGAGATATTGGCCTATAAGGCTTTTTTCTGAGCCTGGCAGCTATAAGCCGAATCAAGGCAGCTAAACAGAGGGACTATTTACTGCACATCACTGTGCAGCACAGTATTTCAAATTTATTTGACACATAGCTCTGTGGGTTTGAGATCCAGTAGGCAGCAAAATAATTCTGGTACTGGTTTGCAAGACCTCTTGTTTGTACCTTGAGGGACATTTTTAGGTAACTGGAACAACTTTTGTTGTTCCTTCAGAGCTGTGTTCTGCTGTAGCAAAATTTGCCTGGACTTAATGATGACGACACACCACAGGCACTCATCCGTAGCCATGTGATGCTTCAACTTTTGCTGTCTTACAAGGAGGAGTGGCTTCATGAGAAAGATAAGAAACCGATGCATTACATTCTCTGGCAACGCATTCAGGATCTAAGGTCTGTAATGGGGCAAGGGGTTTCTGAGGAAACGTTTACTCAGACAGTAATGTACTCAACATCTTGTTCTTTTTTTCTTCTGGACCTCACTTGAGAACAAATCCACAGAGAAAAACCTGGCTGGGCCAAGCAACAGCTGTCTTTGGTCACACAAGTGCCAGTTGGGGAAGTTATTAAAATATATCTTTTTTCAGTTGAGGAAAGCAGATTAAAACATATGCCAGGACAGGGAAGTCTATTTCAAATTGACTGACCAACAATAAAAGTGATCTCTCTTAAGCTTTTCTCCTGCCAGTTTGAAATATCTAATTTAATCAGAAATCCAAATAAAAGTAACGCCAAAAAGCGCTGGAGCTGATGGGAGTAGGAGAGCGTTGTCATGACAACTGGGACAATAGTTCAATATTGTTGCAAAAGACCTATTCCAAACTTTTTTTTTTAAAGCTTTCAATAAGTGTGGGAAATGTTTTCTATAAACTAAACTTGCCTTTCAGAATCATATCTACAGGTTATATTTAAGGTGTCAGAGATGATTTAGACAAAGAAGAGGCGGAGACATGTGAGGGAGGAAAAGCATGAAATAAGATTGACCTTCAGTCTGTTTTTTGCAAAATTCAACAGAATGCACATGCTGACAAAAATGAATGGTTCCCAGAGTGAAATATGGAACTATTTAACTCGCAGCCAAAGCCAGAATTTCCAACTGACCCCAATGCCTCTTTGCAAAACTTGTTACAAAGCTGTAAAACTCAAGTGCTTTCTGGCTTTTCTTGCCTGCAGAGGCATCACTGCAGTTCACATTTTATCTAAATTACATTTTGGCAATAAGGACCAAATTCCAGTATTTTGATAAAAGTAGTTGGGAGAAATAAAACAGCCATCTATATTGATGAAAAAAAAAACGAGAGTTGTGGGCCAGAAAACATTTTCATAAGACATACAAGATGCTTGCCAACTTTTTCCACACTGTAAAGTCTGTAAGCATTGTACTGAGATTACACACGGTTGATGCTAAACAGGTATTTTGACTGATGTTAATCAGTGAGCAGGACTGACCCCACACACACACACACAAACACAGGCATAGATGAAATACGGACACTCATATAATGCTAACACACATGCGTGCAGAGTGATACAAGCATGTTACATAACACGTCACATACGGTATATGCATGTGCACACAGTATCCACAGGCTGTGAACATGCTCAGACAATCTCTGCCTGTCAAACATGGGGTGATTGAAATCGCTCTACTACAAACAATGTCAGATTCAGACCTGAAACGTGTCATTGCAGCTTCTCTGCGCATTTCATTACAGAACAATCTCGTCTTCAGTGAGACTATACTCATCTTAGATTGAAACACATCTGTTTGAATTTGTTATTTGATATGTTCTGAATGGTTGCATAGTATCAGCAGTGACCACCACCAGACTGTCTCTAGACAATGTTGAGTCATTTGCTTTGACTTTCACTTCCACTAAAGATCACAACCCGTTAAGGAGCTTTCTAGTCCTTCTAATTTCGCAACTTCACACAGCCAGCCTACCAATAGAGATACTACTTACTCTGGCATTTTTAGTCTCTTCCTGCTCTGACAGAGCAGAAATTAGCATTTCCGATATCGTTTAGCTGAGCTTGGAAACTAGACAACATCTAGATCTTGTTCAGTTTGAATGCACTTAGTGTAATTTGCTTTTGCTTAAATGAATGTAATGTAGACAATATCAGGGAGAAGGGCAGCAAAGGGTTAAAACGTTTTCTGCTGACCATATGCGAACGGCATTAAGGCAAATGTGTTTCAGATGCAAAGAGAGCTGAAAAAACATCTGCAGCCATGTATTTCAACTAAAAATAGGCTAGCTTCACCTTGAGGGAAAACCATTTAGAAATGTTCTCCCTGCCCCTGTACGTGACTAAAGAAGAGTAAGGTAGCCCCCATAAACTATTACTAAACTGCAAACAGGTTCATCTCTGCCTGACAGACGAGCTCATTCATACCACAGGGTTACAGTTTACAGAGCGGGGCAGAGTTTAAACCCTGTATTAACATAAAAGAGACATACAGGCATGCATCTTTGAGCATGCATTGGTTTACATAAGCAAGCACACACACACAGTTTAACACCATCCACTTCCAAAAATCTTTTCTGGTATGTAAACAGTCGAAGTCCTGTAAAAAAAAATATGTTTAATAAAAAAAGACACAAATGTAAGAACATATCACACATCACTCTGGAGTTTAGATAGATAGCATATCTATGCTAAAAAAAAAAGAAGGCATAACCAGCCTGCAACTTGCAACTGCAACAAGATAAATAGAAAAGGTTAGCTCATCAGACAGAGCCTCACATGAACAACTGAATAAAGCTGTTCTGTGTTTCAGCTCTATGAAGACATCATCCTCTCGAGTGTGCATGTCACCTGCCTCACAGCACAATCACTGCTGACAGATCTATGACATCTCTCCATTGGTTGCCTTCCATTTATACACGTCCAATTTATTGCCATCACGCTACATATAAATCCCTGCAGGGCATCACTCATCTGGTGCGCATACAAGCTTTTATACTAGGATTGTTTGTACAGTGACATTTGGTAGTATTTGCCAAGGGATGGACATAGCCTATGTCTGATCTGTGTTGAATTCACTCAAATTAAGTGGTCAGTTCTCAAGCAGACAATTGATCAACAGATAAATTAATCTTTCTCCACTTTGATAGCTGTTTGAAAATGAGTCCCACTCTGTAAACGGTGTCGTTGTGGGATGAATGAGCTCTTCTACCAGATGAGTCGGTTTGCAAAACAGCAATCTGGCAATAGACAACTGGTGTTACCGCAGTCTTGCTGCCACGTCGGGACGTTTAGTCATGTCATAGGAAGGGGAGAACATTTAGAAAGGGTTCTCCATAGCCTATTTTTAGCTGCAACATGGGTGTAGATGTATTTTCCAACTCTCACTGCATCTGAAACAAATAATCAATCAAGAAAATAATTAGCAGGTTATTGGGAATGGAACTAATCATCGGTCGCAGCCATAGTTCTTTCTGATACATAAGAAAAAATAGTAATTCTCATTCACATCATCGTATACATAGCCATTCTTTTTATTTTGCACAGGTTTCTCTGAGATTTAGTTTATGGAGCTCACAGCAGTGATAATTTTACAACATCTCTTTCCAAAGACAGTGTCCCCATTACCCCATTACATCCACAGACCTCACACTACTTTCTATTGGGACTACTTAGGTGAAAAGTTAGATTTTCTTTATGAAATCATGTGTGAACAGACTCGTTAAGACAAATTACACACTAAAAATCGGACTTTTTGTGAACTACATCTGGGTACGAGCACCGAAAGTCCACAGGAGGAATTGAAACTCTGCGCCTTGACTCTGTTCATCATCTCCAGCTGGACAGTAGCCGTCCCGGTGACGTCAGCTCAGTTGTTTCTAGAAAGAAATTCCCAACACTTCAGCTCCGCGGCTCTCCGTGAAGCTCCTGCAGTCTGTACTGCAGGTTACTAACAGCGCCGAAATAAAAATAAAAATCCGTGTCACTGTCCTCTTTGGGGAACGTGAGTAATAAACAACATCATGTAAGCAACAAAGTCTGAGATGCTCTGCCGCAAAGTTTTCAAACTTTCTCCTCTTTAGCTGTAAAAACATAACCCGACTGCCTCGAATACAATGCCACCAATATGTCGGAAATAAACACACACAGCTCACGAAAGGACGAGTCGTTAGTACTTTACCTTCTTGGTACCACAAGGTCTCGAGTGAGTGTTTGGTACAACAGCTTCCTCTCCAAATTAAAAAAAAAAAAAAAAAAAAACCTGTTGGACCCAGTTATTGACATCCCAGCATGTTCGGTAGGCACGCGAGCTCAACGACTCAGCCCCCTTTCAGAGATGGAAAGAGCTTTGCGTGGTAACAGAGAGCATATTTTATGTTAGCTTACCTTTACTCTGCTGACTTTTGAAGAGTACCGTCACGCTTCGGTATGTGGACGCTGTTTCACTAGGCACCCCTGGGGTTATGAGTAGGACAGAGAGGGGTTTCAGTCGCTGCCACGTACAGAGCCGCCTGGAGGGCTGATCTTAATACTTAGAGTAGATGCGCAGGGACATTCTTGGTTAGACAGCGTTGCTCTCACGTACACCTCGTAAGCTCTGAATTCTGAGGTTTAGGTTGGATAATTGACTTCTCGTACTAAGAAAAAAAAAGAAAGCTATGTTTTTTTAGACACATTTGTGCTTAAACAAAAGCATATGTCAAAGAGGTGTCATGTATGTATATGTTATGTAATCCTTTAGGAATGCCACAGTGTAGAAAAGTATCAGCAGCATCAAAAGATCTCATTACACAGAACTGTCCCTTTCATATGATACATAAAGTACTATAAATAGGCCTGTATTATTAGATTATAATTGATGCATTTGAAGCATGAGATGCTTCAATTGGCCTCTTGAATCTCTAACAGGTAAATAGTGGAGTAAAAAAGTAAAATAATTCTCTGCAGTGAAGTAGAGGCAGGTCTATAAGGTGACATGAAATAAAGTAAAGTAAAACCTCAAACTTCTATCACCTTGCATGTCATTAATCATGTAGTAATCTGGGGTATTGCAGTATCAACTCATTCACACTAAGAGCTGAGAATAGACACATTTTTCATGTCTGAAACACTGAAAAGATTCAAGGACTAAAAAAAAAAAAAAGTAGTAGATTGAAGGTGTTCAATTTGCAACACTAAAAGAAAGCACAAGATTCCTAAAAATCGTGAAGGCTCCATTTGATAGTACACAGAAGGAAAGGACTTGACTGTAAACTTGCGTTTTATTCACAATCTCTAAATATTATCAGTACTAGCCGATCTGGCAGAAAACAAACAGTAGTGATGGATGGAGGACATTCAAAAGCATGTTTACGTCTGCAGTTCTATCTTTTAGGATATTTACGGCAAAGTAATCCATGCGTTCCGTCACGTTCTCGTGTGGATCTGGATTTCTTGTTCTCTGGATGCACTGGACACATTTGGGGGGGAAAAAAAACAAAAAAACATCATCTGATGAAACACTCCTTGTGATTGCAGCAGCATACACTTGCATAGTCTCCGCAGTGAATAACATACTGGTATTATATTTTAGCTAAAGATAGGGGGGGCAGTTAAGCTTTTCTTGCAACTGTCTTTTTTCATCAGTGAGGCATTTTTATTATCACATTATTAAATTTATTAATGCATAAATCAGCACATTATAAATAGATACATGTTGTATTTCGACTTTTATAAAGCATTATATCATGTATACCAGCATGAATTAAATTCACCAAGAGATGGCGACATTTTACTTCCATAAAAATAGCCCAAAACTTCTATTGATAGCAGATAGATTGATAGGCTATAAACCTGAGCCAACATACGACCACCAAATGGTCAATTAACCACTCCTTTTTCAACAGAGGTGAATGTATATGCAGGTAACAAGATTCAATTCAATAAATGATAATAAGGGCCGCTGGAAAATGTAATCTCCAGTCCACATCTAGACAGAATTATCCTCTCTTCTGTCTCATGATTAGCAGGCTAGCAGCTGGGGTGTTTATGCCACAGAGTTTTTCTTTTTTATTTCAACAACATACCCACCTTCAAGTGAAGCACGAGCCTCCTCTTGTTTTGACTTTTTCTTTCTTTTGCTCGCTCCCGATTCATATTGCCGTTTGGAGGCCATCTCTCCACCTGCATCCTACTGCCTGTCGGCGCATCTGACAGCTGATTGGTCAGATGCTGCGGGCTGTCAATCATTGCGGCAACGCGTGCGGTGTCAGATTATTCGTCTCTCTCTTTTTTTTTTTTTGTTCTCTCCTGTCTCGGGCTGACTTGGTGCTCTACGCGCGCCTCACGGCAGCGATGCGCATCCTTTGCGCATTTGCAGAGAATGTGTCCCTTTGCGCAAAATGGGGCCCCCCCATGGATCGTGGGGCCCAGCGCACAGCGCGTGTTCTGCGTGTAGGGAGGGACGGCGCTGAGCAATGTAATCTACACATTTGTATTGCTATAAATCTTGTGCATGATAAAGCTTGTAATGTAGTTTGACTAGCAGGTGTCACTGTGGATTAACAAAAGAAGCTTCATTCACAACTGATGAATAGCAATTCAACCAGCACAGACATTACATACTAATGATTGTTATCACAGATAAATTAAACATTATAAGCTATTACCCCTATTATGTGAATAAAACTTTAATGTACAACCGTATTAATCTGACAGATTCTATGCTTGCATCTACTCCATCTCTCTGTGACGTCCAATCTTCATACAGTATGTGTGCACTTAAACTGACTGTACAAAAATGTAATGCCTTTCTTACAATCCATGCCTTATTTTTTTGTAAGCGCTTAAATGTTCTTGCTCTGTCTTGTCCACAACATGACTCATCATTACTCATCAGGAGTAGAGGCAGATTGTGCTTAATGAAAAGAGCAGACACTGCTGCTAATATGTTGGATGTACATGTAGGCCTACAAATGTTGGTGGCTTTATTTAACCACATGGTTGTAAATAAATCTTGCAGCATGCGTCAGACATATTTAATATTGTTTCATCAACTTATTTTATGACAACTGCTTACGACTTTTAGCCCAGTGGTTAAACGCAGAGATTTTTCACATGCTTCATACCTAAAATTTGTATTAAACAGTATTTTTTAAGCAGTACTGCCACCAAAAATCCAAAATACAGTACTTTATATTTCTTTCAAGGACTTTTGTGCAAACAACATGAATATATGCATTGGGAATGGAAAGAGAAGCTTTAACACTTTAATACTTACATCTATGATAACTACTTATATCTACATATTGGGATTTAATGAAGTCACAAAGCCAAAAAGAAATATTTGAAGGAAAACTTAGTGGATTTTGAATTTACTTTTCCTTTTTTTCATTGAAGTCTGCTGAACCTGAAGCAATGAGCAAATAAAGCTAACATAAGAAAATACATGGGTTAAACAATCAGACCATATCAGCTTCACACCATGTTTCAAACAGATTCTTTTTTTTTTTTGTTATGTTAAAGATTTCTTTCCTGGTTACTTCTGCCCTCACCATGGATTGTAAAGTGCTATTTGTGTATAATGCAACTTCATTTTAAAAAGTAAATAAAGTATAAAGAATAAATATGTAAATAAGTTTTGCTTGTGTCATGTAAAGTAATAAGTTATGTTAATATATGACGAGTTGTGACAGTATATTTGGTACCTTATGAGTCTATGAAAGCTTGGCACTTGTACGTGCATGACACAATAACTAACTAACTAACATGAAATTAACTATTTTGTGGTGTTGATGTTGTTGTCATGTCAGATAGATGACACAGACAAAGTTTAGATGGTAATAATTGCTCCTTACCTGTAACTCTAACCTAATGACAACAAACATCTGAGACTGGAACAAAGGTGACGTTCAAAATTGTGAATTAAAGAAATAATTCCAGACCTAAATCAAACAATATTTTTCACATTCATATTTAATAGACATATTGGGCATGTTGGAAACAAATCAAGGGTTCTTTTCCTTTTACAGAATGATTTTTTACCCTTTGATTTTAAACTGCTGATCTGTGTACCTGCACTGTTCACTAATGTCCACTAAGTGTCAGCAGTATTCAACAGACAAACGCTTTCAAATTCTCTTGGACCCTCACTGGACATTCTGTTTGCAATTATAGAGATCATTTGTGCCAGGATGCTCAGTGACACCAAGGAATCCTTTCTTGATTAATTGTTGACACAGTTTGTACTTGGATTCTTTATGAATCTGGCAAGCTACCCTTTCTCTGCTCTTACTAATTACCACTTCTTGTTTTTTTCTTTCAAGCAGAAAAAACATATATTTCACCATAAACCTATGATTGCCTTTCACATTATTTTCATCTTGTCTTTTTTCTTGTAATTTTTTGGATCTTGGATCTTTGGGCATCTAGAAATAATTCAAATTCTTGGAGGGAGAATCACTATTAGTCAAATTAATAGTCAAACAGTCAACAAAAACAAAAAGTTTTGGGAACCTCTGGGTTACAAGATACAAGAGAATGACCCACAACTAGTTTTTATCCTGTTTATGCTTTGATCAACAGTCACTCTTTGCCTCTTGCAGATTTCACACAGTAATAACATGCAACGTATTATTAATCATCACTGTGTCACAATATTTGATACATTTTCCATTCCATTTCCATTTTACAAGACAGATGAAACATCTGTTTGTTTGTAGCATGTCTGCAGTTGTAGCAAGCCACCGTTCCCACAAATGCCACAATAATGCGGAATAATTAATCATATCATAAATCTGGTCTTGTTGACACAACAGGGTTCGGCTCTGTTCTTAGCTAAACACAAAGGTATTTTGCTTGCCATGCTGTCAAGGTTAAGCAATAACACGCCAACCATCAGGTAATTTTCACACCTGAGTAGAAGCTTTGTGCTAAAACATGGCTGCAACGCTGTGATTTAGTAATTACATATAGGGAACTGAATGTCTGGCATGTCATACACGCTGACGCGAAGAAACCAATCGGAGAGTAGAAAACAAATAGTAGAACAAGGTTGAGGAATGTGTCATCCATCTTTGATGTGTAGTGTCAGAGACATTGTTTAGTGAATGTGACATCAGTGCACAAAATATGTTTTCTGGCTCCATGTGGAATCAGCGGCATCATGTTTTGAGTGTCGCATGATGACAAAATGACTAGAGAAAACCAAGCATCTACTTCCACCCAATCATTTAGTGGAGGTTAAGCTTTTCCAGATGTTTCAAGCGCTTCCTTGCGTTTAGGCCTCATCCTGTGCTTGGCTCAGGCTGGTAAGTCGTGGAATCGGAAAGGTCACAAGGTCAAAGATGCTCCCTTGTTTTGCGGAGATGATTTAGAGAGGACACACATGAGAAACAATGTTGTACACGTGTATCTTCCCTCTGGTGTACTATCTGACCTCTTGCTTGTGTGCGAGCCCGAGTGATTGAAAGTGAACACACACGGAGAAGGTTTGGGGTTTCAGACGCTTTAATCAAACCTCATCAGCTGAGCTCACAGGGCTTGACAGTGACTCCAGCCTGTGTGCCATTTATTCCACCCTGGTGGGAGTTTAAACAACACAGTAAGACATAGAGAAAACAATTCAGTGTGTGTGTCTAGTCCAGTGACTCCAGCCAGGTAATGAGGCAGAAAAAAGATGTTAAAAGCACAAAAGAGGGATCATGCAGTCTGATGTGTGAGAGGAAGTATTCCCAGCAGTGTGTGTTTCTCTTCTATCAGTTAAAGACGAAGCGTTCTGTTCCAACCTAAGATGTCTTTAAACTGTTAGTGAATTCAAATCATGCATTAACATTTTTCTGAACCACACATGGCATGTTTCCTTGTGGTCTGGGTGTGTGTGTAACTCTGGTGCAGAGTAATGAGCCAGGGCCGGCTGCAGTACCTGAGGATTGGGTTACATGAGCTGTTTGTCAGCACAGACAAAATAAGCCCCCTCGGGACAGAAGAGACACTGTGTTGTTCACACCACACAGATGTCAAATACAATTTCGAAGTAATCCCTCACATTTGTTTCAGGGAGGTTGAACTTCTCAATGGGTGGTGTTTGACATCAGATACCCTTTAGAAATCACAGGAATGCATTGTGGAGTTAGCTTGATTGGTGTGTTATTGACAACTTTGAATCCATCCATTTTGTAAACAACCACTCATCATGTTCAGGGTCACAAGAGACTCATCTGGGTGAGAGTTGCACCCTAGACAGTCTATCACAGACACACAAAGACAGACAGCCATTAGCATTCACGAGCTATACAGCTATTGAGTCACTAATTCATCTAAGCTCCACCTTCCTGTGTGGAGCTTAGATGGATTGTTTGCGTGTTTCAATTCTTTGCTAATGACTTTGATGCTGGAATAGGCTGGAACAACTGCTTTTAAGATACACCTAAGACTCAATTTTATTGACATTTGTTTTGCATAGGCCTACGACTTTATGCTTGTATGTCATGTATGTCTTTTTAAGGCACTTTTTAAGCACTTTTGCTTTTAAAGTTCTATATAAATTAAATTAAATTAACTTGATCAAAAATATAGAGTAACACTTAAAGGTTTGATAAAACATGGAAAATCACAGAATTAGTGAATTAAAACTGGCAGAAAATCATAAATCATGAATAACCTCATAATCATAAATTCACTTTAAACAGGCACAAGTGCAGTACAAGGAACCACTGTGATGAGGTCAACAAGGACTGAAAGCTCAGGTCCAACTCTAGAATAATCTTGCAAATTCTTACTTTCTAGTATTATCGTTTATATATCTACATATTCTGTGGTTACTCCAGTAGTTTGAAACTCTAACTCCAATAATAATTTGTATCTGTATATTTATCCTTTCTTTCTTTCTTTGCAGCCTGTCCCCTTCTTCTATTGTGTACAAGCATGTAAGTGCATGTTGTATGTGTGTGTTTGCGAGTGATTGTGAGGAAGTGTATCTGTTTGCACACACCTCATTTGACCAAAGGCTCCTGTCACTGAAGCATTATCTAACCATTGACCATATCAGTGAGTTACGGCTTCACCAATATTGACACAGCTCTTTCCAGTGAAAGACAAGGCAGCTAGAGCAAATGCACAAGCAGGTCGTAGCCTATTATGGTTGTGAAATACAGAAGGAAGGACGTGCGGTTGAGGCTTAGCCCTGACCTGCCAGGCCCAAGCTAGTCATTTGTCTTAAAGAAAGTCAGGACTTTGGAGCATATCCTGTCTTGAAGATGCATGTGATTCTATACAAAGGTTTTGCACTTACTGTAACCTTACTTACACCCAAAAATAGAACTAAGTGTTTCTAGAGCGATGTTAAACAATTCCTGACTTGTAGAGCTGAAATGATTAATTAATAAATGAATTACCAGATTTGCTGTTGGACTGTTAGTTGACACAACAGGACATTTAAAAATTTTACCTTGAGGTATTTTTTACTATTTTCTGACATATAATAATTAATCACTTAATCATTAAATTAATGAATAATGAAAAATTAGTTTGTTGCTGTCTCAAATATTTATAATAAATAGAATAGAATAAAATAGAAGTAGGTAAAATAAATGACATCTGCAACTTCAGCCTTCAGAGTTTATTTTCACCTGAAGTTCTCCAGTCAGAGTTTTCTTTACAGGATCACTGACAAGGTCACCTCCACCTATACATCATGTATTATGATCTGAAGACACTGGAGAAAAAAAACAGCCACTCATCCAAAAACTGGTCCCAAGATGGTTTATAACAATAACAGTCAACACTCAGGGGAAGACCAAGCAAGATATACAAGAACAAACACAACCCTGGAGGCTGGGTCTCCAGAGAGAGATGCTCTTGGTCCACAGAGGGCCATGATGGTTGGCTGTGGGACTTCATTCCACACAAGGACTGGAAACCTCCCTCCTGCCTACTGTTTCAGTAGTTCCCACAGCATTGTTGCTTGTTTAACTCATGCATTGTTGCAGTGTTTATCCAGTTTACTTGGTTTGCTTTTTTTTTGTTTTATTTTCAACATCAAATTCCTGTTCACATTCATAATGTGAGAACTATGAAGTCCTATGAGACAGCTCTGTGATTTCAGGCTACAAACTGAGTCACAGCTTGGCAGGCAAAAGGTTCCAAATCAGGAAGGAGGTCAAATCATCTTCGCTATATAAATTATGACCCCACAAAATTCACAAAAACATACTTTTGCGTGACCTTGGGTTTGTAGTACTGCTGCTGGCTGTCAAATTACATTGACATCCAGAGCACTTTGTTCTCATTTGGAAAGGGTGGTTGACTGGTAACAGCATGGGGAAGCATAGAAAAATACACTCCCTCAGACATGTGCTGAAGTAATCAAGGAACTGAGGAAGAATGGCAACTTTTCAAAGAGGAGCTTAGGCAGAGAGAAAGAGAGACAGAGAGAGAGAGAGAGAGAGAAAGAAAGAGAGTTCAGGACCCTAGGTCTTTCATACTGAATCACACTTGATCACTTTCAGGCCAAAAACCGCATGCGTCTCAAAACCACAGTCTGTTAAAGGAAGTGAGGCCGACATGGACACAGAGACAAAAAGAGAAAGAGAAGAAGAAAAAACGTGAAACTGTGCCAATCAGATATGATGGGGAAGATTCAGTTTGTTATATTCTGGGTACTTTCTATGTAGATCTGAACCCTTTCAAAACAAAACTGAAAATATCATGTCGATCTGTGGTAGTTTTTATTTTTTCCAGACAAAGCTTTAAAACACATCCAGACCAGCAGACATGATGTCACTGACATCAACAGAAACTAAATCTGAAGTAGTTTAAAAAACATAACCCCTCAAATGGCAAACATTAGTGCACCTGTAATCGAATGAGGTCTTCAAGGTAGAGGGAGCAGAGATTCAATTACATGATTACATCTCAGCAGAAGCCTGGTTAGTGACTGTAATGGGCCCACAGTGGCCTGATTGTTGAAGCTCAGCTACTGAGAGGTTTCCTAAATATGTTCAGTCTGTGTGGGCCTTTTGTTTTTTAGTTCTATTTCTGTCTTGTTGACACACTGTTGAGATGAACCTACTTTGTACAGAGTCTTTTGGAAAAAAAAAAAAAAAAGATTTAACTTGAGTTAACCTAAATTTGAGAAGTTTTGTCTCTACTGGGAGTTGGTGTAATGAAAACATGTTGTTGCTCTTGGCAGGTGGGGTTCCACCACAAAACCCAAACTCAGCTGACCCATTTTAGCTCCTGACCACAACTTAGAAAACGCTGACCTATTCAAATGAAAGGAACCAAATACTGCACACTCTTTATGGAAGCAAAAAAAAAAAAAGACAGTGACAATTTGAATTTTAAATTTAAAGGCCCAGTGTGTAAGATTTAGGAGGCTCTATTTACAGACTTTGGCAGAAATGAAATATACTATGTTTTCATTCGTGTATAATCACCTGAAAATTAGAATTATAATGTTTTTGTTAACTTGAATGAATGAGAATGAGACTTTTATATCTACAAACACTGAACTCTTCTTCCATGGAATCCACCATGTTGAACCACCATGTTTCTATAGTAACCCAGAACGGGAAAAAACTGAACACTGGCTCCAAATAGGACCTTTTATATTTTTTAGTATTGATTTTCAAGATTTAGTTTTCAGTAGTGATTAGTTTTGTCATATTTTATCAGAAATTCAAACCTTCGGCCAAATGTGGTCAATATTTAAACTGCAATGAGCTGTTCAAATTCAAAGTTTACAGTCTATATAAGCGCAACAGATCGTTTTGAGTAGTTTGTCTTGTGAGACAGCAGAGGGCCACATTCAGCTTGACCTATTGACCTATCAAACTAAGCTAGTGATAATATGTTGTTTACTACGAGAATGGAGGTCACTTGCAAACAAAACCTTCCTGAGTGTACATATACAACACTAAGTTGCAGTCTGTGGAAGTATTTTGGGTTCTACAGTAGATGGGGAAGTAACTAACAAGGATAATGCTTTGTCGACTTTGTAGAAAGCAGTTGTCTTACTCTACAATGACAACAAATCATGGGACGCTTCCTACCCAAGTGAAGCAGCAGCAGCACCCTAGCAACATAGTGTACAACCTCACCTGACTGCATTTGGCACACTTAGCTTCAGCAGGTCCCTTGCCGGAAGCTCATAAAAATGCCATCACAGCAAAGACCGCAATATTTATTTGCAAGAATATCTGGATATGGAGCCCATCAGCAACTTGTACATTCAAACAAAATTGCGTGTCATTTCAAATTTGTTCAGACTTGATTTTTGGAAAGTGAAAGTGACAGCCTTAGTAATGATGTTGTGTAACATTTCACAACATCTGAACAACTGAATACCTATTCAAGATTCAAATCCTTACGTCCTTTTCTTGCTTCAGTAACTCTGAACTTTTCATTGACATCTTTTGGAAGCAAAAATCACCAATGAAAGTTGTTTGGATGTCTCAGTTTGGTCCAGTAGTTTTGCCTGAAGTATAAATCAGTCAAACCCTAAATCCATGCCATAAAAACTTTGTTTCACAGAAGGATAAACTCGATGATGGACCCTGACAGGGGCATGCAGCATGAAAGAGGAGCAACACGCGATAGTCTGGAAGTCATCATGCAAAGACGGTTAAAACTCTCTCTTTTAGTCCCCCTAAAGCCACTGAAGTCCTAGAATCCCCCAGAAGGCTGTAAACAGATTCTAAGAGCATTCTTCAGGGATGTCTCAGAATTGTTCTGCTCCCCTCATCCAAACAAGACACACACACGCAAACACACACACACACACACACACACACACAGTAAAGCCTAAAATTTCTGTGATGTGATCATCAGTGATGTGACATGCAAACTCACAGCTGGTAATCGTGAAAAGATAAGAGGATGAAGCCTGTTTTTCATTGTATTTGGATGCTTTTGTGTCAATGACGTTGATGACTTTAATTGTGTTCGTCACACAATGATTGCAGCTTAAAAACACATTTTTCTGCATGATGAAAGGAAAGATCTACACAATGAATTTCCTAAAATGGATTCATTCCAAAGCAATTTTAAAGTAGAGAAACAATAGTTGGAGTAGTGCCTTTGAACAAAAGTTCTCAGGTAAGAGTGCATCATTTAGGATTTTTGTATATGCTTATGCCCTTCTAATGATGACACTATGCTACCTAAAAGTAAAACGAAAGAGTGACCATGCAGAAGGGGTGCCAAACTATGCCTGGAAAAAATAATTTGTCACTCCTGTGAAAAGCAAACTAATATTTTTGAAGAAAACCAACCAAAGAACCAAAGATTCCACTGCAAAGTATGTATGACATTTTTCACATTGTTTGGTGAACCCCAGGGGTTAACTGTGCATACTGTGGCCTGGTTTAGTTCAGCTAATGCTTCTGGTCCAAAGAGAGGAAGGCAGGTAAACAAGCTTTCAAGAAATGAAATGAAACAAAAGCCAGACACGGGGTAATTTCCTGAGAGTGTGTGAGTGGGTGGCTATAGAGGTTTGTGTGAGTAGGTGGGGGTGCATGTGTGTGAGTGTGTACTGTTTGGTAGTCCCTTTTATGTTTCCTTCTCACAAGTGTTGTTTGACATTCCTGTACAGGGCTAGACCAACGTATCAAGGATGAAGGGAGAAAACAGAGGGTGGCAACAGGAGAGACAGAGGATAGAAAAAGAATCATATTTATATTTTAACATTTTAGTTCCAAAACCTCAGAAATGCTTTCTCTTTCATGTTTTTTCTGATTATTTTCACAGGAGCCCAAAATTTCTTAACCTGGACTCAACTCCAGTTAAAAAGCTCCTTGAGTATTTTAATTGGTCTGCTCTTCTTTGTATGTTGCCTTCTTTTCAGTTTTAGTTAGTGTGGATGTGTGTGCAGCTGCTGACCACTAGCTGTAATTCATCCCATGTTCCAGTCCTTCTCTTGGAGGAACACTGTGATCCTACGATATGGCCGCTGCCTCTGCTAAACGTACTAGTGACTGTATGGTAAAAATCAGTGATTTAGGAGTCCCGTGGGAAATGCTCGTACTTCAGACTGGTTTCCACTACAGGCCCAAAAAAGGTTAAGCTGGAGCTTGAGACTGTGGAACCGATAGACATGGACGCTCATAACTACCAGCAACAACTCAAGGACAGTGATCATCTCAGGAATACATTGTATCTAAGAATAAATACAGTGCTTTTAATCTGAATGTATTGTGAGCATTCATGGAGAAAAGTACTATAACCATGCAATGACCATAATATTATTTTTTAGTTATCCTATTTGCAGATCAAGGGTAGAGATACAGTTTCAAGCCACATATAACATTCCCAAATATTTTCATTTCCAATCGGCGAATAGCTTGTTTCAATTAAGAGATTCAAACTTTAACATTGAAGCTGTAGCAAACCTGTCCCTTTGAAAGTCTTGTTCCTCCCTCCTGCTTCAGTCTAGCATATTGTTTGTCTCAAATTCAAGACCAGACCGCTCCAACAAAACCCTTGATGCTGATGCGCTGGATTATGTGTGTATGTGTTTGCATTTGTGTTGTGGGTGGTCATGTGTCCACAGGTGGTTGAGCTGTAGCAGTGTTGTGTTGAAACTTGATTCTCCTGGTAGTTAAATTAAGGTACAGTAAAGTGCTCTAAAGTACTAGTTTTAATGGCCCACTAAACTATAAACATCAAAATCAGTCATGAAATGTGAATTAAAGAAGAAGCTTGGCTCAAATTACTTTAAAAGATGCAGGATTTTTTTTTAGGTCTCAGGTAAGGTAGGTGAACACACGTTACGCTCAAGATGAATGATATACCAGATAGAGGTCCTGCTCTCTGTGGTCACCTCTACTGTGTTTTAATACAGCCAAATTCACAATATAGTTGTTTTATGGGCTGCTTAGACAAAGAAGAAGAAAAACAACCAGTGATTCTTCAAAGGCATACAATAAAGTATAGGCCAGATAATTTAGAGATAGAAAAATAAACATATAAATATTGATCCCCTCTCCTTGACCACCAGAAATCATGGCTTTAGGTGGTCCTATTACGTGGTCTGCCTCATCAGTGCCTTTGAATATTTTATATAGGAAGAGGGAAAAAGAATCCAACACAACTAAAGGAAATAAACAGAAATTAGAAATAATAAACAAAGTTTGTCTGTTTCGGTTGCAAGACAAATGAATGAGGATGAAACAGTAATTTCATTGCAGCCCATAAACACCACACATATTAACCAGCAGTCAGAGCTGAAACTGAGAAAAAGGGTTTAAGTATTTAAGCAACTTAGTGTGGACATCCTCTTAGCTTTAATTGGTCCAGCTCAGCTGACTTCCTGGATTTGAGAGGGGGTGAAAGACTCAAAAGAAAATGAAAATAAAATTCTCTCCAGAGTCTGCTGGGGCTCCTACATCTCCAAGGACACATCATATACTCTGTATAGTTTGTACTCTCAGTATGTCTCCTTCTCCTTTTTTTAACTGAATAAAGTGGACACACAGAGACACATTTAAACGCTCAACACAAGTTTTTAAATAGGAGAGGATTTCAAATGCCAAAATGCTCCAATCTGAGGAATTTGCAAGTTCATTTAGCTTTTGGCTACAATTTTGTGTCTGGTAAAATAAATTCTTTTATATGGCATTTTATCCTCCAGCTTGAATCCATTTATGTCTCTCCAGCAGTGACTGCCTTGTATGGCTAAAATGAACTCAGATGGACTCGCCTATGAGGGACTTCCCCTTCAGTTTATGATGTGTGTAATCTTTTAGCTCTGCTTCACCACACCTGTTCCTTCCTCGTGTGAGGCCTCAAAGTCAATGATAGTGATGTTTGGGTGCTCATCCTTTGAAGGAAAATACTACAGGGAACACACATTTTTCTCAGTAAAAACAAACCCAACTCTTTTCGATTATTTTGAGGTAAACACTGCACAACACTGTGTACTTATTTAGAAGTCGCTCTGCATGTTACAAGACTAATGGAGGTCGCAAATGAGAACCACCAGCATACAGTACAAAGCTAGAGTGAGTTTTGTAACCAACAAAGAAGTTTCCAATTACTTACCACAATTATCAGACAGAGGGTTCACAGAGCATTTGGCCTGTTAAATCCCTTAAGACACATTTATTACTAAGGATTGTGAGCACACAGCTACTGTAAAATACTTTATGCAGTGATACTACTACAGTATGCAGTGATGGAAAAAGTGTTTAAGTGAAACTTACAATACAATTGTAAGTAAAAGTCCTGCAATCATAATTTTACTTAAGGCTTTAAGTCACCAAAAATAAATGTCTAAGACATTTTATCTTATTAGCCATGTGGTTTAGTTTGTGTCGGACTGCATTTGTGGTGCTCTCAGCATTGAAAATGGTCATTTTATACCAAATTAACACAATATAATCTATTGATTATCCAGATGATCTATTGTACTTGGGTGGAAGCAGGAATCTCAGAGACTGATATCCTGAAAACTGGACAAATAAAACATTAACTACTATCTGCTTGGCTCGATTCCACATTTTGAATTGTTTTTTTGGGTGTGAACAAGTCCTAGCAAGTCGTATGTAAAGTAAACTAAGTATGAAAGTATCAGCAGCACTGATTCATTCATATGTAAGATAAATCAATGTTGTTGTTTACACTATTGGACTGTTAAATGTTCAACAATGCAAAGGACAATGTTTCCTTTTGAAATATTGTGATGTAGAATTGTAAAATTGCACAAAATTAATAAATATTCAAGTAAAGTACAGGTCCCTCAAATTTTTTCATAAGTAGAGTTGCATGGTTATATTATTGCATGATTTGTTTCATACATATTGTACCAAAATTTGATTTCCAGTAAGTAAACCTGTAGCTTGTGAAGAAATCAACATGTTATGTGCTTGGCTTTATTAACATACTGTATTAACTTTCTATCAAACTGCTTGAAACAAAACATACAATCTAATGTTGTGATGCTTGCTTATTACACAGTTGGATCAAAGACTTATTTGTGTTTTTGCTGTAGATGGCTAAATAAGTTATATTTACCATATATGTGTATGTATACTATATGTATCAGCATTAGAAGGCTTGCCAAATATGGATACAGACAGACACACAGTCACAGACGTAAGCCTGCCAGCTGGCATGAATAGTGGTGGCCTTCAACTCTGGTACATCAACTGTAAACACAAACAAAGTAATGAATGTGCTGAACTCAGTTGTCAGCAGCTGGCATGTGGACACGTGGGAAACAATTGTGTGACTTTCCCAGGTCCAGCACATCAGGACAAAGAACCCACTGTTACAGTGTTGATCTGTAATATCGCAGTGTGGATCATTGATTTAATTATAACTGAATCAAGATCAGATGATTCCAAAGCCGAACTAGAGGTCTGGACCATCAGTTCCCTTCATTTAAGTTCTCTTCATCTGCACAAGCAGGGTTCAATTCCTGGTATTAATTTATTGGTTTCTGATTTTAATCTGTAAAGCAAACGAAGATCAACGATATCGAATTGTTTGTTCATGAGGAAGGCATCTTCCACATGGAACAACAATTGTTATCAATTATTTGTCTGGCACATAAAATCTCACAGTTGTAAAATGTTATTATCAGTGAGGCTAGTTTGTTACCAGAAAGCAAATCAGATGGGTTGGAAACATCTATAGAAACCTGTGGCTGATTGCAGAGACAGACTATTACTGTTCAGATCAAATTTAAGATACAGTAATTGCCTGTCCAACAAGTCATCCAACTTAAACCACAAAATATGCCCATATAAGTTTTCAATGTCCTGTAGAATGACGCATGATCCGATCTGATGACCCTATCGGCAGGAAGATCAGGATTGGAAAGCCTGTACTTTCCAAAACTGTTTCCGATCATTGTTATCATCAGTTTTATGATGTGACACCACTAAGGTTAAGTTTTGATTAGGTTTAGGCACAAAAACATTCTGGTTAGGTTTAGGAAATCAAAAATCATAGTTTTGGTTACAATGACTTTGTTAAGGTTAGGGGACCTTCATAATCATGGTTACAGTAATACCCATGTGGTTAGGGTTAGAAAACAAATGTGGTTATGGTTAAAAGAAACCAATATTGACTCACGGAAGGAAACAGGGGAAACAAACAGTGGTCTTCTGTGTTAGAGTTCAACCTTTTGTTGTCAAGCAATGAGGGTGTGCCCACATTACATCTTATATTTAGGCCAGATGTAGGACAACAAATTCAAGTGTCCTCACACTGGCATTCAGGTAAATATAAAGTGAAGTTTAGTAGCTAAAACTTAGTGTGGACAGGACAGTTTTCCAATGTTTTAACCAATTCATGCTCACCTCAACTACCTCCTTCTAGTAAGTATTGTTGTAAGAAGAGTTCATTGTGTATGTCTCCAACAACTTAAAAAAAACAGCCTTAGGTCTAACATACTGTCATCAACCAGCATCTAGCTGTTTGATTTTATTTGTCCACATAAATTCCACATGCCTCTCCTGTTTCTGTGGGTCTGTCCAATGATGACCCTTGTTTCAAACGTTGTTTACAAGAGTACAGAATTGGCAGAGTGCTGATTTAGACTTTAGTTACAGTACAAGACTGGCCCTCTCTGGTGTAATGAGGGGGCTTGGTGTCAATTAGGGTTTTTGTTTGTGACACTGGAGCGAAGTTATCTACAGCGTGTTTAGGTTTCAGTGGATGGTTTGGTGGAAATGGTTAGATGATTCATCCCGGTCAGCTTAATTAGACACTGTGAGAGAAATTAGAAATAGAGGAGGGAGGATAAGCGTGAGAAAAGAAGGAAGAAGTCACAGCATCCCTACAAATAAAATCAAATATAAGAAGTCCTGAAATAAAATAACAAGTGCCAGTCAAGATGCATTTAAGAACACTTGACTGTGACATTAGGTTTATTACACAACATAATATCGACCTAACACTGCCTTTAAAAGTTCATACATGTAATGAGGTGCAATGTAGGGAATGTTTTTCAGTACAGCACTAGTCAGAAAGCTGCATGAGACAGCTATACCTCCAGGTTATAGTCCAGACCTGTATTCCAGTTTATGCTCCATATCCATCTGCAAGGTTTCAGTTTAGATTTCAGTGGAGAGTTTGGTTAAAATGGTTTCATGATTCATCCTGGAGAGCTTAATTAGAAACTCTGTGTGAGAAATTAAAGAAGAGAGGAGGGACAGACAGTGTGAGAAAATCACAGAAGATGTCACAGATAAAAAAAAATTTAAAAAGTGCCACTTAAGATGCATTTAAGATGCATTAAGAAGCATAATGTGACCTGCAGACTGCACAACAGTCTGTAAGTACTGGGTTAGTCTTAAGGACTATGTATGAAAACCAAGAAGTGCCCAAAATACATTGTTTGTCCATGCCCTCTGGAACAACATACAGCGTTTTCTGATCCGATGCTCCTATTGGCTCCTATCATTCGTCAAAACTGTTACAGATCAGTGTTGGAAAAACAAATCTGTTTAATAGTTTGCAACCAAATGTTTAAGGTTTGGTTGGGTTTAGACACAAACATGACTTCAGATTTAGGGGAAGATGGTGGTTTGGGTTAAAATTACTACTAAGTGACCTTCATTGTCATGGTTACATGATAACCACTTGGTTAAGGTAGGGGAACTACGTGGTTTTAAGAAACCAATGTGACTGTCAGTAGTAAACAAGAAACTAACAGCAGTCTTCTGTGTTTTGGTCTTTTTTAAACCTTTCATTGTTGTTGTGTGACGTCACACTATTTTCTCCTTTGCTACAAGACTGTCTCATAAAAAGGGCTAGACCAGCACTCATACCTCAGTCATTGTTTCGTTGTTAAAGCAACATGATGGAACATAGAGCCAACACAACAGAAAATATGTAGGTGTTCAAGTTAGGTTAACATCAAGTTAACTTTTATTGTCACATACAGTATAATTTGTCTAATAGGCATGCTGCAACATGTCTTTCAGCACTTGTCAGCAAGCTGCCAAGACACTGTTACCTGGTCCAGGTCATAATCCAGCCCCTCATTCAAGAAATTCAAGTATGTCCTATAGTTTCACTCACTGTAAGTCACTCTGGTGTGTCACCTACATGTCTTAAATGTTAAATATATACCTAATGTAAACAGGTCTGCCACATTTCCAAACAGGAATGCTCAAATGTGACATATAGCAAAAAATCCATAATGGTATGTTTAAGACACCCTGAGAACATGTATCCACATACCATCGACTGTACTGTATTTCTTCATGCTTTTTGTATGACAAGCATGTGCCTGGAAAATGTTATTCTTTAGCAGTGTTACAGGAAAAATCTGTTATTCAAAGTTAATGAGCAGAACCAGTTTCTGTTCTTCAGCCAAACACTGAGAGATCAGTATGTGATTGTTTTTTACAGTTTCAAGTGATGTCAAACTTTTTATGGCTCTCTACTGTGGTCACTGTGTCAGGTCAATACTCTGCCTGCAATTATGATCATTTTTCAGTCAGTTGTCAGATGCCGAATAAGAAAAGTTCATACTGACAGTTAAACTATGGGAACGTGTGAGAGGCTGACTTTTTTCAGGTTCCCTGTGGGATTCCTGCGGGATGGTCGTCAATTTCACTATTCATCACGTGACTGGGATAGGACAATAAAAAAAGTCAACAGGAGCAAGCAGGATGGGAATTATAGTAACAAGAAGTCAGGTTTTATATAGAAATATGCACTTCTAATACGAATAAATCCTATTTTCTTTGTTTTGAACTTGCTAGTCGTTCTGTCGTATTTCTAATTCTCTCCTATCTGCTTGGGTGGCTGGTTGGCTGGAGCCAACCGGTAACCTCTGTGTCTGTGAAGTGAAGCCAATGCAAAATTGGCAAAAAACTGCAGTCCTGTTTGAGCACCCAGGCTTCATTCAGCCCGCCTCAGCTCCACCAATTTTACATTATTGTGTGATGTCACATATATGACATCTATGTTTTATACAGTTTATTGTTGGAGCCATCTGACCCATGCATGACGGGTGTGGACTGGTGATCGAAATCATTGCATTGCCTCAAGACTACCTTAAAGTACAACCATACTACAAGAATAAACCACTTTATATTCAGCCACCAAAGCATATCCTAATAATATTTCATAAAGCATAATGAAATCAATTCTTATCCTTTAACTCAAGACAGTTGTCAGCCCACTGACTCAACAGTGAATGAACACATTATTCTTCTCGGATTGTATCTCATATCATTGAAGTGCACTTGAAGATCCATTCACATCTGTTTGTTATTCCAACAACAGTAATGCTTCAGCACCACATTAAATATTCATTGCTAGCATCTGGTCAGTGTGCATGTGTGTCTCTGTGTGTGGCCAGGAAACATGGTCATTCAATTACAAGTCTGATGATAGATAACTGTGAAAAGGATGTTTTTTTTATATGCATTTAACAATTTTCTCACCAGCCTGGTAAACTAAAACTAAACAAAAAGGCTATTATTTGGTATGAAAATGGCCGATTTTTATCCACATATATATTCATAAACTGACTAGGGTTCATATGTAGGAGCTGCTCAGTCCCAACACTTTAAACTGGTTGCCATTTAGCAGTTTGACTGAAAGATTTAGGGATTAAAGTTCTGTTTTAAGAAAAAAAAAAAAAAAGCAGTCACATACTCTTCAGATAATGTTTCCTTCGGTATAAGTTGTTCTTCTCTATCAATTACTTCTAATCACATCAACTTGCTGATGGTAACTGTGTAAGTCTGCAGCATTCTTATGAGTCGTCAAAACTGTTACAGATCAGTGTTGGAAAAACAAATCTGTTTAATAGTTTGCAACCAAATGTTTAAGGTTTGGTTGGGTTTAGACACAAACATGACTTCAGATTTAGGGGAAGATGGTGGTTTGGGTTAAAATTACTACTAAGTGACCTTCATTGTCATGGTTACATGATAACCACTTGGTTAAGGTAGGGGAACTACGTGGTTTTAAGAAACCAATGTGACTGTCAGTAGTAAACAAGAAACTAACAGCAGTCTTCTGTGTTTTGGTCTTTTTTAAACCTTTCATTGTTGTTGTGTGACGTCACACTATTTTCTCCTTTGCTACAAGACTGTCTCATAAAAAGGGCTAGACCAGCACTCATACCTCAGTCATTGTTTCGTTGTTAAAGCAACATGATGGAACATATATGCATTTAACAATTTTCTCACCAGCCTGGTAAACTAAAACTAAACAAAAAGGCTATTATTTGGTATGAAAATGGCCGATTTTTATCCACATATATATTCATAAACTGACTAGGGTTCATATGTAGGAGCTGCTCAGTCCCAACACTTTAAACTGGTTGCCATTTAGCAGTTTGACTGAAAGATTTAGGGATTAAAGTTCTGTTTTAAGAAAAAAAAAAAAAAAGCAGTCACATACTCTTCAGATAATGTTTCCTTCGGTATAAGTTGTTCTTCTCTATCAATTACTTCTAATCACATCAACTTGCTGATGGTAACTGTGTAAGTCTGCAGCATTCTTATGAGATAGCTTTGGGCAAGTGGTGGTCTTATATACTATGAAATCATCTGTTTTTCATTTCTGACAATATTGCAACCACATAAATTAAACACGGTTTCCCTTCAACTATTTGCTTCCCCATGGGGTGCTGCAGGCACAGTGCTTTAAGTGGCACCATTGTTTCCAGCCTGTGTCATTACAAACAACCAACCAGTTTCAACGCAGGGGATGTAAGGCTACCAAATGTTGTGTGAGCTGCTGGGAAAAAAAAGGGTAAAGAAGTTAGTTTTTTTTGTTAATGCAGCAAAGATGTTACCAAACGGGAGCTGCCTGCAGCCGACATCTGGGCCTCACTCAGAACTGTAGTAGTGATTCTGTGATTCTGGTTTGTGGATCTATACTGACAAACTTAATTTATCTTTAACACTGACATATTATTAGCTTGTTGTGACACATCTGTCAAACATGAAGTAATTATTAGTAGTAATTTATTTTGAGTCATGCTTCTTACCACCTGATGAACTTCAGCCCAATATTTGCTCTCGTGTCAGCTCTGTTTTGGTCTCCACCAACTCCTGGCTCATTATCTACTTGATGTCCCACTTTCTTTACCAGCCAGGCACTTGGTGATGTGCAGGTAGTTCACAGTGGGTTTATAAGAACTTTTTCACTAAAAACAGCTGCCTGTTGCAGCTGGAAACAGTGTTGATCCAAGCAGTACTGTTTTTGTTAATGGAGTCTGGTGGCTTTGAGTGGAGTGCAATACATTATGCTGCTACCACCTCCGCTGCTGCCAGTGACAGCTCTTTCACTCCATACTGGACCATTTTCAAATTAATCATTTATGGGCCAATCAAAAATGTTAAACACTCATGGTATTCCATTAAAAATAAATTTCTCCCAATAAACGTCTTGCTCAGTTCCTGATAATACATTTATTGGAGATTACTTGGTATAATCTGACTATTACTGATGATAACTCTATTTACTACCAGTGAAAGAGCAGGAGGAGCCAACGTTTGTGCAATAGTTTAGATGACATCATTCTCCCAGACAGCGGAGATAATCCAGACAGAGGCAGACAGCTCATGATTACACTGCTTGTCTTACCTGCTTCCCCACAGGTTCTTCTTGGCTACGTAACACGGAGGCAAAATGACAGTAAATAGATTTGTAGGGATTTAAAAGGACTTCATAGCTGAGGGTATGTCAAACGATGACCGTGAGGGAAGAAAAGAACAGAGAGATTGGAGCTCTCTGTAGTTTGACTCATATTTGGAACAGGCTTTGAAGAAGACACATATCCGAAATGTCAGCCTGTTCATCTGCTCAATAAATCTCCAGTGCAGACTGCAGCCCTCTCATCCTTCCTTGGTCTTTGGTTAGTCATCCTTTGATGTACCCTGGGTAAGAAGGAAAGGGGCAGTCTGTAAATACTGTTTGGTGACACCTGCTGAAACATGATTATTGGCTTTGTTTACACATCCATACATATTACTGACTGTTTTCTGTTTTGTTTTTTTTACTCAGAAATGTTACATAAAGTTTGATGCACAGAAGAAAAACATTAGGCAATGCAGACTCAGGAAAGTTCTTATTTTCTTCCAGGATTTAAATGATCAAAAGTTAATGATTTCAGCATGTGACTCTGGGTTAATTGTCTGAATCCAAAGTTCATAAAGGGAGTTTGCGATACCGAATTGGCTTCTTGTTTGTTTTCTTTAGTCGAAGCAATCACACATCTTTCATCATTACCACATCTTACCTTCTCTGCATTGTGTCACAGCAGCTCATTCTGCGAAGTTTATACAAGACCTGGAAAACACTCATAATGCACTAATGATGACACCTGATGTTGAGATCCAAATGGTTTGACATCAGTGCCATTGTTTTTACACAGTAACTGGGATAGGTTGGATTCTGACTCAAATTGAGTCAGACCTTCAGACAGAGCTCCACATGCCTGCAGTTGTCTCAAAGACACATTCCCAGGAATGTCTATGAGATCATTCCCTCTGCAGTAGAAAAATCATACTCCAGCTCAGTGACTCACTCTGTAATTGGCTGGGGAAATGAAAGAACCAAGAAGTGGGGCAGAGAGGATACTAGGATATCCACTGACAAATGGGAGAGGTCTTTTCTGCCAGTGAGGCGTCCAAATTACAGCATAACATCTTCACTGTTGAGGATGATACTCAGGCCTTAAGGCTTTTTGCTTAAGACCCTGATCAGTGAGTTATTGACCAGATTATCCTACAACCCTCAAAGGCCAGCATTTCTGTGAGCCCCTTTCTGTGTTTTCATTTATTTTCAGTCACGCTAGCAGTGTGGCTCTGTGAATGGCAATGTCAGTCTGTTTTTTTTTTTTTTTTTTTGGTGAAATGCCTTGACAACTGTTGGACGGACTGCCATGAAATGTGGTACACTCATGTTCTCCACAGGATGTACTTTGATGATCCAGACTTTTCTTTCAGCATCATCAGATCAAAATCATAATTTCACAAATGTTTTGATGCTAATTAGCAAACTTGGTGCTAATGTTAGCATGCCAAGACTCTAAGATAGTAAACATGATAAACCTACTAAAAATCAGCATGTTAACAGTAGCACTGAGAGCATGTTAGCATCCTGATGTTACATTATTATTTACAAGTAAGCACAGCCTCACAGAGCTGCTAGCATCGGTTGTATATTCACAGTCTAGTCTTGTTTTTTTCTTTCTTTAAAGGTGCACATGGGAGAAGTTTGTCTTAGTGATTTGGTTTTTGGTTTAGGAATAAAGAAAGGCAGAAAGCCTTCCTGCCAAGAAGCCCTGAAGGCAAACGTCTCCCATGTGTGTTAAAGGTACAATTTTTCATCCAAATGTAAGAGTAGCTCATGACCAAAACTCAAAACTGAATTTTACCCTATAACTTTCTCTGGACACACGGCTTGTTCATGAGAGAATTGAAATGTTGACTAGTATGCGTATGTATCTGCCATTCACCTTCGTGATTTAGTACATAGACTAACAAACAACTGAAATGAAATGTTTTCTGCATCTCCATAAGCCCCTCTATTAAAATATCTAACCTCACAGCAGAAATAAATATGTGTACGGCCTGGCACAAAAAACAGTTTTGGTTGCTATAGCTAATTTTGACATTCATGACAACTGTACGGAGGGTGAGTTTAAATTTGTAAATAACTCACCTGTTCAAATTATATTAAGGCTTAAAGTTATGCATAATTAACAGCATGGCCGCTTTGACTGACAGGTGGGTACCGTTACAGGTGGCTTGTTCAAGCACTCAGGTGTCATTCAACCAGTCTCAGATCCTCTGACAATCCAAACACAATTAATTTCAAATTCTAATTATTCTAATTATTTTTATGTTGCAGCTGCAGATGGGGTGTCTTTATTAACTGTATTGATTAATCGTTATTATAGTATTAACCATTTATTGATTGATTATATTTTGTATTCTGAATCTGCAAAGTAATTGGTAACCAAAGCGTTAAAATAAATGAAGTGGAGTAAAAGTATAAAAGTAAAAGTAAAAGTACACTAAAGGACCTGCAGTACTTGAGTAAATGTACTTAGTGCCTCAGTACATTTGCCTGATTAAACATACTTTTAGTACATTTTCAATGCAGGACTTTCACTTGTGTTTTTTTACAGTGTAGTATCAGTAAGCTCACAGTTGACATGTCAGAGCCCTGCAGGTCTGCCCCCCGGAGCAGCTCCGTCCCCTCCCACTCCGTCCGCACAGAGCGGCTGAAGGCGGGCAGGACAGCCCGTCATCCGACGTCACAGGCGGCTTCGTTATTTAAACTTGAATCAAGAGGGGAGGAAAGTTTTCTCAGACGGGACAGCGTTGCCTAGCAGCTAGGCAAAGGACTCTCGCTACTTCACGCCGCCTGTGTGTGTGTGTTTTTTTTCACTCGTATATCGAGGAACCGCGGACTCTCTCTCATCTGTCTGCTTCCCTCTCGCAGTCTATATGCCAAACATGCCCCAGACCGTGACACTAAAGGGACCCTCTCCTTGGGGGTTTCGACTGGTGGGAGGACGGGATTTCAGCACACCGTTAACCATCTCCAGGGTAGGTAGTGACTCTCTCTGTCTGTCTGTCTGTCTGTCTGTCTGTCGCTTCGACGTGTATTCATTCATTGAACCGCGCGCAAAGTGGAACTTGACAAGTTGTTTTTCTACGTAAGAAACCGTGATAATCACAACCATGTCCAATCATGCTCACTGACCGTAATTGGTAGCCGCAAAGGATGTAGGGAAAAGTGGCAAGCTGGAATACCAATTAATTAATCAATTTTAGATTAAACTCGTCAAGGTCTATTACCCGTAACAGCAGTAATTATACAGTAAGTGCACGAGAAGGGGCTTTACTCTAAAAGCTGACAGACGGTGCCGTCTAATTCCTGGCAGCTAAAGTTGCCAGTACAATTGAGTGAGTCATTGCAATTGGCCGACCATCAATTATCCTGTAAGCTTTCAATAAAAGAGAGCAAAAAACAAAATATGGTGATATTTGTTTCATAATTTTGATTAATGAATACCTAAATATCTCCTCAAAGATTCTCCTTCATTTTGAAACAAATAAATTGCACGCATTCATAATCTTTAATCATTTCAATGTTTAAAGTTAAAGTTATTTTTTACAAATTTTGAGCTGATGTATGGTGATATTTAATCATTGTTAATATTACTGGTGGCAGTAGTAGCCAGTAGTGAAAGTAGTGGTCCAAAGCTGCGTGAACTTTCCTGACCCTCGGAATATGGGTCAAGAGTCAGTGTGCTGGCAGTGCATCTGGCAGTAGCCAGTAGTTCATCCTGGCCAGGGTAAACACAGCCCTGTCCTGCTGCAGGGCTTTCAGAAGGAAGGGAAGGGAAGGGAAGGGAGGAAGGAGGGGGTTGACATTTGTTTTTCATCAGAGCTCATTGGTGCTGCTGAGGGATTCCAGGTGTTGTGCTCAGCTGTATCACCAGCCCCAAACCGACCCTTTAACTACAGGGCCCTAGCACTTCAAACTAGAGGTGTAATTTTTAGATTTACGGCGGGCGATTAACGAATTTGAGAGAAGCAGACAAACCCCCGAAGGTCACCTGAAGTGCTCTCTGCTTTTAAACCTACCAGTATATCCCCCCCAAAAAAGAGATGTGACGCAATGGCGAGGCTTACTTTGATTCACAGTGTGAATGTTGACATTTGTACGTCCGTAGGTTTGTGGTTTAAACATTGAAGACTCACTTGCTTACTTGGCAACTTTGCTTCACCAAATCACAGTGAAAGGCAACTGAATATAGCAAGTTTAGATATCCAGAAATAAACATGGCATCAGTAAACTCAACACTCCTCGTACTTAAATGTCTTCTTTTGGTGGAGGCACAAATATTATTCCAGCTTTCTGCGGACAGATTGAGTTTGTCTCTACGTGCACGGACTTTCCACCATGACCAAGACCAGAATTCATTTGGAAAAAGGAAAATCCTGCACGACAGCCTATTGCAGCGCTCATATGTTTTTAAGTTTTAAGTCAAAGTGTTGCCTAGTAAAGCTTCAGTTCATCTCAGGTTTTGTGATTTACACCTTCCTTACTTCTTTTAATTTGTACAGCAGGTTTCAATATCAGAGATTTAACAATTTCTGAATTTGCCAGTTCAAGCGGTGCATACTTGCATGACTGCCAATATAAAAACCATGGCATGCATGGGGAAATCTTTTGCATGCTGAACATTGTGTAACTTAATGATGATGGCACTGGTGAAATTGACTGCAGGTTGCAATTTAGAGACAGTTACAGCGAAGATGGCAATAAAAACCAGTGCTCACACTGACTCACTGCTTTGCAAGAGTAAATAAGGGAGTTTTGGCTAATTCCTAAATCTTGGCTTGAAAATTAGAGAAGGAAGCAGCTGGTGAGATGCAAGCATATTTAGCAAAATATGTAATGTCAGAGGCATAAATACACACAGTCTCTTGGCAGCAGGACCCATTACACTGCCTCTTGAAGACTTTTTTTTTGCTTTCTACCAGCCATTACAAAGCAGCTCAATGTTGAATTGACGTCACATGCTTTTCTGACAACGCAGAATGTGTTTTATTGGCCCGAACTTGATAATTGTTTTATCCTGGTGTCTAATATGCTAGTTTACGTGAGCAAATAACTCGAAATAAAATTCGAGGAGAGGTAATAAAAAATTGAAGCGGTGGGAAAGGAATCCTCTTGCGTCACCTCATGGGAGCTGGTTTCATGTTGAGTTTGAGGCATGATGTGATTCATTGCTGCTGATAAACTGGAGTATCTCCTAAACTGGTCATTCATCACATGCTTGCTGCATTCTTGAAGTACAGTGCATGCCCAAGACAGCAATTACAATGTGTTGAACGGTGACACCGAAAGAGATGCATGGAGGGAGAGAACGGGAGAGAAAGAGAGGATAGTTTATGTCTTAAAGTATCCAAAATGACTCTTTGGGGGGCATTTTAGGATCATGTAAACCCTCATACAAGCCAGAACTCTCTGACTGCTGTAACAGTGTCTGCTGGCTCTGTAGAACTAGGTTTAAAAGAAGACCTTAATGCCAGACCTCAGAGTTGTTTTGAATAAAGTATTTCATGCAATCCTTCAAATTATACCTCTGTTTTGCATGATTGACAGATCCTCCACTCTTTCTTCAAGTCTTTCTGCACATATAAAAGTGGGTGCCATGAAACACCTGCTTTTGGAGACAGCGAAAGTTGTAAATACCAGAAAACAAGTTCTGATGGCAGCAGCTGTTTTTTTTTTTTTTGCTGAAGGTGATAATGTCCCGAGATAAACCCATTAATCCCCTGCCAGCCCATCAGGGCTCTAGCCAGTTCATGATGCGTCTGCTTGACTCTGGCAACCCTGATAGTGTGTGTCTGTGCGTGCAGTGATAGTTTGTTTGTAGGTTGATTGCTTTGTTTGCATGAAACAGAAATCTAATAAAACCACAAACAGCCGAAGCATTTAGAGGGGATCTGTTGAATATGGCAGCTGTGGCTTAAGCCCTTTTTGTAAATTGATGTCCACCCGACGTGCAGGCGGAACGTGACGCAGGACGCTTGTCAGTCGTCCCGACAAGCAAGCAGTCTTTTTCTTTGGATAGGAATTCACAACTAAGTGTTGGGTAAATAATGACCTGAGAAGTGCTCGGAATCACTGTCCAGCTTCCCTTCTGACACCTTTTTACTGTGCATCCTGCTGTGTGCTCTGTCTTGTTGATGCATGATGGGAAATGGTTTAGACAGCGTTTAGACGTTTTGTTTTGCACAGTCCGCATTCTTCAAATTGAGAAAAGCAAGAACTTGTGCAAATCCAAAACAGTAACTCTTTGATATGAAATGTTTAGTTCAATATAGTTGCAGCTAAAAAGCATTGGCTCTATGAAATATAAGAAAACAAAAAATACAGATCATAATTACCCAAAGCCCAGTTTATGTCTTCAAGTTGCTTGTTTTTTTCCCCCCCAATATATTCAGTTTATCACATTAGACAAAGAAAAGAAGAAAATCCCCTCTATTAGCAATCTGGAACTAGGCAAAATGACTCTAAGGATTAATCAATTATCTAAATAGTTGAGGTTCGATTAATTGTTTCAACTCTTGATTTCTTTATGCATGAATTCAAATAACGACATACCACAAAAACCGCCACATAATCGACTCAGCAGGACTTACTCCAAGGCTTATTCTACATAAACATCCACGTTGTAACTGTTTATTGCTCCATCTGTAGCTCATTGTACATACAGTAACTAAGTAAGTTACATTATCTTACTGTTTTCTTTACGGCCCCTTTTGTGTCCATCTGAATGGGATCAAAGTCTAACCTTAGACTGTATATAACAGTATAAGATCACTGTAACTTGTCAGTTTCTATCTTTGTGGTCAAATGGTGTTTATGCATTTAAAGGATAGGGTCATATTTTTAAAGTCTAACAATGCTGACATTTCCATATGTGCATTTAAGGGGAAATTTGTCATTGTAATCATCATCCTGTCCATACAGGCTGCAAAGAGATCCTGATATGGTCCTGCGTATGGACAGGTGGAACGATTATGGAAGCCAAAAACTCTTTAAAAAAAGTTGAGATAACCCTCACAAACATATCAAGTACATATTGTTTCATGTGTGTTAAGCTGATCTTGCAAGGGCATTAGAATCACATGCATCAATTAAGAGCAAATATAACTTAGATTGCGTTTGCAGTTATATATCCAATGAACTGAGTGTCCTTTGTACCCTTTAATCTCTCAGTGTACGTCTGTCTGCCACATACCAGAGTCTGAACATGTGACCTAAAGCCACTGTTTCTGTGGCACTGCTGGTTATAATAGTCAGCTTTAGGCTGCTCTCTGGCTGCTCTTTTTCTCCAGGCTAGAATTAACGATGCTATGAGCTGCATCTCCACAACAAACTGAGCAAAAGATAACAGATGGTGCTCTCGAAGAATTTCCTGTTGTCAGTGAAGCTGTGGGGTTTCTGAAACAGGAGGGCAGGAGAACAATGCGAGTCCTTGGGTTGTTGCTGAGCTTTTCCTGCTCGCCTGGTTTATCTGATGCATGAAACTGACTCTGTAGGATTGATGAGCAGATTTCTGACACCAAAAAGCCAGAATAAAGCCAGATTTACCGATGATCTTATATGAAGGCCACGTGAAAAACAGTTTGAAAACAGTCTTATGCTTTGCTGTATATTTATTACATCTCATAATGCACCCTGCATCTTCAAGAGAGTTTTTTAGTCATGTGTTTTCCCCTGTAAGCTCTCATGTTGTCTTGTATTTCCACAAACACATGTTTTTTTTTTTCAGTGTATGTGCTGCCAAGTATCTAAAATGTGATTCTTGTGATGCTCTTATAAGATCATGCACAACATATTGAGGCATGACATGTGGGGAACTCATCAGGGAAAGCTGAACCAATCATAATCTGATTACAAATCAGATTTAAAGGTATGACTAATATTGATGAGTAATATAATTACTTATTCTAGACACACACAAATGCATTACAGACTGCAATTCATTTTTCGTGACTCTCCCACTGCCTGGTGTTCTCATTAAACCTCACATATTTAATCATGAACTGCAGCATTGCTTATTGCTCTTGGCAGGTTGAGTCTCTTTGTTTCAGTGTGATAATCACACAACAGTCAGAATCTCACACCCCACGCTATGTAACGGCTTTCCGTCACGAAGGTCATAACCATGGTTCCTATCGCAGGTCCAACAAGCAAACAAAGGCGTCGGACACGCTGCCAAGAATTATCCTCTCTGCTGCTGAGACTCAGAGCTCCCACCCAGCAGACAGGAGAAAGCGTCTTTGTGGAAGAGCATATGAAAATGGCAGATTCTTCTTGCATAAAACTGATAAATAGACAACAAGGAAGATTTAAGAGAAGATAGACTTTAATGATCCCACACCGGGGAAATTAATTTGTCACAGCAGCTTGTATACACAAGGTGGATAAAAAATTACTCATAAATATAAAATATATATATATAAGAAAGTCATTAAGTCATGCTGAGTCTGACAGCTGTCGGAATGAAGTACCTGTGGTAGCACTCCTTCTTACATGGTGGGAGTAGCAGTCTGTTGGTTACTCATCACTGTAGTTTTAATTGGCTATATTTGAATGTGAGGTTTTATAATGTAGTCATTGAAAAGTTCTTAAAGCCAAAGTATTTTTCAGATTTAAATCATATTTAGCCATTTTAACCCAGACATCTACTGTAGTCTTGGCTTTTGACCTGCTAACTTGCTCTCTCTATAGCTTACTCACCGAGGCCAAGCAGGAAGAACATTTAAACTCCCTTGACTTAAATTAATCCTGACTTATTCTGCAACTGCAAGAATTTCTACAAGTCTAATATTAAAGGCACTGTACTAAATCAACGTGTCCTACAAGAAACGTCTATACAGACCAGAAGCTGTTCTCCAAGAGGGAGTATTAGATAATCACCCTGGATCAAAATGTGCTTTACATACCACCGTTAAAGATTAAAGGTCAATTTCTCAGCAAGGAAGTAAGGCACTTTTAATATCATGGATTAGATCTGAGATAAAACAGAAGGACTCAACGTGCAGAGAAAAACAATGATGACAAGACAGAAAACTTTCCCCCGAGGCTGACGTCAAACCCGAGTGAAAGTGTTGCGGCAGTTTTTATCACGTACTGTACACATACATAGACTTACGCAAACATTCACACACATTCATTCTTTTCCTTGCCATGCTCTGCTCCACTCTGAAACGCACATAAAATCACAAATGCCCACGGTGAAACCACACGTTCATCAGGCCCGATGAGGCCATGATGGCTCTGTGTGACACGAGGCTGTCATTTGCTAACCGCTCTATCTGTTAGCAATTAACTATGTCACTGTTTGCGGAGCAGCCTCTTATGGAAATTATGTGACTGTTTAGATTTCTCAACAAGCAGTAAAGTTGCTTTCTGCACCATCACCATCAAAATCCATCATAGTCCCTGTAGGAAAGTCCATATTGTTATCATCTGTCATATATAGTATATCAAAAGTTATAACTCTGGTTAAATTGTAGTAATAAACTCATCTATTAACTTAATTCATACAATTTAAGCTCTCGTTTTGTCAGAGTAACCCAACAAATCCCTTTTTAGGCTGTTTTTAACAAATTCCACAAATGTCTGCTGCTGCTCACAGTAGGTTTACTGGTTGAAAATGGGAATGAATTCATACCGCATGATCTAAAGTGACTATTTTTATCAAAGTGGGATGATTTTGTTGAATTTATTGTCCTTTTCTCCCCTTCCAGAGTGGTCTAGAAACCACTTTTCGTCGTTCACAACAAGTTTGGTTCCATCCACGGCCAAGATAACTCTTTATTAGCTGCATTCACAAACCCTGTTTGTTTTCAGATGACTGTCATCTCTTATTTTTTGGAGATTTGGATAATTTCATTCTTATTTTGGCCAAGCCAGTGGACGTAAACCGCTCAAAGTGGTTTCATGTGAGTAAGAAGACAAAAATAAAACGTTAAATGTCGGGATGGTTTTCAAAGCCACTTGCGCAGGCCATAGAGTAAAAACCTAATTAGGTAATTACATTCATCTTCAAAGCTTAGAATTTAACTGATTACGTCACACTAGATCTGCAGTGTAAATATAGCAGATTATGATTATGTCTGAAGCACATAACTCTACACCATCCTTACATTTCCTTTCAGACATGAATGTTGGTCCTCCAGTAATGACCTTAGTCACGGTGGCACTTGGCATACCACTGCGGTTGTGTGTGCGCGACTCATGCACTACTCATGGCCTGGCCCTGGGGTGATATAACTCACTATGTGTGCATGAACTTCTGTCCATAATGACACACACTCACAAACCCAAGACACACACACACAAACATTTCAAATGTGTCATGCTAAGTGACGTGGGTAAACTATAACCTGCTACTTATTGTCTGCACTGACAAATAATCAGTTATGATGCCCACACAGAAAAGAACTTTATTCTTGCTCTTGCTTCTCAAACTTTAACTTGCTCAGTTGTGGTGTTTGTCAGATTTATGACATGGATAAAGTGAGCTTAGGTGCGCTTGTTTTCTCCAAGATTCACACTCACACATTTACACACATTTCCCACAATGCTGCTGACCTCTCAGCTTCCCGGAACTGAGTCAGGAACATTGAGGCGGTCAGAGGCTGTAAATTAGGAATTCCACATCTGAACCACACGACTCAGCTATTAGTGCTTCATGGAGCGTGAACTTGTGTGCCTTTGCTCTTAGAATGCTCCTCCCAGTTAGCGAGGCTGCTTCTCTTGCACAAACAGATCCTCTCTCTCTCTGCCTCAGTTCTGTTCATTATGCCGGACTTTTAGACAATCATATTTTAATTTACAGAGAACAGAACAGATCACTAATATCTGTCAGTGGTCTCACGTAATACATCTTAATGTGCAGATGTCAAGGTAAGAGGCATTACAAGATGTTGAGGCTGAAAGAAAGGTATCCACTTAAAAATTTTGGATGGCAGGACAAAGATTAATCACCGACACTTGACATACAAGGGGTTCATTAGCAGAGAATCATCCTAAATCTTCTGCTCCCTGTGTATTTATGGATATACAGGTACTTATTACCCTTAGCTCTCAGACATGTTACAAAGTGCTGGAATCTGAACACCTGCCTGGTTCAGGCTAAAAAAAAAAAAATCATTTTCTGTTGATATCTGGTGATATCTTGCCAATGAATTAAACATGGAGTCAATAAAAAGTAATATGTCAAGATAAGAAATAATGTTTTAAGCCTCTCAAATGTGACTATCTGCTGTCTTTCCCAGTTTTATATGTCTGAAAATTCATTTAATAGACTAAATAATTAAGTGTTAAAATAATGAGCACATTAATCATTAATTGAAATAAATAACTGTTGCAAACTTAGCGGCCCTCCCTTCTTTGTACGTCCAGCTACAGTTGCTACCTCTGCTTCATGTTTCTGTTTGGACAAAATAAACAGCTGCTGCTAGATATGTAAACCTTACTCAAGGCTAGGAATGTCAAGTCAATATTGTGCTTTTTCAATCTGCGACAGAGGGAGAGTAGCAAATCCAAGTCTTATTTAAATAATATAAAAATGTCACAGATTATTGCTTAGAACTCCTGAAAAAACATCGTGACCGTAGCATCCAGCTGCCAAAAGTCTCCTCACATTTAATGGTTGGAAAAATACAGTCAAGCTAATACTCATACGTGTCATAGCTTGACAGCACATGGAGCTCACAAAGAAGACCGGAGACATGATGACAATTGTTCACATTTCATTACATTTTTGTTTCATTGCTAGTAAAGAGTATTTTCCTCTGCAGATTGCTGCCATATGACAGTGACTGTTTTACTGTGGATGTCTTGGTTTGATGATGGAGGATTTGATTGCTAGTTTTCGTCTTATTTATGACTGCGAAACCATACGACCAGTCAGAGCAAGCCTGGAAATAGCTGGGACATTGTATGTGTGCGTGTGTAATAATGGAAAATTGTTATCACATGTTACTTAGTGTTTCTGTGAAGGTGAAACGTACCCACTGGGACACCCTCTTTCCTCCCCTCTTCACCCCTCTGCCTCCCCGTGGGACTCAAATGTCCAATGTTTTTGGAATGAAGGATCGCAGAAAGGAACCTGCTCACTGTCCAGCGGCTCAACGATAATCTTCAAAATAAAAGCGATCTGGACATGTGATTTACAAGAGAAAAACGGCCAAAGTGACAAATCAGAAAAAGCCACAAGGAGAGACTTATTGAGCAGATGTTTGCAAATGAATCTGACATTGCACAGAGACGGTTACTCAGGTTTAAAGTTCATATGCAAACTCTGGTCAAAGTAGCTTTCTCCTGCACTTGAAGTCATTCGCAGAGGGTTTAGTCTGATGCAACTGCTGAGTGATCATAAAATTGCAAGTTTTTTACTGAAATTCAAAAGCCCAGGCGTATAAAAATGTTCCAGTCTTTTCCAAATATTTCACCTCCTCCAAAACTCTGAGCGGCCTCTCACTTCCCAGTGTCGTTGTTACTGGCTTTTGAAAATGTAAACCCAAAGTGCTGCCTAAGGCAATATTACATAAATCAAAAGAGAGCTGCTTTTGTTGAATTTGGCCTGCGTGTTGTCACTCCCACACTAATACTCTTTTTCATTTGTTCTTTTTGTCTGTTTCCTCACTGATATCACCTGTAACAGCTCTTTTCTTTTTTTCTTTTTTTCTTGTTGTGCTCTGTGTGCGTGCATGTGTGAATGTTATCTTCAGGTAACACCAGGCAGCAAGGCGGCCCAGGGTGACCTCTGTCCAGGCGACACCATCCTGGCTATCAACGGCGACAGCACAGAGCTCATGACACACATGGAGGCTCAGAACAGGATCAAAACCTGCATTCAGCAGCTCACACTCAACATCAGCAGGTATGGAAACACAAGACGAGAAAAACAACTGGTCATATGATCAGACCTTTAGAACAACCTGCAGTATGTTTGCGTAAGATTTGGTCTTGTTAGCATGGAGGAGGTCTGACTTTTACACCTGAGACATCGGTCAGTGTTTTTTAAAATTATGATTGAGATCTTTCCGTAACGTCAACCAAATAGTTGTAGTTGCCTTAATGGGGGTGGCTCCAGAATAAGCTGCATGAAAACTGATAAACGGCCTCAGGTGATGTCACTCGAGTCAATGTCGGTTAAAGACTACAGGTTTCAAAATGAAGGAAATCTGCTAGAAGGTTACCAGACCTCTGCAGCCTGCTCCTCATCTCTGCTTGAGGCTACTACTACAGCTACTGGCATACCAATCCCTGACTGAACTGTCGGGAGTTGTATTGTGGGTAATGTAGGCACCAGGTTTTTGATAAGGAAGAAGAATGCATAGACACGTACAGGGAAAAGTCCTGCATATGTTTGTACTCAAAATCTTATACGCCGTGCATATGAGACGTCGCTACCTTGCAGGATTTATTTAGTTTATTACATCATTAGAATATAGTGTATATTTACTGTAATCACTTACAGACTTATGATTTATGAGTGTCTGTTTATTAGAGGCGTACGTACTGTATACTCAGCTTATTTTCCATTCGGGATGATTGATGGGAATTCTAAGAATAATTGGATATCAGGAAATGTTCAACATTAGTCACTTGCTAATCAGTCGTCACTGCCTTGACCCTCAGCAGAGGCTGCTTATGGTTTTTGCTGTTAGCCTCATTAAGTGAATTGAGTTGAGAAACTCGACTGATTCTTTTTATGACTAAGGTCATTTACTGCCTCTCGTCCAGGAACACATATTGTTTCTATTTCTGGCGGGTCCGTTCAGCTTGGTACGATCGAGTCATAGGGACGGATGACAGGTTTACGACCGTTTAAATAATCCATTCTCTGCTCCTATAGAGCGCCGTCAAAGTCAATGAGCCTTGTACATACAGTGAGTCAGACGGTGACCTTTTAGAAATGGACTTTGCCGGTCGATATTGTGCATTTTACCAGTTCATGAGGTGGAAAATAATCTGTCATTTGTCTAGCATCATTTCTAGAGCTGGTATGTGATGGATGGATGACTTGGCCTTTGGTGGAGGACAGGAGCAACACATTTCTGTCAACATAGCAGAGCGGAAATCATCTGTCTAAACAGTTAATGACAGAGAGGGAGAGAAAGAGAGAGAGATGGGGGATAACCAAGGAAAAACTGAAATGTCAGTTGCTTCCCACATTTCTATTAGATGGTTACTTTGGGTTGCCAGAGTTCTGGAAAGTGCAGAGCGAATCTGGCAACCTCTGAATCCTGTCCTCTCAGATGAAGAACACTGTGTGGTTTCAGCCTCAGTTACAAGTGACAACTGCCAACTGGTGCTTCAGCTCTCTCCTTTTAGGGCAGCAGACAACACAGTCTCTCTCCTATAATGGATGGTGCATGAAGTTGAACTTGCGGATGCAGATGACCCGTCCGATAAGCAAAATTTCTCACATGCAGGGCCTTCGAATTCAGACAGAGAAGAACTTTTTCTCTCTCTCTCTCTCTCTCTCTCTCTCTCTCTCTCTGCTCTGTATTTGTGTTTTATAGTATGCACTCTAGCATGCAACAGCCCTCCCTTTACCCCCAGCCTGTCGTAGAAACCAACCATCCATATATCAAGCTGAGCGGCTGAGCGTTAAGTGGTTTGTCCACATAGGGATAGTAAATTTATTTAAGGATACATAAAGTAGTATTCATCGCAAAGACTGGGGGGAGCTCCTCTACAGCTCAAGGAACACACGAAAAAGGCCACTCCCACACTTAACCACTTGCACCCCAGCTCTAATGTACCCGAATTCAGCTTAAATTTCTTTTCAAGTAGCCAAAGTTGTCAAACACATTAGAGAATGTAAGAAGTAATTTAGTGTGATAAAGAGCAGGAGCTCTTTAGAGTGATGGATATGCAGCGTATAATTGATTCCATTAGCAGACATTTTGCTTCACATGAATTCTTAAACTGCCCGTTCTGTTTGGAGCTCTATCACATTTATTCTGACTGTCATATTCTAATCTCAGATTTTATGCTTACACCCAAGTGGAAAAATGTAAGATTTGTTGTGCATAATTTTTCACACATTTGCTGTGTAGTTTTAGGCAGACATATTTGGTGTTTTTTAGCAACCCATAGATCTTGACTGTAATTTCAGTGGGTTTGAGCAATGTTTGTCAGCAAGACTCTGTAATGGGTGGGAATCGAGAGGTTAAAATTACTTTGGTGATTAACATAGTATCCCTGTTTGAGTAAAGTGCCTCATTCATGATGTTTTCATCCCCAAAAACAAATTTATAATGGTCAAATTCATTGCCTTTAGGTTAACTGTAAATACTTTTCCGTGATGTCACCATAGATATATGATGCTTTTAGGGTCATTAGGGTCTTTTAACTATCTTATTTAGTTAAAAATGATTCCACTAAATTATGACCACAAGTAAACAACCAGACATACCAGTGCTCTTCATCAATCTTTCTTAATTTCTCATTTAAACTGACAAGATAGCGGCACAGCAGAGGCAGAGCAGGGCTAGCCGCTGGTATGTGACCTTTCTGCAATATATTGGTTAAATAATTACAGTCTGAACTGCCCCGCTGCTGGACAGGAGGAGGGTACGGCATGTCTGAGAGATAGGCATGCGCCTTTGGCTCCAGAGCACAGAGCTGAAATGATCTACTGGTGAAGGGGAGGGAAGATAGAGAGCAACAGGGGTTCAAGCCGAAGAAAAGATACTTTTAAAAAATGGATCGAAAAAGACAAGATGGCAGATAAAGAAAAAGGGTGGCTGAAATATGAGAAATAGAAAAAGATAATAATGGTAGACAGTGAAAGACAAAGAGAGGGAAGCCAAGTAGAGAAGTGGTGAATCAGAAAGACCAAGTGAGAAATCCACATGGGCTCTTCTCTGCTTCAAATGCTGTTTTACAGCCAACGTCTTCTGCTGGGTGCATTGCTGGAAATTCAATTACGCAGACAACACAGTGAAGCTCAGAGTTTCTCTACAAGAACGTACGCACGAGTTCTGAAATAATCCAAGAATATTCCTGCTGAATGTTGTGGAAAAAAGAGATGAGCGGACGTGACCTTTTTTCACACACTCTCCCAAGTTAAATATAAATCAAGGCTGGTTATGAATAATATGCTTGTTTTCCAAAGCAGTTCTTTTTAATGTATAACCGGGTGATGAAAGCATTCGGTGTCCCAAAAACCTCATGTTAGGTAGCTTTTTCCCAGGAAAAGTGCTGCGCAGGAAGTCGTGCTAATAAACAGCAACGGTCACTATGACTGAGCAGACAAACAAAGTAAAGCCACCCACATGAGTGGGATAAAAGAGGTCACACATTTGGCTGCTACTAAAGAATTTATGAAAATAGTAAAATACAACGCAAAGCAACTGTGTTTGAAAACCGGGACGTTCTCTCAGAAATTCAACGCGCTGTGAAATCCACATGGTAGTCTAGTCTGGTTGGTGAATACAATGGGGATGTCATATTCAGGTAAAAGATGAGTATTTACCGATGTGAAAGATGGGATTTAGGGTTTATTAGAAACGCTCCTCAGTTGTGGGCTGCAGGAATAACAGGATTATTTAAGTGCAACCATTGATTCTGGAGTCCAAAAAGAAATGGGAGTGACTCAAAGAACCCATGCTGACTCACTAGAAAATAATATTTTAGAGGACAACAGTTCTTCTTAGCCCTCATTAAAAGACTACACCATAAAATACTCCAAACAGTCACAGAGTCACAGAGGGAGAAACAGGAGACCTGTAATTTTGTGTTGCTGGCGATGGACAAATATATGAGTCTACACGTCTGCTGTGAACCAAAATTACAGTACACTGGATGCATCTGAGCTTGAGGTCTTGTGTAACACAAGAATGTTTCTTTGTAATGTCTCCTCATTTATTACTTTCATAGCCGCCATTTTTCATAATTCCTATTATGGAGCATTTTTAAGAGAGCTCTGTGTCAGGGGGTTTCTCGTGAGGTGGCCCTGGAAGCTCATGAAAGCTGAAAAAGAAATAAAGAGGCTTCATGTAAATTGGGCTGACAGCTATTTGTGTAGTTTTTTTTTTCTGTCACTAAAAGATGTTTTCAACCTTTAAACATTTATTTTTATTGTGATTAACCGCTTTGTCTTGTCTACTTTTACTACGCACAGTGATTTCTTACATTTTCCAAATATATCTTTGAGTAACTCCAGGAAAATCTGCCTCAACTGCCTACAATCAGCTCAGAGTTTTACGTCGTACACTTCTTGTAGCTAATACATTCTGATGAAGTGTGGCCAAGGAGAGAACAGTACATTATCTTAGAGTTTAATATGATATTCCTTCTATACAGATATTTCTCTTCTGGTTTTGGGGCAAAGGTTCTACAACATAAGCTGTCCTAGTGACGTGGATCTAGGGATGGCACTGTCATTCGTCTATCAGTTTGATCAGTTTAATCGAGACTGAAATAACACAAAATTTTGTATAGACATAATGTAAATGATTTCCAGACTATGAATCCTCTTGATGTTGGTGAGCCCTTGACTTTTCATCTAGTGCCAGTGTCAGGTCAAAATTCAAATGTGTCAATACTTTTGACCAAATAACTGCAAAACATCAGCTGTATGCTTTGTGATATTAGCAAATGGTAGCATGCTAACAGACATGGCGAACATTTTAAACACCATACCTGTCTCATTGTGAGTGTGTTAGCATGCTAAAATTAGCGTTTAACTAAAACCATCACGTAAATACAGCCTCACAGAGCTTTCTATATAATACAATTATGTTTCTACAGTCATTTTTTCAGCTTTTACATTCATTTATCACTCATTGATAGAAGGAAATGAATGCAGAAATGTAAGTTTGGTTTGATTTTTTTGTTTCATACCAGTTAAATGAGGAGAAAGATGAGAGAATAAAGGAAAGAGCTTAATAGGTGAAAAAAAAGGAAAGAACGAAAAAGAAAATTAAGAAGAAAAGAAGGCTAGACAAGGACAAGTAAACAGAAAGTGTTCTTAGGTCACCACTTTACCACAGCTTTCCATTTTCCCAAACCTCCCTACTGATGCAGGCCTGTCAACGCTTCACTGTGAGGTGAAACACCCTTGCTAGTTTCTGTTAGTTCCTGGCATCAGTGATCAGATGGAGCTGTGTTGTCTCACTGGGGAAGGAAAATGGCTGCCACTCACGCCACGCATACACACACACTGTCCAAGTTCATGCAATGTCAGGGGACCTGGACAGACGTATGAAGTCCATTTTGGAGTTTGTCATGTCTGCTTGGATCAGCCTGTATATCCTCATACCTAAACAGAGTCTTTGAATACATGAACCAGCTGTGGAGGAAACCTTCCCTTCCCTCCTCCATTTTCTCCTGCTTGCTCTTCTTTTCATCCTCTTCCTTTGACCTCTTCATCCCTTACCTCCCGCGTCCCAGACCTCCAAGTACCATTCTGTCATCTCCCGCTCCAAACCTAAATCCACTCATGCACTATTTCATCTTTTTATATCTCCTCTTTTCTCTTCCACTGTGCAGTTCTCCCCTTCTGCCAGAGCTTATTGGAGAAAGACATGTGGTTGCAGAGGCCTGAGAAACAGATGATGGCGGTTGGGATGTGTGTTTCCACCGCTGGTCAGGCAGTTCGGAAAGAGTCCTGCTGGGGTGGCAAGTTAAATGTGCTGAGAAATGAGTCATGATGCCTGAGCTGTGTGTGTTACTCTGACTGTGTGTCTTGTTCTTGCACTTGAAAAAAAAAAAAATCTTGTGAAGTCAGGGCACCCTGCTGTCCTTGTTTCAATTTCTACTTACTGTTGAAAAGAAAATTTAGGATTAGGTCCAGGCTGGAATGAAGGTTATACTGCAGAGGGTTTAGAGCTTAAAGGGCCACGTCACCCAAAGAACATTTACAGTCTCTAAACATACATCTACTTTCATTTTTGTCATCTCTGGGGTTTTTGGTTCTACTCCAGTGCAATGGGAGTGAATCATTTGTGCCGCTCAGAACAATGACAAACAACAGAATAATCCACTGACCTCACTATGAAGAGTTTTCATTGGAACTATACTTTTCTGCTGAAGAAATCGAGCATCATAAATGATACCCATTCATGTTCATTTTATAGGGGCCACAGATGAAGTAAAAGATATTCTCAGGAACTCCAAAAAAAAACAAACAAACGATCTGACATTAGCCATAACTTTTTGTGATTTTGGTGAACTGAACCTTTAAATGATTGGAATGAATAATTTCAGTGGAAGATTCGCAAAGGAAAGTAATAAATAAGTTCAGGTTAAGTTGAATGTAACAAAAGCGTTGATTATTTAAAGTATTTTAACCACATCCAGAAGCAAAAGTTGGCCATGTGATAACAGGTGTTGGATGAGATTGTAAGCCCTGTCTCAGTTCAAAGACGGTCTTGAATGAATGTCGTAACAAAAGACAGTCAGTTTTTGCTTGTTTAAAGGACTATTTGTAGAGTAGGTTAGGATATTGATCAAGGTCTTTGTTAGGATTGATTTTAGGTGTAGGGTAATGTGAGGGAATATCTGAGCGCTGCAGACGAAGAAAGACAAATCTGGTCATGATTCAGAAAATAAAATCAAAACAAAACACGAGGCAGAAAAATCCGGAGGAATCAGAGAAAACAGGCAGAGAAAAGACACAGTCAAGTCGCTCCCGTGGAGGATTTTGCCCCTGCTGTCTCACTTTGACTCACAGACCTGTGACTCACAGCTGAGGAATTATGCACGAGGCTGCATGGGACCAAAGGAACACAGGACTCCAGCTGGGACAAATACAAAAAGAAACCTCCAAAGGACCCGACTCACACTCACACACACACGCCCTTACACTACTAAACCGCGCTGCCCTCTCCTCCTTCATCCCTTCATCGCATCCTTCCTCTCACGCTCTCTCAAGGTCTCTTTTTTGTGGTTGTTTTAAACACATCAATGGTGTTTGAGTGGCTGCGCTGCAGAAAGGGAGGAGGAAGGGGACCATGAACTTCCCTCCCTTTTTCCCTTCTAGCATTGATCTTCTCATCACCCAGATGCAGATTTTTCCAAGTGATCCCCATAGGTATACTGATGAGACAGCCATAACTCTTCTTTAAAAGGTGATTGTCTCCCTTTACTCCCCGAGCAGTACGCATTTAAACTCTTCTCACATTACAAAATAACACAGGAACCTCTCCAGTGGTGTCTGATGTACGATAGAGCTAAAAAAAAAGTGAGTTTGACTGGGTGAGACAACAGGCAAGACTCTTAAGTGAACCCTGAAAAGTTCCGTGATCAGCCGCATCTTAATTTGAGGGCACTTTCTTTTCAGCCGTTCTCCTCGAACATGGTGATCCTGTGCAGCCAAAGTAAACTCATCCACCGCTCCAAAACCCAGATCTTCTCAATCAGGAAATGAAACCTGGCAGGGGGAGGTCAGGCGAGGGAAAATATGACCAAAGGAAAGAATTGGAAAGTCGATGGGATGACCTGAGACTCTTTGTCTTCTATTTCTGAAAGTGTTGTCTTTTTTACTTTTATCTCTCATCCATATTTAGTCTTGACTGGGTTGTCTCTTGTTCTTTCCTTTTGTATTTTTTTACACAGCCTTTATGGCTTTGGTGTTAATATTATGTAATTATTATAATTCTCTTGCTTTTGCCCCTTATGAGTGAAGATTATTGAACAAACTCAAAACAAAAAAAACGATTATCTTAATAAATTGATGGGAAAATAAGAGCATGTGGATCCTCTATATTTCTGAAATTAGCTTCTTTTTCTTTCACTTTTCTTTCCATTTGTCTGTATCCAATTTAGAGCAGAAGGGGAGCTGGTGAAAATCAAATTCGACACTTAACGAATGAGCCTGGGAATAGTCATCCCTGTCGTATTTATCATTGTGAATCTGTATTAAGAAACAGAGTGCACGCATCTATCCTCTCAGCAGTCCTCGGCATTACAGCTAGACAGGGGAGGTAGTGGTAAAGATGAGATAAAGCTACTTGGTTTGCAACTGGATTCTAATCAAAAACATCAAGTTTCCTATAGTCTCACAGATCATGTTGATCTGGTTACTCTATCATTAAATTTCCAGGCTAGGAAGGGTTTGACTGCTCAGGCTGGGTTCAATCTTGGATCAGACAGAAAAACAGCCAGAGGAAAATAGAAAAGTCAAAGAGAAAGAAGATGATCAGCAGGTTGATAAATGTCTGTTTGTCTGATGTGGACAGCGCCATCCTGATCCTTCCCAGATGCTTCTGATCCTTCACACAGTGACTCAACACTGGAGGACACGCTAAAGTGGCAAACAGAAAATAACATTACTCTTCATTGTCCCCGATCAAACGTGTGCGCAGCTGTGCGCTGTGGTTATTTATGTTATGTTACATTTGAGATACTCCAAAACGGTTTCCATCCTGGAGGCTATTTTTAAAAAAAAAACTAGATTATGTCTATCGCTCAGTATTTGAAGTGTGAGATTGCGTCCAGTTGTAAGCATGAAGGCTAATAACTCAAATAACAGCCAAATGTCCTAACAGTCGTATTTCAAGTGGAATATTTTTTTCAATTTCAAGTGCGTAACTGACATCCCTCTTCAGACTGACCTACAGTATAATGAGTGCATTAGTGTAACACTGTAAATCCCGAGCTGGTCCATCTCTCACAGTTTCCACTCACGCCTCAGTGTTCACATCTCCATTATTATGGATGAACGGTAAATTCCAGACAGTTTCTGTCTTGCGCTTCCAAAATGTCAATTCAAATAGGCCACTTCTGTCTGAACTTTAGCTCCTTTCAATAGGCTGTTTGTGCAGTAACCATTGAAACCAAACAATCTGAAAGCATGAAGGCTGTCTGGGCCAGAATTGTCGAGGATTTGGCGGAGGGGAGGGGTTGTGAGGGGGTGGGGGTCATCCCACGCAGTAGCTGTTGCTCGTCCACCAGACACTCGCCGCCTCATAAGAGCGCCCTTGATGGCAACACCTCCATGGTTCATATCTGAAAGATTGCCTCAGCTCAGCCAACGTCGTGCCAGCTGCAGACCGATGACCTCACCTCTTTAGACGTCAACTCTCCCACTGTGCGGTTGACAAATCCATGCACATGCACACACACACACACACACACACACACTTGCGGTTAATAGTTTTTATGTGACTGGATCAAAGTGTGAAAGAATAGAGGGGTAGGTGGGCGAAGAGAAGCACACACACAAAGACACACGCTGTCCTCCAGTTCCACTGCGTGATGTCCTGGTGTTACCCTTTTGGGAGTTGGATGCTTTCCCACTTAACAACCAACGCCATGGCAACAAAAACCTGCCAACCCGAAGAACCAAAGAGTTTCCCTCTGATCTTTTTTTTCTTGAATATGACATGTGAACTGCCACTAACTTGAAAGTAAAAGAAGAATGCAAGTGAACCCTTAACGATGCCATTGGAGATTAATTGCACTGTTTTATCAGCCTCAGAAATAGGTTTAGTTTCACTAAAGCATGTGATTCTCTGCCTTTTAATGAAATAAATAAATGATATGGGCCCCTGCTTATGCATGCACAGTAGGCCCATTCAGCAGTGCTGTAAATAATATATTATATCATTGCTGCCAGTCGGTAAATCATGTGCTTTTTTGTAAGTAAATGCAACTGGAGTCAATTACTGATCATCTAAACAGGAGGGGGGGAAGCCTCAGATACCAGTAATTCAGTTATCAGTACTTTTGAAAAATCCATGGTCCAAAATGTAATGGGTTTTTCCCAAAAAAAAAACATAGTTCATAGAGCAGAGTTATGATGTGATGATGACTTTATCTTTGTACTGGTGGGAGGAGGCCAAAACGTAGCTTTATCCCATTCCTAATGTGAAAAGCTGCCAAATACAAATCTGCATCCTCATACACAGACACATACATGCATGCACTGACTCTTACAAAGCTACCAGTACAGTATATGATTTGTTAACTGCAGCTATGTGTGAGTGTGAGTGTTTTGGCACATGAAGAGGACAGCAGTTAGTGGGATATCATGTGACACTAAAGTCGTCATCTTTCCCAGCTTAAAGTAATTCTAAGAGGATTAAAAGTAAATAGTGTCTGACTTTTTCAGTTTCTTGAAATCTCTTGAAATAATTACACTTTATACACAGGATCTTCCGTGGAAAAGCTGTCTGCACAGAAAAATGCATACTTCTCAGCTGAAACGACTGCATGCTTCAATGCTTGGGTGTCAGATGGCACAAGATTTATCTCTCTCTTTCTCTCATGGGTGTTGTCTTTCAGGTCGGGATCAGGAGACAGAGTGTGGTCGCCAACAGTTAGCGAAGATGGCAAGACAAGCCCTTACACGGAGCCTGACTCACAGGTAACCACTGTTTACTCTGGATTTACCGTAGCACAAGTCACAAAGGTTTCTTAAGATTCAAATTCACACCCACAGGGATGCTTGTCAGCACTGATCTGCCTGAATTTCTTATTGCTGCCAACGCAGAGTTTCACTGCCCAGATTTTGGTCAGGCCTTTGCTGGAAAATAGTCTTAAAATTAGTCAGCAGCCCACAAATGAGAGAACAAACTAATTAGTGAAGTCTTTGGTTAGCTCTTGGACGTCCATTTTATATGATTGTCTGTCTTGAGCCTAGTGGTGAGGTCTCATATATTATAATAAGACAACAACACTGGATTTACATGCGCATGCGTTTTCTTTAAATACAGTTGTGAAGTTGGTTCCAGAAATGTTTTTTATATTTCAATTAAGAATGTTTCTATAAATGATATTCTTAGAGTTACAATACCCATGAGCCTCAGCTGCCATTGCTATGGAGATGAGCCCAGATAGCATATTCAAAACACTTCATTGTTGGATTTGTGAACAGTGAATGTGGTAGAATCTTAAGATTGTGATTCTTGCAAAAATGCACCTTGGGAGTCGTAGTTAACTGATCCCCTTTTATGTAGACAAGCTTGTACGATTGACTTCCAAGTTCCAAGCCATGGAAAGTACTCCCACTGTCATGTAACATCCTCTTTGGGAAAATAAATGTGACTTTTACGTCCAGAGCCAGGGGCATCTGAAATATCTCCTCCCACCTCACAACTCTATAGGCTTCAATCTCAAGTGGTTTTGTGGCACTATATCTATGAAACTACTGTAGAGAAGGCTGTTAGATATCAGTCCATCGGTCCTACCATTAACGACAACAACATACAACAAGTTCTATATGGTTAAAGAGACCTTGATCAAACATTTAAAGGATTAGTTAACCCAAAGACAAGAAACCGTCTTTCTCCTACCTCTCACCCCTTGTGGTATTTAGCAATGAAAGGAGGTTTGAGAGTCCTCTCAAAACCTCAACATAAAAAAAGAAACTATCTGCATGGCTAGAAACCACTTGGGGAAAGAGAAATGTGGTTTTTGTGATTTGGATGAACTGAACCTTTAAACCGAATCAGCTCATCCGCTGTTCAGCTACTCGGGATGAGACTTTAGCAACAGCAAGTTCTCAAATTTAAGTACAGTTCTTTGACTTAACTGTTTAATGCTTTAGATACGCACTTCTATCAGCCACCTCAATAAACAAGGTGGCCGTTGGTGGTGCTTCAGCAGCACTCAGCACTCGGTTTGTACTTTGAAATCTACTGCTTTGGATTATGGTCCTTTGCTTTGCTACTCACCACATGAGCCACAAGAGAGGATCTTTCACATCTGGGGTCGTAACTTAAAAGTACAGTTCAGTTGGGTGTGAGACCCAAGTCTTCTCCGTCTGTTTATGCCATATACAGAATCCATGGTAACAGGCACAACACTTGATGCATAAATTGCATGTACACTTATCATTCACATGATTATAAATGAGATAATGTGTCCCACTGTTCACTGGAATGATTTTGAAATAGTATCTTGATTGTTCTCCAATCGTACGAGCTGCCAAACAGATATTCAAGGCATGATGAACTCTAGCAGATGATCTTTTTCCAAGTTTTCCAGTGCTGGCAAGAGAGCAGGTTTCTGAGCACAGAGAGAATAGGAGGTGTGTGTGTTGTGTGTGTGCCATATGCTGTGAATATGGAGACTATGTGAAAGACAATGAGCATATTGTGGCTCAGACATGTGAGTGTCCATTATTGTATTGTGGTAGTCGTGGAGTCTGGACTGATCTGTGTGTCTCTCGGCCATCACTGTGGCAGGGTCTCTTTGTCTAAAAAGGGTGGAGGAGAGGAAGAAGTGAAATCTATCTGTCCACTCATCAGTGGGAGTTTCACACCTTACAGGAAAGTATTGTTTTCAGAGGCAAAAGTGAAAGAGGCTGCAGCGTATGTAATTCATCAGGGTGGTTTGTGGTTGTGGGATCAGAATTCTTTTCAGATGATTTCCCTGTCTCACATTAAGAAGATTAGCAGCTTCCCAGGGGACTTTTATTCTGAAATTATCGGATTAAGTGAAGTGGCATTTTAGTGTATTTCATATCATGGCCACAGAGATTACTCCTTTCTGACTTGCTGTCAGGTGACAAGAGATCTTAGATTCAGTCGACAGTTTAACCACTGTTCTAACTCAGTGCACAAGGTTTAACTGTGGGAAAACCTCATTTATATACTGGTGAACTGAACTGCTTGCGTTTGTTCTCACTTTTTTCTCAATGGGTGACAATGTCAGTCTGCACTTGATTGGTGAAGATGGTAAACATGCAGCCCAGTCTCACAGAGTGGCTAGTTTGGCTGTTTATACACATGTACATTTTTTGTATCTTTTGCTTAAATGTATCACTGCTACCAGCTCCACAATGGAGGACTTACAAAAGATCAGATCTACAACAAACCACGGTAGCATGTGTGGCGTGCAGTACACAACAACAAAAGGGCGAAATGCAACAAACTCATTTTACCACTTCAAGCGGAAGCACCTGGAGTGTGAGGAAAGCCACAGATCCCTCGAGGAGAGCTCAACAGCTATTGTGACCTCTAAACAAATATTAATGTTTTGTCATATCATGAAATATTGTGATAATATTTGAAAATTTTAATCCATGGCTGTGCAAAAAAGACCCCTGCCAAACATTCGATCATAAACAAAATTGTAATAGGTCATGGAAGGATGAGTGTGGAGGTAAAAGTTATGAACAGAAAATATAAATATGTGATATGAGGTTTAAATTCATATAGTTTTAACAGCCTGTAAGTAAGAACGCCTTCTCTTACCAACAAGTGGTCTGAACTGCAACGGCCTTCATTTCACAATCTCAGCACCAGCTCTGGTCTTGCTTTGATTAACACGAGGAAATACCAAACCTGAGTGAGAGGAACCATCAGTTACAACTGTTTATAGAAACACAGACATGCATGACAGCGGGGCTTTGCGTGTGGGTAATACGAGAGTAGCAAATCTGTCTCTCTCAGGCCTCTCTCTGTATCTCTGTAACATCTTATCCAGTCCTTCCTCTGTCTCTCACTAAAGTCTAGAAATGTTCCCTGGTGTCTCATTTAATGAAGTGAACCTGGACGGCTGGAAACTGCCAAGTCAGGGCCACTTTTATCGTCATGCTCAGGTGGATTCTTCTGAGCATGAAAAGAGGAAACATCCGTTCCCTGGGGTCACATAAAAGACCAAGTCTGTCTTTTTTTTGTTTCCTGCTGTATTGAGATGCAGCTTAAAGGGCTATGCTGACACCCAACAATGCTGATTGTTCTTTAGACAAGTTGGAAACAATATATCCAGTGGGGCTTCTCTTACACTGACTGAACCAAATCCAAATTGCACCAGTTCGGACAGCTTGAGGAAAAAGAAGAGTCTTATCCCTGGAAAAGGATGACAGCACCATTTCTGATTGTGCCGGTAAAGATTTGATGTGTCCACAACTTACCTGCAGCTATGTGATATAACCTGTAACATTGGGACTCATGCGGAAACGGTACATTCTGGCCAGTAGGGTGAGAACTGAAACCAAAAAGGCAAACCAAGACACTTCAAGTTATGTATAAACAAAACAATCCCTCTGGAAAATTACCACACATTTTTCCAGCCTACACAGGAGTTTGTTGGTGTAACAGTATTGCAAAAGAAGCATCAGAAGGCAAAGCTTTTTCTTTTGTATGTTTTTTTGGTTTCTGAAATGCTGCCGCTTGAGGCCAACAAACAGCTCCCGAATAATTGCAAATCCAATGACGACATTCTTCAGGACAATCTGTATTCATCGTTTCCATTTTTATTCATGCCTTGTTTTTGACCAACTGGCTAGGTTGGAAATTCCAGTCTCACTGGTGGGAATTAGCTACTGAGCAGGAAGTGACACATGGAAGCTATGAGGTGTTTCCTTTCACCTTGGGAACACGGTACACTCTAATAAAAGTCGATGAGGAAATTCTGTATTGTTGGATATAAGTAAGTGTATGACTCGATACTGTTGACGCGACCGTGTTTTTGCGGTTGAGTGTTTCTCATTATCAGTTTTGGGAATTCAATGGGACTGTATGATGTGTTTCCAAAGAACTGTGCTCATGTCTTGGCAACTACCGGATGTCCTACACAACTTCCTAAAATAGAAACAGTTTGATAAAGAGTGGTAGCAGGGATGAGATAATGATGAGGTGTGACATGTAATTGTTCATTTGTAGGTTTGACAACCACATTTTAGTTTAAGCTGGAGAAAATCAGTAGCTTTTAGCAATCTAGATACTCTCATTGGACACCTACAGCATTGGTTCTCAGACCTGAGACACTAATACCCAACTTTGGAAGCTGAAAGATATTAATTCCACCTTGCGTATACTGATTTGTTTTTCATCAAGAATATTTGGGAAACTAGTAACAAAAACCTGCAAGGCATTTGTATCCCGAGCATCAGAGCACCCCTGTTTGGTTCCAGTAAATTCAACTTTAAGTGTACTCCACATTTTTCCCACTGGTCATCCCTACATCCTAGGTACCCACAGTGAGGTTACTATTAGCCCTTTGCGCCAAGTATAAACCCAACCGTGATGTGATCACACAGTGATGTAATGCTTAAAAATGGAGACTGCATAGTTGCTGACAACAAATCTTTGCACTAAATGATCTCCAATGTGATCCACCTCTACTCTTTGGGGGGGAAAAAAAATCCAAACACCCACTAGATGACAGGATGGCTGTTTTTGCCAAAATAAAGTTTAGAGAATCTCACTTCGGGAAGGTCATGACAGAGCTGCAAACTCCCTTTGCTGTGAGTGATTTGTCATGGCCTCGTTTAGCGGTTTTATTTTGTGCATGACCTCATCTGATAGTGATTGTTTATCTCATAATTTCATCAGCGGCGTTAAAGTGTGAACATTCAGATAAGATGAAATAATGTCTAGTGGCATAAATACTGCTACCAACTTCATCACATCACATCTTAAATCTGAACTTTTTTCCAAAGAGAAAGACAGTTGACAGAAAATGCTTCTCTGCCTCACAAATGGTTATCTCGTCATACATCTGTCGGCCCTGCTCTTGGAGCAGTTTTATGCAGAAGTAAAGCAATACCACCAGTTACTGACATTTCAGGTTTTTAAAATTCCTTCCCTGAAATTACAGTGGCAACTCGAAGTAGGTGGGAATGGCCCATTGGTTAATGTTCAAGCCAAACTGTATTTTCTGGCAAGCAATATCAGAATGCCATTCATGCCAACTACCCTGTTATTAAAGTGATAGCTATTGTGGCCGAGCACTATAGCTTTGTGGAAAGAATGAGGCCTTGCAATGCGGAAGCTGAGATGTCTGGATTACACGTCACAGAGGCTTCCAGTCTCAAGCCCGGGATCTGGCAGCTGAAGGCGAATTCTCCAAGCAAACATTAACAGGAGCTGACAGACAAAGTCCTTGCATGACTTGCAAACCGTAATTCCTTCAGTGCTTGGAAGTGAATTTTACTTCAGACAAAAAAAAAAGTCTGTATGATACAGATTTGTTTTATGAATGGAACAAGGCAATTGCTTCCCAATAACTGTCATTAAGAATTATTTACCTTTTAAAAACACAAGATAGTAGTAGAGTTCAGGAGTAGTAAACTTTAAATTTGTCAGATGCATATTTACACTAGGGTATGATAAAAAGTGAACTTGGCCAGATAGAATGATAGATTTTGTTGAAAAACTGGATAAACATTTACATGATAAAGCAATGACTATGTTCTTATAATATGGGGCCATTAAAGGGTTTTTCTAGGTCCACTGCTATTTAATCCCCTGCCAAGGAATGTCAAACGCAGTCTTTTTAGCAGCTCCACCTTCATTCACACGGCAGGTTTTTAAGACCACAGACCTGTGACCCCACTTATTTAGTTGTTTGTGTTCACTAATCAGCCAGTAATCCCCAGAAATGTCCAAATCAGTCTTTGGGTTTTCCTAATGGAGCCCTCCCTGCTCTGCTTGGCTGTCAGTGTGCTAGGGAGTTGACAGGGTCATTGAGAGCACTCTCTGCTGGGGTAAGAAGGTCCAGAGAAACTGCAGAGGTCCAGGCTCATTCAGATTTATAAGATTTAGAATAACTGTCTTCTTAGGTCCATCCATTTTCTAAAGCTTTCCTGGGCCTGGGTCACAGGCTAAGGATAAGTGACACAGATAAACTGAGTTATATTTTTATATTTTTAGTCCTCTTTATGAATTCAGAATTGGATTTATTAAGAACAATGCACAGGGCAACTACAAGTCCATGAGGAACAACATTAAATATGTGACATAAAAGATTTATCTTGAGGTGAAAACAAGTGTGAATAATTCCCCAAACTGCCCACTATATCTTTAGTTATTTTGCAGAGATACTTCCTTGTTCAGTTCTTATGCATTGTAGTCATAGTCATAGTAATTTCAATGGAATTGCCGCTTTTATGTTGAGTTAAACTTGGTGAATTTGCAAATTTGCACCCTTGACCAGCACCAAACCATCTTGACATCTTGCTTTGTTTATGTATCCCTCCTCTGTAAGAGAATAAACAGTCAATCTGTCAATTGTACAATTGTATTTTGGATAAACTATGTAAAATTATTGGCCTAAGCAACCACACTAACTGCTGGCTAACTGAAAATTAAAAAAAAAAATTAAAAAACCCTGCAAAAACATTATTTTTGTCTTGTCAAACAACCTCCACAGCTATATAGACAATTTCTGTAGTTGTGTTATCATCAAAAGTGTTAGCATTAACTAGCTAAATCATGCACTGTTAGCAATTGTAGTTTGTCCTTTGCTCTATTTCACAGTATGAAGGTTGTTAGCTCACTTTAACCCAGGCTGCTTTCTCTACAACAACATTTGGTCAAAACTGAATAATTTGGTTTCCCTCTATTTATTGTTCACATGAAATTAAATTGCTTTCACCTGAAACATCCAGGCCGTATTATAATGCTATAATTGTCCACATCACAAAGAACTTAATTCAACCCAGTGGTGCCTTGGCACAATGAATATGGAAGTAAAAGTGCCTTAATAGCTTTATTTAATTAGAGGAAATTGATAAAATACATCACATGTTCAATGACTTTTAATGCTACATCCATCTTCTCCAAATGTGTTCCATGTCAGACAGGCTCATGGAACGAAAAACTCAACCAAAACTCAATCCCCCTCCCTCAGCTCCCTGGTGCTCCTCTCTACGCCTCTCTAGTCTGTCTGTCCTCCCAGCGAGGCACCCACGGCCAGGCCCAGAGACCCATAAAGGGCTGGTTTGTGTTTGGTTAGTGGTGCAGAGCGCCATGTGAGAAGCTTAATTTTTGGAGGTCCAGGGGGATTAAACCATGCAGGAGGCAGAAAAGAAGAAGGAGGTGGTGTGCATGTCCATGTGTGTGTTATCATGAATTTGTGTACGTGAGACGCAAGCAGGTCTTGGTCCCTCAGTTAAAGACAGACATATGCTTTCAATTAAAGTCCTCCACCTTTTTCTCCTCCTCCACCCCTCCTCCTCTTGTCTGTCTACCCCTCTCTGACCAAATTGTGGACTGAGGTACCAGAGCTGAAACTGCAGTCCTTTCCCATTGAAGCTCTTATTAATCAGGGTAACTTTTAGTCAGGTTGATGAATGGAGGAACTTGGTGCCTCTTGGCTGAATGCACCTCAGTTCAACATAATGCACTCTACAGCCTAAGATCTTAAACAGAGGGAAATGCACATACATGCAAACTTTATTTCCTTTCTTTGCTTTTTTTTTCTGTCTTTCTTTGTGTCTTGCTTCTTTGGCACGTTCATACATGGTCAGTCATCCTGAACCATTAGCCATGCTCGGTTACCGCCGTAAAACAGGTCAGTGAAATCACATGGCAGGCTGAATTTATGTGCATACAGCAGTAAGCAATGCTGGTTTTCATAAATAGTAATTGGTTTTGGTTCTCTTTTTCATTCTACCTCTTTATTCTTTCCCTTTCAAAGTTTCTCCTCTTCTGAGCCAGAAGGAATGCAGTCAAGATTTGGGAGAAAATGAAAGAGAGAGAAATTAGGAAATAGATGATCTCACAGATGGCCTTTTTCAACAATCTTGCTATGTTGAATTTTTGTTGAGATAGACTGAACCTGCTCATATAAACTAATAAACTGTTTTGACTACACTGGGAAAACAAGATAAGGTTACCAGGGGAATCAGGGGGGGGATAAGGCATTCACCAGATAAAAGCGACTGTCACCTTAAACTGAGTATTTGGGATAAAAGAAACTAAGCCACGTTACCTTTAGAACAACTTGAAAGCACTTAGTGGTCCAGAATGTTACCAAACTGGCATTTTTATAAGGCAAGCACCAGATGTGCTGCCTTATAAATCTGCCATCCACCCAAAGCAAATATCTGTTCAACAGACGTGTGAGGCCAAAGAGGAAAGACTGCTATGAGTGAGAAAGGGAAGAGGAATGGTGAAGGAGAAGGGTTCGGTTTTAGCTGAAACAGAAGGAGTCACACCATGTCAGGCAGGAGTGTCAGGGTGAAAATGGGTGAACACGTACTTGCTGCTGACAACAGTCAATAGTCAAATATGTGAACTTTCTATTTATTTATTTATTTGTCTAGCTGGACTGAACTGGAGTTGGTTGAGTGAAGGGATTTATAATGGAATTTACATCTGTTATACATTTTTAAATAATTCTCATCACATTAAATCTGACATTATGATTTGAAGTTAGTGTCATTAACTATAATCCAGTTATATAATATATATTATTCTGAAATAGGCCATTCTCCAAAACAATAATTGATATAATTAATCCACTGATGTAGCACTGGATAGAAGTCCATGTATTCCTCTTCCTTGTCCAAACCTGGTACCTGCATTACCCGCAGTGGAACTTGACAGCTGACAGCCTGGTCAGAGATTCGTTGTTATTCTAGTATCAGCTAATGTTGCTTAAAGCTGTTCGCCCACAGAGGTCTGGTAAGCTAACTTCTTTCTAACTCCAGACCTCCAGATTTCTTTCATTTCCAAACTTCTTCAGCGCCAACCAACGCTGCCTCAAGTGACATCACTTTAAGCAGCTCCCGCTGAAGCCACAAAAGCCTATTACACGTATGCAGTGGAACTCCCCAAGACCTGTAAACAGACTTTGTTGTGTAAAATCTCTTGGCGTTCCAGCAAAAGTGTTACGTTAAATAAAATAAAAGATCAGAGTACTTCTTAGATCTTCAACCACTTCCAGGTTCTTTGAAAATGCCTTCCTCTGTTGCTTCGTCCTTTGGGTTCTCATTTTTTTCCTTATCTGAATCAAGGCTGTAAGGATAGACTGTGTCATGAGTTGCTCAGATTGTTGAGCCCTTCTAAATTAACTAATATTAAATTAATTAACTAATTATTAAATTAGTACATTTTCGGCTCTGTAAATAAAATTTATTTGATTTCTTCTTCAGGGCAGTTTTCTCCTCCGGTCAGTAAAACAATATTCATTTGTTGTTTGTTGCTTTTTTGGCTTTTATATTTCATTACTATATATATCACCATATCCGTTAGCATGTGATTACCTGTCCTCCGTTGCATGTCATGTTTGTTCAGATTAAGAGTTATAAATGTCTTTACTGTCATGCCAGTGCAGGAGCATGTAACAAAATACGCTCTCAGGGATTTTCTTCCACTTGCCTCTTTTATTCTCCGAACACAGGCATGAATAAGCTCGTCTGACAGTCATTCAGTTATTGTAGGGACAGTGAGTAATGGATTCTCCTAAAACTAAAAAGACATGTAGGGACAGCAATTTTGATCTGAAGAACGTCACTCTTTCATCACTCTCAGAATATGAAAGGCAGAAGATTAAACAAGCGGTGAAATAAAAGAGGTAGGTTCGAAAGGGCACTCAAAAGAAAGCAGGCAGCAAACCATCCCTCCTGAAATTAAAATCCATCACAAGCCCAGCCAAACAGTGTGGATGATCAATTATATAAAACTGTAAAGTTCCAGTTCAGTAACATCAACTAGACTCAATCCAAATCTATCGAGGGCATCAGTGATTTTTATCAAAAGTCATAAATCTGTATAATCTCATGAGGTCCACCATCTGTCAAAAATAAGGCTAAAGATAAAGAGTACGATCTGGTTTCGCCCGTGTGGCCTTGTGGTGAGAACCAGGCTTCAGAGTGTCTGGTGAACTTGGTCGAAGGAGCCACAGAGAGCTGGGTGTTTCTGACATCCTGCCCAAACAGGGTTTGGCTCTGGGAGAAAAGCTGCATTGAGCGCTGACTCTCCTGCCCGCTTCTCCAAACTCTAACCATGACTGGCTATCAGCATTTCGCTCAGAGGGTTTCTGGATTCATCCATCTTTGCCGTCCGGGGTTTTTTGGGGCGAGTAGGAAGAGGTGGTTTTGAATTTCTTGAAAGTCATCTGTCTTAACTGCAGGAGGCAGGGCAATGACAGAGCGCTTTTCCAAGTTCAAGATGTGGGCTTGTTGGTGTGGAGGAGAGGAGGTCTCTCAGAACTGCTGATTACAGAAGACCTGCGTGTGTGCATGTGTGGTCCAGGCGAGGGCCGAGGACAGGATGACATCCAACAGACCCGTCTGTTGAAATGACAGGGGTCCTGTCTGTAGAAGCTGTGAACCTCCACCTCCTGCGGCTGAGGCACTTTAAACTCACCCAAAACACACACAGCAACACACAATCTCCCCACGCGCACGCACACTCATTCCAGTGGCTCATAGTTACAACAGTCCGACCATCTCACATCCTACTGCATTGCTTAACTTGTAAACAAGTCACTTCGCCTCAGCTGAAATGTTTATAGTGTAACGCTATGATAACGTGCAGCCCTGTTCAGTCAAAAGTGCCGGCTGTATCTGAAATTCAAAGCACTAAAACACTATCAGAGGTGGTGACATCATTGCAAGCCGTGCAATAAAACTTTATCTGTAAAGTTCAGTCTGTGAGACGGACAAGCCAGGCTGGCAGCGAGCGTTATCACTGAAGTGTGCTGATAGCTGTGGTAAACACTGAGAGGCTCGGTGATGTCACTGCGGACGAGGAGGGCGTTGACCTCGGCATAAACACACTCGCTGAGTATACAGTGGCGTAAGTGTAGGTGTCCGTGCATCTGTCCTGCATTAGGCAAGCAGATTTTCCCAAACATCTCCAGCAGAGCAACTATGCGGCAAGGATTTGGAAAGTCTGCTGCGGCACGTCAGAAGAAGATAATAATTTCATCTTTTACAATATCGAAGCTCTGTCAGCTTATATAAACTCCTCAATCCATAGAAGAAGGAGCCAGGGAAAAAAACACACCATTTTTTTTTTTTTTTTTCAATATTTACACGACAGAAGTTAATTTGTTTTGACAGAAACATCTGCAGGAAATCTAATGCAAGCTCCTTCTTAATAAGCCTCACTATTAAAGAGGGAAAAGCAGAAATGAAGTGGAAAAAGCTTTTCTCTCGAGCCTCACTGCTGCAAAGCCTCATTTGGGAGCAACCACATTTTCGCCTCTGAAGAATTGTGGTTTTCTACTCGGGGCACCAATGGGCTTGTTTTCACGTCCCTCTCGTCTTTTTACTCTCGTTTCTTCAACCAAAACATAATGAGCTATTCTGTAATTGGTCCATTATCCTTTTTTTTTTCTTCCTCCTAACATGAGTAATTCTTTCTTTTGATGTTCCCTGCTGTCTCTCTTTTACCACTGCATCCATGTTTGTCTGTTTTTAACTTCTTCTTCTTCTTTCAGTTTTTTTAAAAAATGTGCCCCTCTTTTTGCTTCGTCTTTCCTTTTCAGAATTTCCGACCCATCACCAGCGGATATGCCGGCTACAGCCGGAAACCTTCGTACACCTCCGAACCCCAGTCTCCGCAGCCAATCCAGTCCCCGCACGTACTCCAGTCCCCGCAGGCTTCCCAGCCCACTCACCTGAATAACGGACACTCCAGACCCAACAACGGCCACAGCTATGGATACGGGAACGGCACCGGGCACGCTCAGTACAACAACCCAGCGGGGCTTTACTCTCACAATGGCAGCAACGGAGACAGATCTCTGCCAAGCAAGATGGGAGGCCTTAGCCTCAGCGCCACACATAGGTGAGGTGATTAAAGTGTGTGCTGCAAACTGCAATAGAATAATTTCAAATTAGAGTTTTGAGGAATGAGTCGGTGTCATTGCAAACCAATTTTGTGAGAAAAATCCACGAGGAAATAGTAGTATGACTCAAGCTTCCACTCTTAAACCTGCCACCAGGTGAGATTTTATGTTAAGATACATGCATGGTGTATTTTAAGACTTCACAGAGCCTTCTATTCAAATGCTGACTCCCACAAAATCACTCTTACAGATGTAAACACAGAAACAGACACATAGACACACTTCGGATGTCTCTTGACACACCTGCACAGATGGCTGCGTGGCCTGGAAAAGCCATTTGCTGTTGTGCATCCCCTCAAGCTGGCAGTAAATGTGTGTGTTTAGTCTCCCAGTGAACATCCCCTCCAATACTCCCAGACTTCCCCAAGATTGGACTGTTAATCCTGACCAGGCCCACACACACAAACAGAGACAAGGACACAGTTACACCGTTTTAACATTGCTCACTGCCCACGGTCAATCACTTTCTCCCAGTCGTGCATTACAGAGTTTCACCGTCTTCTTTCTTTCTTTGTCTCTGTCTCATTTTCTCACGCACACCCTCACTGAGGCTGCAGTGAAGCGCTTCCCTCAGACTCCTGCAGGGGAGTATGGAGACAAATATGCAGTTATGTGTATCAGGATTTGAGCACGTCTGTCAGCAGTCCTGTTCATCTCCCAGAGGTTTGAATGCAGCAAATGAACGGGATCCATCCTGTTAGGTCCAGGAATAACTGGATGGATGGATGCAAATGCAGAACCATAGCGCAGAGCTGTTGTGATTAAGACTTCATGCCTGTGGAATCGCATGTCGAGTGTAAAGTGTACACTTCTGTTTTCCACCTGTGTGTCTCTGCTGTCTCTATGCTGAGATGTGCTCACCGTAGTCTGCTTAAACAAAAGAAATATGTTCTTCGTTTCTTCAGCTGCTTTTCTGTAAAGTTCTATTTTGTGGTCTGGCAGTTGTCTTTTCTTTTATCTTGTTGTTTAGGCTACTTCAGTTCCTTTCATTCCTTCCTTGGTCAAACATCATGACACCACCTGGTAAAAGAGAAAAACACAGTGGCTCTATAATCAGAACCTTGCTTTATGGGTTGCTAATTGTTGTCTCAACTGACCAAAGAAAACTGATGGGTTTTTTTTTGTTTTGTTTTTTGTCACCTGCCATCTATACATCATTAATCAGAGAACATTGCAATAATACCATATCCTGCCCCCCTTGCCTCTTTCAGCCCAGAGCCTCCCATACACTCCCCTGGGGGCCGTAATGGTTTCGACCCGCAGTCAGACGTCTACAAGATGCTGCAGGACTACGTGGAGCCCGTCTCTGAACCCAAACAGTCCGGCTCCTTCAAATACCTCCAGGGAATACTGGAGGCTGAGGATGGAGGTAGGGATTTTTTTTTTTTTGTGTGGGTGTGTGATGGTGGAGAGGAAAAGGCCATTTTCCCAAGAACAGGAGTAATGTAACTGAGAGGCAAAGATTAGAATTCATATAGTGGCTACAAATCTGTGTGATTCTCATGTATTGCACAAACTGCATTAGTTAGATTTTCTGATATTATGACCTGCCGTGTTATAACTGTCAGAAAGTGATAATAAATGTCCAATGCAATTTCCCAAGTTGAAAGATTCATAAAGCTTTTTTGTCCAATCAACAGAAACAGAAAGATATTGCATTTAATTGACGACTTTATAACCATCACAAATATGTACACTTTAGAAGCTGAAAGAAAATGACTTTAAAATGAGTTAATCATTTATCAAAATTGAAGTTTTTCACAATAAAGTTCTGTTGATTGACTAATCCTATCTGCTCCATATCGGTACGATACCAACATATCCTTTAGAGGCCTGAGAAAGTCTGCATCTTGCCCCTGATTGGCTCAAAAAGTCAGTCAACTAAGCCAGAAAAAACTTGGAAAGCCAGAAAGTTGGATTTCTGTTATTCTGCAGTGATGTAATATCAGCTATTATATCTTTAATCCACATGCTCCACTGCCAGCATATAAAACTATAGCACTCTGTTGAGCAGGTGTAAAATGAGGCAAGCACCTGGGTATGCCTATATGCATCTATGCATTTCCCACAAACAAATACTGGCATATTGTGTTTGAAGAAGGTGGAAAGAAAAGATATCCAAATGAGACTTGATTCCAGCCAAAGGAACATCTTGCCTCACTCAGGCAGCTTCTGTCTGACTGTTTTGAGCTCCCCTGTCTAACTGGCATAGTTTTCCTTTTATAGAAAGACACAGACAGCGAGGTTACGGCATAAAGAGGAAGAGCGAGAGAGAAAACAAGAGATGGGAGCAGGGGGAAGATGAAGTGCTTTAAATAGCTCATACATGGATGAGCAGGGGAGGGAAGTTTTGGTTTGGCAATTTACTGCAAAAACAACTTCACATGGGACGATAAAGTGAGAAATATGGCTTCCCTCTCTGCCTTTTGACCGCTAGGCATTCCAGCTTTTGAGGAGGAGTCATGTGATGCTGACAGCAGCAGAGGAGAGCTAATCCGCTGAACTAAAACATTCTTTTCAGGTTCCGTGTTTACCACTAAAGCAGTGCAAAAGTTGTGAAAGCTGTAATTATAAGCCAAGTGTTGGTATGTTAAAGGGGAAATAACCCTGACCTCATAGAAGTGGACTTATCTTGACCTGTTTGCAGTGAATTGACTATGACTAATGTATTTCTCAGCTTCAGTGAAAAACACTGAGTCGTCTTTTAACCCTTGTTACTGTTAGTGGAGTGTTACCAGCTGTGAATGTATGAGTCTGCGGTGTCAAAGTCAGCATGTGTGCTCAGTAATCTTTCCATACAGTAGGTAAATAAAGGTTTTAATATATGTTATTTGTCATACAGTCATCTATTATGATGATCATCTTAATTATGACTTGAATTAAAGATCACCCCTCCAAAGAGTTTACATACTCTTTTGTCAGTGGAGAAAATATAGACAACACCCAAATATACGATGATCTGCATTAAAAGACGGCCTTTTCTCTCATAAAAGTGAAACATAAAATCCTTCAGCAGAACATAAATCCCACATTTGCACAGTATGTCTTCAGTCACATCCTCGCACTCTGACTGTCTTCTTGACCTAAGCCCAAAATACCCTACCTCCAACCAGGGAAACACTATTAGAGGCAGGAACAGGCTCTGACACAAGACTGGCAGTTCTGGGCCTCTTGACAGATCATTCGTTGCCCGGGCTGTTTCTGCGGTAAAGAGTTCAGGAGATGATTTCAGCTTGTTTTCATAAATCAGGGATTTATACACACAGCTGTCAGAAGCTACTGTAGATTACAGCGGGCTAACTAAACACTTGTAGGGCTGACTAACTCTAACTATAAACATACACTTTAAACAGACTTGAAGTAACTTGCAAGCCTGGCAAAAGTAAGGTAGTCCATAATGCAACCCTCACTGTAGGAGCAGGCTTAAAGGGTGCATTAGCAAAAACAGATATCTCCATTTCTATTTATTTTCCTATGTCGTGCTTTTTAATTGTGGAAATTGTTATTATCATTATTATTTTTATTGACAAACTTTATTCATTTTAAGGCTGTCATTCATCCTTGCGAGGCAGCTGGAATCACAAGATCCCACAAGAATACATCTTGTCAGGCTTCGAGCTATGCGCATGTCTGCATACTGGTTGTAGTCCAGTCATATCCTATGATGAACTACTGGCAGCTACAGTTACAGCTAGGTATTGCTAAGTGTTACTGTCTGCTCAAAAACAACAATCGCAGCTGCTAAAGAGATTAGCATAGATACTGCTAGCATCAGCTGCTAGTATTATCAGAACTGGTTGGTATTTCTTCATTGAAAGAACAGCAAAGAATTGCAGTGAAGGCTTTTGATGGAAAAGATGTTTTCGCTCTTCTGAGTGTCATGGTTCATTGATCTATTGTTTGAAGTTTGCCCATGACAGACAGTGATTGACAGATGGTTCATCCTATCACCTGGTCTGTATCCCAGATGCTTCTGTGTAAAAAAAAAAAAAAACAACATCTGGTAAGCTTCTATCTGTTTTGCAAATGAACTCTTTTGAAACTCAATTTCCAGAAGAAAATATTGTCTTATAATCGAGCCAATGTGGTAGTTTGAAACATGATTAAGAAAATAAACCTAAACCTCTCCTCTGGAACCCAGAATAATATCACTATTCGCTTTTTAATCAAAGGTCAATAGATAGTGTTTATTGGAAATAATGAATTGTGAATCTATTTAAATGAAAAAAAATAATTTAAATTAGTATCTTTGGCCCAAACATATTCAGATTCAAAAGCCTCATTTTCTCAGGTTTCAGAATAAATCCATCAGTGATTTTATTTCCCTGTGGAATATTATTATCCCAGGCTTCCTGCTCGGTTATCACATCTCTGGGTCTAACTTTGATGTGAGAGCCGACAGGATAATCCACAGCACAAGGAACAACGCTGGCTGCTCCTGCAGTGAGACCTGGAGCAAAGCCAGACCATACAGTTTCTTTAATTTAGCACTTATCATTACACTCAAAGCAAAAAGATAGCAAGAAAGAGACAGGTGCTAATGACAGAGGTTGGAGGGAGAGAGACGCTGCTGATGGATTGAAGAGGTTTAAAGGGGACTCTTTTTGTGTGCTGTCAGTGGTCTTTTAGCTCGGGAGACTGGCAGGTTGATTGACAGGCTAAGCCCTCCATGTAACCGGGAGACACCTCAGGTTTACATTGGGATCATTTTAAAAGCTACTTGTCTCTTTGTTGATGTTTGGTGTCATTTAATCTGTGTGGGAGAGTGAAAACCTGCCACAAATGTTGCTAAAGTCTGTCACTCAGTTTTTGTTTTTAATCGCTCGATAAGGCAGAAACAAGTCAAATTAACAACTGAACACATTCGACAGTCAGCTTAAAGTCAAATCATCCTGTTTTGCAAAGCATACCTTGCTGTCAGGCTTTTAAATCACTGTAGTTGGTCCCCTTTTGAAGGCGAAAGCCCCTGCAGAGGCCATGTTGACTTTCAGGGGCTTTTAAAGTTAAAGCAAACAAGAGTGTCAGTTTACCCAGAATTCCACAGACTCTCCCATGATTGTAGAGCAATGTGTATGGAACAAGGGTGGAGTAAATACCGGTGTTAAGTAAGGCTGTTTGAGGCAGGTTGATAGATAATAGAAAGCTGTACCTATTGTACCAATATTAGGGTTTGATCTGTTGCCAGTGAGAATCTTTGATGGAAATTTGAGGATAGGTGTTTCTTCAATAGTTGGAAAAAGAAATAAACAAAATTCGAGTGACCTCTCTGAAAGCTTGCCCATTCCCCGAACTCCATTATTTGTTTAAATAAATAAATTTCCAATGAAGTGACATTCCATCAGCATGCAGGGGGTATTTTTTTTTTTTGTAAGTGCTCAGGAGGGAAGCAATCTGTATCCTCTCTCAGAATAAGACCTGGACTTGGATTTGAATGGAACACTGTGATCAAAATTACCAGTATCTGTGGCCGTGACCACAACTCAAGATAGGTAACAGGATGTAGATAAACATCACATCCTTCAAATGCACTGCAGAGTAATTCAATTTTGGTGCTGAGGAAAAGCAGAGGGAGCATTCCATTCAGATTGTTACTCCGCAGGGATCAAGACAAGAGCTGAAAAGATACAAGATTTAAAGCCCTAGCAAGATTTCCATTCCTGTGGGGGTAAACATGTGAGACCAGTGGTGAGGGGCTTAACCCTTCAGCTGTCTGTTGGCACAGGAGTAATGTTCTTTTTACATCACTATAGGTCAGCAACCAAATAGTATTCACATTCTAGTTTTTATTTTATGTTCTTTTATTTGTGTTCTCTGCAAATGCTCAAAATTGAAGTTATTGCTTTATTTATCTGAGCAACATTTGTGGAAAAACATTGAAATACTCAGTTTAAAGTGCTATTAAACAAACAAGCAAAAAGAAATCATTTGTTTTACTACATAGTGATTTATTAATCCTCATTGGTTCATTTTCTGTTCATCATCTATCATGTCAGCACTTTTCACAATATTTTTCTCTCTCTTGAACATTTTATCCTCTCTGAGTGCATGTGTGGCTCCCAAGAGATTAAAAATGTGTCTTTCCAAAACATTTCTGCTGGTAATGGTGTCCATATTTCAATTATCTCTCTTGTCACATAATCTTTTTAACACCCTACAATCTTAAAATATGTGCAGCGGTCTCAGGGAACAGCATCAGTCCTTGAGAAGTTGATATGATATCCCACAATAACTGTCTAAACTTATATTTTTACAGCTGCTTATTTATCTTTCGACACTGTGATTCTCTTTGTTTTAAATTTCTGAGGCTTCACATGCTGCTCTTGACAGCCTTGAGTTAGCACCAGGGCTAACTGTGTGTGTGTGTGACTATTTTACAGTATATCTGGTTGATATTAGTCACAGTGTAGGATGCACATTGTGCTTTAAATGTTGCGTGTGGTGAGATGTGTGTTGTAATTGACCAACTTGTCACCGTCTGTCAACTAAAATATGGTGTCTGTCTGCACTTGGCAACAAAATACACAGGGCCTGGCTATTTAAAAATGTAGAAGCAAGACTAAACAAGCACTAATTCATTCTGCCTTTTGTATCTATTCCTGCTTGCGGTCTAAAAACTTTTATTAGTCAGCCTTCCCCTCTGTGAGAAAGTCACATGAGTGCTGCACATAAAAGGTTTTCCATTAGAGTGCATCATTAGGTAATATATCAATCCCAGAAATAACATCCCTAGCTAATGTCAGCTCTTAAACACCATGGAGCAGTCAGAGGCTAACTGTTACTGAGGGATGGAAAGTCCTTTGAGTCAGGTGCCAAATGCAAAGTAATTAGACTGTGGTCAGTGGCAGTGATAGGTGGTCTGTTGGCCTATATAGTCTCTGCTGGCACATCATCAGTAAAAGGGAGTCAAATAATGCAGTTCACAGCTGTGCCCTGCTGATCTACCCTCATGCACTTGGCATTTGGAGTGGCTCCAAATATCCAGTGTTAAGTATGCCTCTTTCATGCATTCCAGTCAGGCAGAACTAAACGCTCGATGGTTGGTGTTGATCGTTCTTAATACAAAATGTCATCCGTGGGAAGACCGCAACTGTCGACTACCAGAAGTACCAGCCTCAACTGTTCATGCATTAGCTTCTTTAGAAATAGCCTTTCTTGGAGGAATTGTAACAGCATAAATTAACATTATATACTGAAAACATTGTTGTAGTATGTGATTGTGTTGATGCATTTAGGTAAAAACTTTTTTTCTCAAGTAGTTAAAGAAATCTTTATTCTGTGCTATTCACAGATTTTGTGTGATTGTGGCAAATTGGTGTGAATGTTAACACTTGACTCTGTAACATGGGATTTTTTCCATGCCGGGTGTCTAGCCAGGTTGACTGAATTCCTACAAAGAAGTGCCACTGCAGATGAGGCACAGAGAGGTCAGAGGGAGAGGAGAAGGTGAACAAGAGAGACAGACAAAAAGAAATTCAGTGATTGTGATAAAGTGAAAGCAAAAGGACAGGAAAGGAAAGAGTATCTCCTCGTGAGTTAACACATAACATTTTATTCAGGGGATTTTACATTATGTGTCACTAGGTTGTATTTGATGAAATCGGAAAGCGAAAGCAAAAATCCCAAGAGGCAACATCATGTTTGTCCAGACAAGCAACAAGGTTAATGAAAATATGATCTTAATTTACAGAAACACTAACATTAGCCATGCCTTTATCTTCACACAAGAGATGAAGGCTATCGTTTCAGCATGACACAGCACTGAAAGTGATAGCACTGTGTTTACTGCTTGAGCAGGTTGTTGTATTGCCCCACAGTAGAATGTGGTGACGAAATGTATCCATTACACTGTTAACCTTTAACTGAATTATATTTTGCTATGCTCTGTCTATTTTGAGGAATGTGACTGCAGCTTGCAACTTTTCTATCTGTCAGCTTTGACTTGATACAAGTGTCTGTGGAGAGTTGGGCAACAAACTATGTACGAGGAGTTCTTGTGATAACCTTCAAAGCTAACGATAAGGGTCAGATTCCAGGGTCAGTACGGGAAGATTCACAAAACTGAACTTTAGTTTCTTGTAACCAGGTTGGACTTTCCGATTACATCATGATTTCTGGGTGGCTGTTCATGTGGGTTGCTAGACGAGACGGTGACTATGGTGATCAGGGTGTTTGTAATCATATTCATAGTTGCTAGTGTGCTTGGTATGATTATTGCCAGGGTGTTCCAGGTAGTTGCATTAGTAGGTGGTTGCTATTGTGTTCTGTTCAGTACTAATTTTGTGTTCCAGTAGGTTGCTAGAGTGTTACTAGTTTTTTGTTAGGTGATGACTATGGATATATGCAAGGGCCAGAAATAGTGAGAAATAGCCCAGTGGGTAGCAGAAATTGACCCTTGGTGTCTCATTTAAGTGTATTGTGGGAAATATTAATCCATTTTTGTATCATTTTCCATCCTCCTACAGACTTGGCAACCGTAATGTTCTAGTCTTACTACCTGGAACTCAAGGGGAATTCCCTGCAGAGTGCAAACACAAACACGCACAAATACCACACTCTCATGGCGTCTTTTCCCTAGAATTACAAAATAGACACTACCTACTAGAACACATGCACAAACACAATCACACACACACCCAAACACACACACCTACCTGGGTTACTAGAGGCTGAGATAGGAGCTGTTAAAATTATATTAGAACCTGGCACTCTGGGAGCATGTTGAACATTTATAGCATGCATACTTATTTGTAAGGTCTGGCCTCTGAATGGTTTATGGTGTAGTTTCCAACATTCCTGTATTTATTCTGTGGTCATTTTTGTGTTGTTATTTTTAGGTGTGTCCCCGACAGAGAGAATGAGAAACTTAAAGTCTCCTGTCAGGTCTCCAATTCCCAAACTCGGAAGCCCAATCCCCAGCCCCATGCCTGGTCTTCAGAAGCTACCCCAGTGCACACGCTGCTGTAATGGCATTGTGTAAGTATTGATTTTTTAATATGGACTGTATAACACTGTATACCTCCGGCTGTGGCTCAGCCACCAATCAGATGATCGGCGGTTCGATCCCTGGCTCCTCCAGTCTGCATGTCGAAGTGTCCTTGGGCAAGATACTGAACCCCAAATTGCTCCTGAAGGCTGCGCCATCGGTGTGTGAATGGTTAGCTCCTAAAACTGAGGAGCAGTTGGCGCCTTGCATGGAAGCTAATGCCATCAGTGTGTGAATGTGGGTGAATGGGTGAATGAGATATGTAGTGTAAAAGCACTTTGAGTGGTCGCAAGACTAGAAAGGCACTATATAAGTACAGTCCATTTACCATCACAGAATATCTCATAGAGTAGAAGTATGAAACTGTGTCTTATTGGTCAGAGACTCCTTTTAAAAAGGCTGTGATTCCTTTTTTTAGTCTTGAAGTCTAAAGACCACTCCAAAATGTTTGTTTTATACATAAAAATATATATTTAAAAGTTTCACTTCGAACACGAGAGGCTAACTTCTTTTTGAACTACCGCAGCATGGAACTTAATGGTATAAAAATAATGGTTACTGTGGTCCACAATTACAGACTACTAAAGATACAGTAAATATGACACTGAAAATATCAATGATTTATTCTCAGATTTGATGTTGGAACTATTTTAATCACCATCTGGAAATTGTATATCTCTGTCTGGTTTTATCACTCGTCATGTGGTCATAAAGTTTTTGTTTTTCTTTGTTTTTGTTTTATGTGAGGTGAGTCAAGGTTCTTCCTTAACATTGAAACAAAGAGGTTCACTCGCGCGGGTCGACCTGCACCGACAGGCCTTTCACACAGAAAAAAAAAAAAAAACTATTCCCATTTATTATTTTAATGATTAAACCAAGCCGTTATCCGCACCCTTTCCCACGCATACATACTTACCTGCACACGTACACATAGGTACATATACACAAACATACACTGAACACTGAGCGTGAGCAAATGCAACCACATGCACCGGTAATCCCCCCTCTATAAAAGCAGCTGCAGGTAAGCAGTGATGTCATCGGCTTACTTTACTTGTTAACAAGAGTGCATTGTAGGAGTTTGCAGGGCACAATAAGGCTCTTGTGACCTGGGAGCATTTTACCACTTTTTAAACAAATATAGAGTATACTGTGTCAAGAGTTTATCCTGTGAGTGTGTGGTTAGACGGGGAAAGCGGTTTAAAAAAAGAAGCAGGCTTATGACTGAATGGTCGCTGCCCTGAAACCCCAATCCAGAAAGGAAAATCTTATTGGGAGCAGTGAATGAACAACGCCCTTAATAACTGCTGTCGCTGTGTGACTGAGTGAAGCAGTGAACTTCCAAACGCATCAGTGCTGATCAGGAGCCAGCCAGCAGAATAAACATGTACTATTCAGCTCCCAGGTGTGACGTATGAATGTGAAACTCAGTTAAGGATGTGGTTTTTGAAAACATCTCATAAATATGTCACATGATGAAATATATTCAAATGCTTGCACGGTTACAGTCGCTATAAAGATAATTGCTGATTTGCATAGATAATGGCAGGTTCAAACAACTGTGAGTCAGTCATGAGCTCACTAAACTTCCTTTTTAAGTGTTCTGCTTAATGCTTTATCCCCCGTGATGATGACACCTCCCTAAAATCATCCCGCAGTGCCATTTAAGGCGCATCTATGATGTTCCAATGAAAGGCTGTATTCCACTTTTCCCTTACCCTACATATAAGGCTGTGCTCCTCCTGTAAACTGTTAATAGGAATATGATTCATATTCAGACTCAGCATGCAGCAGAGGACTTACCAAAAAAGAAACCACAAGATAAATAAGAAGAAATAGAAATCTGTTATCACTATACACGTTCAGTGTTCTTAGGAAAGGCATTAAGGACGGGAAATCTCACAATGAGTCTTAAAAGGATGAATGGAAACCCTCATATGAATTTATTTCAAGTGAAACTATTATTCAGTTTTCATAAAAGACAGCTTAGCATCATTTAAATGTCATATAAGGCATGAAGTGACATTTTAAGTATCTCCATGTTTTCTAAATGTGTCTAACTGTCTCTGTCTCTCTTCATCTCTCCATCCAGTGGCACTATTGTGAAGGCCAGAGACAAACTCTACCACCCAGAGTGCTTTATGTGCGACGACTGCGGCGTCAACCTCAAGCAGAAAGGTTACTTCTTCATCGAGGACAATCTTTACTGTGAGACCCACGCCAAGGCACGCGTCCAGCCCCCAGAGGGCTACGACGTCGTTGCCGTTTACCCCAACTCCAAGGTTGAGCTAGTCTGAGATCTGAGATCTGATGAGTATCCCAAAATTCCAAAACCCGTAAAAAAAAAAAAAAGTCCCAGCCTGACAGCCTTCATCTCTCAATCAGTGTGTTTACATTAAATTCTAGATCCAAGGAAAATACTGAACCAGTTAAGGTGTTCATATCCACATCACGAGCACAACATATTGCCAGAATATTCCACGCAATAAAAAGAAAGAAACTGCATGTTTATGCAGTTTGAATTCACTACACCAGTATACTTCAGCTATCTGCTTTTCTATCAGCACGGGTTTATCACCAGCAAAATATTCAGTCTCATGACAACCCTCACTCAAGCCTTAAAATACTTTTAAAACACTAGTGTGTGTGTTTGATGTGGGTTATCACAAAAGAGTTTTAGTGGTATGGTGCGTCTGGCTGTGATAAGCTGTGTGGAGGAGTTGGTGCTTTTTCTGCCTTTGGACTAATTTTGCATTTAGCTTTTATAGCGATGGTTTCCCATGCAGCACGGAACAAAAATACAAAATATCAGTCTATGTTTCGCAGTCATTTAAGGTATAATGATATTTTGTTTAAGCTTTGGTTAAGGGGTTTAAAGGTTTCATTGTCGTTTTAACTATGTTACAGTTACACATTATACTCCTGTCGCGGTTGGACTTTTTCATTTTGTAATTTACATCTATGCAGTTTACTTTTCAGACTTTCTATGTTGCAAACATCTCTGTTCGATGGTCGCTCACTTTTCAGTTATGTGAAACAGTACACAATATTTCATTATAAGCCAATCTCTAACAATTGTGACTGTCTGGAATGTGTGGTGGTGAATGGGGTTTACCGTACTATAACCTGTAGTAAATGCCTCCGTATGCAGCCAAGCAAGCACCACCTTCTGAAATGTAAACAAAAAAATATCCTGCAGGAGACATCCTCAGACTTCTGTGAGCAACTATAGGACTTGGTGAGAATCGTTTTAATGAATTTCTCCCAGATGTGATAGCAACAACCTCAGTTTATAAACAACAAATTGCAAGAAATGAGACTTTAATGATGGAGTAACTTAGCCTGAGGCATTGCATGCATGCAATGATGACATTTTGAACAGAAGATTGTAACTAAAGCGCTCTCAGGCACCTGACTGAGAGAGGAATTTCAGCTCTCACTCATGTTAACACCAAAGAATTCCAGTTCATAAAAACAAGAGCACAGAGTTCAATGGGTCTGTTTATTAAAAACACCAAAATGCTCTGCCTCTCATGACAACTTCTAAAAAAAATGGTCATGTGCATTTGAGACCAGAAGACACGGACCACAAAAAACTGTTAGAAACTCATAAACTGGGACTCCACAGCCTCCAACATGTGGGAGTAATATCCACTTTGTTTAGTTTTTTGGACCCACAACACAGATACGCTACAGTTCCTCTTTGGAAAAGAGAAAAAGACAGAAGTTGGAAGTATGCATAGTTGTATTCCCTTCCTACTATGAACTCAAATTTCTGGTCACAGCCAAATCCATGAAGCAAATTAAATATACTTCAATATTTCCTCTGAGAGAGGGCAAACCGAAAGGGGAGGAGATGAGAATAAGAAACGAGAGGATGGCATGTATTCTCTTTTCTTGACAGTAATTCTTTCTGCAAGAAGAAATAGTCAATGACTGCAATATGTGGCCATCTGTGTTGGCTTATTGTGAATAGTAAAGTAAACTGCACGGAGAGGAGTGTTCTTATTCTTAATTTTACAAATGTTTCTAACAAAACTACTAAAAATTTGAAACGAGGAAATGAATTTTGCAGAGCTGATAGCCGTCATTTTTTCTAGATATCAACAGTGATGTGTAGCTGCTGGTATGCCATCTATACTAGTTTTCTTGTAAATTATGTGAAATTATATTGCTACAACATTGTGTCTTTGGTATTGTACATATTTGTTTTATCGTGATTCAGCATACAGCGTATAACATGTCACTCACGTGCCTTTGCATACTCAGTGTCTTTAAGTGATTTCTTTGACACAAGTCCTTCTTCTTCTGTTTAACTTATTGTTCACGTTTTTGTTCTGGAGCTTCTTATTTGCTTTTTTTTTTTTTTTCAAGGATCTCAATAAAATGAGAAGTGCATTACCATGACATGATTGTTCACATTCTTCACTGGTCTTAACTGCGGGATTTCCCATAAAAATTTCAAGAGCAGGACTGTGAAAAACACAAGGGATTTCATTTGTCTTAGTTTTACACCCCGGTTTTGACATGGACGTTTTTCTGTAAGACCACCACGATGGAATATGCGTGTCTTGCGACTTAAATCCTGAGACATCCACCTCACAGAGGCTTTAAATCTGAGCATAAAATTGTCGGGACGCGAAACCTGGTCTCATGTTTTCATACAGCTTTATTGCCTACGTTTTTTATCAGCAGCAACCCTGCTAAAACAGTTCAGGGCGTGAGGTAATACACACAAAGTCTGTCTCTGTTCATTAAACTAGAACTAGCAGGGCCTGTGTCTGGACAGAGTATAAATTAAACCACTAAGCCTTAATCTAGTTAATCCTCGTTTTAAAAGTGGCTTTCAGGAACACGTGTTACATTGTTTTAAGAGACTTCTTGCCTCCCTCAGTTAAATTAAACTGATTTCAACCATCTATTTTAGGGTTAGGTGAGAGCATAAATGAAGCTAGTGAAGCTCTGAAAATCTGGATGTCATCATAAAAAGCCCAAGATCTGACTGAATCAGATGAGTGAAAACAGACAAAAGAGTACAAGTGGAATTAAGAGAATGTTTACGAGCAGAACATGAAAATCCTTGTAGTGATCTGGCAACGTGTAAAAAAACAGTCATACAGATTAGTTCTAATCTAAATTATTAAGTGGATTGCTACTCGTCCATTTCAGGGTTCTTGTTGGTCATAATCCACACATCTTCACTCATGGACAATTAATCTGAAGTTAAACCTGCATCATTGGAGGTTTTATAAACTCTCATTTAGTCCTGCAGTAACTCTAGCTGTTCTTCAGTTAATTGGTTCATTGGTTCATTCATTCATTCATTCATTCATATAAGGCTCAGTTCAATGTGATACACCTACAAGCCATTTTTAGCATATCTGGTTTAAAGGGGCACTTTGGCCAAGAAGTAAGTTTAATGCCTGTCTGGGAAATGGTTCAATGGTGCTTAAATATTCTCACACTTTGTAGTTATGCTTTATGGCATTGTAAATGTGTTGATTTTCATCACGTTTGTGGTTTCTCTTATTGCTGTGTGTGCATCAGCACCGGAGGAGAATGTCAAATATTATAATCCACACAGTTGTAGTGCATGGCGCGGATTCAAAGGAATTCTTGTAACCAAAACCAGGAGGCAACAGGCCACCTCATAGCCCATTAAATGACTTTGCACCTTCAGTCATAACTCATTCAACAGCCACAGTGAATGCGTGCAGATTTTTAAGTGAGCCCTGAGAGATTCAGACAGGCCTCAAGAGAAGAGGGCAAAGAGAGAGGGAGAAGTAAACAAAGTGCTGCTGTTCAGTCCGACAGTTACACCTCTGAAGTGTGTTGTGTAATCAGCATCACTCACATTTGCTAATGTTTCCCATATGCACAACACTTTTATTTGCTCAGTCCCCAAACTTAAGGTGATGTACAGTAGTTGTACGTCTTTATTATGCAAATCCAGAAATCCATTTGTTAGTAGAATTAAGTCTAATCAAGGTTAAAAAGGGGTTCATTTGTGTAACATCAGTGATTAATTTACAGTCTACTACTGTTTTTACATTAGAAATGTTAGTCTGCATTCCTTATAGTATACCCACCTCAGAGACATACATAAGGGAAAGAGGCACATTGTACTTCAGTTGAACGTTTGTGAAATAAATATGAAATGCATGAACTGAATGAAATGAAATGAATAAACTTTGGTGTGGAAGGATTTGACTCAGTGACATTTAAGTAAAACAGAGACAATGAGAGATGGAGAGAGAAAGGAACTGAGACTTTGCCACATGGAAAGAGTCCACTGTCAAGATAAACACTGATAAACATTAGAGCCTGCTCTGCTCTGCAGACTGCAGCGACGTGTCCATCACATCTCTGAGCACCAACTAAGCAATTTCCCTCAACGTACAGCAAAGCTATGCAGGGTCAAATTCTTCACATTGGCCTGTATGGAGAAATCAATAGGTTGACTGTTATCACCTCCTCTGTCTATGATTTATCTCCACACACACACACACACAACCACATCTCTCATGCATGTGTTATCTTAGAAGTTGCCAGTTAAAAGAGTGGATTTAAAAGAACACGATAAATATGCAGATATGTACGTTTGTAGACATATTAGATCAGACACAGTGGCTTTATATCGTGTAAAAATACCTGAAAATCTCATCTTTATTTAATCAGGACAGATTCATCCAATTTAACTTTATACTATTGCAGTCTTCACGTGGAGTTCTGCTTCAGTCTCCACTTTAAAAGCCTGTAAGACAAAAGTTCACAACCTGACAGCACAGGCTGTGGTTCTTTCTACATTCTCTTTGGTAAGAATGCTGACACTGTGTTTGCTGCTCCAGGACTGGCTTTGGATGTTTGACAGCTCTTTCTCCTGATATAACTAACCATCATGTGGGATCTGCTGTGTACACCAAGTTCTCATTCTCATCGCCTTCTCTCTCACTTTTTTGATCTGTCATCTCCTGCCCCCTGTCCCGCTTCCTTTCAGCACATTTAACGATGAATTTATGTCACAATCAAAACAAAAACTACAATAACACCTAAACTCTTTTGTGTTTAATTTGAGCAATACCTGATTTTTCTTTTTTCTGTGTACCTCCTATCTTTGTACTATCATTCCTGATCTGTGGGCTCGTATGGTACCAACCTGCTGTCCGTGACAGCCATGATTTGTTACTGGATGAGTGCCAGCTATACTGACTTTACATATAACAGAGCAGCATTCTAGCCATTCCTCCTCAGATATAAATTGAAGACCATAACTCAAAAGACACGTGGTATATAAGCAACACACAAAACTTTAAATTTATTACAGTAAAGGTTCTTAGAGGGTATATTATGGAGCTCGGTTGGAGGAGTGTTTGGTCGGTGATGAAAGAGTCTGGAGATAATCTTCTGCTTTGCTTTATAATAACACCGGCAGTTTAGTGTATATTAAAGGGCTGACAGCTTTGTAATCAAGTTCCATTCTAATGGCTGTGCTGAAACTGGAGCACTAATGCAAGCAATTTTGTTTCTATGACCTCACATGTTACAAAAAGTTATAAATATGAGTATGTCGTGCACAGCAGGGGGGAAAAATGATTACCTAGCTGTATGTTTTGAACCATGTATGGCCTGTGAGTTAGCTTCTCTCAGGAGCTCCTCTATGGAGTGTGTAACATTCAACTTTTTCACATAGAGTCACAACAATGTGCACAGTATTTAGTAAAAGACAGGGTAATAAGTTCTTTTCATTTTAACCAGTGTTTGTGTAGCCTGCAGAAGTTTCCAGAGTAAAATCTGCTGCTTCAAAAAATATGTTATTCATTATTTTTGATGAAAATGAAGCATTGAAAACTTAATGTCCTTGTCCCTCAGTGATACAATTGGTATTTATGGTAATGCCTACAAAATGTCACATCCATTCCACGTGAAAAAGGGTGAACTACCAGGGCGCACCAGGACCTGTTGTTTTTGACATTAGTCTTGAAAATGTGCATGGAGCTCACTAAAACATGCTGGGCCATAGCAATAATGGCCGCAGGGGACTGATTATGGTAAGTTTATTAAATCATATTTATAGCAAATGTATAGTGTATCCTACCAGAGTTTAAATAGACAGTTTATAGTTCATATAGTTCCTATAGTTTATCATTTGTCCATTTTTTATGAGATATGAACAACAATTTGATCTCATTCTGTTTAATTTTTGAATGTAGTGTCATTTGTCAAGTGACAGCAAGCACTCTATATAAGACATGACACCTTGTTAACATTAGTATGTGAGTGCACGCATTCCAAGCAGTTCCAGCTTTCCAGGAAAGCACTGTTTTCCCCTCACTGACTCTGCCTGAATCTTACCCCCAACTATGACAAGACACAGACCGTATGCATGATTGGTTCGCACATGGGTAACAATCTTGTGAGGTTGATGGAATATAGCTGCTTTTACTCTTATATTACAAATAGGCGGATTACAAGAGAGACTTGCGGAAAAAGTATTCTTTCATTGAAAAATTGGCAGAGCTACTACTGAACTTTGAAGGGAGGGGGTGGTATTTTTCCTTTATATATGGATGCACGTGTGTATTCATGTATTTCTTCAATAGAGACAAATGAATGATGGACGATGTACAGTTTATGTACATAGTACACTCTTGGTTTGTTTGCAAGGTTTTTTGTGTATATCTCTGGAAGCCTCTTGGTCCTCATAATGTTTTGGTTGGCCTGTTGAAGGCATGAAGCTTTGACTGAGTTCTGCTTTGATTCTCATTAAAAGGGGATTTAGAAAGAGACAGTCACTGATCTTGGGACACCCACTGGATGATCTCAGAGATGCTCAGCTCTCAGAAGAGCAATACATTTTTGAGGTAGACTTTTGTAAGGAAAATCAGGTGTTCCTGAATTGGTTGAAGAAAAAGAAGAAAATGCCACTGACGCACCATTATGAGGGTTTTATTGTGCATAGGGTTATGCAAAAGTGATCCAAACTGATTTCTCACCCAATGCCAACAAACTGTGACTCTGTAATGCAGTTGTTTTTGTTTTAAATGAAGTGGAACCTGATGTTACTTTAGCTATTTCTGTCCACTGGGGAGGTTGTGTTTTCAGTCTCGATTGTTTGTCTGATTTAGTAGAATATCTTAAAATTGTGCTGACATATTTCAATAAAAGAATGTGGTGGAATGTAAGACCATGAGCCAAAGAACAAGTAATTCACTTTCTCTCATGAGCAAACCTGAAGGAAAAACAATCTGGCACACCTATCTCATGGGTTTCTATCACTATTTTGATGCTAAGATTAAACATCAAAATATTTCCTATTATTATATTATTTGTGCTGCCTTGACATATGTATGCACTCTGAGTACTTTAAACTGAGTAGTTTAGGTTAGCTGCCTCGCCCTGAACTTAAGTGCTACCACTGAACTATGAGCTAACAGTTTGACATGAAAACAGTACAAAATAGCAAACCCATTATGCTGTGAAGAAATATAATGTGTTTGGAAATTATGTTGACAACATGTCAACATGTGTTTCAAAGTTCATGCCAATTTGATCAAACCGTGACAGAATCTATACCCCTAAGGATGTACGAGCAACAAATGACTCTGTGTTGGAAGAGAGTTGCAAAGTCAGTCTGTTTTTACAGTCAAGATTTATTTGTGATGGCATTGGAAGAGATGTTGAGAACATACATTATATGTAATCCAAAGAGGGAAGGAAGTTTACTCTAAAGAATATAAATGGCTAATGGGCACTCATCCAATCACCAAGAAGAGCTTGCTACAATATCTTTTGGTTTTCAGACATATGCAACGCATCTCTGCCCTCTCAAGTCTGTTTAAGTCAAAGTGGATCTAAAAACCAAACAGATGACTCGTGTTCTATACGCACGTCTGCTCTCTCAAAAGCTCTGGCTCTGGATGAGGTAAATTGAACCAAAAGTGGTGACAGATTGAAGCAATGGATGGATAGTATTAGTATTTCTTCCACAAAGGAGACTTTGCTTGTGTAGCTGGTTTTATTTTAATAAAATATCAGCTTTTCTTTGATGAAAAAACATTTAAAAGGCATCAGAACTCAATACTCTCAGAGGAGTCAACGCTGTTAACATGCATGGTGGCGATGGATAACTTCTACATCAACTGTTTCCATTGACCTGCCCCAAAACCTATTTTCTTAACAGTTTTGCAATAAATATTAAAATACTAAACTGCAAGTATAGTGGGGATTTAAACCTTCAACAGTATCTCAAATTAAATGATGGACTAGCTTAGCCTCTGCACGCCTCCAGTGAGTCAAAGACACTTAGAAGAAACACAGTCCTGGCTCCTAATTTAGGGCATTTAGGCAAAGTTAGAGAGACAAGGACAGGAAACTGGAAAAGAACCTGAACCAATCACAACGAGCCAACCAAAACAGTCTAAAGAGATGTCGTCAACTTTAAAGAAATCTCTTGTCTTTCTACCGTTTCCCTGCCTGTCTTTTTTCTTTCATCCAACCCATTGGACATTCCCCTTCATACTTGCTTTTCTTCTCTTTTTGTCTTCCTGTCTGCACATTTTAAGACTCTTTTTAATGACACAACTGAAGCACGCCCATTCCCACACACTTTTTCTTTACATACCCTTCTCTCAATACCCTAACAAGAAGTAGCTACGTGTTTCTGCAGATACCATAGTGACAGTATGAAAAGTTCCACAGCGGTTGGCACTACAGGACAAACACTGCAAGGTACAAGTGCCAGCTCTCTCTCCCTTTTTCTTTATGTCCCTTTCTCTCTCCTCTTTGTGTCTTTCATCCTTCCCAGACATCTTTAACTGAGTGAAAAAAGGCCTTTATTTCCCTAAATGACTCATTCTGGACAGCATGCAGCAGACAGACTGGAGATACATTTGTCCAAGGGTCTAAGTAAAGAGCAAAGAGAGTCATAATTCTATCAGAGAGACAGAGAGGTGGGTCCAGCCTGTCTACTGGAGTTATTTCTAACGCTGGCTTGGGCTACAGCGTGAATCACACAAACTCTGACAGCTAGGACAGTGTTCATCTATTAACTTGAACAATTAAAAGTAACAAATAGTAAAACTCCTACTTAATTGTTGTTTAGGAAACTGTTTTCTACATTTTGATCAGTTCCATGTCCCTCTGAGGCACAAAAACATAAACAGATTTCAGTAAGAGGTCAGAACATTAGGGCAGCCAGAAGCCTGAGACCACTGGGTTATGGATTAGTGTATCCAAATAACATGCTGCCAAAATCGAAACAAATGTTCTGTGTCACATTAAATATAACTGAAACTTCTCATGCAGTACTTTGGCCTTTTTTTCTGTCTCCTCTACATCTTATGGTTTTGTTCGTTATCATTTTACTTAAGTTTTCCCTGAGGCTTCAGAGGCAGTTATGTGTATTTTTTGGTTCCACCTTAAAATTTCAAGACCAGACACTCAGTGGGCGGAAGAAGTTTTCTAACAAACACAAAACCAGACCTTCATATAAACACATAATTTATGTGTCATATTTTTTTTTCTCAAAATGTAACACCACTGTTGACAACCTCAAAGATTTAGAGTCCTTTTGGAGAGCTGGACTACTGCTGTCAACAAGAGGCCAATGTAAACAGGAACAGCCATTATTAAACTAGAAAGAATACAAAATCGACAGAGGATCATGAGATTAACATTGCAGGAATCCTACATTTTATATTTAGATCATTTTCAGAGCATGATCTGTCTTATTTAAACTAAATATAACATTATCTATTGTAGATGGATGATAATCTAGCCCGGCTCACAGAGGTTCTACATTCACTCTACCTTTAAATTACCCTTACAACACAGTAAAATAGAAGCATCAACTCCTCTATTTCATATTCAGAGACTAAATAATGTGAAATGTCTACGTTTTTGCTGTTTTTACATGCAAAAGGATGTACTTACAGTTTTTTAATCAGGACTTTATTAAAAGGTTGCTTCCTAAAATTATAACATTGGACAATGTGAAAGGTAGTGACAAACCTGAACCTTTATCCTCTGCTTTACAAAACTTTATAGTGAGTTTCAGCTCTTTTGAACCACTCTCACTGCTCTCAGAGCATTTTTTTTTTTGCTACAGTAGGCAATGGAAAAAAGCTCTAAAAACCCACTGTATGCTACCTGCTAGCACCAAATGGCAGACAGGCAAAGTTAGCAAAGATTTGATGACCACAGTGGAACATTTAGCAGGTAAAGAGACAGATATTTTTCTTAGGAGTCAGTAGAGACCAAAAATGGCTAAAATAGAGTGGACTCACATTCATAAGATGGCCTGAAGCATGCCTCTAAATAAATGATAATATGGTTCTGCAACTGCTGGATGGTAATTAAGTAATATTTTGTTAACACGTTCTCTATAACAACTTAAAAAATGATGATATGTTGGTGTTGTCTTCACAACTTTCACAACTTACTGATAAAGAGTCATAAACTATGCTTTTCTATCAGGTTTAACTGACCTCTCCAGATGGATTTACAGCAGAGGCGCAAGATAAGTACATAAAACCTGATAAACAGCAAAGTAATACACCACAATGTGAACAGTTCATAAAAGTGAGAACACCGAAACTATCCACTCACACACATAGTGAGTTTATAGTAATCCACCCCTGTGTAAATGACAGGGATTGTGTAATTATAGTTGTGTTAATATGACATAATGTTCACTTCATCCACAGATGTGTGGGGGTTTTCTACAGACCGCCCGGATAAAACCAGTTATGTACACGATGTCACTTTCAAACATGAGTTCATCTCCACGTTCAGACTTATGACTCAAACTTGGAGCCTAAACGCTGATTCATGTGCAGGCAAGAGTGAAGATTTCATGTTCTTCTTCCAGTTCAACACATTCAGTTGCCATTTTTCTGTTCTGTTAACCTACTTGGAGTAAAAAGAAGGTGAGGCTCACTGCACCATGAAGGCCCGGATAATATCACACATATCTCAAGTGTATGACCATTCTCATCCTGTTATAATCTAAAACAAATACAAAGAGCTATTTCCAAATTGTTTCTGACTTATGTGTGCTACCTTTGGGTAAAGAACCACAGGTTTTCTGAGGGAAACACTAAAGCTCACCAATTTTTCCAGCTATCATTGAGTTGCCACAGTGGGTCCTGCCCTGAGGAGCTGGCAGCCACCCAGCCAACAGAATTTCATTAATACTGGTTGTTTTCAGGCCAGAGGTTTAATGTTACCTCATATAAATGTTATTTCAGAGGCCACTCCACCCCACCAAGAATAATATCTTGAAGGAAGTGCAGCACTTGAAATTTGATTTTAATGTTGTCTCTAGTTTCTCTGGTGAAATCTCTCAAAGGTACTGATGTGCTCAATGTTGAAATCAGGCTTAGAGGGGTTCTTAATGATGAGAAATGACTTCAAATGTCAAACCGTAGGTCATGTCAAAACTTGGCTAAGATGAAGGATCAGATAAAAAAAACAGTACAACTGGTTAGGTATTAACTAAGGTGCAGAAACAAGAACTCACATGTAACGTGATCAGTAGTCGATGCAGCGTTATCTTCATTATCTTTATGTGAAATACCTTACAAGAAATGTAAACACAAAACAAACCTTGCAGTGACAGAGACTGCAAAAACAAAAGACAAAAGACAAGGTGAGTTCAAGATTCTGCATTTGTTTCAGCTGTAGTGCAATGGACATACTGAAACAATTTACATGATAATATTTACATATTTACACAATATGCACATCATACTGGTGTGAACTTACTTTCAATTTCAGCTAGCTAGTCAGATCCTTGGCAAAAACTGTAGATGAATGGGAGCGGGATCTGTGGTCCAGATGCACAGACTCACTCTGCTGCTGATTGATGCCCCAGAGAAGAAGAACAGAGTGTGTTCCTTTGTTTTTCCCTGAAGTCATATTCACTTCAAAAGATGATTTATTGATGAAGTACAGCATTTTACAATACCAAAGGGAAGATGATATGCATGGGATCTCTTAAATTAATTCATCAGTTGAATTATCCATTAAACAAGCAGAACAGGACAAATGATCTGGGACCAGGCTAGTCGATGATTAGTGTTGCAAGACATCTGAATTGCAAAACTTAAAAAGCTGAATGTGAAAGTTTGAAAAATCAACTGACAAAGCACAAACATTACAGCAGTTCGTCTCTCTTGCTTCCTCTCCATTCTCAAACACACACTTCTCACAAAAAGTTAGGGATATTTGACTTTCGGGTGAAATTTATGCTATATATAAAAAGTTCATGCTACAGTGATATTATATCATGAAAGTAGGGCATTTAAGTAGAAGCATGCAATGGTAATATCTTCATTTACAACAATTATTGAAACAAAAAAATACAACATTTACAACTCCAAATACAAATCCAACAGTAGTGGGTATACCACAACAAAAAAATTTATTGACTCAGTAATTTGTCATGTATCCTTGAGCATCGATTACAGCTCGACTAGACGTCTCATGCTGTCCACAAATCGACTTACTGCCACCTGCTGATGACACTCTGTGACACTCTAAGCTCAGTGGCAACTTTCCTCTGAGTACATCCCATTTGAGGCCTTGCACTGGCCAGGTACTGTTGATCGATTATTAGGTGTCGTTTTTGGTCTTTTGGGTTTATAAATGATGCTTTCTGTCAGCATACTGCTGTATCTGTTACCAACATACACATGTGTAATATTTACAATTCTGAGTAAACATTTGATTACTTAAAAACAAAACTTGATTAAAAAAATTTACTCTTAAAAGCAAATTACTGATAGAAAGATGTAAATGTTTCTGGGCAAGTGACAACAAATAGTTTTTTCATCAGCTGCATGGACTTTAATGTACAGACTTATGCAATTCCGTTTAAAACCAATACAGTATTATAGTCCTGTTTCAAAGTTCTGAAAAATTAAAATATATACCTTTTCTTACAGATTCATCTGCCTTACCACAGAGAAAAGCCCTTCAATAAACCCAGTGAATGCTTTTTGGGGTATATTTGAGAATATCTCAGTAATTGTCAGCTGCTCATAGAATAAAAATGTAAACTTGTTTTTTAAAAAGAGGCTTTTACTGAATGTAAAAAGGTGTGGACTTCACTTGATTGCTTTAAGTTCCCCCAAGCCTCTTCGAGGTTTCCATATATAGCCATGAGGTCATCAAATCAAAAGAAGTACAAAAAGCAACAAACTTGAGACTGTCTGTGAGGCCATGCAGTTTACTAAAAGCCACTGACATTGGCTCTATTTCTGAAAATTAGAGTGTAATTGTTTTACCATCAAATTGTTCATCCCCAATCATCAAGCCAAGCTGCCTCAACTATGAGAAAGTCAAACTAGAAGATAAAAACAGTCCTCTGTGTTGGTTTGGCTATCAAAAAGCATAACATTTTCCACAGTCAAAACCAAACAATCAGAACAACAACTTGAGGCCCATAATGGAGCAGAAAAATGTTTCAAATAACTCCCCAAAATGGATACTACAATACCTTAGCACAAGCCAAGTATCGTATTCTCTGCTATTATGTAGTGCACATAGTTAAAATTAGACAACACGATATAAAGCCTTAGGCTGTTAGAGGCAATGCAGTGGTGTGTGGATTTCAGCGATAAAAATCCATCCAAAACAGAACAAATTTTACTAGCCTTTAATGCTAAGCCCAGGAATTCCCACGTAACATCACCAGTCCGTATATTTAATGGCTTCTAGAAAATGACAATGATGGTCCTCCAAGTTAGTCTTTAAATTCTATTCCTGGCTTTATTTATTGGCTTATCATGACCAAAACAGCTTACCACCGCAGCTCACACGAAAGTAAGCTATGACAACAGTTTTATGAATCAAAACACAAGGCTGCTGTCGGTAATTTGTTGAACTCATGCTTAATCTGTGCTGCATTAATCCTTTTCAAACAACTACATAAAGTAAGTAAATCTGGGGCAAACATCCATGTCAGTTACCTCATCACCCTTACTGTAGTTTAATGGTTGACTCAGGCCTGTATGGTATCACATCATACATCTGACACAGCAGCTTGGTACAGTAGTTCCCAAAAACGGAAGCCAGTCAGCCGCCTGCTTGCCAGATGAGAGCACTTGTTTGCTTGGTATTTCCATGGTTTCCATGGGCATGGTCTTAAAAAAGGTTTGTGTGTGTGGGTGACAGAGTGACTGCATAAAAGAGAACATGTTCTCTGTGTCTTTCTGCATGTGTTTCTATTCATTTACATAAACATGTCATGCATATATTCAAGTATGTGCATTTGTGCATGCATGTTTTTCTGTGTGCATGATTTTTCCAGCCTGTGTGGGCTTGTGTAAATGACTATCCCATTTGGCCTACTGAGCTACATAATGTCTCATTCCTCTCCTGCACCACAAGACCATTTAGGATGTGAATCCACTCACTGGCTTGTTAATCTGAAATCCCAATGACAGAATACTTTCCGGCAGGATCTGTTCATGCATCAAAGTGATTCTCTTTCTGGCTACACTGGACCTATTGTGTTCTATATTGACATGAATGCTTACTTGACCATTTCTTTCATTTGCTATTCAGTCTGGTTAATGACCATAAAAAGCTATAATGGGTGGCAAAGCTCTGAGGCTTCATTGTCAAAACATTTAAAAAGTAAATTACATTATAAAACAGTGTTTTGACAAGGTACATTAATGTTTAGTTTTGGGATAAATATCTGTTTATTTCATTCAAAGGCACTGGTGAGTTGAAGACTGTTTTTATCATTATTTTCTTATTAAATTGAGTACTTACAGGCATTTCCCCTCTAAGTGCCTCTTAGCTGGGCGTGTTAGGGTGTTCACCTACTTCACTGACCAAGGAGCCTTTGTTGGGAGATAAGAGCCTTCATTGTCTAAGTGACCCTGAGAGTTTGACTGAGAACAAACTGGCTGCTGCTCATTCCAAACGTGAATAATAGCACATTAATTACAGTGCTCACAGACCTTGGCCCTCCTTTATCTTATTTCCAGCTGAGAAGAAACCAACGGCTACTGTGTTCCAACTCGAGGGTTGCAGCTTCGACTTGTTTTGATTGGTGGAGGAGTTTCTGATAAGGAAGATAGACAGTATGAGGAAACTTTTTTGCCACAACCTTGGCTCATGATGTACACATTGTTGGAAGAATCCGATGGTATCTGGTGACCAATTGCTGCACCTTGACCTCTGATGTCATTAATGTGAGCTTGGCCAATCAACAAGCAGGGTATGTTGAGAGGTTGCCATGAAAACAAAACAACAAGGATGACCTTAACAAGTATCATCTTTTGCTTTAATAGCCCTGGAGGAAGGTCAGCAAATGCATCCACTATTGTTTCAACAGCAGCCTGAAAATATGCTGTTGGTGAGCATTTCTCCCTTTGTAATCTAGACACCAATATAATATATTTCCAGGGTCATCATACTAGAAATATTATCATAACATGTCTGAACAAATGATGGTGACATTAGTGAGTTACAATTATTTTATAATCCAGTTAATCAAGTTTCAGTGCCACATCTTAGATGAAGTTCACTTCAGTCCACCAGCGATATTTCATATTCTCGCGAGATTTCGAATGTAGCGCAGGTATATGGGCCTCTGTTGAGCTTTACCTGTCCTTGAGTAATTCAGACATGTAATATGTTCTCCTTCCCGACTGGCAAGATTAAAACAGTGATATGTTGGTGGTTATAGTCTAATAAAGTGTGTGGTGTAACGTTAGTGTTTTGGGCTCGTCCATTAGCTGCCAGTTTAGCCCCAGTGACCCCACTGAAGTACCGTCGTCACAGCCAAACAGAGCCTCCATCTTTGATCAAGCTAACACAACCTGACTGTGGACATAACGCGACCAGTCTGTCCACTGAACCCACAGAGACGAAACTGATGTCCGTCCTCCCGGCCCTCCTGGTAAGACATGGTAAAGTAAATAACTAGCTAGTTACTAGTTCTCGTTATTAGTAGCTGTAACTTCTGAATTTCAAATTATAATGGCTCATGCTTCTTGTTGTTGTAAAAACGAATTACATTTACTAATAATTAGCGTATAGTTGGTATAGTATGTAGTTAGTTTTATCCCAACTGCATGCTTCATAAACCCTAACCATGTTTGTCCCATGCTGAAAAATGGGCCTACTTATAAAATGTGCACCATATACTAAAATCAATCTTTATCTGTATTTAATTAACTGCTTAAAGTTTGCAAAGCTTGTATTCTGCATAGTTCACTGGTATGAATTACTGACCATCATTAACGTTATTGGATGCACCTGTGCATTTGTTGTTAAGACAAAATTTCTGTACAAATAAAAAAACATGTCCCACAGGGAAATGGCACTAAATAGACAATGAAGACAGACCTTTTTCTCATCAGAGCTACACAAAATGTATGCTATTTTTTTTATTTTACTTTTTATCTTACATTTACTGAGCTGGCATTTTACTCTTTTCTCAGCTATGAGTATCTTACTATTTTCACAGTGGCCATTTTGACATGAAATAGTAGGGAAAACACAGGTGTTACCAATTATACTAATTAAGGCTCAGTTCCATTCAGGTCAAACAGAGTCAGGGTGCTGCTCTGGTGGATGTTGGCTCATTGGAAAGGCTCTGCTACAATAAATGGAACATGACCTTAATTAGTATCATAGGAAACACAATTTCATGTCAAAGTGGCTGTGAAAAAGGTCTGTTAAGATGCTCATAGCTGACAAAAGAGTAAAATGCTGTGCTACAGCTCAGTAAATGAAAAAGTAAAGTAATGAAAAAAATTGATATATTCTCTGCCAGCGTATTTTCATACATAAGTCTGAAAAACTTGTGCTTTAGGTGCTCTTGTATACACAATATGTACACAGTTGACAAAAACTACACAAGCTTGCAGAGTGTTAATATTCACATATGTCATCTTGCCTGCCACAGGATATGGCCTTTGTCCATAACAACTGCCAAAGTGAACAACATTTCAAGCTCCTTGTTGTTTCTTCTTTTTTTTTTAATTCTAAGATTTTATGTTGACATCAATTCTTGGACTGTAGGGTATCTTACTATAAGAAAGAGGACCATACTATTTTCTTGTCTTGCCCACTGAATGTGGGTTAGTATATTAATGCTCGGATTGTGTTCCACTCTGTCATCTGGCTGTCTGCCAGACCTATACAGTAAAATCCTGAGCCTGAATGGAGGATAAAAGCTGCAGCTGTGGAAGCAGCAGGCAGTCAGACAAAAGTAAATGGAGTCATTCTCCAAATCAAGGCCAACTCATTGGCAGTTGTAACCCAATTATTCCCAGGCCACATGTTCTTAAAGCAGGGGCGTCAGGCAGAGGGGGAACCCTGCTTCTTTCTCCTGCAGTCAGTCACCCCATAAAAACACAGAGGGGGGAGAGAGGGAGGGTGGCAGAGAGAGAAAGTAGGGAAAGTCATAAGTGTTATTCCATATGACCTAAGTCTGAAGTCAAGTTTCAAATGTTGTGGCTGTGGCTGAGGGCTGGCATTGAGTGTATTATAGTGTGTTGCTGATGGAAAGACAGATGGTTGACTAAAGATTGAAGTATGCAATGGGAATCCCCCTTTTGGAAACATGCAACAACAAGCATAGTCCAAGTCTACAGGTTTATGTAGTTTATTTTAGTATATTTTATTTCATGCACAAATTTGAATAATGTTACAAGAATTTCAAGACATTTGTAACACTCTTTTCAAGGACATGTAAAAGCATTGATGGATGATGTGATGTGGATTGTACAATGCCCACATAGCATATTCTGTGTGTAACTGTAATAGGAAGATATTAAGAACACATGTAGAGAGACTAAGGTTGTCATGATACCAGAATTATAAACTTGGATACAATACCAGTATTAAAAATGAAACTTGATACTTCTTTCCATACCATGGCATTAAAGAAATGAAAGCCCTCAGCCACAAAATAGCCACATTTTTCTCCCTACACATTGAGGACCAGTTGCAGTTTTGCGGGTGGTATTATCATTATTAATATAACTGTTATTATATTGCATTTTATTTCAATAATACATTACCCCTTATTTCACCCTTTCAATTCTATTTCACCTTATTACCTACCGTCACTTGTCTCTTTCACACACCCCTACACCTCCGTTTGTCTCTGCACACACACCGGCTTACTCTGCACTGTATGTGTCTGCCCCCTTGACTTTTTTAAACACAACTTACATTCTGTATTTTTCCTTCCGCTAGTCCGTTTTCACAAAAGCAGGTGAGCCACATGTAGAGAAGAGTGTTGTTAATGATTTAGGCTGGCAAAGTGATCAAAACCAATGTGGTACGAATTGACATAGGCACCTACCAGGTGCATTCACTGTTGCTTTACCTGGTCGAAGATTGTAAATTAAGGTCTATGTCCACATTTCCTCTTAAATAGCAGAGAACGTCTCTCTGTCTCTGTGTGTTTCTCTATATGACTTTCAGTACCATTGTCAGTAGGCCGCACAAGAGAGGTAGTGCGACAGGATATTGACTGTTGTTTCATCTGTGCAGCCTTATCAAATGTATAATTAATCGAGATCATATCATTTTAAACAACTTGTACTGAAAAAGTATCAATACGTTTGACAAGGAGAGACAGTGCAAAAAAAAAAAAAGCAGGTCAATAAACAGAAGTGAAAGAGATTGCAGGCTGGACATAGACAGTGCAGCTGTCAGAGGAGCTGCTATACTCAGTTGGAGCTGCTATAGCATAGGATGTTGTGGTTTGCCTTACACTGTATATAGTGAGGAGTAATTAATGATGTGAGAGTGAGTAGTTATTACAGGGAACCATGCACAGAGTTAACAATCCTCACCCATTGCACTCTGTTAAACCTCCCTCATCCTCTCCCTCCTCAGTTTCTGCCAAAGAGTGACAGACACTATCCTCCATGAAGCTGAAGGAATAAGGGGTTTCCTGACACTGCAAAAATGGTGAGTTATACATGACCTGTCATTGATGTCTGACATGATAAGGGAAGTAGACCAAGAAAATGATGCAAAACCTGTCTTTGCAAAATGTTGAAGCAACTGATTAAATAAATATTCCCTTTCAAAGTCAGAGTTTAAGTCTACCACCAGGTTTTCCTGAAGTATTGGGATGTCCTAATGTAAAAAACAAAATGGCACATCGTCATTGTCTAAAATGATGCATGTGACTTTGCATGTGGAGTAAACTGAACATTACCACACACATTTGTTATAGTTGAAATATATATCACATGCAGAGAATCATTGACAAACTGACAGATAATAAACGTTAAACGTACCGTGTATCAAAAACCCATACACAAAACCCATAAATCCATACACACATAGGTTTTTCATTGTAAGTTATTGCCAACGTGTGGTCAAATAGCTTATATGATACACTCAATTTGTGTGCAGTACCTTTTCCACTGCAATTTTTACAGTCCATAGGGTCTGCAATATATTGCACCCTATGTGGACGAGTGGAGCCTGAGGATTTGACAGCTGGGGATGTAAACAATGCCCTGCATAAATTGAGGATTTAGAGTCACCAGCCATACTGAAATAAGCAAGACATTCCTAAAGATACACTGATTACAGTGATTTCCTGATGATCATTATCTGGCTATGGTCTTTAGCTCCATCATGTGGTCAATGATGATCACTACATTATTTGCATCTCTAACTTCAGTGACTACAAAAATGGTCACTACCAGAGACTCCAGATATTCCAGATGTCATCCCTGAGCTACACTTTTCTGTTGATAAATCACTGACCAACTACTACTTACAAACCAGAGTAGAGTAAAACAAAACATTCTCAACTTCCCTTTCCTAGTAACCTAAAACCGTTTTGTTTAATATTTCTATCTTTATATTTGACATTGGTTTGATGGTTTGTATAGTAACATGCAGGCACAAAACTCCCTTTGAGAGAATGAAGTCTTCATAGTATTTATTGAAAAATCTTTCAAATTGCTTCTCACAATTACAAAATATAAACAGAAATAAAAGCCTTAATAAAAGAGCATTTGGAACATAAAATGTGATTTAAAAATTATAGCATATATCAAAAGAAAGTATTATGTTCACTGTGAATATTTGTTCCAGTATAAAGACATTTTTACATACACATGAAAACTAAACAGTTTTTTCAGAAACATTTTAACTTAAAAAATATACAGGATTTATTACCTGAAATTCTTCAAATACTGTTGAATTATGAATATAAGTATACATACATAAATATTTCAAATGCAGAAAAATACAAGGGAAGTCCATACATAACACTATTCTATACTGTTCAGTAGAGAGAGAAACTAAATTTGGAAATATTTACATCTTATGTTCCATTTACTATACATAGTTCACTTAAGTGTATCTTTGGCCAAAGCTGTGATGATTATGTTGAAGGAAGTCATGCTGTAACTGTCACTGCTCTAATACACAAGTCAAATTTACATCAAAACTTAACATTAATTCTGTATCCTACAAAAGGGTGCTGAGTTTCACATGTGGCCTTTAGACTATCTTGTGGTGATTAGTTGGTTTATACCACTCGCTGCATTCAAAAAGACGCTGTCTTCTTCCTGGCTGAGCTGTAAATTTGGGATCATGAGAAAATTAAGATGGATTTTGCTCTGAGGTGGCTCTGGTTTTCCTTGTATGCTTCATCACTCTAACATCTGAGTAGACAATTTCATCTTCAGCATTATCTGGAAGAAGTAATAAAGTCATTTAAAAAGTATCTGACATAGACACATTAATGTTGTTTGTTAAGCTTTTGAGACCTGTCAAAATAGTCCATGCTTTTAACTGTTTTACCACAAAATGGTAACATAACTTAAATGATCATAACAGTTATTTTCATGGTGCACCAAATTTAATGTAGTGTAATGCAGAAAAAAAATTCAAATATCTATACAACTACAGTAGCCTATGCTTTGCAGAATTGTTAACAGACATGTTAAGTATATTGTACATGTTTTACATACTAATTTGGCAAACATTTGTAGAAATATAAGAATAGATCTCAGTGAAACAGAGGACAGATGAAGACAGGGAAATTGAGAGAACACCTTTCTCTTACCTTCACTAACAGTCACGGGTCTTGTTTTTTTGTTTAAATGTTTGAAGCCAACAAACAGAGCCACATGGAGAAGTAGAGTGACAGCACTTGCTATCACAGCCACAGCCACAAGAGAGAAGTGAGAAACAGAACCTAGAAAATAAAAACGTCAACCCAAATTAGATATTGAGATGTCAGATGTTGACATGTCATTCTCAGGGCTATGAAGATCTTTCTGAAGACAAACAATAATTGTTGTTTTTTTGTATTTTTTTTTATTTAATAAATCAAAATAAATAAAAGAAATTGTAAAACTGGCAGTGATGACATAATAACTAGAGATAAATAAATAAATAACTGGAATATAAATAGAATTTAAGAATTTCTAAAATACTGTACCTTTACAGCTAGTAAGGTGAATAATTGTTTCTTCTCTGCTGAAATTGTTTTGAACATTACACATCAAGTTTCCTGTCAGTTGACCATGTAAGTTGATGGTAACACTGGATTTATGTTTGTTATCTGTACTCCCAGTCAGTGACCGTGTATCGACTGTTGAGCAGCTCTGGAACTGACTGTGGTCCTTTGTGTGCATCAGTAAATGACCGTCCAAATTCAGAATGAATTCTACTCCCTTTCCCTCAGCAGAGCAGCTGACGTTCATTTTTTCTGGTGACAAACACATCTGAGACACAACAGGCTTTGACAGTGGAGCTGGAAGACAAACATATATTAGTTAAGCACTAAGTAATTATACAAGGGGAGATATATATATATATATATATATATATATATATATATATATATATATATATATATAATATATATATATATATATATATATATATATATATATATATACCGTAATTTTCGTTTATTTAGTAAATTTAGTTTTAATTTAAGACACGCTTTTTTTCAAACTGTGCCTGAAAATCGGCAGTACGGCACCAACACGCCATCAACACGGGATGAACATGCCTGCATGGTTAGAAAATAAAACACAGCACCAACACGGGTGATGAGGGTGTGTGCATGATGTGCATGAAGTTCAAAATCAAAACTAATATATATATATATATATATATATATATATATATATATATATATATATATATATATATATATATATATATATATATATATATATATATATATATATATATATATATATATATATATATATATATATATATATATATATATATATATAAAAAAAAAAAAAAAATATATATATAAATAAATATATAAGTATATATATATATATATATATAGTATATATATAGTATATGTATATATATGTATATGGTGATATATAGTATATGTATATATATATGTATATGTATATATATATATATATTGATATATATATATGTATATATATATATATATGTATATATATATGTATATGTATATATATAATGTATGTATATGTATATTTGCATATGTATATATATATTATATATATATATATATATATATATATATATATATATATATATATATATATATATATATATATAGTGTAGAATGAAAATTGCCATTTAAAAAGGATATGATTTAAGATTTTATTCTCTCTAAATGTATTTTTTTCATTCACAGTTAAATCTAATAACTGATCAGCCTGACATTTTAATAGTCATTTGTTCTAAATGTAAAATTTCTTTCAATCCTTTTTAGACTTACAAATCCTTTGTCTACGTTGTAATGGATCACCATTTTTATTTCAAACAATTCTACTATCAAAGAAATCTTACCTTGTATTTCTAGATGTATATTAATATCATACAAAAATATCCCATCAGATCCATATGCTTGCAGCTTGTAATTTCCAGAGTCTGTCTTCTGTGCATTATTTAGGTTGAATGTTCCATTGGAGAAGAATACTGATCGATTGATGTATTTATTATCGAGAATCACTGCCGCATTTGCTGTATTTAAAATGTTAAGTGTCTCATTCTTTTTCAACATGATCTTTGTTAGATTTGTAGGCAGGTGAAACAGTAATGGCTCTCCAAGTACTCCAAAACATTGCTGAGGTACCGTAGATCCAGATAAGTTGCATTCCATAGACACTGAAAGGATAAAAAAAAGACTGAAAAACTTAAAATACTTAAATGCTACATTCAAGTAACATTTCATTTCAGTAGGGGAAAGAAAAACGTATCTGACAATTTCCACTTATATGTAATAAAGAAACATTAAATATCTCTAGCACAGAATTGCGTATTTAGGTGTGTGGGCCAGCACATTTAGCACATTTTACCTCAGAGAGTGAGCTGATAAATTGGGGTAAAGTAGTTCTGCCACAAATACAGGAGCCTAAACGTGCAATTCAAGTAATACATAATTTGCATTTAAGGGTTTCAGTCTTTTACAGATTAACCAAATGCTAGCAAACTTATGAAACCTTAGAATGTGAAATAGTAGCTGATTTTGGTGACTTCAAATATTGCTCAAATAAATCTTGAGTTGTTTGGGTCTACACCACCACTACTATTCACTACCAAGTTACCCTGAAATGTACCTTTTGCTAGAGCCAAGCCAGGCACCAGAGCCGTGATGATCATGCAGAGGGAAATCATTTTTCTGTTAAAACACAATCAAAAATACGGTTTAATAAACATGCTTAAACCATCTGGATACCATGTGGGGATTACTTTCATTGCATAAGACAGTTTTAGTTATAAGAACTCATGTCTTTTGATTCTTAACTCATCTAACTGGCTCAAATTTAAAAAAAAAAATCACTCACCGTTTTTATAAGTCTTCTTTGTGGCTTATTCACTTGACTGTGAATTTTGGACTGAGACAAGGTTCTCTTTTTTTCTGGCTCTTTGTTTTTTTGTGTGTGGAGAGAATTGAGGAAGAGGTTATTTGCGCTCAGTACTACTGACACACAGTGGCAGTACAGTGTTTCCCCTAGAATTTCTTTCAGCAGTGGTGCTGCTGTGTCCGTGTCCATGAGAATGCGACGCCGACCCGTATGCATGCGAGTGAGAATAGTTTCAATGAAATGACCTTGGAATCCTCATAGACAGGATTATACATGTTTGTATTTTGTCTCAATTTACAGCTTTTGACATTTATCTGTAGAAAATATTTAAAAAAATTAAATGTCGCAACACAGAAATTTACTCACAGCTTTTATTTATTTACAAGTCAGAAGACTTAATGACACAGCCTACATGCAGCCTCTGGACTTTTTGTATAAAGCTCCAGAGCTTTTCTGTAGTGGAGCTCAGCAGTGGGGTGGCCACTGATGCTCTCCCTGTAGTCTGTTCTCAGGTCAGTCTGTCAGAAATACAACAAGTACTTGTGGAAATCATGAGGGTGAGGCAAGCAATCAATTAATAATGAATTTTATTAAAATGACCCTATTCAGTGTGGAAAAGTCTCTAGATCCTGCTCCTCACACATCTCCTTGCATCTCCCCCTCTCTTCACTCCTCTCTCTGCTCCTCTGCACACACAGGTAGTAATGACAAGCAGCTAATTAATGCAGCTAACGCTACTTAGCAGCTAACAAACGTACTGTTAACAGCTTGAGTGGCTGCAGCATTTATTAACTGACAAACTACATTTTCTGTCAACTTCCTGCTAATCTCTCTTTCTGTACTCTGTTCACTTTTACCGCTTCATCGTCACTTTCTCTGCCCGCTCACTTGTTGGACACTGCCATAAGGAGCTACGCTACTCTACGTTACACTAACGTTACGCTACCTACGCTACTCTAACACATAGACCGCGTATAAGCTTGAACGTTACCTTTTACGATTCAGTAGCAGTAGCGGCGCTACTGAATGAATATAGGGGAAACACTGCAGTATTCAGTGAAGAAAGTGGGTATTCTCTGCTTAATTTCATACTTCTGAATTATACATTTTGTGAGTCTCTACTGATTTATTGGAAACAAATGAAAAGAAACATGCTGCCTGTGGTCATTACTCCTGATTTTTAAGAATAAGGAAGCTGAATGTAGGGAGAGGATGTAAGTATACACTAGTCTGTAATTTGTGGTTGTTGGGACAGAATTTTAAAATAATGTATGATGTAGCTTCCAATGTCACAAGTTATCATTGACTGCAGAACAGGAAATGTATCTGTAAATTCTTTTTATCTTTTGCTTACAGAACAAATTGTGTGTTTTTTTTTCTGATTTACCATTGACCATTATGCCCAGAATCTGTGTTTTTTTTGTTTGTTTTGATAAACTGTACTGTGCACTTCATGTGGGTGTGTTGGTGCCACACTACCACAGCAGCTCAGTGAAACTGGGTTATAGTGTACGAGAGTCTTTTTTTCACCATCATCATTTGCTCTATAAAGCCAACTGCACCTGCAGTGTGCTCAGACAATGACAACAGATTGTCCTGCTGACTTCTGAGTTGTCACTTCATTGAGCTCTTTATGATCAGTGGAATTTGAACAAATTTGAATCATAGTAAAACATGTAATGTTATAAATGTATAATTTAGCAATATTCTAAATGTATAAGTCACATGTTGTTAAACCGTTACACAATTCTGATAACCCTTTTTAGTTTCCACACTGACTGGGTCCTGACCTTTTTTTAAATCAAATCTGATTGTCCTTATGTATAGACAACTATTATCTTTTTATTGTTTACCTAACTGAACTGCAAATATATTAAAGCTGTATGATTAGAGAGTTTGTATTTTGGGAAACTACAAAGAAATAAGCACTTTCTACCACTCAAAATGCAACCAAACATCTACTTTACATGATTCACAATAGGTTTATCACCAAAGCTTGTTAGAGAAAACAAACAACTAAAGGAAATAACACCTAGACAACTCGCGTCTAAAGTTGTCAGAATGGAAAAAGCTGTGGTCCACACCTTTTTCCGTTGTCAGTTTCTTCAGCCACAGAGACAGACCAAAGCGTATGTTTAATTGCAAAGACGAAAAGATCAAAGATAGATGGAAAGATATGCAGTGTGTGTGTGTGTGTGTGTGTGTGTGTGTGTGTGTGTGTGTGTGTGTGTGTGTGTATATATATATATATATATATATAAAAATATATATAATATATATATATATATATATATATCTCAAAAGACAGAAATTTTCAAAGGATGTATAAATCTGCACAATTGGAGTTAGAAATTTGCTGCTACCCTGTGGACCCAAGCAACATGTAAATGTGGTGAAACATTAATGCATGTGGCAGTTACTAGAGTAGAAACTGGAAATCAGTACACCAATTGGACCTTGGGAGCTTGAATACTGAAAAGAAGTTCACATGTGGACTGTCACAGTTGGTTCAGACTCTCAACATGAGTGAAATTGAGTGGACTGTAAAATTATTTGACAGTTGCTGTGGAAACATATTTTATCTTTTTTTTTTTTCTTCTTTTTTTTTTGTATTTCATTATTATGCATGTTGGCTAATATGAGGCAGTGGTGGCCTAAAGGTTAGAGAAGCGAGTTTGTGACTGTGGTTGTACTGGGCAGCTTCCAGGTATGAGTGTGTAACTGTGTGAATGTGATCAGGGCGTTCATGCAAAAGAGATCAGGGTGTTCCTGCAAAAGAGAGCCTCACTCTCAGTGAACCTACCCTGAATAAATAAAGGTTAAAAAAAAAAAAAAAAAAGGAGTTTTGGCTCCATCATTCGAGAGAAAAAAATATCCCTACATTGCTTAAGCAGTGTATATGTAGTAGTGTGTGTGTGTGTGTGTGTGTGTGTGTGTGTGTGTGTGTGTATATATATATATGTGTATATATATATATATGTATATATATATATGTGTATATATGTATATATATATATATATATATAGTTTTAACTTTATATATATATATATATATATATATATATATATATATATATATATATAGTTTTTAAAGCGTGTGTATATATAGTGTTTATATAGTGGATTAGAATTAGTAAAACTATCCCTCCCCCTTTGGACTCTTCTTTGTAAATTATTGCCACGCAGGGGAATGTTTCACTGACAGGAGATAGGTTTATTTCTGGTTGTCTTGTCTTGTTGGAAGGGCCCCACCCCAATTTTTTTTATTTTCCCCTTTTAAAACACACAATGAGACCCCAAACAACGATTAATAACTTTTCTTTTTTTTTTTTTTTAAGATAATTTTTTTGGCCTTTTCAAGCTTTATTTCTGATAGAGACAGCTGAAGAGTGACAGGAATGCGGGGAGAGAGAGACGGGGAATGACATGCGGGAAAGAGCCACAGGTCAGATTCGAACCCTGGGCTTCCGCAGCAAGGACTGAGCCTTTGCACATGGGGCAGCTGCTCTACCAACTGAGCTAAACACCGTCCCAGCTTAATAACTTTTCTAATATGCTCGTCATGCTGTTTAAGATAGTTAGTAGGGTAGGCTTTGTCATGGAATTTTCTATCCTTAGGTTACACAAGGTCACGTGTGGGCCTTGAGGTCCTCGGCAGTATTAATTGTTTTGCTTTGATTGAGAACAGTAGGTGCCAGTCTATCTCAACACTGTGGTGGCCAGGGTCGAAGAGACCTATTGCTGCCTTCCTAGACATAATAGATAACTTGCCGTTGACGTTCCAATCTGCATAAACAGACATCTGTGTCTTCAGACTAGAATATGCTGACAATTATACCTCCATGGGTAAAAACATTCTCTTTTACTATTTCTGGGCGTATAGTATTTGTGGTGTTATCTTGGGGTTTAAAGTCTGACCACCAGCATGAGTTCGGCAGAATGTGAGACCGACTCAGGCACTTCTGATGTACTTTGAGAGTGTCTCTAATTCTCCTTGGCTAAGCGTCAATAAATATTACAGCATAAGACATCAGAGGCTCCTGAACACTTTCTTCCCTCCTGACCTCACCATTGACCTTTGACTTCAGCAATTTCTCCACAACAGGCTTGACTATATTATGCTAATGTTACGTATCTTATCAGCTGATCACAGTCCTACCAGCTGCCTGGCCAGCTAGCTTATTCACTAACCTTTTGTGTTATGTATTCGTTTGAGAGGTTGTCATGTCTGTCATTATGGTCCATGGCAAAGTTCAAACGGTTTCCTCCCTTGCAAGGACAGCACAATTTTGCATACAGACTTTCTATTATCAGTGGACCAGCATCAGCGTCGGCTCTTTTAGCAAAGTAGAGTAACATGTGGACTACTGACAGTAATAGAGTGTCATCTTCAGAAATAATAATAATAAATGAAATAATAAATTACACTCACTGGTTAACAGAATGGGCTGCTGAAGTCTACTGTGTGACTATGGACCATACAATCGCCTAACTTGGCTAAATTACCTTACTACTAAATCCTGCCACCTGATGGAGATTCAGACAAATTATGAATTTCATTACATATTACCTATAAGTACCAAATATTGATAAATCCTTATACTGAACTGTTATTCACAAAACAGTATTGGAAAAAGTGTCTAAATTTCAGCAACACTATATCCAAATGTCATCAATGACTTTTTAAAGTGAATTTGACTAATTTCAAAGTTGAATATAATGTAAAACACTATTGCAGTTGCACGGAAACCTTAAAAAAGTCTTAACATCTTGAAAAACAGGAAATCAACTATTTCTAACGATGTGTTTATTTGAAAAAGACATGTAAAAAAGATTTTGGATTATTTAAAAAAATGTCTACAGTACCACTCAATTACAAGGCATATAGAGAAAATGAAATCACAGAAAAGCATGGTTACTTTTGAATACTACAGGAATGAATCCTTAAAAAAACAACACAAACAACAACACATGACTTAACTCAGGGTTAGACAAATCTTACAGCATGCTTAACTTAAGGTTATGGATATAACCCCGGTTCTCTGATTAGCATGAGTGAGTGTCTCACTATGGGGAACGCCTCCTGCGTGACCTCGTCAGAAGCTCAAATAACATTACGCCAGCCCTGACTGGCTGGCAAAAGTGACAGTCTATGGCAGGAGGGGATGGGACCCTCCTCCTATATAATAGGCTGACATAGCGTCAATTGTCATTCAGAACAAGCACACCTCTTCCTCGCTTCCCTAGCAAGGAGGGTGGTCTGGTGAGACACTCACTCATGCTAATCAGAGAACTGGGGTTATATCCATAACCTTAAGTTCTCTTTCATAGCATTCGTTTCGTGTCTCACTATGGGAAAAAATACTGACTCCCGGATTGCCAGACATGCCTGTAAAGACGACAACTGTGCCCAGTGATGCTTCACAACGGAGAAGCCACGCTCAGAGAAGAACCAACACTGAGGACCGAATGCGTCATAGTCGGAGCCGTGACATCCAAACTATAGAATCTAGCAAATGTGTGGGGGCCCAGCACGCAGCAGCACACACCTCTTGAATAGAGACTCCCCTAAAGAGAGCCCAGGAGGTTGCTAGACCCCTAGTGGAATGTGCACGAAGACTAGCGGGAGGCTGAAGGCCCTTGCTGGTGTAAGCAAGTGCAATGGCCCCCACTATCCAGTGGGAAAGACGCTGCTTGGACACCGGCTTCCCCACATGTGGTTTTGCCCAAGACACAAACAACTGGTCACCCTGTCTAAAACCCTGCGTTCTGTCCAGATAAATCTGCAATGCACGAACTGAACAGAGAGTGTGCAAACGCCGATGCTCCTCAGAGGAGAAAGGCGGGGGATAAAAAGCAACCAGCTCTATAGGGGAGCATGAACCTACCACCTTTGGGATAAAGGCTGGGTTAGGCTGCAGACTGACCCTGGCATTCCCTGGAGAAAACTTCATGCATGCCTGATGTATGGAAAGTGCATGGATCTCACCTACGCGCTTAGCTGACGCCAAAGCGAGCAATAGGGCAGTCTTTAAGGACAACAGCTTCAACTCTGCTTGTTCCAGGGGTTCAAACGGGGGACAAGAGAGAGCGTCCAGTACAGTAGGAAGATCCCACGTTGGAGCCAGTGGTCTAGATGTAGGTAACCTACGACGTGCTCCTTTCATGAATCGTCACACCAAAGGATGTTGACCCACCGTCTTCTCATCAAAGCCAATATGGCAGGCTGAAATAGCCGCCAGGTACACCTTGATGGTTGAGAAAGCTTTACGCTTTTCAATAAGGTCCTGTAGGAAAGACAGAATCACTGCCACAGAACACTGAAAAGGAAACAGCTTGTGAGTCCGAGCACCAGCTCTCAAACACACGCCACTTATTATCATACAACGACCGAGTTGAAGGGGCTCTGGCACACTGAATAGTGTCAGTAACACCATGAGGGAGCCCAACCGTGTTTAGATTGAACTACTCACGGGCCAAGCCCACAGAGCTAGCCTCTCTGGGTGGGGGTGGAATATTTCCCCCTGTGCCTGAGACAGCAGATCTCTGCGTAGAGGCAACGGCCAAGGCGGGCTGGACAGAAGTTGAAAAATCTCCGCCAGCCAGTGCTTCCCTTGCCAACGCGGGGCTATCAGGATCATAGACAGACCCCCTTCCCTCACTCTGGCTAGAGTTGGGGGAATGAGGGCTATAGGAGGAAACGCGTAAAGGAGGGTCTTTGGCCACCTGTGTGCCAGTGCCACGCCCAGTGGAGCCCTCTGATCGTGTAGAGAGAAGAACAGGGGGCACTGAGTGTTTTCCACTGTTGCATAAATGTCTACAGTCGCCTGACCGAACTGTGACCATATCTGTCTCACCACCTGGGGGTGAAGCTTCCAGTCTGCATACAGTGGGTTTCCCCTGGACAACAGATCTGACCTCACCCTGTGGTGGCCATTGTGGTGCGGGTTCAGACCCAGAGAGGCTACCCAGCGCTGGATGCCCCTCATATACAGCCGTCCGAGTGGTATAGCCACTATAGAGGAGGCCATCAGACCCAAGAGCCTCTGGCATTGTTTGAGGGTAACCATACTGCTCCTGCGGAACAGTGCTAGGTTCGCCCGCATCGTCTCCACTCTTTCCATGGATAAAAATGCCTTGGCCTGGAGAGAGTCCAGAGTGAGCCCGATGAAAGTAATGCGTTGAGCAGGAATCATCATGCTCTTTTCCACATTTATCTGAAAACCCAGATCCACGAGGTGTCGTGTGAGAACATCTGTGTGATGAGCCACCTCCTGGTGTGTGGGGGCTGCCACTAGCCAGTCGTCGATGTATGTGGCCACTCGAATACCCCGCTCTCTGAGTGGAGACACTGCCGCCTCGGTGCATTTTACAAACCACCCTTGGGCTCAGGGACAGGCCAAAAGGCAGGACCACATACTCGTAGGATATCCCCTGGAAGGCCAGAATGGCTCTCCTTCCCCTCCCGCCCTTTTTGGGGACTAGGAAATACCTTGAGTAGAAGCCGCTGTGGGATTCCTCGGACGGGACTACCCTTATAGCTCCCTTCCTTCTCAAGGAGGAAATTTCCTCCAAGAGAATATCGGCGGACTCGCGTGTCCCCACGCTGGTCCCCACAGGCTGCATTATGACAGAAAATATTGATTTGTTTTTCAACATATCTTTTTTCTTTCTGTTCTTTAACACATTTAACAGCGCCCTCGGCACACTGCCTGGATGCGCGTGTTGGGACATATTTATCACAGAATGCGAGGGAAACATGCTTGTGCAACAACATTGCAAACATTGGGCCTCATTCACAAACTGTTCTTAAGAACAAATTTGTTCTTAAGTCCTACTTACGAAGATTTTACGAAGATTGTGGCATTCATGAATTTTTTTCTTATCCAGGATTTTTCTTAGGTAAGAACAAATCCTACGAACACTCAGGAGTACTCTTAAGCACATTTCAGTGCCGACATGTTGGCATGGTTGTTTTGTCTTCTTTTGTTAAGTTCAATAAAATACATTACAGTGAAATTTCTGTCATATTTATGTATTTATTTATTCATTTTCTCATTAATTTCTTTAAGTGTTTGTGATATGGTTCCCAGTGGTGAGGCAATCTTTTCCAGCATCTCCGCTATCCGTTCCTGATTGTGTAGTACTGCGTCCGAGATCAGGCGTGGTCGTGGAGTGGCACGGGCACGAGTTCGTGTGGATGTGCTGCTGCAGGAGGGCTCTGTCCGTTCTGGTTCTGTTGCAAGTTGACTCTGCGGGACTTCATCTGTGAAGAAAAAAAAATGAAATCAAGCCAAGGTTGCAACCCCTCAGTCCAATACTAAAGACGTATTTTGAGCTTACACACTATGGTAAACTCCTGCCTTACAGGGCACATGTTTTAAATATATATATATATATATATATATAATATATATTATTCCAGAAAATAAATAAATTACCTTCCGATTCCTCTGGAGTAGCAGCGGCACAGGGGGGGTGACAGCGTTGCATCGGGGCCCAGGTCTGTGTCCAGAGACTCAGTTGATGGTACTCCTAAAAAGTAAGGTGGGAAAATTTAATCATCAATTAACTAAGCTACATTATAGTGATTTTGATTTTTTCCCCATATAGCCTACCTGAGAGTGCCGTCTCCCCGATGATGGCCCCGATGCGCTGGTCCAACTCAGACATGGGTGTCGTGTCTGCTGTCCCCCCTCCAGTCCGTTGCATCTCCCGACGGAATTTTGCTATGTTTCTTTTTGTTTCGCATTTAAGGTCGAACCATTTCTTTTTTACCTCCTCTATTGTGCGTCCCTCTCACGACACTGCATCCACTGCACGCGTAACTGCCTCCCAGGCCTCCTTTTTGTTTGTGTTAGTGTAACCTGCACTAAGGCTGCTAAATATAATTTTCTTCCTCAGAGTGATCTCTTGCAGCAGAACTTCTAGTTCTGAACTGCTAAAGTTTTTTTTTTCTTTTTACCTGTGCTCCAACGGATTTACGCTTTGCTTTAGGCATTCTGTAGCTGTTTCCTCTGTGTGGCGTCTACACACAGCCCTGCAGTCCCTTTTATGGGCCCTTTTATGGGCATTAATGGGCGGTTACCTATGCTAATCCTATGTTAATTAGACTCACCTGGCACGCACGCTCAATTTACGAGGAGATGGCATTCATCAATCTAAGAACACAGCTGCGAACAATTCAGCGGCTGAAGAACACGTTGATGAATCTGACGTAGGGTCTTCTTAGAAATCTTCTTAAGAAGGACTTAAGAAAGAATCTAAGAAGATTCTTAAGAAGATATTGGTGAATGAGGCCCATTGTCTTTCCCCTGTGGCGGGCACCAGAACATGAACGCCCATCCGGGTTCTGCACTCTGTGTGGAACGGGTCCCGTTGAACCGGCTCTGGAACGGAGCTGGGTGGGGAAAGAGCGGCCCGTGAACGGGGCAGACTGGGCTCGCTTTCCCCCAGAGGAGAGGCTATCAGGCCGGCCGCTTCTTCCTCCTCCCCATCGCGGTGACAGGTGGAGGCGGCGGAGGCGCCGTCTGAGGCCTGGGCTGGGGCGATTGCTTCCTAGACCATGGACTCTTGGGACCTCTGGGGGCCTGAGTGGCTGCCTGCGCTTTAGGCACCTTGGGGATCCTGAAAGCAGGGGCCGGGTGAGAGACAGCCTGTGCGTAAGACTGGCGCGGTGCCGCTGGAGCGACCGGCTGAGTCTTTCTCAGCAGGCAAAGCTTCAGCGCCTCGTCATCTCTCTTTTTCTCCTCACATCTCTTCTGCATGGAAGTGACAGCAGCACCGAAGAGACCCTGAGGGACGACGGGAGTATCAAGGAGCTCCTCTTTCTCCTTGGTCGTCAGGTTGGTAAGCCCGAGCCAGCACGCCCTCTCCTGAAGAACCATGAGGCCCATGGCTCTCCCCATGGCCTGTATGGCCACTTTGTGGAGACGGAGGACGTGGTCCGTTATAACGCAGATTTCCTCCCACAGAGTGGAGTCTGGTTTAGCGGTCATGTCCTCTTCTAGCTCAGCTTGGTAGGCCATCAGCATCGAAGAGGCGTTAAGGGCTCTCGCTGACAGAGCCGCTGCCTTGTAGCACTTATCAGTAAGGCTAGACTGGAAACGGTCTGTCTTTGCGGGGAGAGACGGGGCCGAGGAGGAGGCCTTCGGGTGAAGGTGGGTCGCTACCAGCGGCTCTATGGGTGGCATCTGGCGGACGCCATGGGACTCCATCCCGTCACAATCCAACAGGGAGCTTCCCATGATGGGATGCTTCTCGCTTCCACGTTACCGCTATCTCTTCGAGTAGCTCCAGGATAGGCAGGACTTGTTTCCCCGTCTTCTTCGCTTTTGGAAGCTTTTTGCCGTCAAAGCGAGATTTCACAACCTCCGCTTGGACAGCTGGCCACGGGATGTTGAGCCTGGTAGCCGCGCGCTTGCACATGTCCTGCATGTCAAGATCCAGAGGAGATGACGGCGGAGGTTGGTTACCTCCGTCGGCAGCGGGGGGCTTTGCAGCCCTGCGAGCGCTGCTGAGGAAGATGGACTCTTTCTCATCATCGTCGGACATCAGGAGCTCCGAGCCGGCCGACTCGTCATCATCGTCCACATCTCCTTCCAGCATGTAGGTATCAGCAGCGGCAGCGCCTGCGCCTAGACCTCCCTCGTCCATCCCCTGCAGCGGGGAAACGGGGGCTAGGAGCAGGGGGTCTGCGTCCGCCCAGCTCGGTCCAGGTGTAGCGGTCAACGCCCCGGGCATATCCACTTCTCCCTGCGGCGCGGCTGCCTCGCACATCAGAGGGTCCCCCCCTGACAGGCTGGCCTGGCGGGCTAGCCGGCGGCGAAGCAGCTTCCGGGGGAAGGCTGCGCAGTGGATGCACTCGTCTGTGGACGTTAAGGCAGCCTGAGCGTGGTTTAAGCCCAGACACGCCGAACACAGAGGATGAGTGTCCCAGCCCGAAATTTTATTGCCGCAGGGACAAAGTTTCGGGCCGTTACCCACTTCGTTGGGGTTTACAGCCGTAGCCATGGTTAGCTAGTGAGGGCTATGGGGGCTAGCGGGGTTTATGTTCCCTAGGAGCTTGTGCAGCTACTGGGTGACAGAAGCTAGCGTAGGGGTACAAAGTATTGCTACTTTCCCTGTATGTTTCAGATATTGCTACCTGCGAGGTGGACTGCTAGGTTGCTGCTATCGGGTATTGCTACCTTTTAGCCTTAATGCTAGCGGTGCCTCGTTGTCAAAGTATTGATACTTTGTGTCAGAGAGTGTTGCTACTCTCCGAAGCTTTTGGAGTATTGCTACTACGCAGATAGAGCAGTATTGCTACTGTTACTATCAGACAACCGTACGTCTGGGAGCGAAGCGCCCGGTGACTGAGTTGCGCACCCGAGTCTGTGGACTGTTAAGCTCAGCACCCAATAGCACAGTTGTTGATGCCTCTGCGAGAAGTGAGAAGAGGTTTTTGAATGACAATTGACGCTATGTCAGCCTATTATATAGGAGGAGGGTCCCATCCCCTCCTGCCATAGACTGTCACTTTTGCCAGCCAGTCAGGGCTGGCGTAATGTTATTTGAGCTTCTGACGAGGTCACGCAGGAGGCGTTCCCCATAGTGAGACACGAAACGAATGCTATGAAAGAGAACATTAGGTTTTCATTAAGGTTTCATTGAAAGACTGTGTAAAGTTGATTCTGAGATTTCTTTTAAAATACATTAAATATCTCTAAAATAGTTGCTGAGAACATGTGAAAAGACTGATTGTGTCTCTCCACAATGCTGGATCCTTTGTTGTCTTGAACCACTCAGCTTCGGGGGCCGCCGATCCCAGCGACGTCCCGCTGTCATCCGTGGCCGCATCATCCGCAGCACTGTCTGCGGGATCACCCACGGGCATCCGCGGTATCATTGGCCTCACTGCGGCCGTCAGGCGGGCCCTCCAGGCTGGTTGAAGGTGCGGGTGATGCCGGCGATGAACAGACTGTCACTGTCTCAGTCGAGGCACCCCGCTGTGGGTGAGCCGGTGAAGTGGAGGCATCTGCCGAGTAGCTGTCCCGCTCTTCACTGTCGCTGATGTTGCGGTTAGATGTGATGAAAAAGCTGGAGATATTAGGGATGCTCTGTCGGACTTGTGCTTGTCTTTTATCCCGCTCCTGTTTTGCTTTTAATTTAGAGGCTCCACTCTCCCAGCGCTTCAACTTAATTTCCATGTTGCTGTTTTTAAATTGTACAATCTACAACTGTGTAGATTCAAATTTCGCGGTCATCTGTCATCTGTTTTTTTTTCTACTGTCATCTATGTGTGTACGTGTTTACGTGTGTACGTCCCCGTCATCATCGCCAGGACAAAGACAGCAAAACAAACACTCTATAATAAATAATTCGGGTAGGCTATGAATTTATAACTCATCACACACTTAATGAGATCTACTCAAAAAAATAAATAAATAAATAAATAAAATACTACGTGACGGAGGCCTCTCGAAGCTCGAGGCCCCCGGGCGGCCCGGTTCAGGATCCGGGCTTGCCTGGAGCTGCTCATTTTTACCTGATTTTGACACCTAATTTCTTAACTTGTATATTTTTAATTATTCAAATTTGGCTGTGTGGTTAATAACACTGTCTTCTTTGTTCTGACAAACTCAGAACACATAGTTATTCTTACTTTACACAGACTTTAATCATTCTTAAGAGAGAAAATTTAAAGTGAATGTAAAGAAGTAAATGTGAGTTTCTTATCACTCAAAAATCGGTGTAGACAATTCCATCTTCAGAGTTACCTGGAAAAACTGAAAACAGATGTGAAATGGATTTTAGAGTGGTAACCTGTCAAAGAAGATATCATGTATTCTTTTTAATCTTTTCCAAGCAGGTCTTTACAAAATTATTTTCATGGTATTTAAGTAAGTGTAATCGCTATCTTAAAGGATTCCAAAACTATGGTAGCATAAATTAATTTCAGAATGGTCCTTGTTAAGATGAGTCAAGACAATATCTTTCACTTACCCTCATTAATAGTTGGGCGTGTTGGTTTGTTGTGCAGTTTTATTATACCAAGACAGAGCCCCCCAAGGAGAAGGAGAGTGACAACACTCGCTATCACAGCCACAAATATCATAGCTTGGTCTAAGCTCTGAGAATAAAATCAGAATATATCAGAAAAATATAAAATATTTTTTTAAATTCTTGTTCGTTTTTTTTTTTTTTTTTACTTTAAACTCAGAACCCCAAATACTTTTTTCACATGTGGCCCTTATTCTCTTCTGTAGTTACTGAATGCAAATCTTTACATACTGCATATTATTGCTTTAAAATGTTATCTTTATTTTATGTTTTAGATATACAATAGCCTACAATTTTTGATTGTTTTCTTTTAATCTACCTTGTATTTGTAGATGCACAGTCACATTTCTCAGTAAAACACCATTAGATCCATAGTCTGACAACAGGTAATCTCCAGAGCGTTTCTTCATTGCGTTTCCCAGTTTGAAGGTTCTAGGGATGCACCGATTGTGAAATTCTGGGCCGATACCGATGTTTAAAATAACAACTTGGCCGATGCCGATGTTTTTTCTTTGTTACATGTATTGCAAACTGCATAACGTGGATCTTTCTCTGCCGGTTGTAAAAACAGACAAAAGCGACTAATTAACTACGTAGCATATTTACACATGCAGAAGCATATTTAGAAGAACATACCCTGGGAAAATGGCCAAATCTAAACAAGTCTGTAAGTAAACAAAGTCTGGTGGGCTAAACGCTTATGAAACGCTCCCGGTGTGGTTTGAAGTCGCGTGCAGGATGGACCAAAACCACGGCGCGTACGCGACGTGCCAGAGACGTGTGCAGTGGGGTTTCGGAGCCTCCAAAAAAAAGGAAAAAAGAAAGGTTTCTCCTCAGCACAGCGTTCATGCGACATGTAAATCAACATATAATCATTGGCCACTGCCATCGGTGAATGTCATCTTTATTTGCTGATGGCAGTTAAGGAGGCGAACATCGGCCGATGCATCGGTGCATCCCTAGAAGGTTCCATTAGCGAATAATTCAAAAGGATTTACATATTAATTATTCAGACTCACATTGTGATTTTTGACTTTTAAAATCAGGAATTTGTTTTCCTTTGTCAACCTAACATCTGGATTTGCTGTATTTGTCAGATGAAAAAGCAACAGCTGCCCTACTGTTCCAAAACATCGAGCTCCGGTAGGTTCAGAGAAGTTACATTCAATAGACCCTAAAAAAACAATACAAAAAAATACTTCATGTAAAATACAGATAAGGACATTTATGTCCAGCATTTCATTTCAGTAGGGAAAATTAAATAATACAAGACAATTTCAACGTTTGATGATATTATATTTCTGTTATTTTTCTGCCGAAGTCAGTCAACATTAAATGCATTGACTGCATCTCTAAACTCAGTGATTGTCTTTGTAAACTAATCTGACTTAACTCAGTATTATTATATATATATATATATATTATATATTCATATTAATGAATTAGACTGAATTACTTTTTATACATCATAATATTGACTGCAGTAACATACTTTAACACTCAAATGTACCTTTTGCCAGAGTTGTTGTTGCCAGAGTGGTGAGGATCATGTAGATGGAATTCATTGTCTTTCTGTTGAAACACATAAATGTAATTTTAAATCAATATATTTCTGATTTACTTATATACTGTAAAATTACATCAGATTATTAGCTTGTTGGTTTTAAAATAAAATTCAAAATTGTCACTCACCGCTTTAACAATGTCTTCTTTGTGATTGTTGTGTGACTCTTACACTGACAGTAGGATGGTTTATGCTTATCTTGTGTTTTTGTTGTCCTGTTATGTGACAAGAATCAGGAAGTGGTTATTGTGTTTTTGAACCTGACAAAGTACTAAGATTCACTGCTTTAGCTGTTCAGAACATCAATATCTGACAGTCCTCACATAAAGACATCTGACATATATTTGGTTTCTCAAATTTAAAAGAAACTGAAAGGTTTGAATGGTGTTTTCTTAAATAAAAAGGATAATTCAACAATTCACTTGTACATTTATTTTACATCCACAAATTCTGCTAGTTCTGTCCAGCTAGGGAAATTTTGAAAAGGTAGCAGAGGACTGCACATTACGGTCACTGAGTCCATTGGAGCTTTGACATTAGAAGCATATTCATGGCCATTTGTGAGTTTAAGTTTCTGTGTGTTCTCTGTGTTGTATTAGCTAAGGTAGCAGCTCTGACAGGCTTTTGATGTGTTTTGTCTCAATCAGCATACATTTGAAAACAAGCATCCACAGTTTCATAGACTCGTCTCTCACTCAAATGGCGCTGCCCACGTCTGATTAGAGGACCTTAAGAAGACAATTTTTGTTTTGTTTGTTTTTTAGCTACATGTCATGATGAAAAGTGGACCCAAACAGTTAACTCTGTTAGAATTGGCTTTGCAGGGTTCATGGTGAACAGTAGATGGTGTGTTGAGCAAATTTCAACAAGAATGTCTATCAACACCAACATTGATGTTTCATCACAGTACAGTCATATAGTTTTGTTTACTGCTCAAAAACGTTTTAGTGTGGAGTACCACTTAAACGGATAAACACGTACAGTTTGTGACCATATCCTGGAATGCCTAAAGAAAACTGTGTCAAAAACTGCGTATGTAAAATGTATAGAATTGTGTAAAAAATTTAATCAAATTGATTACTGTCCCAATGTTTACCTTCATAAACTGGCTCCCTAATCATATTATTTACTGATATGATTTTCAATTTTATGATATATTTGAGTACAAGAGTGCACCAAGTCAGTATTTAAAAGCTGTTTAGAAATGGAAATGGTTGATACAGTAACTGCAGAGCGCAAAGCTAATTAAAGAACAAAAAGTACACAGGGGTCTTTTCAGTTACGAGTTTTCATTTCAGACACAAAAGCCACAGCGCACAAAGTTTAGCTGTGAATAGACAGACAAAGTTCAACATATTTCTGATACTATGCTGGACACATTTTATGGGAAACCACATGTTGCTCTTATGCAAATGGTACTGGTTTCTGTGAAAAATATTATTAAAGGACACAACTTATCACATGTCTAATGTCAGTATTTAAATGCAGAATATATGTTTATTAAGTTATGCATACAAGAACTGCAATTAATCAACGGAGAAGTTACTCTTCCAACACGTGAAACACTCCAGACGTGTTATTGTTTTAATTTTTATTTAGCTATGTTGTAAGCACATTGTAGACCTGCCTGAAGAGCAGAGGTGTTGCATTTCTACAAAGAGACATAAATACTTCCTATCTCATATCTCTCTCATTGTATTGCATTGCTAACTTTTTTTTAGACCCATGTCCTACATATTACTTAGAAACAACTGTATCATGGTCTACTCGAGTCAGGCTGACAGTTACAAACCACAGTTTTTTTTCTTTCTCTGTCACTTCCTTAGTCCAAGTGTGTAATTTGAAACCCACAGGCCCATGAGAGATTCACCTCACCTCTGCTTTCATTACAGATCACATACAATAACGCACACTGGCAACAAGTGTTATTTGCTCATACAGTATTAATCAGAACATCTGGTGAAAATAATGCACAAGAGATTATTTTTTTCAGCATTTGTAAATAAGCATTTGATTTATACTGTCAGCATAGTTAATAGTTTTTACCAACATGAATTTATTTTATTTGTGGAATTTTTTATAACAAATACAAAATCAAAGCAATGCTTTAATCACAACAGAAAAAGAGCATTACCATCCAAATCACTAACTTGAAGCAAGTCTTCATATACTCACAAAATTTGTGCAAGAGGAAATGCGCTTTAACACGTAGCTTTGTAGCTTAAAGAGGAGATAGCACTAATCCAAAATTTACAAATTGTAGTTGACAAATCCAAAGAAAAGGAATACTTAATTTACTGCATGTACAGTATATACTGCAATATAGTATAGCTAAATTTGTCACAAAAAACGGCTACGGATACAATGTTCATGATATCTTCCTCCAGTGTCCAAAAGAAATGGTACTGTTTTTCCCAGAGATGTCTGTAGCTCAGTTTGGGTAGTAATACTACCTTTGCTTTCATCTCTGTATTCAATGCTGGCATGGCCTTCTGTCAAATACTTCCGACTTGGCATTTTGTATTGTGGATCCTGGGTCCAGACTGATTCATGAAACCTTTGTTTCCTTGGTGCTAGCTGAGGATGTCGGGCGACGTGGCTGTATATCATCAGAACTGCATCATTCCTGAGTCTGTGTGTGAGGATACAGAGGCCCTCAACTCATGGTTTCTCGACACCTGTCAAACTGCCATAGACATTGCGGCTCCATTAAAGACCAGGCAGCAGAAAGCTAAATCAGAGCCTTGGCTGAATGAAACAACCCGCACTGCCAGACAGGAGTGTCGAAGAGCTGAGCGAAAGTGGAAAAAGGACAAACTGCAAGTGTCTTTTCAAATACTGAGGGATTGCTGGCGTCATTACCAATCCACTGTGAAAGAGGCAAAAAGAAAATATTTTTCTGATATTGTTCTGTTAAACTGTCATAAGCCTCGTGTGTTGTTTAAAGTTATCAACTCTGCTCTGAATGCACCACAGACTGGAATTGAGGCCTCCCCTGAATTTCACAATTGGTGCATCCCTAAATGAAACTAATTCACTATTTTTCTCATTTTGATTGCCACCCTCTGTCCCTCTGCATGATGGTGTATGATATTTTATATGAAGATCATGCAACATATTGTAATGAAGAGCTCGTGAATCATTCTGCCATGGAAATTCCTAGAAAGATTAAAAAAAAACAAAAAAACAATCAAACAAACAAACAAAAAAAGAAATTCATGTGAAGGTAAAGGATGATGCACATGGCTTTTGTTAGAAATATCATTCACAGAACTTCCTTCAAAGAACTCAAATTAACCTCCCCCCACATTGAAAATGCTGCCGTTAAACTAGCTTGACATAACAACCACAGCTAACAATAATATACCAAGATACAGAGCTTAAAAAAAAAAGACAATAGCAGCAGTAGCTACCACTGAAATGATACTCTCTTACCTTCTTTAACTGTCACAGGTCTTGTTTTCTTATGAACATGGCGGATACAAAGGCACAAAGATGAAAGAAGTAGAAAGACAACACCAGGTCTCACTGCCATAACGACACGGAAGTGAGAAATGGCAGCTAGAAAACACAAATATAAGATCAAATAAGTCTGTAATGATGCATACGTTTGATTCTCAAGCCTCAATATGTAGTGCACATTGAGGGAGTGACAGCAGGGTGCTAATATCAAGCAAAAGAAGCAATTTGATCATGATTTAAATACTGTACCTTCACAGTGTGTCAGGTGTATAACTGTTTCATCTCTGCTGAAATTATTCCAAACTTGACACATCAAGTTTCCTGTCAGGCTACCATGTAAGCTGATGGTAACATTTGAAAAAGCGGCTTTGTGTTCAGCCAGTGACTGCGTATTTGTTGTCCAGCTGCTCGGAGACTGACTTTTGCCTCTAGTCTGCATCAGTAAGAGACTGTCCAAGGTTAAAATGAACTCTACTCTGTCTCCCTCAGCGGAGCAGCTGATGTTCATTAGTTCTGGTGACAAACACATCTGTGACACAGCTGGCTTTGACACTGGAGCTGGAAGACAAACATAAAAATATATGATATATTTAATTTTATTATTATATATCTTAGTTAACCACTAAGTACAAACATAAACAAACATGTAGAATTTATTGCAGGGCTGTTGTATTAGATTGCATTAGTGTTAGTGCGCATCCACATATGTAAAAAATATTCTATATGTATTTTCATTTTTATAGCATAAATACAAATAATACATTTAAAAATTCAGAATTTAGATTTTTACATTTTATTATTTTTTTGAATGTATTAAATGCAATATTTACAACATTTGTGTAAAAATGAATAGTGTGTGAAGAAGCATTTCTACTATCATTACTATTTTAAAAATCTTACCTTGTATTTCTAGATGTATATTAATATCATACAAAAATATCCCATCAGATCCATATGCTGGCAGCTTGTAATTTCCAGAGTCTGTCTTCTGTGCATTATTTAGCTTGAATGTTCCATTGGAGAAGAATACTGATCGATTGATGTATTTATTATCGAGAATCACTGCCGCATTTGCTGTATTTAAAATGTTAAGTGTCTCATTCTTTTTCAACATGATCTTCGCTAGATTTGTAGGCAGGTGAAACAGTAATGGCTCTCCAAGTACTCCAAAACATTGCTGAGGTACCGTAGGTCCAGATAAGTTGCATTCCATGGACACTGAAAGGATAAAAAAAAAGAATGAAAAACTTAAAATACTTAAATGCTACATTCAAGTAACATTTCATTTCAGTAGGGGAAAGGAAACATATCTGACAATTTCCGTTTTTTTTATGTAATAAAAAAACATTCTAAAATCATCTAGCACAGTGTGTGGGCCAGCACATTTTACCTCAGAGAGTGAGCTGATAAATTGGGGTAAAGTAGTTCTGCCACAAATACAGGAGCCTAACCGTGCAATTCAAGTAATACATAATTTGCATTTAAGGGTTTCAGTCTTTTACAGATTAACCAAATACTAGCAAACTTATGAAACCTTAGAATGTGAAATAGTAGCTGATTTTGGTGACTTCAAATATTGCTCAAATAAATCTTGAGTTGTTTGGGTCTACACCACCACTACTATTCACTACCAAGTTACCCTGAAATGTACCTTTTGCTAGAGCCAAGCCAGGCACCAGAGCCGTGATGATCATGCAGAGGGAAATCATTTTTCTGTTAAAACACAATCAAAAATATTGCTGGAGGTAAAATAAACATTAAACAAATTAAAGATGTTCATTAATTCAAGAATTTTATGGTCTCTGATTTAAATCAAAAATTTCGCTTTAATAAAAATGCTTAAACCATCTGGATACCATGTGGGGATTACTTTCATTGCATAAGACCATTTTAGTTATAAGAACTCATGTCTTTTGACTTAACTCATCTAACTGGTTCAAGTTCAAAAAAATTTCACTCACCATTTGTTGGTCTTTACACGTATTCAGTGTATCGGTCACCGAAAGTCTTCTTTGTGGCTTATTCACTTGACTGTGAATGCACTGTCACAAGGTTGTTTTTTGTATGTGAAGAGAATTGAGGAAGAGGTAATTTGCGCTCAGTACTACTGACACACAGTGGCAGTATTTGGTGAAGAAAGTGGGTATTCTCTGCTGTGTTTAATTTCATACTTCTGAATTATACATTTTGTGAGTCTCTACTGATTTTAATGAAGATTATGTACTGCAGATTTATTGGAAACAAATGAAAAGAAACATGCTGGCTGTGGTCATTACTCCTGATTTTGAGGAATAAGGAAGCTGAATGTAGGGAGAGGATGTAAGTATACACTAGTCTGTAATTTGCTCACACTGGATGATTAGACAATGACATGGAAAAGACTACAGATTTTCCTGCTGAGTTCTGAGTTGTCACTTCATTGACCTCTTTATCAGTGGAATTTGATCAAATTTAAATAATGAAAACATAGTCATGTAATATTAGAAATGTATAATTCACATGTTGTTAATACATTACACAATTTTAACTTACATAGACTTAGTCCTGACCTTTTTCAAATCAAATCTGATTGTCCTTATGTATAGACAACTATTATCTTTTTATTGTTTACCTAACTGAACTGCAAATATATTAAAGCTGTATGATTAGAGAGTTTGTATTTTGGGAAACTACAAAGAAATAAGCACTTTCTACCACTCAAAATGCAACCAAACATCTACTTTACATGATTCAGAATAGGTTTATCACCAAAGCTTGTTAGAGAAAACAAACAACTAAAGGAAATAACACCTAGACAACTCGCGTCTAAAATTGGAAAAAGCTGTGGTCCACACCTTTTTCCGTTGTCAGTTTCTTCAGCCACAGAGACAGACCAAAGCGTATGTTTAATTGCAAAGACGAAAAGATCAAAGATAGATGGAAAGATATGCAGTGTGTCTATGTATATGTATGTATGTGTGTGTGTATATATATATATATATATATATGTGCATGCCGTTCAGGAAATTAATCCTTTGAATATATGGAATGAACTTTGAATATATTGAATGAAACTTGACTGACGTCAGACTTCACGGCAGTGCCTGCGGCCATCTTGTGTAACATGTGGATGCTGCAGCAAAGAGTTAGTCAGTCCGGAATCGGAAATCTCGTAGCAGCAATATTAAACAATGAGGACATCATTAACACACTGGCGAATGTGTGTACGGGCCAAAATCCTCCCGATACCTCTGCCCAATACCTTTCTTCTGACGAAGAAGTTCGCTCCCTTTTTAATCGTGGCAGACCTACTACAACAGGCCAGGCAGCTGTTTATCAGGCCAACCTCAGCATGCCTTCAACCTCACAGGAGTGTCCCACAACAGACCCCGTGTACAATATAAGAAGGACCCAAGACACAAGATGTAAGAATAGCTAGGCTTTATTTAAAACTAGATGAGGGCTCTCAGTAGAGTGCATATAAAGATATAGATCATATTCTATATCTCAGTGCAGCTATGATGAGCCCTGGTAACAGGGCGTCTCCTTCATAAAAAAGCAGAACTATTAACGGAACACTCTGCTGTGTGTAGAGGTCTGTATGTAGGTCTGTATGGTTAGCTTGATATAGATTTCAGGTGATTTAATGAAGGTAAAACAGTGAATGGCCGTGCGTAATGGCACTGCGCTCTGACGCGGCACTTCTCCCGGACTGGAGAAGCTGCTGCGGCTACAGGGATTTCGTGATCTGAAAGAGAAGCTCCCCACATAGCAAAACTGGTCTGGCCCAGTGGTGGGCCACGCAACCCACTCGCACTTGGCCCACATACAGCAATGAATTACGGTCCTTTAGTGGTCCACATCTGGCATCCAAAATGTGGGCCACATAAGGCCCATAACTCAGCCAAACTGTACAACCAGAGCTGGCCCTATTCTGGCCCTATGTTGGACCAAACAATTTTCAGAAGTGGTTCCTGATATCAGCCTTAATTAAACCTTAATTAAACCTTAACTCAGCCACTCAATGTATGTGCCATATTTGATCCAGATTTTAAAAAAAGCTTCAACAAGTACAAGTACAAATGTTTATTTATTTCGTGTCAACACATGCAATTCACATGCACACCTGCACATTTTTTAATACTGAGCCCATAAACCAGGACTCTGCACATTTACAAACAGTCAGTCCATGAACCAGGACTCTGCACATTTATAAACCGTCAGTCCATGAACCAGGATTCTACACATTTATGAGCACAGTCAGTGCATAAACCAGGACTTTGCACATTTAAATACTGTCAGTCCATGAACCAGGACTCTGCACATTTATAACCAGGATTCTGCACATTTATAAACTGTCAGTCCATGAACCAGGATTCTACACATTTATGAGCACAGTCAGTGCATAAACCAGGACTTTGCACATTTAAATACTGTCAGTCCATGAACCAGGACTCTGCACATTTATAACCAGGATTCTGCACATTTATAAACTGTCAGTCCATGAACCAGGATTCTACACATTTATGAGCACAGTCAGTGCATAAACCAGGACTTTGCACATTTAAATACTGTCAGTCCATGAACCAGGACTCTGCACATTTATGAGCACCGTCAGTGCATGAACCAGGACTGCACATTACAGAACACTATGCGAGTCCATGAACCAGGAGTTTAACCTGTTGTGCTATCCATTCCCTGCTTTCGCTTCATCCTCTCCATTCTGCCACCATCTCTATCTGGAGCCAGATGTAACCATCTTTTAATGGTTGAGTCGATTTCCTGATCCGTGGCCCCAGATGTTAGGCGGTTACGCCTTACAGCAGCTGAAACATACATGCAGAAAGCACAAATGATTTGAAATTAACATTTTGTATCATTAGGTAATATGGCTACTGTAATTCTAGTAAAACTGATCCTGATGACAATATTCTGGTGTCAGATCTCAAGTGTTTTCCCTACATCTACTGCTTTGTACAATAAATTTCAATGCATTTTTTGTAATGTATGTACACAAAACAAGGATTGACAGTGTACAAACAGCTGTTTCTAAGTAGTCAATATCAATATGTAATCAATAAAAATAACTAAGATTCTTAAAAATAGAGTCTGTAGGTTTGTTCATTGCAATTTGTAAACACAACAGTCAAACTGAGCCCCTCCTCTCTGGCTCAACTGTGCACCCCCCTGCCCCTGACAGCAGTTGTCAGGACTGACCCATGTTCAGCTGCTGTTCACATTAAACCCTTCTCTACTTTGGCCTTCAAAGTTCTCCTTTGAATATTTGCTACTACCACCAAGATAAAGACTGGACGCCATCAAGCCGGGAGAAATGACAGGTACAGTCTTAGCAGCGGAGAAAAGGAAATACAGTCTGAGTGAAACGCTGGAGTAATGGGCCCGTACTTGGGCTACGCTGCGACGAGTAGGGCCCACGCCCTGTGCTCACCGTGGCAGCCCTCCTACTTGTGACATAGCTCTTGAGGCTCCTGTTCCCAGTGACATCTGGGTATGGGCTCAACACTCCAGCAGCTCACTCAGACTGTGTTTTCTTTCCTTCAATGGCAAGTGTGTATCTGCCATATCTCCCAGCTTGACGGCGTCCAGTCACTGTTTTATGCAAGGCCACAGTGCCACACACCCAACTTTACCTGCTCTCTGACATTGGCTGGGGAAAACACACCAAAACATCAAAATACAGGCAGAGGGGGGAGCTCTACAGACACAGTCGCCACCACACTTGAGTAGAAGCCCATAGTTGATGATTAAACAGGATTTCTTTTGTATAAGTCAATCAATTTTTATTTTAGGAAAATCCTATCCGACTCTTTAATTAAACATAGGTATGACACTACAGGTATCAAGGCCAACTTACCAATAACAACATTTCTTATCTGTAAGCGCTGGAAACCGATTTTTCCATTTATCCCTCTCATGTTTATAGTTCTTGCCAGGGAGTTTGTGAACATCGCATGCATGATCCTCCACACACACTCGCGAATGTCCACTCCACCTTTGAGAGCCAGTGTGTTTACCTGAAATCATATCATCCCATATTCATTAACTTTCTCTTCTTTTTTTCAGAGAAATAAATAAAGACACTGGAAAAGTTGTTAAACAAAGTTTTAAGATAAGAAAGTACATTTATGGAAGCCGTGTCAGTTCGATGAAATGTGGTCAACATACCAATTGTTTCTGAAGGTCGGGGCTACTCTGCAGTTGTTCCTCCAGGCTCTGGAGAGAACCAACATCTGGCAGTGGCAGCAAATTTCGGTCAAGGCCCATCTCAGCCTCATCGGTGGCTTTCATGCCCTGTAGGGTCTTAAAGATGATTCTCATTTGCTCCATGATCATTTCTTGCTTCGTTAAAATATTACGCAAGAGGGCTGTGAATAAAAAGAGGAATAAAGACAGATTAGATAAAGTATAAAATCCATGTTCAATCTAATGCAATCTACTGAAGTATATAGTACACAAGATAATAGTGTCACCGTTCTTACAGATGACCTGATAATCTATTTATCTAATCTTAGCAGAGAAAGCATGTGTGAATACTCACAAGTTTGCAAGCTGGATGTCTGCTGTGTCTCACTGCTGGTGCGCCTTGGTGTATGTGCCTCATTGCTGGTGCGCCTTGGTGCACGGATCTCACTGCTGCTGCCGCTGTGTGGATAGATCACAGGCTCAGGACTGCTGTGGCTGCTTGCATAGAGGTCAGGACTGCTGTGGCTGCTTGGATGGAGGTCAGGACCGCTGTGGCTGCTTGGATGGAGGTCAGGAGTGCTGCGGCTGCTTGGACGGAGGTCACGAGTGCTGCGGCTGCTTGGACGAAGGTCACGAGTGCTGCGGCTGCTTGGAAGGAGGTCAGGACTGCTGCGGCTGCTTGGATGGAGGTCAGGACTGCTTCGGCTGCTTGGATGGAGGTCACGAGTGCTGCGGCTGCTTGGATGGAGGTCACGAGTGCTGCGGCTGCTTGGATGGAGGTCAGGACTGCGGCTGCTTGGATGGAGGTCACGAGTGCTGCGGCTGCTTGGATAGAGGTCACGAGTGCTGCGGCTGCTTGGATAGAGGTCACGAGTGCTGCGGCTGCTTGGATGGAGGTCAGGACTGCTGCGGCTGCTTGGAAGGAGGTCAGGACTGCGGCTGCTTGGATGGAGGTCACGAGTGCTGCGGCTGCTTGGATAGAGGTCACGAGTGCTGCGGCTGCTTGGATGGAGGTCAGGACTGCTGCGGCCGCTTGGATGGAGGTCAGGACTGCTGCGGCTGCTTGGATGGAGGTCAGGACTGCTGCGGCTGCTTGGATGGAGGTCAGGACCGCTGCGGCTGCTTGGACGAAGGTCACGAGTGCTGCGGCTGCTTGGATGGAGGTCACGAGTGCCAGCGGGGTGGATATGCCCAGAGATCATTGGAGCATTGGGCAATGAATCCAATCTGTTAAAAAAATCAAATCAAATCTTAGTACTATCCGTTGTAACAAAATAGATCATGATTTAAATAGGGATTGATGCTTCTTACCCCTTTCTTGACTTTGTCATGTTCCTGTTGCCTTTCATCTCATCATTCTGATCTTCATTGTCATCATCATCTTCCTCTCCAGGGAATAAAATGTTCTTGCGTCTAACAACAATTGAATAATTAATTAAAAATTAAACAATTTTCAAATATTGTGCACGACAGTTTAAAAAAAAAACAACAATTAAATTGCCTACATCCTTTTTCTTTTGAATGAAATTGGAGAGTCCCCTCCATCACTTCCAAGGTCAGTGTGATCGACAGCTTGAGGGAGTTTAAGCCTAGCTACGTTGTAGTCATCTGGAAAAAAAGAAAAAGAAAGAAAAAAGAGATATATTTTAAGTAATACACAAAATGACATTAGCTCAAATTAAAAGGTGAAGTTGACAAAAATTTTACTTACCTGAAGTGAAGATAATTCTGGCCTTATGGGGCTTCCACCCATCTCCAGGACATTCTTGTGATTTTACAGCTTTTGCCACATCAGTTTTATTTGGAGGCCACATGCACTCTCCATTTTTTATCCAAACTGAAGGCACAACTTCAACCTCATTTGTGTTGTCAAATACAACAATATGATACATCTAAGAAAAAACAACGAGAACATTAATATACTCCTTAGCCAACTACATTACAAAAGTAACAGGGTTATTAGTTACAATGAATGAGTGGAACAACAACAAATTTGTTTTGGAATGGTAATCTAACATACTTTTGCAGATTCTTTCTAAATATGAAACACTTGACACTGCTGGAGAGGTTGGAAACCACATAAATTCCCAACTCTTTTGAGTCAACTGGATACGTAAAGAAGTGTTCCACCTGTTTATATTCATTTCCTACAATGTATACTGTTCCTTTATCCTCAACAATGTTTTGGACTAAAATCAACTTGTTATCAATTCTGATACAAGAATCTCTCTCCTTGGCTTTCACAACTATTCCATCAAAAGCAAGCACTTTAAACTGGCGAACCCGTCGTGAGAAGCACTCTGGCAGTGGCCCGTCGATATGCTCTTTATTCAGGTTTTGAGTTTGTTTAAAATCAGGACTGTAGTCGCTATTTTCCATCTCTGATAATCTACGTATCACCTGAGTCAGAGGACTGCATGGACCCCGAACCAATTTCTTTAATTTTCCGAGGAAGTTTTCATATGGAAATGCTGATATAAGATCTAAATTTCCATGGATTTTGACATCTTCACTGAGATGCACCAGACCATGAATATTATAAACCCAAAACTCTTCACCATAAAGCTGGCCAAAATGTTCAAAAAATGAAACCAAAAGAGTATTAGCAAGGTCATTCATCTCCAAACAATACTTTGGACTTGCCAAAATGTACACACCTACAGACAGAAGCATGAAGTTATCATAGATCTGAGGTTTTAGCACACCCCTTAGCACAACTGGACCAGTGTATAACAAGAACTGTCGGAATTCTGTGGCTTTCCACCTACATCGTTCAGCCAGTATCCGTGGCCTTCGAGCAAACTCACTGGGGATGTAACTTCTCAGTGAAAGAAGTCTATCTGAAACCATGGAAGCAAGACTAGATGAAATACGACAGTGCAGGGGGCCAGTGGTGCTGATCCACAAATCTAACAGACGCTTCATTACACCCAGACAAACCAGATGCATATAATCATATGGGAAGCAAGCAACCATATCAATGCCTACTTCTGCAAGAGGTGAGTGATGGACATGGTGTTCTTCATCCACTGCTTGTCTAAAAGTGTCATCAGTTCTGCGCCTCGCATTGACCTCAGGAAATGTCATTCGATTGGATTTGCGGAGACCCTTTTGGTGACACTTGTCGCAGCCATAGTATGCATTGTGTGACTTCACACCTCTTATAAAGGCTCTGGCTGGGGAATCACACACAACAGACACAACATTAAGAAAGAAGGTTTTCTGCTTGTACAGAAACCCACTTGTCAATGTTTTCAACTCCTGTACCAAATCATGAAGATACTCAGCCAATGAATTTGGCTTAGAGGTACCACAAAACAGTCCAATCAAAACTGGTTTCTTTGTGTATCCTTGTAACATACCAAGGATTGGCCAGAACTGAGTACTAGTACTCTTGCAGAGGGGTAGACCATCAAAATTCAACTGCAGTTTAAAGGCATGTCTGTCTGGCACAGTAGACCACACTTTATCTAGAATTTTTTCAATGGAATTTAAAATTCCATGATAATGGAACATGCCACCTGCTACACTGTTAATTGTATAGCTTGTTTTTGTTTTCAGCAGCGTTCGTCCATCTTTGGGCAGGGAGGGATGGAAGATTTTAAGGATGCTCAGAAGCGCTGATAGAGCTATCAGAGAAATGCCAAATGAAACTGCCCAATCTGCCAGTGAGCTCTGCAGATCACCATCATTCTGAGACTGATCTCCAAGACCAGGCACATCCTCATCAGAAACTAAAGCCTCTGCATGTACTTCTAGATCCTCAATGTCAAGACCCTGATCATTTTCTTCGTCACTGATTTGCATATCAGATTCCTCTGAATCATCAACACAGACACTCAACTCAGAATTGGCAGCCCCCACCCCCTCTTTATTCTGCTCATATTCAATCAATTCACTGACTCTCTTTAATGCCTTTCTACGGGCGTTGCCCCTATCATTGTACATCCAAGCTTTTTCCATACCTTTACTGAAGTTGATTGTGCTTCAACCTGAAACAGACAAAGAATAGTCCAAATCACTGAATTATCCAATGTAAGGCAAGGCAAAGCAAAGCAATTTTATTTGTATAGCCAATTTTTACAATGATGGCAGACTGATTCATGAAGACAATTTTTAGATTGAATTGAGAATTAATATAATATAATAATTATTAAGTTAATTAATAGTTATTAATATAATTATGAATAACATGACATTTTTTTCTTAGCTGTCAAAACATCATTAATTTTTTATCTGCATCTTCTCTACTTTAACGTGGCTAGTGTGCTTTTTTCCCACTCTGTACATGGCTGCGCAGACCTCAAATGGTTAAAAACTACATAGAACTGTGTGAACACAATTTGCTTGAAAATTATTTATATAAATTAGGGCTGTCAACGTTAATTTGATAATAATGCGTTAACTTTGACAGCCCTAATATAAATACTTCATTGAAAGAGAGGCAATGCAACACACCACAGCCTTCTCAAAGTTTTCACATTGACATAAATCAGTATGAATCTAGGATCATGAAGCTAAAATCACCTAGTTTACCCATTCAATAAGTTTATATGGCCTGAGCTTTCAAAGACTGCTTACTAACTGCATTATCACTAAACTTATATGCACAGTAAAACAGGCATGCAAAGACGGCCTCTGTACAGCAGGTTAAAACCACGTCCAACCCAAAGATTTGATGCTCCACTCTCATGTTTATGTTTAAAAATGCGCGGGACAACCTGACATAAGACCATTACTTCAGTCTCACAATTTGATATAAACCAGACACAGCAAGTGGCACAAGTGATAAATTTAAGATATTATAGCCTGCATTTGAATCATATAAATGCAGAGTCTTGGACTAAGTGTTGGAGTTGAAGCAAGATATATTTGTCATTGCCAGGCCAGCAGAAAAAAAAAGCCAATGGTCATGCTAGCAGAAGCTAGCCGTACTAGCTGTAATGTTGGTACAAGCCGGAAAAAAACCCCGACAGACCCCTTCTAGCGCCCATGACAAAATGTTTGCTATTTCAGGTTTGTCTACATCACTTATTCAAAATGAATAAGCAAATGTAACAGCAAAACAGTGCAGTCCATCCTTTCCTGAGCCGCAGTTTAGGCTAAGGCTAATCGTTAGCCAAAGCTATAGTCATTTTAGGCTAATGCTAATCGTTAGCGTTAGCCTAAAATGCAGCTCAGGAAAGGATGGACTGCACTGTTTTGCTGTTAAATTTCCCGTGATAACATTCAGGCTAGACTCTAGACAGAAATTGTCTTTGTATGCCAACACACAGAAGCATAAAATTGATGCATTTCACTCACCACGTCTTTGTTGGATGCCTCACCGGAGTGCATGGGCAGCAGTCAACAGCGCAGGCGGACTCACAGCCACAGGTGGATTGTTTTTCGGGTGACGTCAACTGGACCGTTAAGTGGCCTACGTCTCTCTCTCTCTCTCTCTCTGGCCTCGCTCGCTCTCGCGCTAAGTGGCTTTTTTCCCCCCTCTCTCCTGCATTTGAGATTCAAATCATATATAGAGATTTGAATCTCAAACGCACGGTATATATATAAGAATATTTTATTTTTTTATCAGATCTGTAAGGTTAAACAACAATTCACTCAAAAATATCTCAAACTTAATTTTAAAGGTGGTCACAGTTGCCCAGAGTTCTAATTTGATATGGGCCGAATACTACACTCAACAACTGGCCCACATCTTGTCTGCCAGAGTCAAGACAGTGCCACCTTTGCCACACCTGGGCCATGTTCGGTTCATATGCCTTATGCCAGTGCCGACTGAATGCCACCTGTGCCAGCTTCATGCCAAATCTGGGCCAAATGTCAATGCTATGTGGGTCTTCATATATTGTTTAGATACAATAAGAATCACCCACATTCATAGACCAATGCAGGCTGAATATTTAGTTTAGTATTGAGTTTTTTCTTTTTTTGAGCGCATGCGCGAAAGCTGCACGCTGCCTGTTACGTTGCTCCAGCCTTGAGTTCGCTTTTTAACTTTTTCAACTTTATTCTCTTTTGTCCGCTTTAGTTCTCTTCACTATAAATCTGTGAAGTCCTGCCCTCTCTAACGAGGTTGTTTTTAGACAGTTTTCGTGCTTTTTTCGTGTTTTTCTTCGTGTTGTTTTACAAATGACGCTTCCACCGGGACACGCTGCCTTTGTTTACTCCGGGGAACAGCTGATCGCGCTAATGCCGGCCGGCATTGTAGCAAGACCAGCCGATATACCAGCTGAACTTTGGAGAAAAACACACCGGGGATGCAGAGGAGGGAAGCAACGTCGGGGGAACAGAGGAGGGTCGAGACGGGATAAGTTTATGCAGAGGAGAAGATTTAAGCCGTGTCTCCCCTCTGTTGTTATGGGGAATGTGCGGTCTCTTAGCAACAAAATGGACGAGCTAACGGCGCTAACGAGGAGCCACGCAGAGTATCGTGAGTGTAGTCTGATGTGCTTCACGGAGACATGGCTGCACAGAGACATTACAGACCAGAACGTCTCTGTCGATGGCTTCCACACTGTCCGGGCCGACCGGGATTGTACCGAGAGCGGTAAGCGGAAAGGCGGTGGGCTTGCCGTTCTAGTTAACAGCAGATGGTGTACTCCCGGTCACATCACAATTAAAGAACAGCTCTGTAGCCAGGATGTTTAACTACTAGCCGTTGGACTCCGTCCATATTATCTGCCTAGAGAGATACCTCATGTCATCATCGTTGTCCTGTACATCCCTCCCTCTGCAAACCCAAACTGCCTGCAGCACCATACACACCACCATCTCCAAACTACAGACTCAACACCCCAGTGCCCTCATCATCATGTCGGGAGACTTTAATCATGTCACCTTGGATTATATATATATATATATATATATATATATATATATATATATATATATACACACACACACACACACACACAGAAATGTGGTCATGCAGTGGTAGATTGAAAGATCTTGTGGGACAATCATTGCAGTGAACACACAACAAACTTTTGTGATTTCAGCCATGACTTTATGATCAATATTTTTCTTAATTTAGAGATACTCACTTCTACTCACCAGATACTACATTAGGTGTAAACATCAAAAGACAGAAATTTTCAAGGGACGTATAAATCTGCACAATTGGAGTTAGAAATTTGCTGCTACCCTGTGGACCCAAGCAACATGTAAAAGTGGTGAAACATTAATGCATGCGGGAGTTACTAGAGTAGAAACTGGAAAACAGTACACCAATTGGACCTTGGGAGCTTGAATGCTGAAAATTCTCAGACTCTCAACATGAGTGAAATTGAGTGGACTGTAAAATGATTTAACAGTTGGTGTGGAAACATATTTTATCTTTTTTTTTTTTTTTTGTATTTCATTATTATGCATGTTGGCTAATATGAGGACTTTTGGCTCCATCTTGTGGAGAAAAAAAATATCCCTACATTGCTTAAGCAGTGTATACGTGTGGGCCTTGAGGTCCTCGGCAGTATTAATTGTTTGGCTTTGATTGGGAACAGCAGGTGTCAGTCTATCTCAACACTGTGGTGGCCAGGGTCGAAGAGACCTATTGCTGCCTTCCTAGACATAATAGATAGCTTGCCGTTGACGTTCCAATCTGCGTAAACAGACATCTGTGTCTTCAGACTAGAAAATGCTGACAATAACACCTGCATGGGTAAAAACATTCTCTTTGACTAATTCTGGGCGTATAGTATTTGTGGTGTTATCTTGAGGTTTAAAGTCTGACCACCAGCATGAGTTCGGCAGAATGTGAGACCGACTCAGGCACTTCTGATGTACTTTGAGAGTGTCTCTAATTCTCCTTGGCCAAGCGTCAATAAATATTACAGCATAAGACATCAGAGGCTCCTGAACACTTTCTTCCCTCCTGACCCCACCATTGACCTTTGACTTCAGCAATTTCTCCACAACAGGCTTGACTATATTATGCTAATGTTACGTATCTTATCAGCTGATCACCGTCCTACCAGCTGCCTGGCCAGCTAGCTTATTCACTAACCTTTTGTGTTATGTATTCGTTTGAGAGGTTGTCGTGTCTGTCATTATGGTCCATGGCAAAGTTCAAACGGTTTCCTCCCTTGCAAGGACAGCACAATTTTGCATACAGACTTTCTATTATCAGTGGGCCAGCATCAGCGTCGGCTCTTTTAGCAAAGTAGAGTAACATGTGGACTACTGACAGTAAAAGTGTCATCTTCAGAAATAATAATAAATGAAATAATAAATTACACTCACTGGTTAACAGAATGGGCTGCTGAAGTCTACTGTGTGACTATGGACCATACAATCGCCTAACTTGGCTAAATTACCTTACTATTAAATCCTGCCACCTGATGGAGATTCAGACAAATTATGAATTTCATCACATATTACCTATAAGTACCAAATGTTGATAAATCCTTATATTGAACTGTTATTCACAAAACAGTATTGGAAAAAGTGTCTAAATTTCAGCAACACTATATCCAAATGTCATCAATGACTTTTTAAAGTGAATTTGACTAATTTCAAAGTTGAATATAATGTAAAACACTATTGCAGTTGCACGGAAACCTTAAAAAAGTCTTAAAATCTTGAAAAACAGGAAATCAACCATTTCTAACGATGTGTTTATTTGAAAAAGAAATGTAAAAAAGATTTTGGATTATTTAAAAAAATGTCTACAGTACCACTCAATTACAAGGCATATAATTGAATACTAAAGGAATGAATCCTTAAAAAAACAACACAAACAACAACACATGACTTAACTCAGGGTTAGACAAATCTTACAGCATGATTAACATTAGGTTTTCATTAAGGTTTCATTGAAAGACTGTGTAATGTCGATTTTTGTCGAGATTTCTTTCAAAATACATTAAATATCTTGGAAAATAGTTGCTGAGAACATGTGAAAAGACTTTGAACGTCATATTACTGAAATGTGGAGTTGGAGGTTAAAGCAGTTTTTCACCAGTTTTCAGTCCAGGATGTTTCAGGCGGTCCTAAAGGGTGGCTCGATGACACACTGAGGCCACCCTGAGCATACCCCTGCACCCCTAGCAGAGAGAGAGAGATTAATTCATCTCACTCAGTGTTTCAAAGTTAGTCATGTCATTTTCTAAACTCATCAGACACGTTTCAGTCACATCAAAATGGCTACTTGACTGCTCCCATGAGTGGGCATGGCTTCAATGCATTCATCAGACACACCCCAACAGTCCTGGAGCTGCTCATTTTTACCTGATTTTGACACCTAATTTCTTAACTTATATATTTTTAATTATTCAAATTTGGCTGTGTGGTTAATAACACTTTCTTCTTTGTTCTGACAAACTCAGAACACATAGTTACTTACTTTACACAGACTTTAAGAATGATTAATCCAATCCAATCCAATCCAATTTTATTTATATAGCACAATTTAAACAAACACAAGGTTTTCCAAAGTGCTGCACAGCAAGATAAAAATAAAATAAATAACACAACGGAAGCACAATAGAACAATGGACAAAATGAGGTAAAGTAAGATAAAAGAAAAAATAAAATCAATGAGATAAAAGAGAAAACAGATAAAGCACAGTAAAATCAAGTAAAAACAAATAAATAGAATCCTTCAAATAAAATAAATGAAGTCAACTTCCTACTAGGTGTTAAAAGCCAAGGAGAAGAGGTGGGTCTTTAGGTGGGATTTAAAAACAGGCAGAGAGGAGGCCTGTCTGATGTGCTGAGGCAGATTGTTCCAGAGTTTTGGAGCCGCCACAGCGAAGGCACGATCCCCTCTGAGCTTCCGCTTTGTTTTAGGCTCTCTCAGGAGCAGCTGATCAGCTGACCTGAGAGACCGGGAAGGAGTGTAAAAGTGTAGAAGCTCAGAGAGGTACGGCGGGGCAAGACCATTGAGGGATTTAAAAGCAAATAAAAGAATTTTAAAATGAACTCTAAAATGTATGGGCAGCCAGTGGAGTGAGGCTAAAATGGGGGTAATGTGCTCATGTTTTCTTGTGCCAGTTAAAAGACGAGCTGCAGCGTTCTGTACCATCTGGAGCCGAGAGATGGCCGACACACTGACCCCCACATACAGTGCATTGCAGTAATCCAGCCGAGTGGTTACAAAAGCATGGATTACTGTCTCAAAGTGCTGCCTGCAAAGAATAGGTTTTATTTTGGCCAGCTGCCTCAGGTGAAAGAAACTTGATTTAACGACGGACCTGATCTGGCTCTCAAGTTTAAAATCAGGGTCCATCTTCACCCCCAGGTTTGTAACGGTGGGTTTCATGTACTGGTTTAGGGGACCAAGGTCTGGCAGGGGGGTTCCAGTGGTTCCACTAAAAACCATCACCTCTGTTTTGTCATGATTAAAATTTAAAAAGTTAAAAGACATCCAGGCCTTGATGTCATCTAGACATTTCATCAGTGCAGTGACAGAGCTGGTGTCATTTTTCTTAAGCGGTACATAAATTTGGCTGTCATCTGCATAACAGTGGAATAGAATACCATGCTTCCTAATTATGGAGCCAAGCGGGAGCAAGTAAAGAGAGAAGAGGAGAGGGCCAAGCACTGAGCCCTGTGGGACCCCGCACGAGAGGGGAGCGGAGGAGGACACAGATTCGCCAAGGCTAACACAAAATGTTCTATCAGCCAAGTACGACCTGAACCACTCCAATGCCACGCCTCTAATGCCCACCCACTGGTCCAGGCGAGAAATTAGGATCTCGTGGTCCACTGTGTCGAAAGCAGCAGTTAAATCTAAAAGCACGAGAATCACAGAATCACCAGAGTCTGTAGCTAAAAAGATATCATTAAAAACTCTTAAAAGTGCTGATTCAGTGCTGTGCAGGGATTTAAAACCGGATTGGAAAATCTCAAGAATATTTTGGTGTTCCAGAAAGGCCATTAATTGACCGTAAGCTACTTTCTCGATGATTTTTGAAAGAAAAGGGAGTTTAGAGATGGGCCTGTAATTGGCAAGAACAGCAGGATCTAGCCCTGGTTTTTTAATCAGTGGCTGCACCACTGCATGTTTAAAACTCATAGGGACCACACCTGAGGACAGACTGCTGTTAATGACTGAAGTAACATATGGACTTACAGTAGGGAAGACCTCCTTAAAAAAATCGAGCAGGGACAGCATCATTTGGAGAACCTGAGGGCTTCATATGACCAACAATCTCCTGTATGGATGACAGCGTCACAGGCTCAAACTGGTAAAAAACAGCAGAGCAGGTGACAGAGATTGAGGGATCATATGCAGAGGGGGAAATTAGAGCCCTAGTAGAAGAAACCTTGTTGATAAAAAAGTGAAGAAAGTTTTCACAAACAGCAGGGGAGGTCTCCATACTGACAGACTGTGGGGCATTCAGGACAGAGTCAATAGTGTTAAACAAGATGCGAGGCTTGTGGCAGTTTGACAAGATGATGTCAGACAAATGTTTTCTTTTAGCAGCTTTCACAGATGTTTGATAGCGTCGCCAACAGTCCCTAAGCATTTCAAAAGACACCTGCAGTTTGTCCCTCTTCCACCTGCGCTCAGCTCTGCGACACTCACGTCTAACAACCCGAGTTGTGTCATTCAGCCAGGGCTCAGATCTGGTTTTAGGCTGCCTGGTTTTTAATGGAGCCACAGTGTCTAAGACAGACTTACAGGTGGAGTGAAACCATGAACTGAGCTCCTCAGTGGTGCGCACAGTCTCAGGAAAGACGCAGTTGAGATTGAAGGCAGTGGAGAACTGAGCGGCAGTGGAAGGGTTAATAACACGACAGCGCCGAGCAGCAGCGGCAGATTTAACTGTAGTATTACAGGCAAGAGCAACCTCAAATAGAACGGGCATATGATCAGAGAAAGCTGCGTCACATATCTCAAGATTAAAAACAGGCAGACCGTAAGATAAAACAAGATCAAGTGTGTGTCCGCGTTCTTGTGTGGGTCCAGACACAGACTGCACAAAATTAAAAGAGTCAATGAGGTTTAAAAAGTCCGTTGCCATTGGCTTATCAGGACAACACACATGAACATTGAAATCACCGACAATAAGGACACGGTCATATTTAGGCATGATTTCAGCCAGGAAATCGGAAAATTCATTTATAAAGTCCTTGTTGTACTTCGGAGGCCGATAGACCACAGCGCACAGTACGATGTGAGAGTGACCCAGCTCAAATAAAGTGAGTTCAAAGCTGGTAAAAGAGGATGACGGAGATAGCAGCTTACACTTGTAACAACTCTTAAAAACAGTGGCTGTTCCTCCTCCTCGACCAGACATCCGCGGTGAGTTGAAATAGCAGCAATCGTGAGGTAAAAGTTCAGTGAAGGCGCTGGACTCACCAACAGTCATCCACGTCTCAGTCACAAAGAGAAAGTCCAGTTCTCTGGAAGTGAAGAGATCCTTTAGGATAAATATGTTGTGTAAATAATTTAATCAAATTGATTATTGTCCCAGTGTTTACCTTCATACACTGGCTCCTTAAGCTGAAAGCCATGAAAATATTTTGAGTAAAAGAGTGTGCCAAGTCAGTATTTAAAAGCTGTTTAGAAATGGTTGATACAGTAACTGCAGAGCGCAAAGCTAATTAAAGAACAGAAAGTACACAGAGGTCTTTTCAGGTGCGAGTTTTCATTTCAGCCACAAAAGCCACCTCACCCAAAGTTTAGCTGTGAATAGACAGACAAAGTACATAGAACAGAACATATTTCTGTTATTATACTGTACACATTTTAAGGTTCCAACACGTGAAACACTCCAGACGTGTTATTGTTTTAATTTTTATTTAGCTACATTGTAAGCACATTGTAGACCTGCCTGAAGAGCAGAGGTGTTGCATTTCTACAAAGAGACATAGATACTTCCTATCTCATATCTCTCTCATTGTATTGCATTGCTAACTTTTTTTTAGACCCATGTCCTACATATTACTTAGAAACAACTGTATTATGGTCTACTCGAGTCAGGCTGACAGTTACAAACCACAGTTTTTTTTTCTTTCTCTTTCACTTCCTTAGTCCAAGTGTGTAATTTGAAACCCACAGGCCCATGAGAGATTCACCTCACCTCTGCTTTCATTACAGATCACATACAATAACGCACACTGGCAACAAGTGTTATTTGCTCATACAGTATTAATCAGAACATCTGGTGAGAACAGCATTTTAGCATTTGCAAATAAGCATTTGATTTATACTTTCAGCATAATGTTTTTTACCAACATGAATTTATTTCATTTGTGGAATTTTTTTATAACAAATACAAAATCAAAGCAATGCTTTAATCACAACAGAAAAAGAGCATTACCATCCAAATCACTAACTTGAAACAAGTCTTCATATGCTCATAACATTGGTGTAAGAGGAAATGCGCTTTAACACGTAGCTTTGCAGCTTAAAGAGGAGATAGCACTAATCCAAAATTTAAAAACTGTAGTTGACAAATCAAAAGAAAAGGAATACTTAATTTACTGCATGTACAGTATATACTGCAATATAGTATAGCTATATTTGTCACAAAAAAAGGGCTACATATACAATGTTCATGATATCTTCTTCCAGTGTCCAAAAGAAATGGTACTGTTTTTCCCAGAGATGTCTGTAGCTCAGTTTGTAGTAATACTACCTTTGCTTTCATCTCTGTATTCAATGCTGGCATGGCCTTCTGTCAAATACTTCCGACTTGGCATTTTGTATTGTGGATCCTGGGTCCAGACTGATTCATGAAACCTTTGTTTCCTTGGTGCTAGCTGATGATGTCAGGCGACGTGGCTGTATATGCATATTTGTTGTATTTCCTGTGTATCTTCATTCAACTTAACAGGTTTTACCTACCAAGTGTTTGTGGATTGTGTTAGTTGCATCTATGTAGTAAAAACCAGAGTTCCCATACTTTTGACTTACAGTATATGAAAATGGTGGCTCCACCATGTTCTTCTCCACCATCTGTCATGCTGTTTACTCGATACTGAAACTAATTGACTATTTGTCTTATATCTCATTTTGATTGCCACCCTCCCTAGGAGACATAAAGTAATGATATTCTTGTGTGGAAAATATCTGGCTTACAGAAAAGACTTGTATGATATTTTATATGAAGATCATGCCACATATTGTAATTAACAGCTCAGTTGAGAATCATTCTGCCATCTTTGGAAATTCCTAGAAAGCTAAACAAAAAAACAAACAAAAAAAGGAAAACAGACAATTCATGTCAAGGTAAAGGATGATGCACATGGCTTTTGTTAGAAATATCATTTACAGTGACACTTAACAATATGTGTGCCATATTTCCTTCAAAGAACTCAAATTAACCTCCTCCCACATGCTGACATTTGAAACTAGCTTGAAATAACAACCACAGCTAACAACAATATACCAAGACACAGCTAAAAAAAAAAAGACAATAGCAGCAGTACCTACTGTACCACTGAAATGATACTCTCTTACCTTCTTTAACTGTCACAGGTCTTGTTTTCTTATGAACATGGCGGATACAAAGGCACAAAGCCGAAAGAAGTAGAAAGACAACACCAGCTCTCAATGCCATAACGACACGGAAGTGAGAAATGGCAGCTGGAAAACACAAATATAAGATCAAATTAGTCTGTAATGATGCATACATTTGATTCTCAAGCCTCAACATGCAGTGCAACAAAATGAGTAAAGTGACAGCGGGGTGGTAATATCAAGCAAAAGAAGCAATTTGATCATGATCAAGGCAGAGCCCCCCAAGGAGAAGGAGAGTGACAACACTAGCTGTCACAGTTACAGTCAGAACAGCGAAGAGGACATCTACAAAAAACAAATAAATATCACACCAAATTAGATGGCATTGACATTACAGTTTCAAAGCTATCAAGATGTTTGTCAAATATTATAGTCCATAGTCTGTTTTTTGTCTCCCATCAGCTCTAAGGCATACAGTAACTTCTACAGTTGCAGTGGATGTATAAAAATAGATTATTAAAAATAGTAAAGCCAATATTGTACCAAGGACAGTTTAAGATCACAGATAGTACTTTACATGGCAAGACCCTCATAGCCAGAGGTGAGTGGATTTAGTTTAAAAAATGAAATAGTAGTGAAGAGCTGATATTCAAAATAAAAATGCAGACATCCTTTAAACACTGTACCTTGGCATCTTTTCAGTTGAATAACTGTTTCATCTTTGCTAACATTGTTCCAAACTTGACACATTAAGTTTCCTGTCAGCTGACCATTTAAGCTGATGGCAACGGTTGAAACAGAGGCTTTGTCAGTTCCAGTTTTACTCCCAGCCAGTGACTGCGTATCTGTTGTTGAGCTGCTTGGGGACTGGCTGTTGCTTCTGGTCTGCATCAGTAAGAGACTGTCCAAGGTTAAAATGAACTCTACTCTGTCTCCCTCAGCGGAGCAGCTGATGTTCATTTGTTCTGGTGACAAACACATCTGTGACACAGCTGGCTTTGACACTGGAGCTGGAAGACAAACAGAGAGATAAACATATAAAGTATCTACAATACAAAACGCTAACTGTGGAGCCATGAACTATTCAAATTCCATTAATACCAGCTGTCATAACAAAACAAAAAAATTATTGGTATCTGCCATTATGGCTCTAATATGATTAGCAAATGCTATCAGCGGCCAAAAAACGTGGTTGGGGCATCCTTACTTACCAAACGTGTAAACACACATTTTACATAGAAAAGTCAAAGATGAAATGTGTACCATCTACCCAATCCAAAAGTTTCATTCCATATTCTCGTATGTCATTTATATAAAATGTTTTTTATACACAGAAAAGGATTTGGGTAATATATAAAAAATTGTACCAGAGTTAAACAAAAAAAACAAAAAAGGCAGAAATAAAAAATTATTATTATTATTTTCACTTTAAACTCAGAACCCCAAATTAATTTTCCACATGTGGCCTTTATTCTCTTCTTTAGTTACAGAATGCAAATCTTTTACTTGCTGCTTATTACATAAAAATGGCTTCTTTAATCTATGTTTTACATACAATAGCCTAAATTTTTTATCCAAAAGTAGTATTCGATGCAACTTTTAACCTACCTTGTATTTCTAGACGCACAGTCACATTTCTCAGTAAAACACCTTTAGATCCATATTCTGACAACAGGTAATCTCCAGAGTGTTTCTTCATTGCATTTCCCAGTTTGAAGGTTCCATTAGTGAATAATTCAAAGTGGTTTACATATTCATTATTCAGACTCACATTGTGATTTTTGACTTTTAAAATCAGGACTTCGTTATCCTTTGTCAACCTAATATCTGGATTTGCTGTATTTCTCAGATGAAAAAGCAACAACTGCCCTACTGTTCCAAAACATCGAGCTCCAGTAGGTTCAGAGAAGTTACATTCAATAGACCCTAAAAAAACAAAACAAAAAAATACTTAATGTAAAATACAGATAAGGACATTTATGTCCAGCATTTCATTTCAGTAGGGAAAATTAAATAATACAAGACAATTTCAACGTTTGATGATATCATGTCATTTTCCTGCCGAAGTCAGGTAATATTCAATTTATTGACTGCATGTCTAAATTTAGTGACTATTAACTTTAGTAACATACTTTTTATACTCAAATGTACCTTTTGCCAGAGCGGTTGTTGCCAGAGTAGTGACGATCATGTAGATGGAATGCATTCTTTCTGCTGTAACATAGAAATCAAATATTATTTTAAATGTTCTATTTTTTTCACTTTTAGCGATATACAGTAAAATTACTACGTTTTTAATTATTTGTGTGTTGCCTGTTGGTTTTAAATTAAAATTCAAGTCACTCACCGCTTTGACAAGTCTTTGTGGCTGACCTGTGACTCTTACACTGACAGTAGTCTGGTTTATACTCGTCTTTTTGTTGTCCTGTTATGTGACAAGAGTCAGGAAGTGGTTACTGTTATTTAGCTTGACAAAATACTAAGATTCACTGCTTTAGTACAGAACATTAGAACACCAATATCTGATAGTATTCAGATAAAGAGGGCTGACAAAAGTTTTGGTTTCTCAAACTTGAAACAATGTCAAATGTACTGTCAGTCTGTACTGTAGATTTTCTGCTGTCTTCAATAGAGCTGATACACGATATTCAGCTAACGATACGATTTGATACGATTCGATACGATTACATCATTTTTTGAAAGATTTTAAAGGGACAGTGTGATTTTGGTGACATCTTGTGAGTGTTCTATTGACTTGGATTGAATTAACTGAACTGAAAACTGAAAGCATCAATTACACAATATATGGCTCTGACTGGACAGAGAGTCTACACAGCTTGCAAATGCTGGACAAAATGAATCAGATTTTTGTCATATCACACCTCAAACAGTACTAGTGAAGAGTTTTTGAATGAAAATATTATTTTTCAATCCCTTTGCCTGACATACATATGCAGTTTTTCAACCAAATATGTGAAGAACAATAAAATAATGCCCTTTCAATAAAAAAGGTCCCATGCGTTTTTGCCTCATTTTCCTCAGGCATGCCACTTAGCAAAGCAAAGACCCTCCAGAAAGTTGAGTCTGTCCTGAACCTGTCATTCAATAAAAATAGTATTTATGAAGTTATTCTGCCTCTTTGCAGTCACTTTGGGCCCTCTTGTCACTGTGCTCTGTGTGCTCCCTGCCCCACCGCCTGTGGTTTCTCTCTATTGCCCCCCCCCCCCCAAGACCCCCAAGACCCCCAGAGTCCTTTGATTGGCTAGAATACGTCATAGATACCGTCCACTGATTGGTTGAAAAAGAAACTAGTCCGCTTAGTAACGTTTGTCCATTCGTTGACTGCACTTTCAGTCTGCCGAACATCTATTTTTCGATTGGTCTTTTACGCGGTGGAATAGAAGAACAAGGAAGTGTCGGAGAGACACAAACCACACATCTCTGTCTTTAGCGGAATCTCAGGAAAACTGTGCAAAAAAATACATCTCTCTATCATAAACCGTTTCGGAGATATTCACAGATATGTAAAACTTTAGACTTTTTGGGCGGATCCGCCCAATCCGTCCCCAGAGGGTTAAACCCGAAGTGGTGGGAGCACTTCTGCTTTTAAGCATGAAGGTGCTGGATTTATGTTCGCTGCCATTCTCTTGAATCTCCTCACTCTGACTGCGTAAACAGGAAGAGGAAGACGTCGGCGTCTGTGTAAAGAGAGTATCTAGACGGGTAACTTGCTAGAAATGCTCTACAGCGAGACTAGCGGCTGGCTGACCTAATCGCTCTTCCTGCAAAGCCAACGGGGGGAAATGGGCAGCGAGCAGAGTGCCAGGCGTAACACGGGGGATTTGAATGGGACTTAATGTATCGATACTTGCGGCTGAAAAATCGATACTTTCTGGGGAAACAAAATATCGATATATATCGCAGGATCGATAAAATTGCTCAGCCTTAGTCTTCAATCACACACATGACAAATTATGTTTTATACACACAGACCGAGGCAGTCACATTTTGCACACACTTGTTGCTGAAAAGATAAAAGGACTCAAGCATGAAAATGAAGGACTTCAGTGAGGACATAACTAAAAAATCTGTGCTACATTCTGATTTGGATGTGAAAACCCTTTCTGTAATTTAAAAAAATATCTCCAGCATCTTTACAGAGTGCCTTAATAAAGGGGACACTCCAAAAGACTAAAGGTTGTTGTGGAAAAATTGCTGAAGTCAAAGGTCAATGGTGAGGTCAGGAGGGAAGAAAGTGTTCAGGAGCCTCTGATGTCTTATGCTGTATTATTTATTGACGCTTGGCCAAGGAGAATTAGAGACACTCTCAAAGTACATCAGAAGTGCCTGAGTCAGTCTCACATTCTGCCCAACTCATCCTGGTGGATAGACTTTAAACCCCAAGATAACACCACAAATACTATACGCCCAGAATTAGCCAGAGAGAATGTTTTTACCCATGCAGGTGTTGTCAACATATTCTAGTCTGAAGACACAGATCTCTGTTTACGCAGATTGGAACGTCAACGGCAAGCTATCTATTATGTCTAGGAAGGCAGCAATAGGTCTCTTCAACCTTGGCCACCACAGTGTTGAGATAGACTGGCACCTACTGTTCCCAACCAAAGCCAAACAACTAATACTGCCGAGGACCTCAAGGCCCACACGTGACCTCGTGTAACCTAAGGATAAAAAATTCCATAACAAAGGTCAAATACATTATGGCATATTTAAAAGATTTGTTTTTTGGTCTTTTATAAGCTGAAAGCCATGAAAATATAAAAGAGTGTGCCAAGTCAGTATTTAAAAGCTGTTTAGAAATGGAAATAGTTGATACCAGTGCAGAGCGGGAAGCAAATCTTAGAACAAAAAGTACACAGAGGTCTTTTCAGGTGAGAGTTTTCATTTCAGCCACAAAAGCCACAGTGCACAAGTTAACAAGCTAACAAGTTTAGCCGTGAGTAGACAGACAGTAAAACATATTTCCATTACTACACTGTACACATTTTAAGGGAAACCACGTGTTGCTCTTATGCAAATGGTACTGGTTTCTTTGAAACATACTAGTAAAGGACACAGCTTATCACACCATTTCTAATGTCAGTATTTAAATGCAGAATATATGTTTATTAAGTTATGCATACAAGAACTGCAATAATCAACGGAGAAGTTACTCTTCCAACACGTGAAACACTCCAGACGTGTTATTGTTTTAATTTTTATTTAGCTATGTTGTAAGCACATTGTAGACCTGCCTGAAGAGCAGAGGTGTTGCATTTCTACAAAGAGACATAGATACTTCCTATCTCATATCTCTCTCATTGTATTGCATTGCTAACTTTTCTTTAGACCGATGTCCTACATATTACTTAGAAACAACTGTATCATGGTCTACTCGAGTCAGGCTGACAGTTACAAACCACAGTTTTTTTTCTTTCTCTGTCACTTCCTTAGTCCAAGTGTGTAATTTGAAACCCACAGGCCCATGAGAGATTCACCTCACCTCTGCTTTCATTACAGATCACATACAATAACGCACACTGGCAACAAGTGTTATTTGCTCATACAGTATTAATCAGAACATCTGGTGAAAATAATGCACAAGAGATTATTTTTTTCAGCATTCACTGCTTCTTCACGTTGAAAGGAGCCCTTTTGAGGTGTTCTGGGCATGTCCAACTGGGATGAGACTCTTGGGCAGACCCAGAACCCGCTGGAGGGACTATATAGCCCATCTAGCCTGGGAACACCTTGGGATCCTCCAGGAGGAGCTGGAATGTGTTGCTGGGGAGAAGGGCATCTGGGGTGCTGGAGTGTTTGTGTAGAAAACAGGAAAACAAATTGAGGCTTGGGTGGTTGAATGCTCATAGGGAGTTTACATGTTGACCGCGCAGTTGGTCCAGACTCTCAACATAAGTGGAATTGAGTGCACTGTATCATGATGTGAACATTTAACATGTTGAGTAATGTGAGGATTTTTGGCTCCATCTTGTGGGAAAAAATATCCCTACATTGCTGGTACTTTAAGCTCTCTGGTAGCACCTGAAAGAAAAGTATACAGCCTCTAGATGTCACCAATGAGCTTCAGCTTAAAAGTTTTACAACTGTTTAAAATGCTGAACGGAAAGCAAATCACTCAAAGTAACAACAGAACGAAGAGCTCTGTTACTCTGTAAACCATCTAAAATGTAACTTAAAGACCACAAAACGATCTTTAGTATACTATAGATATGGAAACTAATATCCCAATGACACAGGTAACAATGACAGACTTTAGCTGGGAAGTTGTGTCTTCATTAATGCTGAACATCATCCTGAAGAAAATGTTTGGATTAGCATCCTTGCAGCTGAATGTTATTTTTACATTATTGTCTATTTTCTTTATCAACACATAATCAATGTAAGTCAAAAGCTGGTTCATTAATCATATTGGAGGACAGAATCATTTTGCATTTCTGTCTTTTAAGCAGTCTGGTTTTCCCTGTGTTCTTTGTGTTCCTCTATCACTGAAACATCTTCGGCGAATTACCAGAGTAAAAACAGACTCGATGTGTCAGAGATAGATAATTCCTCTCAATGAGCGTCATGTCTACCTTCTGGACATTATAATGTTACTGTTTTAATGAGTCCGATTTGGAGTGGAAATATAATTTTATATTTTTAAATAATCTTTAACAAATAATAAAGTTTCCTTTCAAGTGTTTGTGTATTAAATATATAGTACATCTTAAGGATAAATATAAATGGCCAACCCAAGTATCCTGATGCATTTGTGTGCCTTCATCTCAATTAGAAGTTTACAGGAGCTGCTCAGCATAACTGGTTATAGCATGGCTGGCCATTGGAAGTTTATTTTCCCATCTTTCCGATAAAACCATGTGTGCATGTAAGTGGTCTTGCAAAAAAAAATAAACAACTCTAAAAACTGAACATTGTAAGATAAGGTAGAACTTGTTGCTGGTCTGTTCTAGCAGACTGCAGTTTTCAGCTGCATACCTAATAATAAACTGTCAACTGAGTGTATCTGACAGGTTACCAGGTTAGTTATCTGACAGTTTACTGAGTTGTTAGTTGCAAATAAACCTGAATAAAGCTACCTGTCTACCATGTGTGGGTTATCTGGATAAATAGATTACATTTTATTCTATAGTAATGATTAAAAATCATCAACAACTAATAGGGTATTACACTTTTTCTGCACAGTGTAACTAATGTCAGAATTTTGCGAAACTCTGACATCCCCTTTTCACTCTTCTTTGTGGCTTATTGCCTTGTAGGTAAATGCTTCACAGACAGCAGACTGGTTTATTTCTGGTTGTCTTGTCTTGTGAATCAAGGAAGTGGTTAACTGTAGTCTGCTAAGCACCTCTAAAATACTGACCTGCTTGTCTTATTGTGTACAACACTAATACTGACATGACGTGACAAGTGGGGTGGAAACAGTGAGGGGTGAATGGATGAACTGCCTGCACAATGTGAATGTATTATTCTATCAATAGCTCCAAGACAACAAACCATGGCCTACCAACAGACCATTTTCACTGAAGCGTGACTCAGAATCAGGTTTATTGCCAATAGACGTATGTTTCACATACCAGAAATTTGTCCTGGTGTTATTGGTGAATAACAAACAAACATGAAGGTAATAAATATGTAAGGAAGATAAATCAATCAAGTGTTAAACAAAATATAAACAATATAAATATAGATACAATATGCTCTAAAATGAAGAATATTTAAACTGTGCACAATATTAATCAAACAAGGTAGTTTGACAGAAGTTGAATAAAAGGTGTGCGTTAATGTAATGCACAATCTGTATATCCTGGTGGATGGTGGAAGTCATGTGGCGTGAGATTTTGGTCCTGATGGACCGCTGCCTCCTGCTAGAGGTGAGTGAGTCAAAGAGCAGCACCATCGAGCAGCAACAACTTGTTGATTAATCGATTAACTGTCAACTATTAAATTAATCACCAACTATTTGGATAATCAATTGATCATATTGGGTAAAAATGTCCAAATTATGATTTCAGCTTCTTAGATGTGTCTCTCTATGACAGTAATCAGGTTGTAGACAAAACATGACGTTTGAGGATGTCACCTCGGGCTGACTAATATTTCTTACCAAATTCTAACATTTTCCAGATACAGTAACTAATTGATTAAAGAGAAAATTAAAATTAATCATAATAATGATGATGACAACAATTTTTGCTGTTGTATAGCAATATGCGATTGTTACATATCTATATACATATGTCACCTCATCACCATCCTACCAGCTGCCTCGCCAGCTAGCTTATTCATAAACCTGTTGTGTTTTGTACTCCTTGGTAAGGTTGTGGTGTCTGTCATTGAGGTGCTAGGCAAAGTTCAAAGTGTTTCCTCCCTTGCGCAACATTGTTTTTATAGCACAATTTTGCATACAGACTTCCTATTGTCAGTGGGTTAGTGTTAGTTCTGTAGGCAAAGTCCAGCATGAGAGAAAGTCAACTGTGGGACTATAGACCATACAAGCACCTATCTTGACTGAGATACCTTGCTATTATGCCCTGCCACCTGTCAGATTCAGACAAATTATGCATTTCATCCTCTCAATCACTTACACAGAGACATATTTAACCTATAAGTACCTAATGTCGATAAAATCTAATACTGAACGGTTATGAACAAAATGGTATTGACCTTAAAACAGTCATTAGTCATTCTGTTAACTTTGTTTTGATGATTTTTGGATGGGGGGAAAAAAAACAAGGAATTAACAATATATAATATGTTTATTTGATAGATACATGTAAAAAAAAAAAGACAAGATTTTGGCCTATTTAAAAAATTGTCTACAGTGCCACTCAATTAAAGGCATATAGAGAAAATAAAATCACAGAAAGTTAGTTATTTTTGACAACCAAAGTGATGAATTCTCAAACAAAGAAACAACTCCACGGTTTTAATATGGTAGCTCAAAAATAAAAAAAAAAGTAAAACTATCCTTGTAACTGTAAAAACAGCATAACACAGATATGGTAACTAGGCATGTGCTCAACTAGTTCAGCCAATTAAACATCTCCACCCTTGCTTGTCGACACCAGAAATAGTTGGTTGCACCTATTATTATAACATTTTATTATTGTTTAAAGTCAGTTATCTTTTGCATTTTTATATAGCCACCTGGCACTAGCTGTATGTGGGGTTTGGGTGTTTAAATATATATTATATATATAAATATTACATTAGTATACTCGTCTAAATTGGTGGTTGGTTTAATAGTTTAATCTATGGCAAAAATATCCATCAGGAACATCCCAAGGCAACACATATCCTGCCTAGTCACACAGAAACTTTATAAAAAGTCTACAATATTTTTATCTTTGCAATTTTTACATTTTGTTTCTCAAGACAATGATCTCTGATCACACATTACAAAATAAGGCTGCCACCTAATGTTTTAAAGAGAACTTTTGGAGAAAATTATGTTTCATTCTGATCTGAGTCACTTATCACTCGAACACCTGTGTAGACAATTTCATCTTCAGTGTTACCTGGAAAAATTGAAAACAGATGTGAAATGGGTTTTAGTGTGGTGACCTGTTAGAGAAGATATCATGTCTTCTTTTTAATCTTAAGCAGGTCTTTACAAAATTATTTTCATGGTATTAAATAAATCTAATAGCCATCTTAAAGGAAGAATACAATTCCAAAGCTATGGTGACATAACTTAATGTCAGAACTGTCCTTGTTGAGATGGGTCAAGACATGAGAGAACATCTTTCACTTACCCTCATTAATAGTTGGGCATGTTGGTTTGTTGTGCAGTTTTATTATACCAAGGCAGAGCCCCCCAAGGAGAAGGAGAGTGACAACACTAACTGTCACAGCCACAATCACAACATCTAGAAAACACAAACAAATATCACACCAAATTAGATGACATTGACATGTCAGTTTCAAAGCTATCAAGATGTTTGTCAAATATTTCTTGTCCATTATTTTGTCTCGTATCAGGTGTTAGGTAAACAGTAACATCTACAGTTGTAATAGATTATTAAAATTAGTAAAACCAATATTTTACCAATAACAGTTTAAGATCACATATGTTACTTTACATGACAACATCGTTATAGCCATGGGGTGAGTACATTTAATTAAGAAAAAAAAAAGAGCTGATATTCAAATAACATCCTTTAAACACTGTACTGTACCTTGGCATCTTTTCAGTTGAATAACCGTTTCATCTTTGCTAACATTGTTCCAAACTTGACACGTTAAGTTTCCTGTCAGCTGACCATTTAAGCTGATGGCAACGGTTGAAACAGAAGCTTTGTCAGGTCCAGTTTTACTCCCAGCCAGTGACTGCGTATTTGTTGTTGAGCTACTCGGGGATTGACTGTTGCTTCTGGTCTGCATCAGTAAGAGACTGTCCAAGGTTAAAATGAACTCTACTCTGTCTCCCTCAGCAGAGCAGCTGATGTTCATTTGTTCTGGTGACAAACACATCTGTGACACAGCTGGCTTTGACACTGGAGCTGGAAGACAAACAGAGAGACAAACATATAAAGTATCTACAAAACGCAAACTAAAATCCACTACCAGCTCTGTTAACTGTGGAGCCATGAACTATTCAAATTCCATTAATACCAGCTGTCATAACAAAACAAAAAAAATGATTGGTATCTGCCATTATGGCTCTAATATGATTAGCAATTGCTATCAGCGGCCAAAAAACGTGGTTGGGGCATCCTTACTTACCAAACGTGTACACACACATTTTACATAGAAAAGTCAAAGATGAAATGTGTACCATCTACCCAATCCAAAAGTTTCATTCCATATTCTCGTATGTCATTTCTATAAAATGTTTTTTATACACAGAAAAGGATTTGGGTAATATATAAAAAATTGTACCAGAGTTAAACAAAAAACCAAAAAAGGCAGATTTCTGAGAATAAAATCAGAATTCAGGGGGAATTTTTTTTTTTTTTTTCACTTTAAACTCAGAATCCCAAATTAATTTTCCACATGTGGCCTTTATTCTCTTCTGTAGTTACAGAATGCAAATCTTTTACATACTGCTTATTACATAAAAATGGCATCTTTAATCTATGTTTTACATACAATAGCCTAAATTTTTTATCCAAAAGTAGTATTTGATGCAACTTTTAACCTACCTTGTATTTCTAGACGCACAGTCACATTTCTCAGTAAAACACCTTTAGATCCATATTCTGACAACAGGTAATCTCCAGAGTGTTTCTTCATTGCGTTTCCCAGTTTGAAGGTTCCATTGGAAAAGAATGCAAAGTGGTTTACATATTCATTATTTAGACTCACATTGTGATTTTTGACTTTTAAAATCAGGACTTTGTTATCCTTTGTCAACCTAATATCTGGATTTGCTGTATTTCTCAGATGAAAAAGCAACAACTGCCCTACTGTTCCAAAACATCGAGCTCCGGTAGGTTCAGAGAAGTTACATTCAATAGACCCTAAAAAAACAAAACAAAAAAATACTTAATGTAAAATACAGATAAGGACATTTATGTCCAGCATTTCATTTCAGTAGGGAAAATTAAATAATACAAGACAATTTCAACATTTGATGATTTTATATTTTTTTTAGATTATATTTAGTCATTAGTCATAGTGATTTTCCTGCAGAAGTCAGCTAACATTCAATTTATTGACTGCATGTCTAAATTTAGTGATTGTCTTTGTAAGCATATCTACCATACTTAAAATAGTTTTTTTTTTTAATATATATACTTCGTTATTATGAATTACTCTTTACACATCATATTATTAACTTTAGTAACATACTCAAATGTACCTTTTGCCAGAGCGGTTGTTGCCAGAGTAGTGACGATCATGTAGATGGAATGCATTCTTTCTGCTGTAACACAGAAATCAAATATTACTTTAAATGTTATATTTTATTTCAGTTTTAGTGATATACAGTAAAATTACTAAGTTTTTAATTATTTGTGTTTTGCCTGTTGGTTTTAAATTAAAATTCAAAACTGTCACTCACCGCTTTGACAAGTCTTTGTGGCTGACCTGTGACTCTTACACTGACAGTAGGCTGGTTTATACTCGTCTTTTTGTTGTTGTGACAAGAATCAGGAAGTGGTTACTGTACAGCTTGACAAAGTACTAAGATTCACTGCTTTAGTAGTTCAAAACTTAATAAACATTAGAACATCAATATCTGACAGTACTCAGATACAGACGGCTGACATAAGTTTTGGTTTCTCAAACTTGAAACAACATCACAACATGTACTGTTAGTTTGTAGCATCTTTACATCTTAACAGAGTGCTCTAATAAAGGGGACCCTCTAAAAGACTAAAGATCACATACATTATCGCAATTTGTTTTGTCTTGGTTGTTCATGCTGTTGGCAATAAAAAATGTTTCTTTTTTACGTCACTGTATGCATGAAGTGGGTGGTTGATGACTTCAGTTGCGAGGATACCCCAGTTTGTCTCTTCAAGAGGTTTTGTCACCATCTTCACTTCACAGCTGTACAGTATGAAACTATTATGAGCAGGTTTTAAGATCAGCACCATAGTCCCATTAGTTTTGTAGCTTGTTAAAATACACATAGAGCAGTTGTGTTGTAAAAAGTTAAGTCGTCGTAAACTGTAGGTGTTTTGTTAAATAAAAAGGATAATTCAAACACTTTGTACATTTCTTTGAAGTATAACTCAATCCCCAAAGTCTGCTAGCTCTCTCCGTCCAAGCAAATTTCAGTATCAGTAGGTAGCAGAGGACTGCACAGGACCGTCACAGTTGTCAGACTGCTGTTAGGCTCGTGTCCACACTGGAAACAGAGTCTGCTGGAGTTTTGACAGTCATTAGAAGCATATTCATGGCCATTTGTGAGTTTAAGTTTCTGTGTGTTCTCTGTGTTGTATTAGCTAAGGTAGCAGCTCTGACAGGCTTTTTGATGTGCGTTTTGTGTCTCAATCAGCATACATTTGAAAACAAGCATCCACAGTTTCACAGTCTCGTCTCTCACTCAAATGGCGCTGCCCACGTCTGATTAGAGGACCTTAAGAAGACAATTTTTGTTTTGTTTGTTTTTTAGATACATGTCATGAAGAAAAGTGGACCCAAACAGTTAACTCTGTTAGAATTGGCTTTGCAGGGTTCATGGTGAACAGTAGATGGTGTGTTGAGCAAATTTCAACAAGAATGTCTATCAACACCAACATTGATGTTTCATCACAGTACAGTCATATAGTTTTGTTTACTGCTCAAAAACGTTTTAGTGTGGAGTACCACTTAAACGGATAAACACATACAGTTTGTGACCATATCCTGGAATGCCTAAAGAAAACTGTGTCAAAAACTGCGTATGTAAAATGTATAGAATTGTGTAAATAATTGAATCAAATTAATTACTGTCCCAATGTTTACCTTCATAAACTGGCTCCCTAATCATATTATTTACTGATATGATTTTCAATTTTATGATATATTTGAGTACAAGAGTGCACCAAGTCAGTATTTAAAAGCTGTTTAGAAATGGAAATGGTTGATACAGTAAGTGCAGAGCGCAAAGCTAATTAAAGAACAAAAAGTACACAGAGGTCTTTTCAGTTACGAGTTTTCATTTCAGACACAAAAGCCACAGCGCACAAAGTTTAGCTGTGAATAGACAGACAAAGTTCAACATATTTCCATTACTATGCTGGACACATTTTATGGGAAACCACATGTTGCTTTTATGCAAATGGTACTGGTTTCTGTGAAAAATATTATTAAAGGACACAACTTATCACATGTCTAATGTCAGTATTTAAATGCAGAATATATGTTTATTAAGTTATGCATACAAGAACTGCAATTAATCAACGGAGAAGTTACTCTTCCAACACGTGAAACACTCCAGACGTGTTATTGTTTTAATTTTTATTTAGCTATGTTGTAAGCACATTGTAGACCTGCCTGAAGAGCAGAGGTGTTGCATTTCTACAAAGAGACATAGATACTTCTTATCTCATTGTATTGCATTGCTAACTTTTTTTTAGACCGATGTCCTACATATTACTTAGAAACAACTGTATCATGGTCTACTCGAGTCAGGCTGACAGTTACAAACCACAGTTTTTTTTCTTTCTCTGTCACTTCCTTAGTCCAAGTGTGTAATTTGAAACCCACAGGCCCATGAGAGATTCACCTCACCTCTGCTTTCATTACAGATCACATACAATAACACACACTGGCAACAAGTGTTATTTGCTCATACAGTATTAATCAGAACATCTGGTGAAAATAATGCACAAGAGATAATTTTTTTCAGCATTTGTAAATAAGCATTTGTTTTATACTGTCAGCATAGTTAATAGTTTTTACCAACATGAATTTATTTCATTTGTGGAATTTTTTATAACAAATACAAAATCAAAGCAATGCTTTAATCACAACAGAAAAAGAGCATTACCATCCAAATCACTAACTTGAAGCAAGTCTTCATATACTCACAAAATTTGTGCAAGAGGAAATGCGCTTTAACACGTAGCTTTGCAGCTTAAAGAGGAGATGGTACTAATCCAAAATTTACAAATTGTAGTTGACAAATCCAAAGAAAAGGAATACTTAATTTACTGCATGTACAGTATATACTGCAATATAGTATAGCTATATTTGTCACCAAAAACGGCTACGGATATAATGTTCATGATATCTTCCTCCAGTGTCCAAAAGAAATGGTACTGTTTTTCCCAGAGATGTCTGTAGCTCAGTTTGGGTAGTAATACTACCTTTGCTTTCATCTCTGTATTCAATGCTGGCATGGCCCCTCTGTCAAATACTTCCGACTTGGCATTTTGTATTGTGGATCCTGGGTCCAGACTGATTCATGAAACCTTTGTTTTCTTGGTGCTAGCTGATGATGTCGGGCGACGTGGCTGTATATCATCAGAACTGCATCATTCCTGAGTCTGTGTGTGAGGATACAGAGGCCCTCAACTCATGGTTTCTCAAGACCTGTCAAACTGCCATAGACATTGCGGCTCCATTAAAGACCAGCCAGCAGAAAGCTAAATCAGAGCCTTGGCTGAATGGAACAACCCGCACTGCCAGACAGGAGTGTAAGGGCTGGGGGAAAGTGGAAAAAGGACAAACTGCAAGTGTCGGTTTTCAAATCATTGCTGGCATTCCAATCCACTTAAAGAGCAAAAAAAATTTTTTCATATTGTTCTGTTAAACTGCATTTTTTTTTTTTTTTTTTTTTTTTTTTTTTTTTAAAAAAAAAAAAATTAAAATTTAAATTTTTTTTTTTTTTTTTTTTTTTTTTTTTTTTTTTTTTTTTTTAAATTTTTTTTTAAAAAAAATTTTTTTTTTTTTTTTTTTTTTTTTTTTTTTTTTTTTTTTTTTTTTTTTTTTTGTTTTGGGGGTTTTTTTTTTTTTGCCCCCCCTTTTTTGGGGGGGGGGGGGGGTTTTTTTAAAACTTTGGGTTTTTTGGGTTTTTTTAGAAAGTTTTTTTTTTTCCTGTTTTTGGGGTTTTTAAAAAAAAAAAATTTTTTTGGGGTTTTCCAATCCGGTTTTAAATCATTGCACAGCACAGAATCAGCGCTTTTAAGAGTTTTTAATGATATCTTTTTAGCTACTGACTCTGGTCACTGTGTTGTCCTGGTACTTTTAGATTTGACTGCAGCATTTGATACAGTGGACCATGAAATCCTGATTGCTCGTTTGGAGCAGTGGGTGGGCATCAGTGGCACAGCACTGGAATGGTTCAGGTCCTACCTGTCACATCGGACTCTCTGTGTCAGCCTTGATGACTCTGTGTCCTCCACTGCTCCTCTCTCATGTGGTGTCCCACAGGGCTCTGTGCTTGGTCTTTTATTTTCTCTCTATCTACTCCCACTTGGTTCCATTCTCAGGAAACATGGCATTTCTTTTCACTGCTATGTGGATGATAGCCAGATCTATGTGCCCCCAAAACTTTGGAATGAATTGCCGCTGCATATTAGACATGGCTCCTCTGTCTCATTTTAAAACTCTTCTTAAAACCATTTTTATCTTGTGCAGGCAGTGCATTTATTTTATTCTATTTATTTTATTGCTTTTATCTTTCTATTGTCTACTTCATCTTTTTATTGTGCTTTTATTGTGTTATCTGTTTATTGTGTTTTATCTTGTTGTGCAGCACTTTGGAAGCCTTGTGTTTGCTAAAATTGTGCTATATAAATAAAGTGGATTGGATATATGCATATTTGTTGGATTTCCTGTGTATTTTCATTCAACTTAACAGGTTTTACCTACCAAGTGTCTGGTTTCTACTACATAGATGCAACTAACACAATCGACAGAGTGTTCCCAGACTTTTGACTTATATGAAAATGGTGGCTCCACCACCTTCTTCTCCACCATCTGTCATGCTGTTTACTTGATAATGAAACTAATTCACTATTTTTCTCATTTTGATTGCCACCCTCTGTCCCTCTGCATGATGGTGTATGATATTTTATATGAAGATCATGCAACATATTGTAATTAACAGCTCGAGAATCATTCTGCCATGGAAATTCCTAGAAAGATAAAAAACAAAAAACAAACAAACAAAAAGGAAATTCATGTCAAGGTAAAGGATGATGCACATGGCTTTTGTTAAAAATATCATTCACAGAACTTCCTTCAAAGAACTCAAATTAACCTCCCCCCACATTGAAAATGCTGCCGTTAAACTAGCTTGACATAACAACCACAGCTAACAATAATATACCAAGACACAGAGCTTAAAAAAAAAAGACAATAGCAGTAGCTACCACTGAAATGATACTCTCTTACCTTCTTTAACTGTCACAGGTCTTGTTTTCTTATGAACATGGCGGATACAAAGGCACAAAGATGAAAGAAGTAGAAAGACAACACCAGGTCTCACTGCCATAACGACACGGAAGTGAGAAATGGCAGCTAGAAAACACAAATATAAGATCAAATTAGTCTGTAATGACGTGCATATTGAGGCTTGAATCCAGTAAATCAAGTGACAGCGGGGAGTGACAGCAGGGTGCTAATATCATGCAAAAGAAGCAATTTGATCATGATTTAAATACTGTACCTTCACAGTGTGTCATTTGTATAACTGTTTCATCTCTGCTGAAATTATTCCAAACTTGACACATCAAGTTTCCTGTAATGTGTGACCATGTAAGATGAAATCAATGAAATCTGACTGCTACTCCGTGGACCCAAACAGCATGTAAAAGTGGTGAAATTAATCATTAACACATGTGATATTTATTTGAGTAGAAACAGGGAAAAAAGTGCACAAACTGAGGCTTGGGAGGTTGAATGCTCATAGGAAGTTTACATGTTGACTGTCCTAGGTGGTCCAGACTCAACATAAGTGGAATTGAGTGGACACAAAAATGATGTGAACATTGGTGTTATCACATCTCATATGTAATGTATACAGCTACATTAAAATTGATAAAATTAACACAGATTCATACTTTTTTCTGTGTTTCATTATCATGTATGTCATGTATTTTTATTTATTTTTTTAACATGTTGAGTAATGTGAGGATTTTTGGCTCCATCTTGTGGAAAAAAATATCCCTACATTGCTGGTACTTTAAGCTCTCTGGTAGCACCTGAAAGAAAAGTATACAGCCTCTAGATGTCACCAATGAGCTTCAGCTTAAAAGTTTTACAACTGTTCAAAATGCTGAACGGAAAGCAAATCACTCAAAGTAACAACAGAACGAAGAGCTCTGTTACTCTGTAAACCATCTAAAATGTAACTTAAAGACCACAAAACGATCTATAGTACACTATAGATATGGAAACAAGTATCATGACACAGACACTGCATTTATTGCAGATGAACTAAAAACTCTTCTATTCTAATTACATAATGTCCTGGGTGACAGAGCCTGGTAATAATGACAGACTGTCTACCTTCTATGAACGTCATAATGTATAATGTTTTAGCAAGTCAGATTTAAACAGAGTGGAATTATAATTTCACCTTTTTAAATATCTTTAACACAAATAATGTTAAAGTTTCCTTTCAAGTGCTTGTGTAATAAATATATAGTCTTCAGGATAAATATATACTGCACAGTGTAACTAATGTCAGAATTAGTGAAACTATAACATCCCCTTTTCACTCTTCTTTGTGGCTTATTGCCTTGTAGGTAAATGCTTCACAGACAACAGACTGGTTTATTTCTGGTTGTCTTGCCTTGTGAATCAAGGAAGTGGTTAACTGTAGTCTGCTAGGCACCTCTGAAATACTGACCTGCTTGTCTTATTGTGTACAACACTAACATTGACATGATGTGACAGCTGGGGTGGAAACAGTGAGGGGTGAATGGATGAACTGCCCTGCACAATGTGAATGTGCCTACTGATAGGCCATTTTCACTGAAACGTTACAACAACTAGCAACAACTAGTTGATTCATTGATTGGCTGTCAATTATTAAATTAATCAACTATTTGGATAGTTGATTGATCATATTGAGTAATTTAAGTAGTAACTTAATTTTGATTTCAGCTTCTCAAATGTGAATATTTTCTGTTTTTGCAGTCTCTCCATAACAGTTAACAGGTTGTGGACAAAACATGACATTTGAGGACATCGCCTTAGGCATTTCTTACCATATTCTAACATTTTCCAGACAACTAATTGATTAAAGAGAAAATAAAATGAATATAATAATAATTAGAATAATACAATATAATCATAATAATCATAATAATCATCATGTCAGGGATATTATGTTCACTATCGGCATTGTTATGATTGCAATAGTGGGAGCGTGCCTTTCTCTTACTGGCCATTCTACATATCTTCTACATATGTTATATGTCAGCTTATCACCATCCTACCAGTTGCCTCGCCAGCTAGCTCATTAATAAACCTGTTGTGTTTTGTACTCCTTGGTAAGGTTGTGGTGTCTGTCATTGAGGTGCTGTGCGAAGTTCAAAGTGTTTCCTCCCTTGCACAACACTGTTTTTATAGCACAGTTTTGCATACAGACTTCCTATTGTCAATGGTTTACTGTTTACGTTGCAGTTCGTGTAAGCTCGATTTAAAGAGACAGCAAGCTGAGCCTAAGCTTTGATTTAGAGATGAAGCAATAGACTGTCATCTTCAGAAATAATGTTACGCCCACGGGCTGTACTGGTTAACAAAATGAGCGCAGACCATACAAGTGCCATACAAGCGCCTAACTTGGCTAAATTACCTTGTTATTAAGCCCTGCCATCTGTCAGATTCAGACAAATTATGCATTTCATGCTCAATCACATTTACAGACACACATTTAACCTATAAGTAATATAGAAAATACTGCACTGTTAATGATTTTTGGATGGGGGAAAAAACAAGAAAACAACAATATATAATACTGTATGTTTATTTGAAAAATAAAAAAATTGTCTACAGTGCCACTCAATTAAAAGCATATAACAGAAAATAAAATCATAGAAAAATCAGGTTACTTTTGACAACCTAAGGGTTAAACCCTTAAAAAAAAGAGAGAAAAATAAAAATATCCTTGTAACTGTGAAAACTCAACTAGTTCACAAGCCAATTAAACATCTCCACCCTTTGCTGCTTTTTACTTTACTACTTCTTTTTTTTGTGCTTTCAAGACAATTTTCAAGACAATGATCTCTGATCACACATTACTTAACTTGTGGTTTGACAAGGTTTCCAGCAAGACTAACATTAGGGTTCAAAATAAGGCTGGCACTGAAAATTATGTTGTATTCTGGCGTGAGTTTGTGTAGCACTCTAACAGTTGTGTAGACAATCTCATCTTCATCTTCAGTATTACCTGAGAAAAAAATGAAAACCAAACAAAATTATTTTCATGGTATTAAATAAATGTAATAGCCATCTTGAAAGGAAGAAAACAATTCCAAAACTATGGTAACACAACTTAATGTTAGAACTGTCCTTGGATGGGTCAAGACATGAGAGAATATCTTTCACTTACCCTCATTAATAGTTAGGCGTGTTGGTTTGTTGTGCAGTTTTATTATACCAAGACAGAGCCCCCCAAGGAGAAGGAGAGTGACAACACTCGCTATCACAGCCACAATCACAACAGAGAAGGGAACATCTAGAAAACACAAACAAATATCACACCAAATTAGATGACATTGACATGTCAGTTTCAAAGCTATCAAAATGTTTGTCAAATATTATAGTCCATTATTTTGTCTTGTATCAGGTGTTAGTAATACAGTTATTTGTTAGGTATACAGTAACATCTACAGTTGTAATAGATTATTAAAATTAGTAAAAACCAATATTTTACCAATAACAGTGTAAGATCATATATGGTACTTTACATGACAACACCCTTATAGCCATGGGGTGAGTACATTTAATTAAAGAAAAATGTAATAGTGACAGTAGTCATCATAGTCATAATAGAACGCGATCATCCTTTAAACACTGTACCTTGGCATCTTTTCAGTTGAATAACTGTTTCATCTTTGCTAACATTGTTCCAAACTTGACACATTAAGTTTCCTGTCAGCTGACCATTTAAGCTGATGGCAACGGTTGAAACAGAAGCTTTGTCAGGTCCAGTTTTACTCCCAGCCAGTGACTGCGTATTTGTTGTTGAGCTGCTCGAGGACTGACTGTTGCTTCTGGTCTGCATCAGTAAGAGACTGTCCAAGGTTAAAATGAACTCTACTCTGTCTCCCTCAGTGGAGCAGCTGATGTTCATTTGTTCTGGTGACAAACAAATCTGTGACACAGCTGGCTTTGACACTGGAGCTGGAAGACAGAGAGTAACATAAAAAAAAAAAAAAAGCAAATAAAACTTCATGACCAGCTCTGTTAACTGTGGAGCCATGAACTATTCAAATTCCATTAATACCAGCTGCTGTAACAACAAAAAACGATTAGTATGCTGCTATTATGGCACTAATATGATTGGCAATTGGTATCAGTGGCCAAAAAAATGTGGTTGGGGCATCCTTATTATTGATAAATATAAAATTAATGTGTACACACACATTTTACATCAATCAAAATCCAAAAATGTAATTCCATGTCCTCGTATGTCATTCTGTTTGCATAAAATGTTTGTTGTAATATACGTAAAAGGATTATAGCAATATCTCAAAAATTGTTAAGTGTTTAAAAAAAAAGGGAAAAATTCTGGTAATAAATAAATGCATATTATTACTTAAAAATGGCATCTTTGATTTATGTTTTAGATAGCCTACATTTTTTTGTCCACAAGTTGTATTCAATGCAGTTTTTCTTTTTCTTTTAACCTACCTTGTATTTCTAGACGCACAGTCACATTTCTCAGTAAAACACCATTAGATCCATATTCTGACAACAGGTAATCTCCAGAGTGTTTCTTCATTGCGTTTCCCAGTTTGAAGGTTCCATTAGTGAATAATTCAAAGTGATTTACATATTCATTATTTAGACTCACACTGTGATTTTTGACTTTTATAATCAGGACTTTGTTATCCTTTGTCAACCTAATATCTGGATTTGCTGTATTTGTCAGATGAAAAAGTAGCGGCTGCCCTACTGTTCCAAAACATCGAGCTCCAGTAGGTTCAGAGAAGTTACATTCAATAGACCCTAAAAAAACAAAACAAAAAAATACTTAATGTAAAATACAGATAAGGACATTTATGTCCAGCATTTCATTTCAGTAGGGAAAAAGAAATGATACAAGACCAGGTTTTATATCATATTTCTGCCATATTTTGCTGCCAAAGTCGGCAAACATTAAATGTAAATTTTTTTTTTACTGAATTATTTTTGAATTAATCTCTATACATCATATTAGTAAATGTAGTAAAATGCTTTTATGCTAAAATGTACCTTTTGCCAGAGTGGTTGTTGCCAGAGCAGTGAAGATCATGTAGATGGAATGCATTCTTTCTGTAGAAATTTAAATATCAGTTTTAGTGATATACAGTAAAATTTAAGTTTAAAATTATTTGTTTGTTGCTGGTTGGTTTTAAATTAAAATTCAAAACTGTCACTCACCGCTTTGACAAGTCTTTGTGGCTAAACTGGGACTCTTACACTGACAGTAGTCTGGTTTATACTCGTCTTTTTGTTGTCCTGTTGACAAGAATCAGGAAGCGGTTACTGTTTTTTCAGCTTGACAAAGTACTAAGATTCACCACTTTAGTAGTTCAAAACTTATTGAAGTCATATTTCATCTGTACGTCTGTATTTGCATGAAGTGAGTGGTTGATTATTTTAGTAGCGAAGATACGCCAATTTGTCTCTTCAAGAGGTTTTGTCACCACATTCACTGTATCAGTTTTAAATTCACCAATGGCCGCGGCGCTGGTTAGCTCAGTAGGCAGAGCATGCACCCCATGTATGAAGGCTCAGTCCTTGCCGCAGCGGCCCAGGGTTTGAATGGCCAATGGCCAAGTTTTACTTGTTAACTCAAATATGGTAGTTGTGTTCGAAAAAGTCATTGTAGTGAACTTTATGTGTTTTGTTAAATAAAAAGGATAATTCAAACACTTCGTACATTTCTTTGAAGTATAACTCCATCACCAAATTCTGCTACCTAAATTTAAAATAAGTAGCAGAGGACTGCACAGGACCATGCAGTCACAGTTGTCAGACTGCTGTTACAGTCAAAAAGATTTTTTGGGCCAAAATGCAGGACTTATGCATTTGAATTACATAGAAAATTTCCATCCATTTGAATTACAAAGGTTTAATATAAATTAACTAATAATAATAATAATAATTTGTATACATTTTTTTTTATTTGTCATAAATATTACATAAAACATATTACTTGCTTCACATTAAGTTTGTTAGTGAATTTATATTAAGACCATGTAATTCAAATGGATGGAAATTTTCTATGTAATTCAAATGCATAAGTGGCCGAAATATTTTTTTGAGTGTAGGCTCGTGTCCACACTGGAAACAGAGTCTGCTGGAGTTTTGACAGTCATTAGAAGCATATTCATGGCCATTTGTGAGTTTAAGTTTCTGTGTGTTCTCTGTGTTGTATTAGCTAAGGTAGCAGCTCTGACAGGCTTTTTGATGTGCGTTTTGTGTCTCAATCAGCATACATTTGAAAACAAGCATCCACAGTTTCATAGACTCGTCTCTCACTCAAATGGCGCTGCCCACGTCTGATTAGAGGACCTTAAGAAGACAATTTTTGTTTTGTTTGTTTTTTAGATACATGTCATGAAGAAAAGTGGACCCAAACAGTTAAGTCTGTGTTGGCCTTGCTCATGTTTCAATGTGGAGTACCACTTAAACGGATAAACAAGTACAGTTTGTGACCATATTCTGGAATGACTAGCAAAGAAAACTGTGTCAAAAGCTGTGCATTGAAAATGTATAGAATCATGTAAACATTTTAATCAAATTGATTATTGTCTGTTCATACACTGGCTCATCATACTGGCTAATCATATTGATATAATGTAATGGAAACGGCTGATAACCAGTAAGTGCAGAGCGCAAAGCTAATTAAAGAACAGAAAAGTACACAGAGGTCTTTTCAGGTGCGAGTTTTCGTTTCAGACACAAAAGCCACAGCCCACAAAGTTTAGCTGTGAATAGACAGACAAAGTAAAACATATTTCCATTACTATGCTGGACACATTTTATGGGAAACCACATGTTGCTCTCATGCAAATGGTACTGGTTTCTGTGAAAAATATTATTAAAGGACACAGCTTATCACACCATGTCTAATGTCAGTATTTAAATGCAGAATATATGTTTATTAAGTTATGCATACAAGAACTGCAATTAATCAAGATCATCAAGAAATTACTCTCCACATTTAAAAAACTTAAATGGTTCCAACACGTGAAACACTCCAGACGTGTTATTGTTTTAATTTTTATTTAGCTATGTTGTAAGCACATTGTAGACCTGCCTGAAGAGCAGAGGTGTTGCATTTCTGCAAAGAGACTAAATAATTCCTATCTCATTGTACTACATTTTACTTAGAAACAACTGCATCACAGGCTACTTGTAACTGACAGTTACAAACCACAAGTGTTTTTTTCTTTCTCTGTCACCAAGTGCATCTTTTGAAACCCACAGGCCCATGAGAGATTCTCACCTCTGCTTTCACAGATCACGTACAATAAAGTACACTGGCAACAAGTTGATTTTTACGTGTTTTTTGTAAAGAACATCTGGTGAAAATAATGCACCAGAGATGATTTTTTTCAGCATTTGTAAATAAGCATCTGTTCTATACTGTCGGCATAGTTAATAGTTTTTACCAACATGAATTTATTTCATTTGGGGAACATTTTTATAACAAATGCAAAATCAAAGCAATGCTGTAATCACTTGAAACAAGTCTTCATATACTCATAACATTGGTGCAAGAGGAAATGCTCTTTATACATTATACATAATTACCACAGAATGAATAAAATATATCTATATCTATCTAAATTTAACAAAATGTAAATCATATTATATTTTACACTTACTGTCTTTGCAGATGTAAGCTTCAGTGGCAGTCTTATCTCCACTGTCTTTGTGGGCAAAGCCTCTTGCAACGTGTGAGTCTGGTGTTATTTTTTTTTTTTAGCACTTGCCTGTACTTTCTGGCGCTCACCCAAAGACTCTTTCCGACCGTTGTCATAATTCTTGCGTTAGTGATAAAAGATGTCAGTGGTGCCTTTGCCTTTCAAATGCTGCTGTTTGCAGTGGTGCTATGCTCAGCATGTTTTTATCCAAAAACACTATTTGTACTCTGTGAAGGATGTATGTAGGCTCTAATCTGAGGTGCTATTAGTTGGTGGTTTCTAAGGTTCGGTAACTTTAATGAACTTATTCTCTGTAGCAGAGGTAACTCTTAGTCATCCTTTCCTGGGGAAGTCCGCATGAGTGCCAGTTTTGATGAAGTGCAATTGAATTTTTAAGAAGGTAAGAAATTCCCCAAATTATCTTTTGACAAGGCGCACTAGTTAATTGAAAATCATTCCAGGTGACTGCGTCATGAAGCTGATTGAGAGAATGGCAAGACTGTGCAAAGCTGGCATCACAGCAAAAGTGGCTTAAATATAAAACATATTTTGCATTGTTTACCCTTTTTTTTGTTTTCAGCAGAATTCCATTCCAAACTTTGGACTCAAGCTTTGAGCCACTTGGCAGCCTGTGTAGATAATTAGATTGTTGAAAACAGTAGAGTATCAGACTGCTGACTACTGAAAAACATTTTCTTTGTCGCTAGATGCTTTTTCAATTACAGTTGCTAGGTCGTCAGTAAAATAGGTAGTTGTTATGATGTTCGCCATGTTTGGCAGATAATACCTGGTTGCTGTAGCAATGACAAATACATTTGTAAAAATGAGACTTGATTAGACTCGATCAGCACCATGGACAGAGACATAAAGACAATGCATGTAGATCCAGCTCTGTATGGAGGTGAGTTTACATATTCTCAGTGGATCGATCCAACCCCATAGGGTGCATCATGTTATTACCTTCATAAAGTATATTCATATTACACTGTATTGCCATTACCATTGATTAGAACAAAGTTTTGAAACATTACATGACGGGATGGACTTGAGCACCTTGCTGTCACTGCAGAGTGAAATTGCTGTGAAATATTTGAAAACAGAGCTTTTAGTGAGGGAACTCAATCCATTTTCTGTTTCTGGTTTGCAGACTGCATTAATTCCAGTTTCCTAATTAAAAGATTAAAACAAGGTTTTAATCTTTCCTTAGGGCTAATGCTTAAAACAATTACAGCAGCTCAAGAAGTAAGAAAGAAAGAATGAAGGAGGAAATCAAAAACTTTTTTCTTCCTATGGTGGATTAAAGAATACCTAAAAAAATGTACAGTACTAAAGGTGATTACTTTCTGGTTACATGTGAGGACCTTTGGCTCCACCTTGTGGTCAAATGATGATCTCTACGGCATGGAGCTCATACTTCAAGCTCTCTGGTGCTACATGCTCTGTACACTGAGGAACTTCAAATGTTTAATTTCAGAGTGGTTTAATATTGTTAACTCAGAGGGGATCATCATCACAGCATTGATAAAAAACAGTGACATTGATAATTTGACAGGAGACAAATTACAAAGCAAATCACTGAAAAATAGCACTGTCACATTTGAAAAGCATATGCATGAAGGCTTAAAAAAACAAACTGAAGATAAAATTGTAATTGTAATTGAATCAAAAGAAGAACTTTATTTACTCTGTGGACAGTCTATATTGCAATATAGCAGACCTATTTTTGTCACAGAAAAGGGCGAGAATCACAGAAACACTCATACGGTATGTTCATAATACTTAGGCCTCAATAACAAGGATATCATCACACATGCCATTCCTAATACCAGTGCAATACGTCATGATTTCTGTGCAGCTAATTTAAATAAAATGTCAAAGGCAGAAAGTGTATTAGTAATTTATTAGTTTAATTTATTTATATGTTGCATTTTGCCTTGAAAACTGAGGTACCAATAAAAACAATGAATGTAGGCCTTGTCTGTGTTAAGGTAGAACTGTTAAGTGCCTCCGAGTTTGAAAGAAAACAGCAATGAAATAACAAATTAAATGTCTTCATGTCTTCATGAAAAAGAATGTGATGCGACATAAACATATTGTAACCCCTATTCTATGTATTAAGGCTGAATAACTCTCCAACACCTACCTTAGTGCTTGCCTTTCAATAGAAGGGGCCTGAGTTCATATGACTTTTTATTAATTAGTATTTCTATTTTAATTCTGCGTTCCTTACCACAGCTCTTATACAATTTATATAAATCAAGGACACAAACCACTGTACTTTAAATCCAATTATACTGTATTTATTTATAAAACAAAATAAATTTGAAAATGATATAAAATAAATAAAATATTTTCCTTTTTCACAGTTTGTAAATTAGAGTTCACAGATTTCCTTTAAGTACCTTTTAGTTCGTCTATAAACCTTTCACTCATTCATTCAGTTTCCAAATTCATTCAATTACCCAATTCATTTAGTTACCAAATTGTATACCTTTTTAATTTGCTTCAACAACTATAATCCAAATTTGTCAAAATACCTTTTATCACATTCAATTAATTACCCGTGGTACCACACAATGAATAAAAGTAAACAAAAAAAAAGCCGGCAAAACAAAAATATCAAAACCAACGTTGCAGGCCTGATACTTGCGGTTTTACCGTTTCTTAAAAAAATCAATTAAAAACAAAATGGCGTCCAACAGTAGGCAACGATGATGTCAGGGGGTGACGGGATGAACAGCAGCAAAGGAAGATAAAAAAAAAAGGAAGAAACAAGAAGGCCTCAGATGCGCGCCATCCTTCTGGGAAATTGCAGCCAGCAGGGGTCCCACTCTCGTCGTCTCCTGGGAAGATCAAATTAAAGTAATTTTCGGAAGAAAACTTTTCGTCACCTCCAATACAAAATATACTTTTAATTTTAAAACTCCCCTCTGTCGGACAACTCTCTCCCGGGCTTTTCTCTTGTCTTGTCGGCAAAAAGACAGTGACCCTAACGGAAATTTTGGACCCTGCGGCAAATCCCGCCCCTCTAACAAACAACAGATGCCGATTGGCTGGCAGAACACTAACAACCAATGAATGAAAACAACTCAAAACCAAGTTCGATCTGAAACTAAAACAAACGCTATTCAACCTAACATGAAAAGTGGGATGCATTCAAAGACCATAGTAAAATTAAACTTCAATTTTGTTTAAAGGCAAACACGTATATTTTCAGTTACATATTTCATCCCATTAACTTTTTTACACATTAAACATTAAAATACACATTAGCATGTTGGCTGTAAAATAGTTTTAACTCATATTTCAGCCACTGGGCTACAATATTGTTTCATATTATACTGCTGGTAAGAAGAGTGATGTTTCACAGCCCTGCATGGTCAGATGATAATCCCTTCTTTTTACAGTTCTTTAGCCAAAGTCAGTTATACATAGTTCTACGAGAAAAGAAATTCAAATTTGATCTTAACTGCCTGTTTTGACAGGAATGAAAGTAACCCTTCCTCCATTGTCAACAAGAACTGGGACTGTTCCACCCAGAGATGTCTTTTCTATGAGTCTATAGCTTAGTTTAGGTAATAATACTGCCTTTGCTTTCTTTACATACAATGTTGACATTCTCCTCTCCTTTAAATATTTTCAACTCGACATGAATCCTGGGTCCAGACCAAGCGGCAGCATCCAGTGCTGGGAAATGAAGTGCTTAAAACTGAAATTCCTCAAGCGGCCACTAGAGACAAGCAGCAGAAGTAAGTCAATCTTTTTCGTTGTATTTCCCGTTTATCTTCGTTCGTCGAGAAAATCTCAGGCTCTAGGAAAGGGCTGTTGTATGATGAATATTTTATATGAAGATCATGCAACATATTGTAATTAACAGCTCAGTCGAATATCATTCTGCTGTCTGGAAATCCCTGAAAAAATAAATAAAGTTTAGAATTACTTCACAAACAAGGTTATTAGGGCAAATCTTTTGATTTAACTGCATGGTGAAAGACTTCTTCCAATGAGACATTAAGAGATGACAAACTTAGAAAACCTGCAGTTTTCTGCTGGTTCCTTCCATCAGATGTGAGATTTGTGAAAATTCTGAGTAATTTAATGATAGTAACTGAACATGGACAGAAACGTGTTTATAATTTTACTATAACTAGATGTGAAAACTGGTGTGCTCGTCGTTTCTGCCTCTTCATTTAATGTCCTCTTTTGAGACTTTTGAAACTACCTCGGGCCATACATAACAACCAGGGCTAACAACAATATACCAAGACACAGAGCCAAAAAAAGACAATAGCAGCAGCTACCACTGAAATGATACTCTCTTACCTTCTTTAACTGTCACAGCTCTTGTTTTCAAATGTACATGGCAGATGCAAAGGCACAAAGACAAAAGAAGTAGAGTGACAAGACCAGCTCTCACAGCCATAACAACATGGAAGTAAGAAATGGCATCTAGAAAACACAAATATAAGATCAAATTAGACTGAATTGATGCACACATTTGTTTCCCATGCATCAATATGCACTTTAACACATTCAACACATTTCTTGTCCAGCTGCTTGAGGACTGACTGTGGCCTCCGGTCTGCATCAGTAAGAGACCGTCTAAGGTTAAAATGAACTCTACTCTGTCTCCCTCAGCAGAGCAGCTGATGTTCATTTGTTCTGGTGACAAACACATCTGTGACACAGCTGGCTTTGACACTGGAGCTAGAAGACAAACAGAGTAACATAAGTGTGTACGATACAAAATGCAAAGCAAAATCCATTACCAGCTGGGGATGCAATAATACCAAACTTTAATAGTATGATTAAAAGATAAAATTAATTAAGATAGACTTTAATGATCCCACAACGAACTGTGGGAGTGCTCCTTCTTACATGGTGGTAGTATCAGTCTGTTACTGGAGGAGCTGTTTAAGGCCACCACAATCTCATTCAGGAGGTGAAAGGAGTTGTTCATGATGGATGTCAGCTTTGCTAACATCCTCCTCTCCTCCACTTCCTCTATAGCAGGGGTCGGGAACCTTTTTGGCTGAGAGAGCCATGAAAGCCACATATTTAAAATGTATTTCCGTGAGAGCCATATAATATTTTTAACACTGAATACAAATAAATGCATTTTTAAGTAAGACCAACAATTTTAGAGTATAATAAATCTCTGAATTTATTCTTTTTAATAACGTTGTTATACTGAAGCTGACCAATAATAAATAATACACTTCTTAACATTAATGCGACTTCTGGTGATGCATGGTCCCGATCATGCACCGATCCCCATAGCAACCGCTGTGTTTCGGATGTAGACGAACACTGCTGAGTGAAATCTGCGGTCATTAGCTCATAAGCAGTTTCTTTTCCGAGCTGTTCTGTATCGTTAAAATTGAACAAAATAACACGAAACACAACTGCTTACTCTCCTACTGATTTTAATTGGGACATTTTGCAACGACCGTAAAGACATTAAACCTGTTGTACTCGTTTGGAAGGCTGGGCGCAGAGGAGACCACCGGGCTCTCTCCGAAGGGAGGGAGAGAGGGAGATGCCTGGCCAAGGCTCTGTTCAGCGTGGACTAAAACACAGCACGGACAGTTCAGAAACAATTCGGAATGAGTTAAAAGGAATTTTTAAACAGACAAAGTAGTTTTCAAGACTGCATATTGCTAGCGGATCATTTTCTGACCCAGAGTGCGGCCGTGACTGGTTCTGATGAGGGCTTTATAGCAGGCAGCTGTTCTCCCATCTTCCTGGTACTGCGTACCGCCACTGAATGTTTTAGTGGTGCGCAGTACCGGACCGTACCGGCTTACTTTCACCCCTGTCTGCGAGCCAGATGCAGTCATCAAAAGATCCACATCTGGCTCGCGAGCCATAGGTTGCCGACCCCTGCTCTATAGAGTCTAGAGGGCAGTCCATAACAGAGCTGGCCCTCTTCACCAGTATGTCGAGTCTTTTCCTGTCCCTCTCTGTTCTTCCCCCTCTCAAGCAGACGACTGCATAGAATAATGCAGATGCCACCACATCTCTTTAATCATCTCTATAATTGATTAATTTATTTGCATTGAAAGCCCAACTGGTACCTCAATGCTGCTTCGTTGATTGTAAGTGACAGAAACACTCAATCTAGCTGAGCTGAGTTAATAGCTGTATTCCTTCTACTACCAACTCTGTTAACTATGGAGTCAGTATTTATTCCAGTTTCTACTTTGATTGTCTGAAAAGACTTTTGTTCTTTTCTTCTGTTTATGTGCACTCATTTCAGATTATCTCAGTCTTTACTTTTGCTGTCGTTCCAGTGTCTCTTTGCTCGGCTCTCTGTTTAAATGAGAGGTGCAGAGAAGACACAGGAGTCAGTACTGGTTACAGAGGCTCAGTACTAAATGACACGCTAACGCACTGACAGATTCTGTGTTTTTAGTTGAGGTAGGCCAGATAATATTCAATTTAAAAAGAAGACCCGGTGTGCTATGTGGAGTGAACACTGAGCCAGACTTGTCTAAAAATAACTAGCATAATAAATAAGGCTGCTTTGCTTGTCAGCAACAGGTCATATGGTAACTTAGAAGGCAGTTTAGCTTGGTGTGCTTTGATTCATTTGAAAACTCCTGGGATTTGCTCCACTGTTTTGGAAGGAAGGAATAACAGGAGTAAACAGGCAGACCAACTTTAAAAGTGACATATTTTCTTTCTAAATAAATGCTATAGATCTAATTTATGCTGATATTAAGCGTGGTTCATATGGATTTTTGGAAAATAACTGAATAACCAGTCTGCATTGGCATAAGCAAAGAAACTTAGCTTTAAAGTGTTGATTACACTTAAATTTCATAAATGACATGTGGTGGTAGAATAAGAGCGTTTAATGGGGCAAATAGAATTGTAAAATGACGATGCCCAAAGAGGCGTGAGATAATGAATGTACATGACTTTGTCTCGTTACCAAAAAAAAACCTTGACTTGACTACTGGAAAATAAAATGTGAAGACATGAATATTATGATACAGTTCCTCCACTATTGTTGTTTTTTTTGTTTGTTTTCTGTTTGTTTTGTTTTTTTTTTACTTACCTTGTATTTCTAGACGCACAGTCACATTTTTCAGTAAAGCGCCATTAGATCCATATTCTGTCAACAGGTAATCTCCAGAGTGTTTCTTCATTGCGTTTCCCAGTTTGAAGGTTCCATTTGAAAAGAATGCAAAATGGTTTACATATTCCTTATTCTGAGCCACATTGTGATTTTTGACTTTTAAAATCACGAATTTGTTATCCTTTGTCAACCTAATATCTGGATTTGCTGTATTTGTCAGATGAAATAGCAACAGCTGCCCTACTGTTCCAAAACATCGAGCTCCGTTAGGTTCAGAGAAGTTACATTCAATAGACCCTACAAAAACAAAACAAAACAATAAAATATTCAATGTAAAATACAGATAAGGACAAATTGTTGTTACTTATGTCCAACAGTCTTAGTGGGGAAAAAGAAATAAAACAAGACAACATTTTATGATTTCATTATATTTTTATATTGTTATATCATTTGATATATATAGTCTTTACTTTGTAGTAGTAGTATTATTTACTAATGAATATTTAATCTATTAATTGTATTTAAATTCAGTAGTTGTATTTGTAAACTTATCTACCTATCAGTTTTTTTCCATGAATTAGTGTCTATACAGTACATCATACCACACAACTGCAGTAACATACTTTTAAACTTAAATTTACCTTTTGCCAGAGTTGTTGTTGCCAGGGCGCTAAAGATCATGTAGATGGAATTCATTGTCTTTCTGTAACACATAAATCTATGTATACTATAAAATTACAAAATTTCATTATTTCATTATTAAGTTGTCTGTTTAAAGTTAGTCAGTTTTAATTGAAACTATGCCTGAACAGTATGAGTAGCATTTATGGAGCATCTATTTTCATTTTATTATTATAATTCATTCATTAGATCTTCTACTAAAGACTAAAATTGAAAAGTGTCACTCACCCTGTTTCACAATGGTGGGTGTCTTCTTCGTGTCTGTTTGAGGCTCATAGAAGGGTAGTTCATGGTCTTGTATTTTTGTTGTCTTGATACGTGATGAGAATCAAGGAAGCGGTTGTTGTTGTCACCCACATTTAGCCCATGAACTATGCACTAACATTGCCTGTTATAGCAGCTCTAACCTTGGTGAACATCTTCCATTTTCTAAATGCAGTTACAGTATATTTTTTGACGAGATTATGACTTAAAATGTAGTATGTACTGTAAGTATGTATTACCAGCTACCATAAAACAAATTTTGATTTAGGGCCATAGATTAGGCCACAGATTGTGAGCCTATGCTTCTGGTGCATGTCTGCAGAGGGAATTAATACTGTACAAAACAAACCATCCATCCATTTTCTGTAACCACTTATCCTCATCAGAGTTGCGGGGGGCTGGAATCTATCCCAGCTGGCTTAGGGCGAAACACCCTAGACAAGTCGCTAGTTCATCACAGTGCACATAAAGACAAACAACCACGACAAACAAGACGACTGTAACCACCAAACAAACCAAATTATCAAAGTATGGGCCATAACATAACTAGTATGTTAGGGTGTTATTGTGTGAAGCACTTTGTGTTACAATGTTTTGTATGAAAAGTGCTATACAGATTGATTGATTGATTGATTGATTGATTGATTGATTGATTGATTGATTGATTGATTGAAGATTAAACCGTTTAAGGCAGATTATCCTACTGACAAAAAATGCTATGCAATGATTAAATCCCACTACCATACTTTGGGTACAGCATTTACTTTTTAATTTGTGTTCTTTACAGTATGTTGTAAGGGCATCTTAAACCTGTTATGGAGATGAGGTCTTCCTGCAAAGGACACATACATGGATACAGATTTACTGTGTAACCAGTAAATGAAACTTACTAACAAACATCTGCATCACTAACTTCATCAGACAACATGTAGTGTCAAATTAAAACGTGAGAAAATGTGCTTGCTTAGTAAATACACTGAGAGCAGTGTAAGGCTTAAAAATATCTATCGTAAAACAGTAACAGTGTCAAGCCACAAGCTAGGTAGCTAGCCACTGCTCATAGGTTAAGGTCGTCCGCAGCACAGTGATAGCAGAAAGAATAGCACACAGCTTTTGAACGTCTTTAATGAGGTTTCCTGACGTGTGAGTTCTCATTTTAGCTGCAGTCATAACTACTGCTCAACTACTGCTGTGAATGAGTCATCTTTCAACATTTTCAGACTGACACTTAAGTACATAAATTCTCCTTGCTAAAGTGTATAGACCTCCTTATTCATTTAACCCTGTTATATTGTAATCCTGCCTGAAGATGGGTGGCGTTTTATTCCCGCAAAGGGACACATTAAGCATTTGTTATTTATTTAAAATACATGCAATACATTACTTACAAATATGTGCGTCACTAAACTTTCTAAGAGGCAAAATCTTAGAGAGTATATATATATATATATATATATATATATATATACTGTATATATATATATAGAGAGAGAGAGTATGTGCAATTAAACCAACCTGACTTTACCCTATTTAATATAAATACATAGTTATCACAATTAGAATTCAGAGTTCTCTTGCATCAGTTGTGTCAAATAAAAGCTAGCCTGTTAATAATTATTTCTCTGTATGGTGGTAAGACACGTACATGCTATTTATTAACTATATTCACGCCTTACTTATGTGAAAGCAGATGATTTGCCCTAAATTTACAGTACCTCATGTCACACTTCAGTGAACTGGTGCAACCAAATTCTGTGGTGGTATTTATACTTTTTTTCAGCACACAATTATAAAAGAAATGTTCAGTGATGACCTCCATGCAGGTCTTTAAATTCATGCAAACATATGGAACGTCTAAAACACAAGATAATAACATTACAAGTGAGTGCTGCTCAGCTGAGTAGTCTGATTGTTTGAGTTTTTCTTGAAGGAACACACTGTGGCCCAGTTTAAAATATTGCTGGTTGCTGTGTTGTCTCTGTTGTTTTCCTGACTGTATTTTAGATCACAATATTCAGGTTTGTCCAGTCCTGTTTGTTTCTGCTTCTTATCAATGTCCTGTTCTTCCCCTCTCTGCTGCCTTTTTTCTGAGACAGGGTTGACAGTAACGTCCTCCAGTGATGTTACTGGGCCACCATTCTGCTTCCAAATCCAGCCTAGGAACAAAAAACCAAGCAGGGGGTCAATCTCTCAGTAGCGGTAGCAGTAAATCAGTAAGGTGGATGAGTTTGTTTCACGTCAGTAGTAGAATTTTGATAAATCATGCAGTGAATTTGTTCTGATTTAAAAGTTAAGATAATAACCTCTTCCCTGCCTGCACAACAGGGTCACCCTTGTGATGAGGTCATCAAGTGGCTGCAGCGAGGTCATCCACACAGGAAGAAAGTCCCAGTTCTGCAGTCTTTGTGGCAAACAACCAGGTCTGTGCACCTGGAGCACGTTTACTGCTGCACAGGATAGAATTACCATAATGACTGGTACACCAATCCCAGTCATCACCTTCCACCCAGCCATGGAGAGGGCAAACACAAGGGATGGGAACAGCAAGAAGCAGAGGAGGAGGTACAAAATGGCAAACCAGCGGTACCTGTGTATGTGAGTTATTAATAGAATATTTTGATTTCCTTTGAAGCTTCACCTAACATCCTTAGATATTTTGTTAGCTATAGTTTGTTTCTACAAACTAACAGTACCTGGCAGTGCAGCGACCAAGGGCACAGGCCATACGTATGGGTAAGCGGGTGGCTGGTATGGGATACCACAGCAGAATACCAAGGAGGTTAAAGAAAAAATGACATAAAGCAACCTGAAACAAAAAAGGAGTTGATGTCGCCATAAAAGAGAGACAAAGCTTGCTTATGAACCACCTCATATACATTCTACCACCTACCACCCCTCAGCCACAGTTTAGTTAGGGTGGCCTTTTAATACTTCCCGGTGAATCTCGAATACTTTTTATTTTGGTGGTAGTAGTGAAAGAGACACGTTGTTTGCGTGTGGGTGTTTGTTGAAGTGAAAGTGACACATAGAGAGAAAGCTGGTCAGAGAGACGTACAAAAAAAGAAATTGGACCACATAGAGAGAAACCTAAAGACATTAGTATTGCATGTGTCAACACCATGGAGAGAGAGGGACTACATTTAAATGTTTTTGCCCTCCAGTGGCCAAATATATTAATGGCAGGAGTAATGACAGAAGTCTTTGTGTGTGTGTGTGTGTGTGTGTGTGTGTGTGTGTGTGTGTGTGTGTGTCTGCATGCATACATACCTGTGTGGCAGCAGCCAGCTTATCTCCTGAACTAGCAAGGGCTGCTAGTGTTGCTGTTGTAGTGGTCCCAAGGTTGGACCCCAGGGTTAAAGGGTAGGCTCTTTCAATAGTGATTACACCAATCCCTGAGGGTTTATAGTATTCTTACCATAAGTAAACTGAGGTACAATAGCTCTAGTTCTGCATTTGACAAAATCTAGATTGTAGTAAATTCAGCTTAAAACACAAAACACTATTTTAAAAAAAGTCAGGCAAAACCATAGACTGTATAAAAACTGGACCTAGTGTTTCTTTTATTGTAAAGATATTGTTGAAACTGAACTAATATCCTACACATGGAGGATTTTTAACAATAATGCATAACAATTATCTGTTACAGTTCTGTTAATGCTGTACCAAGCTAGTGGTAGAATATTGCATATACTGTAACTATAAGAACACTGAGGTGGTAATTTATTAATTTGTGAGATGGACAGGAAGAGGGGAGAAGGTTACTGGAATTCCCTGTTGCCTCCAGCTTATTTTCAAAGCAATAAGTAGTAATCAAAGTATTAAATATATTGTTGAATTTCAGAAACGTTTAGTAAACCATGATTACAAATCAATGCAAAGAAAATCAGTTCACACATGATATTTCTGTGTGTGTGTGTATTACCTATGAGAGGAGTGATGGCAGAGGTGAAGACAGAACTACTCTGAACCAAAAAGGTCATGCCTGCTCCCACTAATAGAGCCAGATAACCTGCCAGCCAGGTAAAAGGGAAGGGAAAATCTACAAGACAAGAACAAGACCAGAGCATGAATGTGTCCTCCTGCACATTGTCATTGTTAAAATTAAGATCCAGTTTAAGGTTAGGATCTTGGTGTATCTGTGATGTATTAAGGATTAGGCCTTTAATATTCCCACTGCATATTACCTGTATTAACAACTTTATTGATAACACTGGCCACCTGGCCCTTGAGCAGAGAGTTGAGCAGCTTAACCAGCAGTATCAGACAGCTGCACAGCACCAACAGGGAGCAAGCCAGGAGGATCAGACCTATGGCCAAGTCTGACAAAGAGGAGTCCACAAAGAGATGCCTACCTGGACAGATAAAAGATATAAAACATAACAAATGGATGCATGTTAAATTTAGTGATTAAAGCACCCAAAGTAGAAAATGTATGAGAGAGAGGAGGAGAGATGAAAGCCTAAAGACTTTTAAAAAAAAAAAACAACAACAACAAAATGACATACATTTCCGTGCATGTTCTGAAAGGTTGTATGTTCCCCAGGATGTTTCATTGTCCTGTCAGCAATGACAAACACACACTGAGGCAAAGAGATGGGGGAACAATTTGTGTAAGAAGTACACTTCTAGTTTCGATACTATGATCATATGAGACCAGTACCTGCATGGTTGTAGTTTGACACCATTTCTTCACCAAACTCTGGTTCCTAACACTCTGGTCTCCTGTAGCGATGGCTGTAATGACTGACCGATCCAGCTACACAGACAGAATCATGGTATGACATTATTACAGTTTGTTAAAAGTACAGTTTATTGCTGCCATTGATTGTCTACAGAGAGGTTACACAGGAAGTTACAGGGTGTTAATATGACCTGTTGTTTTATTTGTAACCAACTTGTTGGTTAGACTTTAGACAGTTCGCTCTTGTCATAACCTATAACATGATAAACCTACAGTATGTGTCCCTGACTGAGGCATGCATAGTGTCAGACTATGAGAGGTGTCTAGTTGCTTAGTTCCGCTGACACTGACACGTTTTTATTTCGTGCCTCTGAGCACCCTTGCCTATAATTTTGTGTGTGTAATAGGTAACCTTTTGATGTAGAATAGTTATGCAAAATCACTTTAATAGGTGACGTTTTCACGAGAGCCCTTGTGGAAATAACCCAACACAGTACCTGGATAATAGTTTTAGTGAGTGGCTCAGTGAGGACTTTAAGAAGTTCAGGAGCTTCTTCTCCGGTGCTGAGCTGTAGTGTGTCAACCACTGCCTGTGACATTCGCCTCAACAGCCCACTCACAGCTTCCAGAGGGAGAAGCACCAAAACAGACAGCCAGTTAAAACAGTCATGGACTGTAGCTCCAGCAAATGCCCTGAAATAAACTAAATTTTAGATTTTGTTCTTTAAAAAAAATAAATAGAAATAAATAAATATAAACCCAGGGAACAAACACAAACAGCAGTACCTTTCAAACTCATCTCTCTCTCCAGCCTGCATTAGAGCAACAATGGTGTTGGTCACCGATGTTCCGATGTTGGAGCCCATGATGATAGGAATGGCTGACCGAACATCCAGCACTGTATAGAAAGACATAATTAGACAAAATGTAACAAGACCATCTTGTCAAAGTGCTTGCGTCACACAGTTTAAGGGTCTGTAACTAAAATGGTTAAATACTTAAGTCCTATAACTCACAACCAGAAGAGACAAGGCTGACTATGATGGAGGTAGAGGTGGAGGAGCTCTGGACTAACACTGTCACTAGTATTCCCACCACCAGCCCTGCAACTGGGTTAGACAGAATGGTATTTTCCTGGAAGATATCTCCTGCTACCCTGCCTGGAGGGAGAGACAGAGACAGACAGTGGAATAAAGTTTAGCATCCACAATAATAAATGAAATAATTATTTGTCTGTAATAATACATGTGTTAATATATTTTATAATTTATCTCACATACGATGTGACTAACTGTGAGTACTGTAAAGTTGTAAGGTTAAGGAAACTGCTGATGAGGGATGGTGGCGAGATGAGACTGCTTACCTCCAGTTAGTTGGAAGGCAGAACTTAGAATGTCAAGGGAGCACACGAAAAGGTAGAGGAGCAGAAAGAGGAGTGGGATTTTGCAGAGAGCAGATACCACCGTTTTCACTTGTTGTGTTTTTGGCTGACTTTCCATGGTCAGATCCTGGAGGGCATTGATTATGGGTAATAAAAGCAGAATTAATACTGTCACATAACACATACAGAATACTCCTGAAAGGGTACAGTAACATATCATGCTAGGGGGGTCATATACTGTATATACGTGCAACAACGAGCAAGAATGAATTACATTAACTTTAAACAAAGCTGTGAGCTAAGCACAAATAAAATATAAAACAAAATACTTATAATCAGTACTACTTCAAGCACATCTGAACAGAAGTTTGTAGAAATACTGTTACGTCAACATACCTTTGGTTTTGATGAAATTGTGTCTGCTACAGAAAATGAATGCTGACTTATATTGCAACTGATAGCAAAAAATAAAGAAACAAAACCATAGAGGAGTGAGAGTGAAAAGATAAGAAGAGGATTATACTTTGTGTAGCATACATTACTTTTGTATAGGTAAATGAAAAAAGGAAAGGAGGCCAGAATGAGATTACAAAAACGAGAAAGAAGGAAGAGAGAAAAGGTAGAAAAGAAAGGGAGGCACTACTGTGTGGTGTATATTAACTCTAGAGCATCGGTGACTGGTGGTATAATGGATAGCCAAGACTCCTCCTTCTTTATTCTTTGTTTCTTTCAATCCCTCTTTGTCTTCATCTATAAATATATTACATATTTGTGTCCACAATGTGGTTTCAGTTTGATACACCCTATATGTGCCAATTAGGCTGCCACAAAACTGAAAATATGTCAGGGCAGGGACGCTCAAAATGGTCTCAAAACAGCACTGCCATATGCATAAAGAGAATAAAGTCAACTACAGCACAGATAAGTAAAATAGTAATATCAAGGATTAGACCTGAACTGCCTGTTTTCATGTTTATAGACTAAACCACCATTTTTCATATTGCATCCAAAATTAAGTAAGAGTACTTCTTTATGTTTTGTTTACACGTGTGGACACTGTTGATGGGAACTTGGGTGTGTACATCATCAGGGTTTACAAGGGTTGAGGCTGTTGTATTTTTGTTCTTATCAACCAATTTTCAGATATTTTATTTATAAAGTGCCAAATCATATCCAGACTTATCTGAGGACACTTTTCAGATAGAAGTGGGTCTATTATTGCAGGTCTGTTATTGTCTGCAAGGGTATATTTGAATGCCATTTTAAATACTTATTTTTTTCTCATTAGATTAGGTCGTTATTGAATCCTAACAATGAAATATCTGGTACAGCCTCAGAGAGCCATCAGCATGGCTGTAGACCAGGGGTGTCCAAACTTCTTTCAAAGAGGGCCAGATTTGACAATGTGAAGATGCCCCGGGGCCAATACTAACATTTAAAAATGAAAAAAATTAAGACTAAAAGTTACTGTTCTGTAACAATTTTATTTTCATCGTCACATTTATCTTTTTTTTTTTTTTTTTTAAATGTCAATGTCAGCAAAGCCACTCAAGCGTTAACAAATGGTTTTTAGATTTAGATTTCTTCCTTTCTTTCACATCTGGAGTCAGATAACAGAGAACAAATTGTATGGAACACGTTACTTTGGACTTTGGACATGCCTGCTGTAGACTCTTAGTCTTATTATATTATTTACTTCGTGATCTCTCATTGTCATATGTTCTTCATTTGAACCTGAATATGAAAGCTTTTCTCTTAGAGTGGAACTCCTGAACATCCAGATTTGATTCCTACATGAATTTAGATTTTATTTTCAGATTTTTTCACTTTGGTGTCAAGCAAATTATTCTACAGCATATCAATCATATGCAGACTAAATTCAATGTGTTAATATTTAATATGGTTGATTGTAATATCTCTCTAGGGGAAATTAGATCAATAAAACAATAGATACAATCACACCAATTACGTTTTCTCTCAGCTGAGTGCTGATTGTGTTTAAATCTATAATAAATCTTCTGAGATTACCTGCACAGGACATAGGGCATAGTTGCACATTTACAGACAGTAGATAAGACTTTGATTTGGTGATTTGTAGGCACTCCTCGTAGAACACGTACGTATTAAGAGAAGAAAATTGTGGGATAATGAACAATTACGATGAAACTACAGCTTTCCTGGGTCACTGGGGACGTTTCCAGCAGATTGTCTTCTTCCTCCTCTGTGCCAGCACCATTCCTAATGGATCCGGAGTTTTATCCATCATCTTTGTGGCTGCCATTCCCAACCACCACTGCCTGGTTCCTGAGCTCAACCTGACTCAAGATTGGCTCAATGTTATTATCCCAATAAAGGTAAATCACAGATTTGTGTCACAAATTTGACACAAATCTGTCAGAGTTGAAGTGTGGGACGTTTCTATTTTCTATAATTCTAGAGGGGTGTTTATTTGTGCTGAACGAAACGTAACGAAACGAAAGTAACGTTTTATTTCTCTGATCACTGGCTTTCTGACTATCCTCTGACTAGTCTCTCTCTCTTTCTCCACTACTGGCTCTCACTCTCTTTTCCCCACCCTCCCTCTGTTGCTCTCCCCCTCTGTCTCTCTCTCTTTCTCCCCCTCTTTTTCCTCAAAGGAAAGTTCTCCAGAAGAAACTTGGTGTCACCATTTTGTAGCATAGACTGCCAGCCAGACTCAGACATAGAAGCTGGTATGAGATAAACCATGTAGCGCTTGTGAAGTTTCAGTGTCTTAAATCTGGCAACCCATATGAGCTTTAGTCTAAGGCGAAAGTGGTGGGAGGAGAAAATTCTTTCAATATTTTGAATTCGGACTGCAGTATCCATTTTAACCACCAGGTACCAGTGTTACATATTTCTCTTTCGAGTTTATTTATAAAAGGTAACATCCAAGGTGACAACCATGTCACATGTTGAGTTGTTGTCTAAAGCCATTTGTCACCTTATAATTAATGTTACAATTAATGCTTTTGTGTTCTTTTCATTCAAATTCAATACATTTCAGACAAGGTGTTACCAACAAAGTTTGTCATTTTGTATGTCAGGTGGTGAATGGGGAACAGGAGCTGAGCAAATGCAGCAGATACAGACTGGATGTGGTCAGAAATCTCTCTGCCCAGGGTCTCATTCCTGGCAGAGACATCAACCTCGCAGACCTGGAGCAGGAGGGCTGTCTGGATGGGTGGAGCTACAGCAGAGACATCTACCAATCTACTATAGTCTCTGAGGTGAGTATATGCGTGCGCACATCTGCAATAGTTGTCTTTAAGGATTGTAACATTAACACATATTTGATTTGTTCTGGGATTCTTTGCAAATTTTTGAGAATTTTAAATGTTTTGTGGCTTTATTTTTCCTAAATGTCTACTTTAATGCATGATTATTCCAGTTTGACCTGGTATGCAGTGAGCAGTGGAAGCAGCCGTTCAGCTCTACACTTTACTTCCTAGGAGTTCTTGTTGGATCTTTCTTCTCAGGACAGCTCTCAGACAGGTCCTGAGAACACAAGTGCTTTGAAAAGTGACCTTTAAACCTAAATATTTAGTTCTCTTTACAACTATAACTATATGCAAAGGTGAAAATGTACATGACATGTTTTGTTTTTTTTATCCTGAATAAGAAATATGCCCTTCACTGTTCTCTCTGTGCTCATGAAGCATTTTGATCCCCACACACCCCTCAGCCTACCGTTTGGCCTTGAGATTTTTTTTTTTTTTTGTGTTAATTATGAGAAACATCATAAATCTGATATAAGCACAGACAGGTAGAAATATGTTCTATAAAAATAATTTCAGCAACTTTTTAAGTCCTGAACAGTCCTGTGTTTTGTTTTTTTTCCTTGGTCCTATTTTATTGTTGGTCTCCTCAATATAGATATGGGAGGAAGCCTGTATTTTTCACAACCATGGCAGCTCAGACAATTTTTACCTTTGCTCAAGTCTTCTCTCCTTCATGGACGGTGTTCTCCATCCTCCTCTTCCTCAGTGGTTTGGGACAGATAGGCAACTACTTGTCTGCTTTCGTGCTGGGTACATATAAACACCTCCTGCTGTAACTATTGGTACAATGTATTCTCTCCATTAGACGTAGATTTGTACTTCTCTCTCTGCAGGAACGGAGACCTTGACTGGCAATGTGCGGGTCTTGTTCTCATCACTGGGTGTGTGTCTGTGTTTTGCCATTGGCTACATGGTGCTCCCACTCTTGGCTTACTTTTTAAGGGACTGGAAATCTCTCCTGCTGGCTGTCGCTCTGCCTGGTTTGCTCTACATTCCTCTCTGGTGGTGGGTTGTACTCATCACATCACATCACATTACATTAAGATGATTCACATGACTCATAAAAGAGTTTCAGCCACAGTAATATCCTGATCTTGTTGTTCTTACTGTTAAGGGCAGTTGGTTTTTATTATCATTGTTCTTTCAGTGAACATGAAAAATGCTCTCTGAAAACCCTGAGAAGGACTGTCCAAACAAAGGTGTAATGTTATGATGCTTTGCATTTAGGATCTCGTCTTGTCAAATAGACAGATGAGGTTTATATCCACTGCATCAGAATTAGATGCATATTAATTACAGTAAAGCAGTCACTGCACGCTCCAACAATGCTCATAGAAATGTACAAAAAAGCAGAAATTAGAATCTAAGACACAAACACAGAGTAGTGTATAGGTTAATATAGTAATAAAATACTAAATAATAACAAATATATAATAAATCATAATGTTGTGGTAGACAGGTGTACATCAGTGACAAAACTGAAATGTAAACATGTTCTAAATGTGTATATATATATTATACCAGTCAAATGTGTACGAAGCTGTCATCAAACAAAATATAGATCATTTTATAATCTAAAATCTAAAATATGGTACTGTTTTTTAAAAGCTACTTCTGAAAGCCTCACATGACCTTCTGTACAAAGACAGACTTTGGGTGTGACTTAAATCAGTCAGACTCATTCATCTGCATCATCATTCAATCATTAATTCTGGGTGAACCTGACTGACTAGTAAGCTTATGTGAAGATGATCTTCGTACCAGCCCAACTGTGCTGCACACTGTACTAGACTATAAAGCAGATCCGCTGTTTGAAAAAGATTTAGCAAGGTAAAGTGGTGAATATGTTCTTAATATAGCATACACTTTAATAGATATTGATCTTCTTGGGTTGAGCCTCTTGTGCAGCGTATAGATCTGCTTTCTGTGCTGGGATCTCTGTCTGCTTCTCAAAACTGGGAATGCGTGGTGCATACTGTCTACTCTACACTGATTATGCATGAGTACCTCATATGACCCCACTACAAAATACCCAAGCTAACCCTTTAATGAAAGAGGAAAGAGCTTTTAAAGATCACAGTAATCTGCGATCTTTAAAAGCTCTTTCCTCTTTCATTGGGTACTTCACAACATTGTTAGGAAACCACAAATTATGAGTTATGATTTGCTCTTCCCTGTCATTTAATGCCACTGGTTAGCAGATGTGTAGGGTGGATAACTTTTTGCTCAGTCTTTTTGTGTGTGTGAAACTAATGCAAAAACAAAAATAAGATGGGCCTAACACAAGTGTTGTTGTACTCAAGTTCAGACTTGGCCTTAAAACTGGTCTCCTTCATCCGCATTCCATAAAGTGAATAAGCGTGGGTAAGCTGTCACTTACACTTAGCTTACCACTATTTGTGCTTCCAGATAAAATTATGTTGTTCCACCTGTTTCAGGAGCAGGGAGCGGTGACAGCTGTTAACAGTAACAAAAATTTATAATTATTGGTTGCATTTGAAGCAGGAAGTTTTACATCCTATCACAAAAATGACAACAAATAAATCAGCCAGTGCACTGGCAATTTAGTCCCAGACCACTGCAGTTGTGATCTTGATCTGGTATATGAAATATAATCCGGGTGCTCTTTGTCTGAGACTGCGATATGGCCGAGTAAAAATACAGTCAATACCAAGAAGAGATCAAGACCTTCAAAAAAATTGGTTTTGAGACTGGTCTCAAGACCAAGACAAATCTGGAGTACTCCAACACTGCTGTCTGATCCTGGTCTTGACCCAGTATCACCCTGCCTTGGTCTTGATTTGATCTTAGTTTAGGTGGTCTTGACTATAACACTGTTTAACACCACACCTGTCTAAAGTACCTTTGTGAAATTTGCCCCCAAACCTGTCTGTCTCTGTGTTGAAAACTGTGGCAGGTTCATCACAGAGTCTCCACGGTGGTTGCTGTCTCAGGGACGAGTAGAGGAGGCTGAGGCCATAGTGAGAAATGCTGCTAGGAAGAACAAAGTTGAGGCCCCACAGATCATCTTTCAAGACTACAGTGTAAGTTGGACTAAACAAAAAACAAAATTGAAAACATTTTGGGGAATAAGTCTGTCAAGTCTTTTTTTTTAAATGCACATTAAAACAGGTTTTGTTCACTGTTTATAATGACCATTACAACATCCGGAACTGAAGGAAATCATTTACACCAAGCAAAACCCATTTTAATGTTCAAAGGAGCGCTTGACTACTGTGAAAAAAATGCAAATATCTCATTCAATTCATTCATTTGACTAAATGCATATCCTACAGCGACTTCATGTAATGCATTAATTATGTGAAACCATGCTGAAATTGATTTGTTAAATCCACACTAGCATGTTTGTTTCTTGCAGACTGATGGGAGAAGTACCTGGTCTAAAAAAGAGGAACACCACACTGTCTTTGATCTGATAAAAACCCACAACATCAGAGCCACAACACTCATTCTCTGCTTGGTGTGGTGAGTCTGAGAATTTATTACACACACTATGCTGTACGGCCAAAAGCATGTGGACACTCAAACATATATATATCCATATGTGATTGTTGAGCATCTCATTTCAAAACCATGCGCATTAATCTGCTGCTAAAACAGCCCCGACTCATGTCTGAAGTTTAGAACCTGGCTCTATGCACATTTCTCCTTTATGGACATTTGACAACAGCCAGGTCAGCCTACACTTCATGTTCTAATGGTGGGCAAGTGGCGTGAATAACTTTTAAAAAATGTCATCTTCTATTTTTATATGTGGATTATTTTTACTATCAATAATCTGTGTGTAGGAGCCATTTTAACGCAGAAATGTATGGCCAGCAGGTGGCACTAGGGGTGCTTTCATGTCAATTCGTGGTAGTCTATATACGTAGGTGGGGCAGGTACGGCAAGGCACAGGTATGTTGCCGGAGGAAGAAAGTTTTTGACCGCCACACCACACATCACCACGTGTGTATTGTTTGTATATGGGCACTGCTTTATGGCAATAAAGGGTTGCCTTGATAAAAGATCCATGCCATTGTTGGAAATCTTGAATGTCCTAAAACATAACATTCATGATTGACATTTTACACATTTCCAGTCATTTTATAGACTACAAATCAATTAATCTACTAATCTATCTACGCTGATTGACTGTATCTGACTTCCCATCCTCAATATGTCTGCTCTCTGTATCTGTGTCTTGCCTAGGTTCAGTCAAGTTACTGGCTATTTTGGCCTGTCTTTGAACTCACTGCAACTCAGTGCTGACCCCTATATAAGCTGTTTCATTTCAGCAGCTGTAGAGGTGCCAGGGTACATTTCTAGCTGGCTAGCACTGCGATACTTCCCACGCCGGCCTTCTGCCAGTTCTGCAATGCTTCTGGGAGGCGTGTCCCTGTTCTTCATTCAGCTGGTGCCTCAAAGTAAGCAGCCAAAATTAATCACCCATAAAAGGACGCTAAGGCTTCTCACGCATAAAGGGCTAGGGCTGTCAATAAAAGCGGCAGCAGTCTTAATTATGCATAACTTTCAGCCTTAATATAATTTGAACAGATGAGTTATATAAAAATTGAATGGGGGACCAAAACTGTTTTGTTTTGTTTTTTGTACCAGGCTGTAAACATGTTTATTTCTGCTGTGAAGTTGGACATTTTAATATGGGGTCTTATGGAGTTTGACTCACTTTGTAGTCAGCCTCAAGTGGCCGTTAGAGGAACTGCAGTTTTTCCATGTTGGCTTCACTTCACAACTACGGAGGTTCTCGCTTGGTTAAAACTCAGAATAAACTACGACAAGAACAACAGAGAGTAAAGATAGGTAAAGATGACTCAAAGAGACACTGTCAGGCAAAACTTTAAATTTCACTGAACATTTTGCAGTGGACCTATCATTATGGTGCACCGCATACTGTTTATGGTAAGCCTGAAAGACATCATTAGTGGGCCACTAGCAGCAATAGTTTTTTTTTTTTCTTTAACTCAGTTGGTTTATTAGTAACAATAATAATTAATAATATTTGGAGCCTCCCTTCAAAAAGTTTTTACTTTTCAGGAATTAAATTATCGGATCCTATGTTTAAGAAACTATTTTCCATCTCCTTCAGCTTTACCAGAGGTGTCTGTTGCACTGGAGATGCTGGGTAAATATAGTTTTACCACCAGTTCCTCACTGATGTTTGCCTACACAGCAGAGCTTTACCCAACAGTGCTCAGGAGCACAGCGACAGGGACATGCGCCACATTTTCCAGAGTCGGCACCTGCATCGCACCTTTTTTGTTACAGCTGAGTGAGTAAACTGGTTTTAAACTTTAAACTTATGTCTGCACTGATACAAAACAGGCATGCCAGAGAGGACCCAGGCTTCTCTCTTATCCTAATTTACCCTTGCCCTCCTATAGGTGTATACAATAAGCACCTGCCTTACATTATACTGGGGACTCTGGCTGTTGTTTCTGCCTTTGCCACTCTTTTCCTACCAGAGAGCTTTGAACAACCTCTACCTGAAACTTTTCAACAGATGCATAAGAGAGGAAGGTGAGGTGCTACTACTGTGAAGAAACAATCTCATAAACTAATGAGTTTTGATGTTTTGACATTTAAGCTATGAAGTGACAATGAAGTGAGGAAACATTTAAAAAAAATCAAAACTAGTTACCCCACAGTCTGGAGAACAAATGTCTGTCTTTTTTTCTCTTTAACAGGGTGAAGTGTCCCTGCAACACTCACACAGAAACACCAGAACCTGCTGTGCTTTTGGAAAGTCAACTGTGATTAAATAATACACTGAATTGACATATAGCAATTGTGTATCATGACTACTGTACTCAAACTGATCATTTTACCCAGTAATAAAAAAGTAAGAAGGAAATGGCAACACGTTTCAATTTAAGCTTTGAATTTGACTGTTTTCATATTATTCACTTGTAATTCCGGGTAATCTGTAATGTGATCCAACATGCCTGAAGCTTGTTAATACTTTACAGTTGAAGATCAAGTGGTTATTATAATATACAATACATGCACAATACATTATAACCACACCTTCGAGTGGGCGTGGTAATAGACATTGCATATCCGTGTCTTACAGTCAAATGCCCTGCAGCTGTAACTAACTGTATACTTAACATTTCCAGTTTCCACTCCCAACATACGAAAAACGTCTTCAAGCAGATATATAAGTTACAAAAAGATAATGTAGTGTTTGTTAGTTTTAAGTAGGGCAGGCCATATCCAGGTAGGAAGGCGTTTTTTTTTGTTTTTTTTTATTGGAGCAAGAGAGGCAGCATGAGCGAGGAACTCCATGTTCTGTTTAACAATGAAGACCACAAGGGAAACGTAAACTCCATCAATGAACAATGAAAGTCGGTTGCCTGATCAATTTTGTTTGATTTTGACTATGGAAATATAGTCTGTACAGCTGGATTACCTGTTTTACCTGCCTGTGTGCCGGGTGCGCTCGGAGCCACGTCGCAGTATGCGCTATAAGGAAATGTCTCTAATGCTATAGCGTTCAGTTTATGTTTGGGCACGGAGGCAGTGTATAGAAGTAAGCCCAGAAAGAGAAGGATTTTTTTTTTTTTTTTTTACTATGGCGGATTATATCGACTCCATCGCTTTTCTGGGTCAGTGGGGACGTTTCCAACAGGTAGTCTTCTTCCTGCTCTGTGCTAGCATCGTGCCCAATGGATTTGGTGCCTTCACCCTTGTTTTTCTGACGGACACACCGAGTCACCACTGCGTAGTTCCTGATGTCAACCTGACTGAAGACTGGCACAAAACTATTATACCAATAAAGGTGAGATTACATTTTTCTCAAAATTTTTTACGCATAAAAGTTATTACAAGAGAGTAAAACATTTTAGACTTCGGGTGCGCCGCAATGTAGAGCCAACCCGTGAACGAACTAAGTACTGTATTGTAAGTGACATTTGCATGTAATTCTTAATGTGATCATATAAGAAGTTTCTAAATAATATTTCAATTAAATGGTAATAGAGAAAACGGGCATACCAAAGTGGATAAAATGTTCAATATTTTGTCTGCTGAGATAGATATCCACCATACAAAAATTTGATATGAAGCCTGTTGAACTCCCTGCTGTATAGAATCAACTGTTACAGCAGCCAATAAAGTAGTACTGCTAAGTTAATCTAGTACTGCATCTGTATGGATCAAATCATACAAAGCAGTACAGCTACATTCCCTGGCAGGATATACCATAGGTAAACAGTTATCACCACCACATTGTTGCATCATAAATGTGTAAATCATAACTTTTCCTTGCACAGAAATGTTACCAATAAAGTTTCTGTAAAAGTTTGTCTGTATTTTGTGTATCAGGTGGTGAATGGGGAACAGGAGCTGAGCAGATGCAGCAGATACAGACTGGATGTGGTCAGAAATCTCTCTGCTCAGGGTCTTGTTCCTAGCAGAGATGTCAACCTCACAGACCTGGAGCAAGAGGGCTGTCTGGATGGGTGGAGCTACAGCAGAGACATCTACCAATCCACCATTGTAACGGAGGTAGTGTGTGTGTATCTGTGTGTGTGTGTGTGTGTGTGTGTGTGTGTGTGTGTGTGCGTGTGTGTGTGTGTGTGTGTCCAAAACTGTGAATGAGCATATTGTGTTTCTTACTCCTCAGTTTTTATTCAGAAACTGCCTATAGTCTGTTTGTTTCTCTTCTGTTTGTCTTCTCTTGCTGTCTCTGTACAGTATGTGCACTATATACGATCCTTTCTTTACTGTCTCTTTTTTTTCTCTCTAGTGTGTCTATTTAAGGTAAGACATTCCCCTGCTGCATTCTGATCAGTCTGGGATCTAAAAAAAACCCAACCCAAATCATAGTAGCGAACCAGAAAAACTACTGGGATCATGTTACAGTCAGCTTTCTTATCATGCAATGCATGTACAATACACCAGTTTTCATTAACCTGATTATTAACCATAATTGACTTAATCTTTTGACTCCACAATAAATAGCTGCAACTCTTCTTTCTAATCCAACCTGCTACTCCAGCCTAGTCATTAATGCACTTCTCTCTCCATATTTGCTTCTCACGTGATTTATATTTGCATGTGTTGAGAACGTGGCTTTGATGTCTTTTATGCCTTTGTTGTTGACTTGGGAGTGCACTTTGTAACCCGCAGTGCACAAAACAAGTTCTGCAGATCAACAAAATGAAATAACAAAATGTTTTATCTGTAACATGATGCTAGCATCTGATGCATCATTACACAGTTCAGGGAAGGACAATGAATGGAAAAATACTGATAGAAGTGTATGTATCACCAATGAAGAAGACTTCCTGTGTAATCCATATTTGGTATGTAAGCAAAGAGCTTCCACATCCCACATATAATTAAGAAAAGAGGCAAGAACGTTTGTGGGATTTGTTAACCATAAGAAATATGTTAGAATTCCAGCCTCATTGTTCAACTATAATTAAACAGGACCAGAAAGCCTTTTTCTTCGATATACTCCAAGAGATAATTGTACACTCACATAAATAAATTGTGGAAGTATAAATGGGAAGATATAGCATCCTTGTATGTTTATATACACATCCACACACACATAAAGAAATGCACAGATCCATTACCTCTGACAGTGATGCAACAATTAAACATCTGGGGAAAAATAAGGCAAAATAAATAATTAAAAATCAAATAAAGAATAATGTTAATTTCAAGAGAAAATTAATAAATCAATACCACAGCTTGTAACCCAAAAATGTCAGTTAGCCAATTGTTCTTATTGCCATGTATCATTTAATTCAATATCTGCAAGTCTTTTACCAGCATATTTAAAGAAGGCTGTCCAAGTCCAAACAAACATCCATTTTACATTTAAATCTGTATGTTAGATATTCTATTGGTTATAGCTCAAATATCAGTTCATGCCAACCCCGAATTGTAGATGGTGTATTATCAATCCATCTGAGCAATATATTTTTCCAGGTAGCAAATTTAAGAATCCTGAGCAGCCTTCTTTGATGTGACCCTTTTTAATATAAGGACTGGGTAAATCGAGAAGCAAAACCTGAGGTTCAGCATCAAGCTAGACATTAAAAATGAAATTATAAGTTAACTAACAATTTTACCCCAGTACTCATCAACATGGTTACATGTCTACGTACATTGTCTATAACCTCCCACTTCCACTTTGAGCACCTTTCAGTCAAACCAGTCTCTGGTTCTATTACATATGGAAATCTCCATATTTGTTTTGTTTGAACTATTGTAAGATTAAAATCAGTTCTCCATATGCATTAAAAGTACAACCCCAATTCCAAAATAGTTGGCACGCTGTGTAAAATGTAAATAAAAACAGAAACCAATGATTTGAAAATCATTGCAAAACCATATTTTATTCCCAATAGAACATAAATTGATGGGAGCAACACATCTCAAAAACAACTGTCTGTAAACGTCTGCGAAGTGAAAAGATCACTTGCTGGAGTTTTAGGGGAAGAATGTTGTCCCATAGTTGTCTGATGCAGGATTCTAGCTGCTCAATGGTCCTGGGCCTTCGTTGCTGGATTTTTCGTTTTATGATGCGCCAAATGTTTTCTATTGGTGGAAGGTCTGGACTGCAGGCAGGCCAGTTCAGCACTGATACTATTCTCCTGCAAAGCCATGACGTTGTGAAGGATGCAGTATGTGGTTTAGCATTGTCTTGCTGAAATATGCAAGGCCTTCCCTGAAAGAGACGTTGTCTGGATGGGAGCATATGTTGCTCTAAAACCTCTATGTACTTTTCAGCATTGATGGTACTTTTCCAGATGTGTAAGCTGCCGACGCCATAGGCACTAATGCAACCCCATACCATCAGAGATGAAGAGTTTTGAACTGTCCGCTCATAACAAGCTGTATGGTCCTGCAGGACACATCGCCCATGGTTTACAAAAATAATTTCAAATTTTGATTGATCTGATCTCAGAACAGTTTCCCATTTTTCCTCAGACCATTTTAAATGAGCTTTGGCCCAGAGAAGACGGCGGCATTTCTGGATTGTGTTCACATATGACTTCTTCTTTGCATGATACAGCTTTAACTTGCATTTGTGGATTGCATAACGAACTATGTTCACAGACAGTGATTTCTGGAAGTGTTCCTGAGACCATGCAGTGATTTCCAGTCGAGATTCATGCCTGTTTTTAATCCAATGCCATCTGAGGGCCTGAAGATCATGAGCATCCAGTTTTGACCTTTGACCTCGTCCTTTGCGCACAGAGACTCCTCCTGATTCTCTGAATATTTTGATGATATTTTACACTGTAGATGGTGGGATCTTCAAAGTCTTTGCAATTTTACATCGAGGAGCATTTTTCTGAAAGTGTTCCACATTTTTTTAGAAGTAGTTTGTTGCAGATTGGTGAACCTCTGCCCATCTTTACATCTGAGAGGCTCTGACTCTCTGAAATGCTCCTTTTATACCTAGTCATGTTACTGACCTGTTGCCAGTTAACCTAATTAACTGTCAAATGCTCCTCCAGTTGTTTTTGATTGAGATGTGTTGCTGCCATCAATTTCAAAATGAGCTAATATTTTCCATGAAATGGTAAAATGTCTCAGTTTCAACATGTGATATGTTGTTTATGTTCTATTGGGAATAAAATATGGGTTTGTGAGATTTGCAAATCATTGCATTCTGTTTTTATTTACATTTTACACAATGTCCCAACTTTTTGGGAATTGGGGTTGTACTTCAATATCCTATTAGTAAAGTTGGGCTCAGCATGCCCCTGACTGAGATCTGATTTCTTGCCTCTAGCAAGGAGTAGACGTTCCATCTATGAAGTCTGGCAGTGAATGAAACTGCTTTGATTCTGAATAAAGCTATAATTTTATACTGTATATTGGAGCCAGCAAAGACAATGTTTTTGAACCACGCCTTAACTTTCTTATTGCTTGCCAAGCTTAAAGACTTGTTCTAATTTTCATGTAATTGATCCTGAGACTGGATGTTTTATATGTCATATCGGAGCAGCAGCAGCTGAGTGAACATAATAAATGTCTTAAATCAAGAAATGATCCTAACACCAACATGAATCTTCCAGTTTGACCTGGTGTGCAGTGATCAGTGGAAGGAGCCGTTCACCACCACAGTTTTCTTCGTGGGAGTTCTTTTTGGATCTTTCTTCTCAGGACAACTCGCAGACAGGTAGTGATGTACAGTATACATGCAGTGCTTTTAAACCTGTAATCCAACAAGAGGTTACATTAAGCAATGAAACATCAAATTGTGTTGCATTTTTGTTGGTACTATATTGTATGATACACAGTGGTATTACTGTATTGCTCAAATACCTAAACTAAAGTACAGTACATTTGTGCTACTTACTATATTTCTACTCCAGTGCATTCCAGAGGCAAATATACATTTTACACCACTACATCAGTTGAACAGCTGTAGTTACTAGTTACTTTTATTTTACATAAAAATGATCAACCTATATAACACAAAATTATAATTGCTATAGATAAAAGGCCCTGCATGCCCACACAGATGTTATATTTTCAGGTTGAAGCTATGAAAACCTATGATATTTATGATATTCTGTATACTAAGACTATGATTTATTTGCCTCACGATAGATTTGGAAGAAAACCTGTTCTTTTTGCAACCATCGCAGTTCAGACGGCTTTTTCCTTTGCTCAAGTCTTCTCTGTTTCATGGACTATGTTCACCATCCTCCTGTTCATCAATGGTTTGGGACAGATGTCCAACTTTGTATCTGCTTTAGTGCTGGGTATGAACATTGTATAAATATTATATTATATTACATTATATGGTAGTTTTACACATTTATCAGATTTTGAAAAAATGTAGATGCGGTTAACTAAGTTTGTTTAAAAAATACATGTCTATTTACCTTTCACTTGTTCACCACGTCCCTCTCTTTGTACTTTTTTATCTCTGTGTGCAGGTACTGAGATGTTTACTGGCAATGTGCGTGTAATATACGCATCTTTGGGCACATGTTTAGCCTTTGCTATTGGCTACATGATGCTGCCTCTCGCTGCCTACTTTTTGAGGGACTGGAAATCTCTCCTGTTGGTTTTGTCTGTGCCTTGCCTGGTCTACTTCCCCCTCTGGTGGTAGGTTGTTGCACTCGCTCCAAAATCTTGCCATGAATTACAATAAAATTCATTTCCAGGGGAGCGTGTTTGTGTAATGAGAAATCTTAAAGCTGGAACCTATTCTGCAGACTTTCTTTCCTTCTAATGTACCAATCAATCAGCTCAAACCTGAGTTATGTAGTGTCTTAATGTATTTGTAAATTATTTTATTCCTCATTTTTAAATATATATATTTATGTTTTTTATCTTATAGGGCATGTCCAATATTTTTTGAATTGTGTTATTGTGTTTTTGATGTACTGCTGCACTCAAAAAAATATTTAGGCCACTTATGTATTTCAATTGCATAGAAAGTTTCCATCCATTTGAATTAGATAGTTTTACCAACAAACTTAATGTGAAGCAAGTAATAAGATTTATGTAATAGTACTAATAAACTCAAAATGACTGCATGCATAAACCTGGCTACTGTGTACTGGAAGCACATTTAGTTTAGAGTACTATGTACTACATGTAATTAAGTACATGTAATTCACATACATGAAGGTCGCGGGGGACTGGAGCCTATCCCCGCTGACATTGGGTGAGAGGCGGGGTACACCCTGGACAAGTCGCCAGTTCATCGCAGGGCACATAGAGACAAACAACCATTCACACTCACATCCAGAGTACCTGAAGAGAACCCACACAGACACGGGGAGAACATGCAAACTCCACACAGAAAGGCCCCAGCTGAGGTTCGAACCAGTGCTAACCACTGCACTATGTAATTCAAATGGATGGAGATTTTTCTGCATTTTGGCCTAAAAATCTTTTTGAGTGTGTGTTGTGGTGTGTGTTTATATCTACAGTAATTAAGCTGAGGGGAGGTGTGTGTCATATTATTGTCCAAGCCAAATCAAATCAAATTTCCTCAAATTAAATATAACATCTGAACGTTATAACCAAAAGTTAAATGCTTTCCTGGTGTTAAATTTTTTCAATTTCACTTAAACACCTGCTCATTACGAAGGTGCCAAAGCTAACAAATCAAAAGTTGCAGAGTTTCCTATAAAATCTGCTGACAGAAACAAATGTCAAATAAATGCTTTGTAATTTGCATTCATGTATATATTAAGACATATATGAATTTAGTTTCATTGTGTTCATTATTAATGAATTAAACTTCTATATTAGTATTATAAAGTGTAATAATGGTATTAAAACGTATTCTCTGTCTTTGAAGCGCCTCTGCTCTAGACTGAACCTCGCTGTCTGTTTATCTGCTGTTTAATGAGACAGGCTCATCCCAGAGTCTCCTCGGTGGCTGCTCTCTCAGGGAAGAGTGGAGGAGGCAGAGGCCATAGTGAGGAAGGCTGCTAAGTGGAACAAGGTTCAGGCTCCGATGGTCATCTTTCAAGTTGATAAGGTAAGTTAGCTTGGTACATAATTTATGCAGGACTAAACACGAGAACTTAACCCCCTCAAAGAAACACAATGGGCAATGTGTCAGAGAAATATCTTGAATACTGTGAGAGAAGAAATCCAACACGAAGTAAATGGCATTGTTAACATCAGGTAGAAATCTGTTAAGGAAATTCTTTTGTCAAAAATAATAAGAATAATTTCCTTTACAATGTGTTTCTTGCCCATTTCAAGAGAACAGTGTAAAAAATGTTATAAAAAAGGAAAATGATTTCTTGGGGCACTTTGAAGTGCACACTGGAGGTTATTAATGTCACTGCACGAATCTAGTCATTTCAAAAGCAAATTTGTCAATACATCTAAATGTAATTTTATTCTCAGGTTAAACATTTGGCATATTTCAAACAAAAATAAGGAGATACAAAATACAAAGTCCAGTTTTTAGCACAATGAACCAACAAGTTTGATATTTTATACAACATGTAAAAACATAAGAACATCATCTACTATGAGAATATTAGACATATTTGTATATTGTCTGAAAAATCACTTTGTTTATTGTTGTTTCATTGCTTTTTACACCTCAGCAAACAGAGAATGAGACTGTAATTTTTGTATTTTGCAGGGTAATGAGAGAAAGACCGACTCTAAAAGAGTAAATGTCTTAGACCTGCTGAGGAAGAGTGACATCAGGACCACAACATTTATTCTCTGCTTGGTGTCGTGAGTCTCACCTTAAACCTACAATGAGAGTCATAAGTCACAATAATATTTATATTATGTCTTTTTCGGTTGGACGAAAGACATGAAGTGTCATTGAATGTTGTTTCTATTAACATCCCCGCTTTATGTCTGCATCTTTGTTTTGCCCAGGTTTACTATGACTGTTGGATACTATAGTCTGTCCTTTAACACTGCCAGACTTCATGTTGACCCCTACATCAGTTGTTTCATCTCAGCAGCTGTGGAGATACCAGCATACATTTCCAGCTGGCTGGCTCTGCGATATCTTCCACGAAGAGTTTCCGTCATTGGTACATTGCTCCTTGGAGCAGTGCCACTGTACCTCATTCAGGCCGTTCCTCAAAGTAAGCAGGAAGAAAATATTCTCACATTTTTTGCTAAGTTTTCCTAGATGATAAAGTGGCTACATGATCTTTGATCAAAACTTGTGTGTGTTTGTATTATGTTTTATGCATTTAAAAAATGATCTTTCTCGTCCTTTAGATCTATCAAACCTGTGTATTGCACTGGAGATGTTCGGTAAATATGCTATTACCACTGGTTCCTCCCTGATGTTTGCCTACTCTGCAGAGCTTTACCCAACAGTACTCAGGAACACAGCAACAGGGATTATGACCACAGTTTCCAGATTGGGAAGCTGCATCACACCATTTTTGTTAAAGATGAGTGAGTAAACTGGGTATAGCCTGGGCTGTTAAATCTGATTTCACTTGGTGTGTAAGCTATACACACACTCAGGTCTTTCTCACATCTAAACTTACCGTTTTCCTTTCTTAGGTGTATATTTTAAGTACCTACCTTATATTACATTGGCGACTGTGGCTGTTGTGTCGGCCTTTGCCGCTTACTTACTCCCAGAGAGTTATGGAAGACCTCTACCTGAAACTATACAACAGATGCATAAAAGAGAAAGGTAGGCTGCAGATGGCCAGAAACACGACTCCAAATGTATGATAATGTTGCTCTGTAACTGCTGGATGTTTAATTAAGCAACTGTTAGCCAAGAAGCTCACCGTATTAACTGAAAAGGTGACACATTCACAGCTTCTCTTGTCAAGTTGCAAAAAAGTTAGGTTTTTGCAAGTTGAAGGATTATTTTAACACTTACTGTAATATATATTTACTATATGTGAAGGACCTAAATCACAAACCTGGTCCTTTCTTTGTGTAGTAGTCCTGTTGTCTTTCACTAAAACTTATGAAACATCTTCTAAGTGAATATGATAATGTGACAACAACCATTGTAGTGAATGCAGCTTCTTGTGATGATGATAATGAAGTTTATAGCAGAAGAAATATTCATATCTCTTCTTAGTTGCCTGTATTCTATGCAGAACACTACAACTAATGTTTTTTTTTCCTCCTTATAACAGAATAAAATGTCCGTGCATCACTGGAAAAGAAACCCCAATACCAGTGACCCTCCTGGATAGTCCATTATGATTATCTAGAGCTTTACTGGTGTAGGTCATGTGTTAAATATCATTGCTACTGTTTACATTGAGAATTTGAATTTTTGAATTTTAGTTCTAAAGTTTACCTTTAGTTCAACACTAGGAGTTGAGGTGGGGGAGGCCGGAGGACATCAGAGATAGAGACCAGAAAACGTAATGTATTTAATTTTACAAATTTACATTTAAAATTTACATTTAATGTATAAAATATGATCCAGTTCCAGGGCGCTGGTGCTCAGTTGGTAGAATGGTAATGTACGAAGACTCAGTGCTTGCTGCACTGGGTTCAAATCTGACTTGTGGCCCTTTGCTGTGTGTCAATCCCTGCTTTCCTGTCACTCTTCAGCTATCTCTGTCAAATAAAGCTTGAAAAAGCCCCAAAAATGTGGGCATGGGCACGATTCCCAGTCAGTGTAGCATCAAAATTATTCAAAAATCTGTTTTGTGGTAAGAAAGTTACATAATGTTTTAATACACTTGAAAACATCACTCTTCTCCAAAAATGTCAAATTGAAATGGTGGAGTTATAAATGGAGTGAAGTTCTTCATGTGACCATTTTTTGCTTTTTAAACATTTTTCTTCTTTTACTTTGCTTTCTTTTTGTCTCATTTTTACATTTGCATGTACACAACATAAAATCTTCTCTTAGAGCTGTTTAACGTGATAGACATATACAAATAAACATGTTACAAAATGTATTTTGTTTACAGAAATAAATGTTCTAGTATGTAAGCAAAAGTTTTAAGGTTGTTGGGGAATAAAAAAGTGTTTTTGTTGTGGAAATCTAACACAAGTTCAAAGAGGCCTTTGTATGTTGCCCCTTAAAGACTTGATATGACACAAAAAGCCTGCTAGGTTGTGCACTGCACTTATTTTATTTATTTCGCATCCATGCCAATTATGGCTGTAATACTGGAGCTATAATCTTGGATCCATTCCTAGTTCACAGTTGTGAGTTCAAAGAATGGCCGAACAAATGTTGTACATTGGGTGTGATGAGCTGGCAGATGGACTGAAGGCAAAGCAGTCTGTTTTTTTTAATTTTGTGGTACAGTAAATAAGTTTCATTGAATGAAACTAATAATAAAGATAATTTGAGTACTCATTAATCTTTTTATTCATTAACGTGGAAAATCCCAGTCAGTGAGAATGTGTCTATAATATGCCAACATTTAGTGGAATAGAGTCAAGAGAGCAGGTGGAACACTTTAGTTGCTTCATAACTTGATTGAGATCTCTTCATTGAGATTGGTATTCCAGTGACATTATTACTTAAAACTTGAGTGAATTCATTTAGGGAAGCTGAATGAATTATCATACCAAAGGGGAAAATAGCAATAGACAGAGTTTTCTGTGTAAACAAATAAACGCTATAATTTGTTTTAATACTAACTTTTATAATTTGTGCTGTTTGAAGGATCTGTATGTTTCAGTCACTCTGTTTTTTCAGTGATGGAGAGACATATTCCTCCAAATTCAGTGTACTAACATTTTCTCATCATTACACTGTTTGTAGTTGTTTCTACCAAACAAATAAATTCAAACAGTAGGTAAACAGTGTCAAACGATCCACAGTTTATCTCAGAATATAAAAGTGAAGTGAATTATCGACTTTATTTATAAAGTTTACATGCATTCCCCTGGGTCATGCATTTAATGAATTTTTCATGCATGGATACTCAGTGGAAGGGGCTGTTCAGCTTCAGTTTTTTTTTTTTCCTGGGAGTTCATTTTCGATCCTTCTTCTCAGGACAGCTCTCAGGTACCAAACAACACCAATGACTTTAAAATTTGTTGCGAATGTTCTTTTAGTTTAGTTAAGGAGTGTAGAATATTTTTGATATCTGTATTTTTTATAATATGTTATTGTTCCTGAATATGTCTTTGATTTAGTTTTGTCACTAATGTCTTTATTTATGATCTGCACGTCTGTTGTGCATTTCTCTTCTGTTTTTGTGCAGGCACTGAGATCTGGACTAGCAAAGTGCAGGTCCTGTTCTCGTCTATGGGTGTATGTTTAGTCTTGATGCTGCATCTCTTTGCTTACTATTTAACTGGACTGGAAATCTCTGTGGTTTGGTATCTTCTTGCCAGCCCTGAAATAGTTCCCCCTCTGGTGGTAGGTTGTACTCATAACAAGAAAACATTTTCATGGTAGTTTTACCTTGCTGTGTGCTATAGATGTTTTGGATTGAATGATTTTGCTCTTATCAGGAGACAGAAATAATAACTAGGCTCTTGCATTAGAGAAATATTATAAATGGCATTCACCTTTTTTTCTGATCCTACCTGAACCTTTCTGTTTCTCTTTATGATACAGGAGCAAGTTCTTCCCAGAGTTTTGTGAATGAAGAAACGTGGAGATACTGAGGTTTGATACATCCTGGGGACAGCTGCCATTATGAGTCTGGTGTCGTGAGTATCCTGTCTGAGCATTTCAGTCACCAAACATTAACGGTTGCTCATTTATACTGTGTATTTTAAAAACCACAGTAAGGGGAATGGGTGGTGCAGGGGGAGAACTTCCTGCTTGGTTGTACATTCAACAAACACAATTGGCAGGCTTACACTGCACTAGCAACTCCTACTACTTGGGCCCAAACCTCCAAGTGGAGTACATGGGGGCGAATGTTAACCAGTAACACAGTAGATAATGTGATTACTTGTTCTGGTGATGAGTAGTGTTCTGGATAACAATTTGCAATATTATTATACTGAAATGCATAGGTATACCTTAATAAAGTGTTTACTCAGGGTATTATATACACACACACATATATATATATATATATACACATTTATGTGTAAGAAAGAGAATGAAATTTAAATCCTGCGTACTTGCATTTCTACTGCATGTAATATGGAGTGTCAAAAAACATGCATAGGTTCACACCTCCTTCAAGCACTTGTTTTTTAAGTTAAGTATGTGTAGTTCACCTAAACTCTTCTTAATCATTGTACCTTTCTTTCATTTCATTCCTTTTTTTAGTTTTCTTTCTCTCTTTTTTCTTGTTAATTCTGCTCATACTTTTATCTTGTACGTTAAGCTCTGTCTAATGTGCTTGGTTTGTTTAGTAAGTATCATTAAAACATCATCATCACTCTGAGAGGCGTGACAAAAAACATCAGTCTTTACAGTGAATGTCCCAGTTCATGGTCATTTCATTTGTTTGTTTGTCTAGAGTCCTAACAGCAAGTGTCATTCATCACTCAAAAAGAACATTCAAAACCTGTGGTGCTTTCCAAAAGTCAACTCTGATTGTCTGAAGCATGACTTAATGAATGAGTTGTTAGTAAATGTTGTTAGTCTCATTCCTACTATTACTTTTCTTACTTTTCAAGTTTCCTATAAATGGCAATCAGTACAAGTACATTACATGACCTTTTCATAGGGAGTGAAATTACTTTACTTACACAGAGGAAACAAGTAGTTGAACATACCATAATTTTAGTGTAAATTATATTGTGCTTGAACATGAAAGATGTACACAAAATATTCACAAGTCAGTGTAAAGCTAAAGGTGCTGTAAAACCCAAAGTGTGACTATATTAAATCGGTAACATTGAACACAACAAATTGTTTTATGTATACTTTATTTACTATTTTCACAGAAATTAATTAATTTTATTATGACACTTTGACATTACTGCAGTTTTGTGATAATATTTGAAGGCACCATTATATTATTTGAATAAATGTCATGTTCCTCGTTCCCGTTGAAGTTCCATGCCGCAAAGCAAAACTGACAACATGGACAGACATGATGTTTGTCCAGTTATCCTTTTTCAGGAGACATCCAGAGACTTCATTTCAGCAGCGATTTCCTTTTCCTCAGTGTGTGCGAGTGCATAAGGTTTCTTTTTACAACATCTAGAGTAAAAAAACACGGTGACACAGTTACAGTAATGATTTACAGAGACAGACCAGTGTTGCCCAGGCTGTTTTAAGCTGTACATTTCTTTAATTTATGAATAAACCAGGGCTCAACCGTCACTAAATGTTAATCAATGATTAATTTGTTGTTTGACAAAATGTTGTGTAAGCATTGGAACATACTTTACATGTTAAGTTAAATATTCATACTTGTGCCATGTAGTGTCTTTACACTGTAATTTCATTAAGGTTTAAAAGAATAGTTGGACATTTTGGAAAATAAGTGTATTGGCTTTCTGGAGGGAAGTCTGATGAGAAGATTGCTACCACTAAAATCAAAATAGTGTTGATCTTCTCATCAAAGACTCAACAAGAAAGCAAGGAAGCATTTCTGAAAATGTCAAACTATTCCCTTTTAAAGCGGGATGATTGCCATTATCTGGTTACGCATAATTGTGGCTTTGGTGCGTATATATTTTTTATGTAAAACCATGAGTGCAGTATTTGGACTGGCAGTAGCTACTTATTGAACAGCTTCAGTCACTAATTTATTTGTGGTCAGTTGAGCTGGGCTCTAAGATGGTCAAAGGACAAATGTTTTTGTGACTGTGTGGGACAACAGTAAAGTTAGTTAACCATACTACTCTATAAACTCTGTAGGCGGTCTATCCAAATGAAGTGTTACCCTAAAATAAAGTTACATTTAAAAAATGAAGACTATAATTCAAGATTAAATTTATAATCTGTACAAAAAATCTCGGATCTACAAAATCTTGTACAAAAAAATACACTAATGACAAATCAAAATCTACGTTTGTTTCTAGGACTTCATGACAGGGAGGTGTAGTCTTACCCAGGGAAGTGTTGCATGTGAGTGATGGTGTCAGGCAGAGGCATTCCATAGCTCTCCGGCAGCAGGAGACTTAGCAACCCAGACAGAACTGTAAGGCATCCCATGAGGATGTAAGGCAGTGAAATGGAATAGCTTCCTGTGGCAACACATCAAAGAAAGAGACGGTGAAAAACAACCATGGCTACAATGGTGCCGTGGAGCAGTTAAAGACAAAAGTTGGAGAGACTTAAAAGAAGTGTGAAGTGGCTGCATCAGCAGTTTAAATCCAATCCATGAAATCTTAAAAGAAACTTCTAAATTTTAACTGAAAGCTTTGTGATTTTCAGTGGACTGGTCTATCCGATCTGAGTGCTAATCAAGCCTGCTTTTATGTTTTTGTTCTAGCGAGTGTTGTCCTTGTTTTGTCTCTGTAGAGGCACCGGCTTCTTGTTAGCCGCTCGTTTCTAACGCTATTAGTGCAAGTTGGATGGGAGAAAAACAGCTTTTCTTCACAGTGCACTAAATAATTTCACTCACTTCCATGCATTGGAAAATTTAAGTAGTGACATACTGGACGAATACACCTTTTTGACCAGAACCAAAGGAAATACACTAGAAACTAAAAGTGTCTTGTACATTCATGTTTGAGTTTCCATCAAAAGAACTCTGAAGATTGGGCAAAGTAGGTAGGGGAATAAAAAAAAAACAATGGCCGCATTTGAAATCTACATTTTTCACATTAGAAAATAACAGCACAGAGTCATCCTGTTGTTCTTTATATTTACTTTTATGTCACACTTCAGAGATGGAAAATGAGACAGAAAACTCCAAATTGTCTTTTTTTGTTTGTTCGTTAAAAGTAAAAAAATATATATATATATATATATATTACCTGCCCGACTGAGCTGATTGTCATGTTCTCTGTGTTTGGGTTTCTTTCCACAATGCAAACACAAGAAAGTTACAAACTGGAAACTCTAGTTTAACTGTGTTTATTCAAGTGTGTTAGTCCTGTGATTGAACAGCTGGTCTCATGCAATGCAGGCTTGGATATGCTCCAGGCCCCCCATACCCATATGTATATATATATGATGTTTGTGTTTTGAAACGTGCTGCAGCTTTGTAGTTGCCACTGCCATTAACATTTAATTGATTTGTGCTTGATAATTGATGTCATGTGGTACTTCAAGAGGAGGTGTGCCTTTCATTAAATTCGGTCATTAGCCTAATCAGCTCCCCTAAAATGACCACATGCTGTAAGGTTAGCTATTAAGCTGCATTTGTGCAGAACAAAAAGAGGAGCAGTAAAAATCATTTCACACGTGTTCCAAGTCAGAAATCAAAATGACGATGACGTGTCATCAGAGCAGTTATCACTAATATGAGGGGTAATCAAGGAGATGTGACAACTTGGACAAAAGGTGTGGACCACTTATTGTTGGGAACATTCTAAATACTACAAAAAGCCACAAATTCTCTGCAACTTATGAACAAACCTGTGGTCCCTGAACATTAAGGCCCATTGAGGTTTAAGCCTGAACATTTTTTGACTGCTCTTAAACAAACAGGAAGATGCAGAGAGAAAGAAATGTTGGTATATGTAAAGTGAAACTGATCTTAAACAAAGACCAGAACATCCTTACTTAAGTAAATGAAGTATGGGGCAATGATGCTGCCTATTCTGGAGGCCATAGAGCAGGTTCCCACAGCAGTGTTCCTCAGTACGGTTGGGTAGAGTTCAGCTGTGTATGCGTACACGATAGAAAATGCTGTCGTCACCGCAAACTTTCCCATCATCTCGAGTGTTATGGCTAGATAAACCAGGTCTAGAGGGAATAAAGCATTAAATTGTTAGAGGTTACATGTGAGTTATTAGTTAAATGAGCTGAACATTCAGTCAAATTCTGCTTGTTGAACTGAAATAAGAATGTCTCAAGTTAAATGTTATATCTGCATGTGCTACTAAACAAAACCTTGCATTTGAAAATAATAAATGAGATATCATCTTACATAAACTATAACAGCATTCAAGGCTATAATAATCAAGTGTTAAAAAGTTGTTCATTTAAGTGTCATACTTGCTGGTATGAGCTGTATAAAAAGTAGAAACAATCCTCCCATGAAGAGCGATGAGAAAAGACACAGTCGTCTGGACCACCAGCGAAACATAACCCATGACAATGTGTAGGCTGGCATCTCTACCACAGCCGACAGGAAACAGTTGAAGTACGGGTTGCCGTGAAGGTTTGCAGTGTTCAGGGAAAGAGCAAAGTAGGCAATGGTCAGGGAGTTCCTGTGGGAATGATTGTTATTATTATTATTATTATCCAACACTACCGTGTAGTCAGATTTTTATTATATAGCATCCTTCGGCTCATTGTTTTGGTTTTCTGGCAGGAACTTTACTGCTGTGTTTAGCAGCAGCAAGCAGCTGCTTTTAGCAGCCCAACCCATTGTGCACCACCTGCCCAGCACTAAAGAGCAAACAGTCAAAGTTATCAATTAGCTTGTAAACATAGTGGAGCATTTAGCAGCTAAAGAGTCACATATTTACCTCAGGAGTTAATGGAGAGCAAAGCAACACTAAAAGTGGACATTGGACTGATGAAAAGATGACCTAGTTTTTGTCTCTGACACTATAATATTTGTTACACAGAATTAAGACTTAAGCAAAAAACAAACCCTTGTGATATTTCTAAGAACTGGTGCAGAGACTATAAAACAGGGATATCCGGCTGCACACTAATACATTTATCATGAAAAATTGATTTGCAGAAGAGGCAGAAATGTAACATAAAGATATTCATATGGAACTTAAATGGACTAATTGAATAAAACCCTTGAGCTGTGAAGACACACGTTAGATCAGAAAAACATTTGGCCTTTGCATCCTCTTTTGTTTCTTGATTAAAGTTTGATTAAAGTTACCAAGTCCTTCAAGAAAGGAAAACTGATATTCATCTTAGGGTTTATCCACCTGCTATGATTAGCTCACAACTTTTTTTTCCTGCAACACTAAATTGAACTGTTTCTAAACCAAACAAAACTCAAACTGCATCTGTTTTCAGACACAGCAAGGAAGTGAGCACAGGCAAAGTACAGGCATACTGTGCAGTTACATAAAACCTGAGTTTGATCTTCGTTGCAGGCTTCACAGCACCTGACAGGTCATTATTTGTTGTTAGTGAAATGGGCTGACATGTGGTCAAAGGTGATGCATGATTAGGCTAAAACTGTGTGTATGTTAAAGTGTAACAGCATGTATGCAGTATGTCCGTGCAGGGTCACTACACTGTGACACACTGTGAATGTGGAGGTCAGGTGGGACAGCAGGGACTCACCAGACCAACCACAGCGTGATAGAGATCCAGCGGATGTTTCGAGAACGAAGCAGGTCACAGATGTTGTGTGCCTTCCTCTTCTCAGATTGAAGTTCTGTCTGTGGAGCAGCAGAGCACGTGGAACAACAAACACTTAACAAGCAGAGCCATCAGTCTGGAAAAAATGTCATTAGAGAGAAGCTTGTGAAACATGGACACATGCTGGGAGAACACACGTTCTCACGTGTAGTAACCAAACGCCAGGATCAGGTTTAATGGAGCCAAAAGTTTGATGTGCAATGAAAAATTTAGTGGACAAGACAGGAGCTAGACTGATAAATTTAGTGGTGTGTATATATCATCTTGTAAGTAAGAAGAAACCGCAGTTCAGCAATGCCAAACTAAGTTTGAGGTAAATTATGAGCAGTGCTTGCATTCCATTCTTTGTCTAGCAGAGAGTACTGGATTAAAAATCCTTGTCCACAGTGTGCGTGTAGCAGTGACGCATGGTTCTGGTTAACTATGGATGAAGATTGGCTATTTTGGCAAATTATTCCAGAAACAATGTACATCCGTTGGACAAGGTCTTTGTCTCTGTCTACAGTATCTGCCATCCAGGTGAGTGTTCACTTGTGCAGAATAGTAAATGATTACATTACTGTGTAGTACACCATAAAAGGTTTATTCTTGTTCACAATCCCCATCTGTGAAGTAAACCTGTCAAGAGAAAGCTGGTCTGCAAGAAAACCAGAATGAGCCGGTAAATTGGTGTGAAATGGACTGAACAATGATTGAACAAGAAATCTGACTCTTCCTATCCTCAGTAATGTGCTCTAATAGACTTAAATAAAACTGAATTTAATTAAACTCTCATACATTATCAACACTTCCTACACACACTCAGCATCTGTATTTAAAACTTCGGTCGGTCTTTGTTTTGCCTCGTAACCTAAATGATGATTTTCAATGAGCAGGAAAGCAAAGAAGGGCACATTTGCCTTCAGAGAAATACGTTAAAAGAATAATATTTCATGATTTTCTACAGTGTAAGATACAAGTAATTCCACGATGACCTAAACTCTGAGAAGCAGTCGCTAGAAGCTAGCTGAACAGGGAAATTGGAGAGAAATTTTCCCAATAACTTCAGCAACATAGGAGTTTTTCAGTTCGTTCTCACCTGCAAAGGACTAAAGATGACTGATGGGGGCTGGATGTTGTTCCTCTTAGCAGCATCTCTAATTATGGCCTCAGCCTCTTTTATTCTTCCCTGTGAAAGCAGCCACCGAGGAGACTCTGGGATGAACCTGCCTCATTACACAACAGAGAGACAGAGGTTCAATCTGCTGGAAGAGGAAATCATACTGTACAGCCAAAGTACAACTGAGGTGTTTTTTCTTTTTTGCTTATTGTTAATCCTTGTAATGCTCAAATTATTTCTTCCATAAAAGTAAATCCTTCCTTACACTAGCTGTAGCCTACATAAAGTTGCTATAGACTGATGCTGTTGTGGTTAGACTGGAAATACAGAGTACTGCAATCAACTTCTAGTTATTCATTCATATGAAATATGTTGCAGATCTTAACTTTAAAATACAACATGATTATATTAGTGATTGATCTTCATTTATTATATAAGTTTTACCAAAAGAAATAATCTTTAAAAAAAACATAGTCCATGGATATGTCTTCAAAAAAATTGTTTTGTCTGAACGTTCCACAACCAAAATCAAATAACATTTCTGTTGTGAACAACTAATTAACAGTGTTAAAATGTCCTTTAATCAGACAACTTTTGCAGCAATTGAACAGAGGAGGAAGTAGCCAGGTGTGAGCGTAGTTTATTCAAGATGGCTAATTTGCATCTGTTATACCTGGCCAGAAAAAAAATCAGTTATGATAAGAGATGAAACAAACCTGAATATGTCTCCTGAAAGCACTGCTACCAGACAACCTGTACACCTGTCAGCATGGCATCTTGACATAGATGGCCAAATATGCAACATATAACTAATAATAATTGAATATTAAATAATATTAATAATAATAATAAACAGTTAAAAAACCTAGACAGACAAACATACACCCACCTACCACCAGAGAGGCACATAGAGAAAGCCAGGCACAGTAAGGCCTAGGAGAAGCATCCTCCAGTCTCGGATGAAGAAAGCAAACAGAGGCAACAGCATGTAGCCCATACCAAAGAAAAGACACACACCCGCAGTGGAGAAAATTGTCCGAACACGTGGGCCTAATATCTCTGTTCCTTAACACAAGAGTAAAAGGGAATTCAAAACACACAACACATGGGTTATGGAGTATTTTGTATCATCATAAACAAGTTAGCAACTAAAAACATCTGAGAATCAATGAGCTGAACAAAAGTTACCTAGCACAAACGCAGCCACATAATTGGAGATCTGGCCCAACCCGACAACAAAGAAGAGTGCGCAGAACATGGTCCAGGATTGAGAGAAGACCTGGATGAACATAAACAGTGTCTGGACTGCCATGGTAGCAAGCAACACTTTTTTTCTCCCATACCTGAAAATGACACAAAGCACAGGTAAATGACCAAGAATGCTGTGTATTTCTGCTTTTGCCTCTGATGTCCTCCGACTACTCTGACTTAACTCTAAGTCTTAACATTTAAATAATATAAAGATCTAGGCTATTTATTGACAGTGCAAAAGACTTGTTGCCATGTTGAGATTTAAAAGAGGATAACTTGGACACTTGTGCAGATTAGCCTATACTGTGTGCATGGAATTTTGTCTAGGCAGATAAGTTAGGCACAAGGAGGTGTTAAGTAATGTGTACATTTTGACAAAACTGAAGTTCATCTTTTGTCCATAACCTGTCAGAGAGCTGTCCCGAAACGAAGGAGCCAGTGAGAACTCCACAGAAGAAGAGAGAAGAGGTCAACGGGTTCTTCCACCTGTCATCACACACCAGGTCCCACTGCAAACACACACAGAGAGCAACAAGTACACAAAAAGTGTCAGGTCCTGAAATGAAAGAAGCAAGAAAAACAGTGCACACAATAACACAGCTATAGTGTGTATGTAAAAGTATAGCCCTAATGGGGAAAAAAACCCCAATAGTTTAGGTTTACCATAGGTTAGTTTCAATAAATGATCAAAATAATGTACTACTTGTTATCATTATTTAAAATGTTGTTGAGACTGTTCTATTTCTATGAAATTCTATGGTCATTTTTACAGCCTAATCTTATGGTGTTGATTCGTTGAAAGGTGTCTTCATTATTCTGTTCAAACACGTATCTTATGAGGGTGGACAAAATATACGAAACACTTTTGACATATGCAAGAAAAAAAATTCTATACATTTGTACAGGAAATATACATTTGTATACAAATACATTTTTTTTGCAGTGGGTGATATCTGCAAATATTCAGGTAATTTGTTTTCTATATCTGGAAAATGTAGAAGATCAAGATTTGTAGTCATGGATTATCATAATACCTAATTAAAACTCACCCACCTAACTCAATATCTGAATATATATTTTACAAAGTATTTATGTTTGTATATGTATGTTTTAAAGACTCAGTTTTATACTCAGTATGTGTTCAAAGAAGAAGCACATTATTCTTTGAGCCATCATGCATCCTGCAGTCGGGAACGTTAGCAGTATATAATCATTCTGTCATCATGAAGCAGCTGCAGCTGGAGAACAGAGCAGGTACACAAACCTCAGTAATGATGGTAGAAATGTACACACTCCGGTCGTACTCCCACCCATTCAAGCAGCCTTCTGTTGCCACATTAGACAGGTTAACATCAACCCCGGGCAGCAAGCCTCTGTCCGAGAAACTCACTACATCTTCAAGTTTGTATCTGGAGCATTTGCTGGGTACCCAATTGCCGCTGTTGGTCTCTACCACCAGCGGGATGCTGCTGTTCCTCCATGCGGCGGTGAGGTTGATGTGCGCTGGAATGAGGCAGCGGTGGGGCGGCGTGTCGGCGATGAACACGATGGACAAGGCGGTGAAACCGTTAGGGATGATGCTCAGACAGAGGAGATAAAACGCCTGCTGCTGGAAAGGTCCCCATTCCCCGATGAAAGCGGTTGCAGTTTCATAGTCGGTCATGTTGTTGGTGGTGGTTACTATGCGCGCAGAGTGGGGCAGACGTAAATGAAAATTACAAAGAAACAGTGGTTTAGTTTTGTCAAAGTCATCCCACCCATCCCAAATGATCTTTAAAGGCACAACCCGAGTTGTGGGCTAAACCAAAAAAAAAAAAAAAGTCTTCTATCCCTCCTTAAATGATGAACTAGTCCTTTGTTACAGTTCACACTGTAAATATTAAAAAATCATTTTATAATATGCCGCACAATAATAAAAAATGATGCTGTTAAAGGTGTACATTTATTTACCATTCCTTATTATAATTCTACAATAAAAACTTGAAATATAGCTTAGTGTGCCCATCCTCATCCTGTTATCAGCTTTTTAATGAAAATTGGAGCAAAATGTATTAATTAGAATCCACAGATTTCATATATAATACATCAGGGTGGGGCAGCCATATATCCAGTGTCTATTTATATTTTTAATTGGTGATCTAATGTAGCAATATTTTAGCTCCCGCATATTTTCCCCTGTAAACAGTCTACAATCAGTCTGTCATATGAAATTAAACCATTGAGTGTCACCACCAGGCCAGACATCATCCATCTATCTGAGGTTCTTGCTGAAGGTGCAAGAAATTTCGTTTTTATCCAGACAGGTGTATCAAAGAGCGAGCATCAGAACACAAATGACTGTTCTGGAAGAGTCAATCATTACTAAAGAGAGTGATTGCAGCAGTCTCTCTCCCGTACACTTTTTTATGCACTCTGTACCCTTTTATCTGTGACAAATTATCTCTGGTCCAAAGTCAGAATAGAAAGCACTGCGCTTCTTCATTTCTTTGGAACAACGTCATAAAGGTCTTCTGTCACACATGTGACAGGAAAGAGACATAACTCCCTTATGAGCCAATCTGCAGCCTTCAGTCCTCAGTTGGGACCCTGTTCCAAAGTCGAGGTTTGAATTTATCACTTTCTGCAGAGTGTTGACCTCAATGAGAGAAGGATACCACCCTCAAGTCTGTCTGGTAAACATTATTGATACTACAGTTAACAGCTGCTTAGCTTAGCTTAGCTTAGCACAAAGACTGGAAACGTGTCCAACGCTAACAAGCACCTATTTAAAACAGCAACGAGGAACTTTATTTTGTTTTTTTGATTCTGGTGGCCCCTCTGGAGAGAAGCAGTAGTGCTTCCATTGCATTGTTTAAGCTGTTTCAAGTCAATCCGACCAAATCCAACCTGGTGGTAGGCAATAAGAATAATTTCAAATCATAGAAATAGCCAATCTTCTCACTGATGGTGTTGTTTGTTTATCTAAGTCATGTAGATGCATAAAATAAAAACTATTAAATTAATCTGATGATGACAGGCTAGAGGTTACTTGCCTATTTCTTGGCTCTGAGCAACCAGTACATACTTCACAAAGTTGCTGGTCCCAGCCAAAAAACAGTATGACACACACAAACCTCCGCTCTTATAAGACAGCAACCATCACCTCACCTTTTCTTTTTCCTTGCATGAAAGAACAACTACAGAGGCTGTAAGCTAAAAGCGTGAAAGGCCCTATCTACAGCCAATGTTTGTTTTTTTTTCCATTCTCTGCTACTGTTGAAAAGAAGGGGTTCAACATGGCAGTCTCCGTGGAAGAGGACTGGTTGATCCCAGTTAATCCCAGTTAAAGACATGTTATCAATCCTCTCATCTAACTGTTCGCCAGAAAAGCAAATAAGTGTATTCTAATAATGTTTAAACATGAACTGGGAGAAACATCAAGGAAAGTTTTTCATAACTATATTAAACATAATCTGAATGGAGGATTTCTTTTAAGCTATGTCCCAATGCTCTTTAAACCTGATAAACTGATCATTATCAGGATTTTTCTTTAAGCAGCAGGGAATTTTTTTTTCTATTATATTATATTTTCTACAATTTCATGCAAGCATCCCACCTCTGAAATAATACTTTGTTTGCAATGAGTCCTACTTTCAAAGAGAAAGACAACATCTTCCTATACTAATCTTATCTATATAATAATAAATCAAGATTCAATTAAGTCATAATCTTGAGAACAATTACCTGCATTAATATGTTATTTCTCCGGGATCTAGTGGCTGCACAATCGCGCGTCTGCTCAACATCCATGAGCAACCACATGTTCTTTTGTACAGTATGTGTTTACCCTCTGACTGAAGTAAATGATTATACACATCTAATTAGTGCTCGTTAACAAAGTGATTGCTCATGTGAAAGAACCATCCCTTTGTTACATCACCAACCTGACATGAACTGTTCAGCCAAATATACAAGTAAAAAGACGATATTAGAAATGTTGTAAGTGTTAGCTTGATTTACAAAATCATTTCACAAACTTTACATACACACATGCACATACATTATTGGTAGCTTATGTGTAATCTGCTCATTTATTTGTCTCGTGTAATATCTTATTTATTTACTTGCACTCTGAGTTTGCTGGACATAAAGGCCCATTTTAGTTTTTCTTCAGGTCATTTCATTTTCATTTCAAAGGAGTGACAATGAGTTTAATGATTGTTTCTCTTAGATAATAAAATAAAACAACAATATCTATGCCTCCTTGGAATAAATTTGCAAAAAGATTAAATAAATATGGCTCCATCTGAAAACCTGAGGTCTGTCCCTTGTATTTTATAGGCAAGTGCCTTACTAAAGTGCTCTTGAGATTTGCTTTCGGTGCATGGAGAACTCCACTTTTAACTTGGTTTAGAGGTAAATCACTGTTCTGGACTTTCACATGATTATCATAACTTGGTTAGAATAAATCATTTAATCTCCTTATCCACTTAGAAGAAACCTGATTTGGATACAGTCACTAACTTTCTTCCAATACTGAACCTACAGTGGCATGTAAGCATCTTCAGGATTGATTTACACTGTTTGATGAGATGTTTTTGAAATTCATTTGGTCTTTTCAATAAAAGACTACAGATGACAATGACTTAATCTTGTCATGTATTAAAAAATTTACATCCTTTAGCTCAGTTGAAATGTCGCTGATTGTCTTCCTAAAAAGGCAATCAGTACGTCAATAAGCAGGAGTGGAAGATTACTTAGCAAATTAAAATATGTAAGTATTAGCATCTAAATACAAAGTAAAATATAAAGTACAAAAAATGTACTAAAAGTGCTCATTGTGCAGAATAGCTCATTTCACAATATCATATATAATATGACTGGATTCTAATTAGTAAAAGCTTCACTAAATGTGGTGCTAATTTCAACTATTTTACTGCTGGGTGGATTAATCCGTCTTAAATTATTACTTGATTTTTATATTTTGTATTACCAATCAGAATCTGCAAAGTGTTGTAGTGGAATAAAAAAGTGCAATATTGGCTTCCAAAATGCAATAAAGGATGATGTGTAGGATTTAGTGCCATTGAGCAGAAACTATGCTGCCCCCAAAGTGTATTTGTCCGTTCTGGGCTACTGTAGAAACATGGCAGACATTGTGGAAGAGAACCTGCTCCCTCTGTAGATATAAAAGGCTCATTCTAAGGTAATACTAATGTAACAATTCTTGTTGTCTTGTGATAATACACTAATTAAAACATAGTTATGAATATTATATTCAATTTCTGCCATATTCTGTAAATGGAGCCACCTAGATCTTACACGGTGGACGTTTAAAATAAGATTTTAATCCTGAAGATAATTCATGTGTCAGAGATTGCTCAAAAATTACAGTGGCATAAGATTTTTTTTAAAAAAACGAGAAAGAGTAAAACACTGGTGCCTAAAAGAATAACAATAAAAGTACAACACATTTAGTAGAATGACTGAACTAAAATAAACTCTATTGACTAAGTACATAAAGTGAATGTATCTAGTTACATTCCACCAGTGACTATAAGCATATAATTAACTTATTCATGCATTCAATGCAAACTATTGTTCATTTAAGGCCCACATACAGGATTGTTACAATTTCTGCTGAACTTCATATAAAAGCCTCTTGCCTTTTGCAGTGTGGCTTAAAAATAGTCCAATGGGAGTCCTAATGCTACTTAGCAACATTTAGAGTACAGGCACGTGCACTTCTTTGGGGTATTTAAAAGTGTGGAATGTTGTTTAGCGAAAATACCACTTTGACCACAGTGGTGCGGGGGTTGGTTGGACAGATTGGCCACTCTGAAGCTTTTGATCATTTTTTCTTTCAGTTAATCAAATCAGTGATTGAGAGGTCTCTCAATCACTAATCTCTGATTAATTGTTTCCCGGTCTGCTCATAAACTGAGAGACAGTGGATGCAGCAGTCTTATTGTAAGTCACTGTGGGATGAAAAAGTTAGCTGATGCTCTCTCAGGACTAGAAACTAGAGTGTTTCCATTGTGACTCCATCCCACTGAGGGACCAGCTCGATCTGCCTCACGGACAGCTCAACCATACCACTCTGGTACTAGGCTGAGGACTTGGTGGGATACCACGTCTCACACTCTGAAGAGTTTCAGAGAATTTTTTTCTCCCTCAAGAGCAGGGAGGTATTTTTTTTCCATAAAGAATGGGAGACTATGATGAAGACACTGCATTCCTCGGACAGACTGGTCCTTATTTCTGGACCACATTCTTCCTCCTCAACACAGTTTTTGTCTCAACTGGATTCAACGGACTTTACATTGTCTTTGTTGGGGCAGCTCCGAAACACCACTGTCTCATTCCAGACGTTAACTTAACTGATGAGTGGAGAAATGCAATCATTCCCTTTATGAAAGTTAACGGTAAGGAGGTGAAGAACCAGTGCAGCAGGTATAAGCTGGATGTGGTGAGAAATCTCTCCGCTGAGGGATATATTCCTGGAAGGGATGTCAACCTCACTAGCCTGGAGAAGGAGGGATGTTTAGATGGATGGAACTACAGCAAAGAGATCTACCAATCCAACATAGTCACTGAGGTCAGTATGAATGTGCATATGTGTTTTCTGTGTGAAATTTCAATTCAGTAAGTTTTCAGTTTGGCTTTTTCTTTTGAAATAGGTGTCTAACTTGTGTCTTTTCTCAGTGGGACCTCGTTTGTGACAACCAGTGGAAGGTTCCCTTTGCATCCTCGACTCTCTTTGTGGGTTACCTTCTTGGGTCCCTAATCTCTGGCCAGCTTTCTGATAGGTATTTCATTCTTAATTATCTGTATCTGTATGAACCGTAAATGTACTTGGAATAAGACATTTTTTTGTCATTTCCTACAATACTGTTGATGTGATTTTATCTAAGGGGTTTTTATCAGTCATGAAATTAAATTCTGCTTATTAAAATAGAAAATGATTAGTTGAGTAAGTGAGGATTTCACACTTTAATGAATGTTACTGTAGACCTGATAAGCTGTCACTACAATGACAACAGCTCCATCTACTGTTGAGATTGAAGACAGGATTTCTTTTCACTGAGTCTGAAGTCTCCTCCTTTGAACTTATCACCAGTCTTACAGTGATGGGTTCCCCTGAGGGCAAGTATGTGTAATAATGATGGTGGATGGTGTTGTATCATGTGTATTGAAGCTGAAGAAGTCTGCTTAACATTTATAAGAGTTTATGGTAAGAATTGGTCATTGGCGGTATTGTAACTGCTCTTTGTTTGGTTGTTTAATTCAATTTTTAAAATACTTCTGAGTTATAACACCGTGTTTTATTTTAACATTGTCTTGGAGTACTGGTTGTGCTTTCATGGAAACCAAATGCAAATGAGCTTGATCGAGGAGACATCTGTCAGAAGTAGTAAAATGAGTGGGTGCTGTGGTTTTCTGCCACAGAGTTGTTGGTCCTGACAGGTGTTAGAACAATATTATATAAAAAATATTCATATAGATAACGTTTGATGTTAGTTGTAGTAAGGGTTTGGCTTTGACAGCCTGTACCTTTTCATTGTAGAAAAGCAGGGGGCACGGGACACAGCAGTGTGCAAACTTGTGTTTAATTATTCAGCTCTTTTGCAGCTGTGAAAACTGTACACTCAATGGTGGAGAGACAGGGGGGTCGGGGCTTTGAGGTTGTTGATCACTGTGTCACATGTATGCTTTTAAAGACTGCAACTAGAGCTGTTAAGGACTACACCTGTATGTTGCCAACAGTTTACGAGTAGATAATGAATCCCTATTCAAGGAAATTCTCATTTTACTTTATTGCTGTGAAAGGGAGTGCTGGAGAGATCAAGGGCACAGTGTCTTATTATGTTATTATACAATGAAACAATACATGCAAGTTGTCTTGCTGGGGAGTAGGTTTATATTTAGCAAAAGGAGATTGTTTTTACAAGCCTTAGCAATGAATGGAACATTATTTGCCAGTGCCATGTCCACCATGCATACAAATCTATCTAAGTTACCTGGGTATAAAAAAAAACTTAGATAAGCAGTAGTTCACAAACCTTGAACATAATGGAATGCAGTAAATTAATCCAACTGATCAAAAGTCATTTGGCACGATGTCAGAATTCTGGTTGGCTGTTGCATTAACCTAGTTGCAAAGAGGTTTCAACTTTATGAAACTAAGTTGCAGAGGGTTACCTGCTCCTTGCAAAAAGGTGCAAAAAAACATTTATTTGGCTTCATACAACCAAGTTTCACAGAAAAATGTAATTGCTTTGGCTCTGTACTCTAACACATATTTGAAATGAAACAATGAACGCAAGAGTAGAGTGAACATGCAAGAATTGTAGGTGTTTTTATAAGTACAGTATTCCTCCGGACACTCAATATCTTCCCTACCCCTGCTCTTTACTTGTTGTGTATTTAATGATTTTTTTTTGTATTCAGTCTTGGTTTCAGCAGTGAAACACACACTTAGTTGGATTGAAGTCAGGTAGCCAGTCAAGAACATTCCTCGGACAGTTTTGGAAAACTTAAAACCTTTCCTCAAATTAAGGGTGTTAGGATATAAAAAGAAAATCACAAACATGTCACTGTCGTCATATTTGCAAAATGCACTGTGTCTGTGAATCACTGTCAATGATGTGCACTTCTTTTCTGTTTAGGTTTGGGAGGAAGAAGGTTGTTTTCATCTCTCTTGCAGCCCAGTGTGTCTCGGTCCTGCTTCAGTCCTTCTCTTATTCATGGAGGATGTTCTGCATCATGTTCCTCTTTGTCGGAGCCTCTCAGATATCCATCTATATTTCTGCATTTGTACTTGGTATGTGATGTCAACCACTCCTTCCACTATGTTTGTCATAAATGAATTCTTGCCATCTGCATAACTTACGTCAGTATGACTTTTACTGTGTACTGGTTCATATTTTTTTAATGTCCTGCTCATCACGAAACATTTACATTTTGTTTTGTCTTGGACAGGAACGGAGGTGTTAAGTAAAACTATGCGAGTGATCTTCACAACTCTCGGAGCCTTTCTTTTCTATTGCATTGGGTACATGACCCTACCCTGGATTGCATATGGCATCAGAGAATGGAGGACTCTTCTAGCCGTTCTCTCAATGACTTCTGTGGTCTACATCCCATTGTGGTGGTACGTTCTCCATAATACTTATCAGTCAAATAATGATTTCATAGTCTGCATCCGTGGTTTGACAGATAATAAACAAGCTGTTTTGTTGACTTTTATAGTAAACCTAAATTAATTGTGCAGGTTCATCCCAGAGTCTCCTCGGTGGCTGATTACTCAGGGACGTGTGGAGGAGGCCGAGGTCATCGTGAGAGATGCTGCAAGGAAAAATAAAGTTGAGGCACCACTAGTCATTTTTAAAGAGTCTGAGGTGAGTTTCTAATGATATTGTTGTATCATTTGTGATATTTCAAATATCCTTTTATATTTTTTGATCAAATATGAGTTTTTTTCATCCATGGAAATACTGAAAACAGTGTCTTCACAAGTGTGAATCTTTTGACCCTGAAACCAAATCTTTATATTTGGAATTAAGCATACTTCTGTAATTTATGTCTAAAAAAAGATGGTATATGTAATCCCATATCCCAGTCTCCTTCAAGTCTGCATCAATTGTTCCTTCACCAAACTCATATTTGAGATATTTTGTGCGCAAGTTTGGAAAATGTAACCTAATGAATTCTCTTGTTTAATTTGGTTTTAGCTCCAAGCAATGCTTCAAAGCAGAAGATACACCATGCTTGATATTTTGAAATCCAAGAACATCAGATGCATCACACTGATGTGTCTCCTTTTATGGTGAGTGGTTGTTTTTTCCTCATTAAAGATTATTGTTCACAGTTTGTAAAATCTTTGTTAATCAGTGGCGATACAGACATTTGTTCATCACATCTGGTGACATTTATTTGATAAATAAGATCCGTGCCATTAATTCTATTATTATTATTATTATTATTTATTTTTATTTTCAGGATGGCAATCAACATTGGATATTTTGGTTTATCCCTGAACACCTCCAACCTGAGTGGCAACCCTTTCATGAACTGTTTTTTATCAGCTACGACTGAGGTCCCTGCCTATGTTGTTTCTACTTGGCTGCTGAGGAAATGTCCAAGAAGAGCACTTCTGTCATCGTTCCTCGTCATTGGAGGAGGAGTTCTCCTTCTTATCCAGTTCATCCCTGACTGTAAGCATAGTATAATTCAGAAATGTTATTCTTTTCCTGTCTGTCATTCATTCTCAAGATAAGATTGAAGATGGTGCAATGGACAACACATTTCCAAGAAGTACACTTCATATAACAGGGTTGTGTAAATGTGTAATCTAAATAGTTATGCCAAATTCTCAGAAATTTGATTACAGGTGTTTTTATCGTATGTGGAAAATTTCAGTCTACTTGCAGCCTATGTTGCTGATTGTGTAATTCACACCTGTCCATTGAGGATTGAGCATAGTTTCAGTCAAAGTACAATCACAGAGCAGTGGAACCGTGAACTGGTTGCTGTGTTAACCAACATGCTAGACTAAATGAAATATAACTCTTATTCTTGCTCTGCCTTTTCAGTGACCAGTTTGTTCATGTTCAAGAGTACTGAATTCATTCATAAGTGACTCCAAATATCTCCTTTCTATCCTCCTCCTCAGCCTTCCACTATGTTGCTCTGGCACTGGAAATGACTGGGAAGTTTGGCTTCACCATGGCCTTCAGCATGGTCTATATCTACACCGCTGAGATTTATCCCACTGTGCTCAGGAATGTTGGCATGGGGATGTGCTCCTCTGCTGCACGTATTGGCAGTATCACAGCTCCTTACGTCATCTATTTAGGTATGTAGATGTTGAGTACACAAAAATACTGCATATTTACTGCACTGACATACTGTATGTATCTAAAAGAACAAAAAAAAGTCTCCATATGATCATATCAGTAAGTAAAACTTTCATTTTCTAATGTAGAATTTTGCTCTTTTCTTATTTACAGGTACTTATAATAAGGTTCTGCCTTATATTTTAATGGGGAGTCTCACAATTGCCTCGTCTGTGGTGAACTTCTTCCTTCCAGAGACCTTCAATAGAGATCTTCCAGAAACAGTGGAGCAAATGCAAGAATGTCAGGGGTAGGTGCATTTCGCTCTGGTTACTGTGGTTTATACATTTAAATGTGTCACCATGATATTCGTTCGTACATTAGGACACACTTGATTAGATAAGGCAAGATGAGATATTAACTCAGTCATGTGAAGAGTGTAGTAACTTCCAAGAAGTCGCAGTGGTTTTTCTTGAGAGAGCTTTACTGGGGAATGAACATCCTCTCAGAGTTTGTATCACGTGAAACCCCTGCATTTTCTTTGAAAAAAGACGCACATCTTATTCTATTTTGATTGCTTCATATTAAACTATGGCTAAAAAACAATTCAAAACAACAACTGCCATTTATGTATGCATTTGCTGTTTTTACCCTGGTGTTTCTTTCAATTGCAGGTTGTGCAGTGGATCCAAAAACAAGAAATATGTAGAAGGAAGTGGCAACCCACCCATACAACGTGATGCCAAATCGGATGTGCAAACTCTTGCTCCGTAGGAAGGAAGGAAGAAAGTGAGAAAGAAAATAAATTTCAAATCTGATCCAAAAGTCTACTGCCATTATTTTTTTACTCAGTTGATGTTTTATAATTCAAGAATTTTGCTTTCAGAAATGTTGCAAAGACTCTTTTTGAACTTTTTTTTTTTTTTTATGAAATTGAAATACATTTGTGTTTTTTTTTAACTTCTTTAACGCAATATATGTAATTAAAGTTTGGACACCCTCCTAATACACAGCCTGAGTTCATCCTTCATCCAGATCCTGAATTAATACGGTTCTCCTTGCTATCGTTGTTGCTTCAAGTGAAAAGAGGTAGATGAAGCACGCTCTTTTCACATAGCAATAGTTTGCCATTTGTTCTAGAGAAGATGTAGCTTCTTTAATTCAAAATCAAAATCATGGTCTGTGAATACAAATATCATTTATTGCGTACACAAGAAAGTAGAACTCTTACGTTGAATCATTTTCCATCTGTCTTTAACTAACAAACACTCCCACACCTCATAACAAAGTCTTCTTTTTCATGCCTGATTTAGACTTGTTGCGTCATACACTGGTTCAAGGTTGAGATAATAATGTTCGCTCTGTCTGCTCTCAGTAGGACCAAACAGGTTGTTCTCACATGATAAGCACTCTGTTAACATAACACATTAATATGCTCTTTATAACAAGAAGCTGTTCGTACCTGTAACTGCTACAAAATTAACCTGTAACTATTAAATCACAATGTATTCCCGTGTAATGTGCACTAACAAAGAGGATCCCTCTTTTCTGCAGAGGCATGACATCCTTTGAAGTGTGTCAAATATGTTCATTTTCCAGTAGGTTGATGCATCTAATCATTGTTTATGAAACACCTCACTAGCTGCTCTCCTTCATGACAGGTCATCTGTGTTAGTTTTATTGGAGACATGAGGAAATGATCACTTGAGCAAGAATCATAACTACTTTTAAAGCCACTCTCACCTCACCTCCACCCTATTTCCACCATGAAAATAATGACAGGCTTTATTAATGTTTCACTTCTACTTGAAAATGATTAACTCTTTTTTTGAGGATTTATTGAAGGCTGTTTGACTGGATTACAACTTATATAATGAGTATAATTATGTAATTCATTTTCACAGAAAACATCTAAATCTTAAAGTATATATTTGAAAACTTATGTACAACAAATTGTGCAGCTCAGTGATGTGGTATCTTGTGGGGGTGTTTTCACAGCAGTGTTTGCAACTGTAGAACCTCCCAGCTCAGACTGAGCTGCCATATAAATTCAGAACTCATCCTTATGACTCAAATTCATGGAGCAGGAGAGCATACTCTCTCTTTTGCTTATCAGTACTGGCAGAGTGTCTTTGTATTTTTGTCCTTCTTTTTTAAAATCTAAAGTATTTTTGTGACGTAATGGAGAACTCAAAAATTAGAAACTATGACAGCATCACATCTTTTCTTGGATCTTGGGGACCCTTTCAGCTAAGGATTTTCCTTGCTCTGGCAATCAGCATCCTCCCAAATGGGTTTGTTGGCATCTATATAGTATTTGTAGCTGATACCCCACCTCACGAGTGTTACATCCCTGAAAACTACAGCATCACTGAGATGTGGAGAAATGTAACGATCCCTCTGGAGACGGTTGATGGTATTGCAAAACGCAGCTCTTGCACAAGACTTAATCTGGAAATTGTCAGGAACTACTCTCAACATGAAATCATCCCAAACATCGATGTGAACGTGAGTGAAATTCCTTTGGAGAGTTGTCTAGATGGGTGGATATACAGCAAGAAAATCTACCAGTCAACCATTGTCACAGAGGTGAGAGATAAGTAATCTGTTAACTTCTTTTTGAAATGTTTCCAAGGTTTCCACTTAAAAACTAGTAATTAGTTGCCTTTTTAGAGAGAAACGTGATAATGAAAAATCTCTGACAAATGATTTTTAGTACTATGCTACTTCAGGTACTAGACTGTGGATATTGCTACTGTTATATGATATTAATGAAGTAATTTTACAACTTCAAAAAGGTGATTTAAGTTCCACTTTATCACAAAAGAGAGATCCATATGAGACAGATGTTACTAAGTTTTACAATGTCATAAATATAACAACGTATGAGTATTGTGTTGCTTATGCAGTGGGACTTGGTATGTGAGAATGGATACAAATCCCCGCTGACCACCTCTCTTCACTACATTGGTGTGCTAGTGGGAGCGTTTCTCTCAGGCCAGATGTCTGACAGGTCTGTACACAACATTGTCTGAAATATTTAACAAAGTTTTGCTGTAAGAGATATCGAGAAATCATGAAATGTGCTCAAGCTACAAACTGTATTTTTCACACAGATATGGAAGGAGGCCAGCACTATTTCTTATGATGGTTCTTCAGAATGTGGCAATCACAGCTCAGATATTCTCCCCGAGCTGGGAGGTCTTCACCCTCATTTTCTTTTTCGTAGGTGCAGGGTCATTCTCCAACTACACCATTGCATTTGTGCTGGGTATGTTTTCCATTAAGCACTTTGAACATGCAGTAATTGATATGGCTTGATGTGTTGTGCATATGATCATGTCCTGAATTGAACTGACTGGTAATTTAGTATTAATTTATTCTACTTATAGGTACAGAAACTCTGAGTTCAAAAGCACGAGTGGTCTTCTGCTCCCTTGGGGTTTTTATGAGCTCAGCTTTGGGGTACATGGCAATGCCAGCTGTGGCTTACTTCTTACGTGAATGGCGGTTGCTGCTGATTCCTATGGCTGCCTCTGGTCTGATTTACATCCCTCTATGGTGGTAAGAATATCCATCTTGTATTTCTGCTTGCCCTCTTACAGCGGTGCCACCAAAGGGGACCAGAGCCAGGCCACCCCTATGAAAAATTTCTCGGGTGCCACTACCCTCTTACACAACAATCTTTTCTTTGACGTCTTCATGTGTATCTGCTGATAATGTTGTACCCCCATGTTTTAACTCCCAAGGTTAGTCCCAGAGTCTCCTCGCTGGCTGCTCTATAATGGAAGAGTGAAGGAGGCTGAAGCCATTTTGATAGAGGCTGCCAAGGCAAATAACATAGAGGCTCCACAGGCCATTTTTACACAAGCTGAGGTAAGTTTATCAGCTTGTTTTTATATTTAACATATGATAAAAAATTAAAAAAAACATAAACTACACATGCCTCAGAGGCCCTAACATGTTTATTAGTTTGAAGGAATTGCCTCATTTCCTACCCATTTTATGATATGATGTGAGACATAGTAGAATTAATTACATAATGTCTAAATGGTGTATACGGCTATATGAACAATATCATGCTTTTTTCTTTCACAGGCTTTGTGTTTCTTTTGCACAAATTCAGGATCAGACCTAAAAGGTCTAATTGTTGCAACCGTTTTGTTTTTTTCCCCCCCAGATTGAGGATGCACTGTCTATGAAAGACAAGACATACAACATTACAGTCATCCTGAGAAGTAGCAATATTTTCTCTGTGACATTACTGTGTTCACTTCTGTGGTAAGTCTCCTTTAAGCATCAAAACCAAAGACGATGAAAAAAATTCCATGACAGCTCATACCCATGTTAGAATCAAATAAAAAGATAGTTATTAAAAGTTATAAAACATAGTTACACTCAAAACTCTTTGGCTTTTGTTTTTTTGGTGTTTTCCATCCAGTGTTTATTCAATTTTTTTTTTTGTCTCTGCAGGACCATCACCACCATTAGTTACTATGCTTTAATCCTCAACACTTCAAACCTGCATGGAGACCCTTATTTTAACTGCTTCTTATCTGCTGTGACAGAAGTACCGGCTTACTTAATTGCCATGTTGCTGCTTCAGTTCTGCTCCAGGCACTTCTGCCAATCTTCTACACTTTTTCTTGGAGGCGTGATGATCCTCTGTGTTCACCTCATCCCAATAGGTAATGCTTAAATGCTTTGGCTCCTGAAGCCTGGTGATTATAAAGTAGTGAGTAGTCATGAGGTAGACCAGTATGGTTGTAGAAAATGTTCCAAAAGATTCAAATGTAATGTTGGTAACATGTTAGCATCTCTGTGAGGATGTACTGAGGCAATGTGGTGGTTTGGTTTGAAATAAGTTTACTCTGAGTGGTCCGACATTGTTATCTGACTTTGTAGAGACTTCTACGTTATGCACCTACCTGTTTTGTCTCGGGAGTGAGATAGCCCCCTGACCTCGGTTACCACAGTAATGATCGGAATGGCAGCTTCTTTCTTAAACTCAAACAAACAGCTAATATGTAGCTATCTATCCCCATAACAATCTAAAATTTAACACTGTCCCTACAGCGACCTCAAGACATAAGCTTGTGTAACCCCATGGAGATGAATGTGCCAATCCATGCAGTAGATGCTGAGACATTTCACTCAAAACCACAACCATGAACCTCATGGTGACTGTAGATGAAAAGTCAGTAGATGACTTAACTCATCTGTATGACTCATCCTCTGGGAACCATCAATGTGATCTGTACGAGCTGTGATATATTTTTGTTTTCACCAAAGTAATAGACTGACTGATTGATCCACTATCATTGCCACAGAGTCACTAGCACAGCTTAAAATATATTAAGTTGGTAATATAATTGACAGTACATTATCACATGGAGGAAGTAAAAGCAAACCTCTTTTAATAGACTATAGATATTTTGCATGTAATTCATCAGATTTTGTTAGTGTTTCCTGTAGTTGAAGTTATTTTTTGATTTTCTTAGATTTACCAGGTGTGGCTGTGTTTCTTGAGATGCTGGGAAAATTTGGCATCACATCTTCATTTTGTGTGGTGTATGCAGTCACATCAGAGCTCTTCCCCACTGTTATCAGAAATACAGCAATGGGGTGTTGTTCCATGGCTGCTCGCGTTGGAACCATCATCTCTCCTTTTATCATTTATCTGGGTAAGTATATTGAGTTTTTTAATTTGAGAATATAGCCACTGACAAGGGAATAGTTATACAACAATCATTATACATGAAGCATTGTGGGTTTTATCAAAATTGACCTACAATACAAGTGTTAGTTTTTGTAATTTTATAATTACAATTCTAATTACAATTCTTTCATGCAGGACAATATTTCAAGGCACTCCCGTACATATTCATGGGAAGTTTAGCCATTTCTGGTGCTGTCTTATGTCTCCTGCTGCCAGAAACATATGGGAAGGTTTTGCCAGAGACCATATCACAAATGCAGAAGATATGCAGGTGAGTTCACTCACTGCTATATGTTTACTGTCCACAGTGTTTAACTATCAGCACAGATGTGGTAACTGCAAAGGTCATGGCTTCATGTTTGGTTTAACTTTTAACCACCGGCAGTTAAAATAAAATGTCTTCTTTAACTATGATATGATCGAAATTAAAGAAGTTAAAGACGCTCTTTATGAAATTAATTAAATACATAATTCTATGTAGATGTATGTTTTTTTAATATATATGTTTAGATATTTTTTTTATATTATATTTCTCGTGATGCCCTTTGTGACCCCTTTCATAAAAATGTTAGATAAACAGTCAGTCATTCATTATTTGTTGCTCACGCGTGTGCCACATGCTAAGGTGTATTAGCTTAAAGTTTGCCAATGACCTTTGATGTGACTGTGGTTACACCGTTGCTAAATATCCTCTTAATGTTCAACCAGGAGGAGAGGAAAACAAGAAAAGGAGGCTGAAAATGAAGAGATCACCGCTGATTATCAATCCAGGTTATAGTTAAATTGTAGTTTTTGTTTGTATTTTTTGTCCTTTTTATAAAGTGTCATGAAACTACATTTATGGTCACAGACTGTGACTAAACATGTCATAATTTAAATAAAAAGACTTTTTATTGACTTATTTTCTTCTTATGTCTTAAGATTTTATGTGATATTTATGTGAAATTATGTTATATGTTCAGTTCGGTCAAATGAGCTCATGATAAAATCCATGAGATTAAATAAAGATTAAGGGACACTTTTAAGAGAAGTTCTTGTGCCAACATATTAAAAAAAACTAAGGGAAAACAGGGTAACAATAAACATCTTGAGCTGCTTGATTAATTATAAGTAATTATTATTAATTATATGAATCAGCCTTTCTCTTTCTAAACACGAGTAAATGCTAGACAACCAAATGTGCCTGCTCTGTGCAGCTTTGTTTATTTCCCAGAAAACATGTTCTGATAGATAGGTAGGCATGCTCCTGTCATAGCATGCCTGTTTCAGGGGCATGGAGCTGTATCTATATGCGGCCTGACGGAAGCAGTGTGAAGAATGGGTGGGTGCCTGGTGCTCTGTGTGTAATAATGACATATCATAAAGATGCAATGCAAACGTTTTAATGTCCAAACAGAATAGCTGTATATTGTTGTATTCATTGCTAATTTGCAGTTTGATGAGACTGTTATTTATTTGTTCTCCCAGCTGCTTTTTAGTTGCTGAATAAAGCAAATTATTTTCTTGTGATTTCTTCTTAACACTGGAAAGCCTCATTTGTATTATTCCCACAGAGGTTTCTCAGTGTACACAGCTATTGAGGCCAAGGATTAACACATACTGTAGAGCTAGATAAAAAACTTAGAATGCTTTGGTGACTCAGTGACAATGAACAAGTGTGTGTGTTTCAACAGAGGTGGCTGCAAGATGACTTCACTTTTACATTTTCAGGAATTAAATCAAGCATGGGGTTTTACATGGTGTATTATTGAATGTTTAGGGAAAGTCCCATAAGGACACGTCATATGTTTCATTTCACTTTCAATTCCTGCCAGCCAGGACCCTTTAAAGTGTAAATCTCTGTGCATTATTTTTCAAGTTCAAAATAAGTCGATGCGTTTTTATAACTGGATAAATTGCAGCTGCTTTTGTTGCACTGTGAAGAAAACGAGCGGTTGGTAATCTGACCTCAGCTCAGCTGTTGTGAATGAGAGCACAGCACAGCTGCACGTCCGTTGCAGATTTCGCCTGAAGGCTTCACCAAAGCAAAAGTGAAAGTGGACGTCGCTGGCATGCTGGCTAACCGTTTGTCTCTTTGTTCAGTCTATCTAAGGATTACCTCTTTGTAAATGGATTTTCACAACATAACCTCCACATGGAATAACATGACGGCTGCATAATTTAATGTGAGTTTTGTCTTTACTATCGACTCTAAGGTGTAGATCTACAGCCTATATCTGCGGATGGAGATGGTTATGATGGTTGATGACGAAAAAGCCAAATTAAATATGAAATACAACATGTCAGTGATCTGCAGTTAACGTAGTTAGGGTAGTGTGTAGATTTACAGGGTCTGTGTTCTACATGTCTTCAGTTTTGCTGTTTTTAAAACAAAATAGCGAAATGGCAAAGTGAAAGTGAGTGCGGAAACGACGAAATAAATAGCATCAAGAGCTACCATCTCTTCTTTTTCTTTTATTTCTCATGATAGCTTCCCCCTTAGTGCTTATTTCTCAATTTTAACTTAATATCTAATCATATTTAACGTATTTTCATTGTTGAATTATAAGTGCTTCTCTTAGCTATACAGGAACACTGTGTTCTTATGAAAAATCATTTTTAATGGTAAAATAATCCAAACAAAAGCCTAAAACAGTGTCACTCATTTCATGTTAATTTATAGAGGTGCGTCACAGACCCAACCCAATCTGTTGACTTATTTATAAATATAATAAATATTCTAAATGGCTGCTCCCAATCGTCTGTCTGCGCAGTTAGTCAAAATATAGAAGCCGTTAAACGGTGTGTCATGAGCAGCCGCTAGATGTCGCCAAATGCGTCCGTCTCCTTTGCTTTATTTCAAAACATATCTTTCAACTTATGCATACATTTTAATAGATTATTGTGTCCACGTCAGAGGTGTAAGGTGCAGTGTAGACACATTTAAGGCCATTGGTCACTTTTTGTTTTGGTGACTTTCTACCTTTCCTACAAATATAGTTTTTCTCAGCTGCATTCATCTGACTGCTGTATATCATTTTGCGTGCTGATTGTAAATTGTATCCAAAACAGCACTGTAATGTGGACTTAGTACATTTAAGGTGCCTTACATTTATTTCCATTTTATATGACGCTGTTGTTCTTACTGGTGTAATGATCCTTGACAATGACAATGATCCAAAACATAAAAAATCATAATCTCATAAAATATTCATAGTGTTTTGCAATAGATTAAACTGCCCAATAGATTACACAGTGGTGGATAAAGTATTTAGATCATTTACTCGAATAAAAGAAGTTCGGGACAGTATAAAAATACTTGATTACAAGTAAAAATCCTGCATTAAGTAACAGCAAAATGTACTTATACTATCAAAATAAAAGTACTGTAAGTAATGCAGAAAAATGTCACCTGTGAGTGTGACACTATTTTATATATATTTATATTTTATATATTATATATATGTTTATTATATTTTTGGGATTATTATTTCTGATGAATTAATATGCAAGCAGAATTTTACTCCAGTCCAGTTGGAGCGAACTGTAGTTCAGTTACAGCTACAAGTTTAAATACAATTTACATATTAACACCATTGGTGGAATGTAAGCCCATTTACAGTGTAAATATACTAGTACTGTACTTCAGTACAATTTTGAGGTACTTTTTTTTTTTTGCTACTTTGCTACTTTTTACTACTAATTCACGACAAGTCAGAGGCAAACATCGCACATTTAATCTACTATATTTATTTCATAACTTATTTTTAGATTTTATTTAGCCCTGGGGAGAAATTCACACACCACTAGCAGTATACAAAGTAAAATTTGCCCCAATTTCATCAGCTGTAACATTAAAGTGATGTACACATTAATGAATGAATGATTATTATACAATAACATCATAGTTTATTATTCTGATATGCGTTTTTACCTTTTATGTAAGAAATCCATGACTTGTAAAGTTGTGTATTTATACGTTGTTGCTATTTTTGCTTAAGAAAAATATCTGAATACTTATTCCACAGGTGCTTAACACTGTTGCTGTATCATTGTGTCTTTTATTTGAGTATATAAAAGTATTTATGTATGTATGTCTTTTTGCACAGGGGATAGGAGCTACAAACCTGATGTTGGCGTGACAATTAAAACATCAGGTTCCATAAATGAACACCAGATGTCACCATAGGTCAAAATTTATCTAAATACTTTATCATGAGTAACCCCTAGATGGCATCAAACCATTTAATATAACCAAAAGGAACTTCAAACACTTATCTGATGTTAATAACATGAGAAGAAGGAAGTATCAAGGGTTCAGTGTTAATGACTCACTGCCTTATTTATTTACTCGCTTTGAAACTTAACTTACTCCCTCACACATATTTATGGAATTTGCATGCGCTCAAGTGTAGGTGGAGAAGAGTAGACCATTATAGTACATCATTTGAGATGGTACGTTTTCTAACACTCGCCCTGCAGAGTGCTACATCAAAAACAGGAAATGAATCTGCTAAATTGGGGCAGTGATACTTGATCTATTAATCAGCCAGGAGGGGCCTTTACATAACAGCGTTACAGGAACCTTTGTGCTGCACAAGCATCAAACATGTCACAGTGGTTCAAGATATTAGACTTACTTATGACTTCCCCATACCTAATCCTTTTCACAAAAACTCAATCAAAGATGCCTAAAAGATAGGCAACTACTAGACCTGTTTGTGCGTGTGTGTGTTTGTTTGTGTCACACATATGAGTGTAAATGCTTGAGGGTCAAGCTTATCAGTTATCAAAAGTTACCTAAAATGAGATTATTGCTGTAACAAAGAGATAATAGGCTGCCGCACATTCACACAGACAGCTGGTTGTAAGCAGGAGAGACAAACAATCTTTTGAAAGTCACCGCAGTTGTTTAGCTCCAAGTCATCAACAAGCATGTAGGAAGTTATTAGTTTTGGTAAAACTAAAGAGTGTTTGACAATAAAGACAGGATGAACCGTTTGGCTGACTGTTCCTTGTGACTTTTTGAACCCTGCAAGACTAAAGTTGTGGTTCATGTCTGCCTGCAGTGCTAATGTGTTAATCTCATTTCTGTGGTGAGACATCTTAAGTCAGACTTACCAGAAAAGAGTGTGGCTCACGCAAAGAGTTTACATCTCAGTAAGGTCACAGTAGGGTTTAATTCTCTTATTCCTACCATATGCCATATGCATAACAAACCCTCGACTGACGGAAGACACAAGAGGTCAAAACAGGTGCCATTCCCCCTCAAGTACCAAGACTCTAAAATAACACAAGAACCTGATAATATAAATTATAATGTAATACATTTTTTAATGTCACTCAGGTAACTAAACAAATAACTAATTTGTTCTGTAATTGACTCCTTATATAACACATCCAAACTGTGATGCATTGATCCCCACATATGTGGCTGTCTAAAACAAACAACGTTTGCAAATATGATTTGAAAATTGTTGGTCATTCACAAAACCAGCAAATCATCCAGTGGATTCATTTCACTAAAGTAAAAGATCCCTCATAGAGAAAAACACAATGACACTTTCAGATGATTTTTTGTAAATACATGGTCACAGTGGTTTCATACAAAGCTGCTACTGTAAGGGCAGTGCAGATCAGACGGGATGACGTTTGTAGGGGGCTTGGGGTGGAAGTTAAAAGCCCAGAATTAGATTTCCCAACTCCAGGCAGGTTTTTGCAGAAAAGCCTCATCAGCATCTGTGACTTGCACCACCTCCTGGTCAGATCACAGTGTTGCATGGTTCTTGCTAGTCACGTGATTTACAAGAAATCGAGCCTCCAGATTATAGTAAACCAGACTGCAGCCCAGTGCCTCACAGGGACGCTGTGAAGCTTGATTCAGCAGTTGTTGTTTTTTTATTGCACTGTATGTTTGTACCATTTTATTTCTCTTATCTTTAGATTGAAGAGTTATAATGTCATCATACTGGGGAATATCTTTAAAGTCAACTGCCGTCATTGGGCTTGTGTTTATCACAAACTAATTTAGAGCCAGTTACCCACTTTCTCATGTTATAGTTTTGCAGCAAGGAGAAGGAAATAGAACATTTTGTTTGCTTTAAAGCCATTATATTTCCTTGGAACGCACAGAAAACCATCTGTGCTTTTTCTTTGATTATCATGTGTTTTTTAAAATTGTGCATCTTGGTGTACAATGCTGCTGTAAGCCATATTTTGTCTTTTGTTTTTTCAGTTCTTAGTGAAAACCTGAAAAACAAACTGGAGCATGTTACATGAAACAAGCGAGCTTTCCAATATCTTTGTTAGTAAAGTGAAAGGTGTTGATTTTAGCACCCCACGGGAGAGGCTTTAAACAGTAAAGTTATACAGCAAGGAATAATGAAATTGGGTAATTCCAGTTATATCCTTGCCAAGTAGCCAAAGATTCACATTAGCAGCCATGTAAAGCAAAACAAATGAATAAAAATCTATGGTATCTTTGAACTGGTCTTGCAGCCTCCATGTTTAGTCTTACCGCTCTTTGTTTTCTGCTTTTGTTGTTGCTATGACTTTGTGCTTTAGAGTGAACCCACCTTACCTGTAACCACACCCACAGCAGATGGCATGGCAGAACAAAGGCACTGGCTCTGGTAGAATAATATTTTTTACTTTTATTTATGTGGCAGATATGATGGGAGCTTTTTGAATTCTCTAAATGTTAAGCAAAGGTGCTTCAGTGCTTCCTTATCTTTGGAAAATGTTGTTAATACCTACGTATGTTATAAATTATCCTGACCATTGAAATTAATATATAAAACATGAATGTCACATTTAGTGTGATGATCAATAACTTCTTGAACTGGGACTGTGTCCAGCGTCCCTGCAGATCATTATGGAAGTTACCGTTGCTTATCAAGCATCCATTTTTGCCAATCTACTAATATATGAGTAGACAGGAGGGTGTGCGTGTGCAACCAATCTCAATGTGACAACCACTTCATTTCACGTTTGTGACTGATGGCCTATATTCCTTTTTTATTTCAATTCTGGAGTGTTTAGATAAGGACATAGGAGGACTATAACACATTAAACACCAACAGTAGTAAAGAAGTTGATGCGTCCACTGCAAAGTTTTGGTGACAGATTAAGTGTTTCCTGCTTCATAAGACATATAGAGTGTTAGATAACACATACTGCATTGTTATGAACGGCTGTAGCTCACTCCTTGAGCACTGTTTTACAGTGCTGTCAGCCAGATGAGGGATCTGTTCTCTCAGATAACCTTTTGCACTTAGCTGTGACACAGATACCTACATATACTGACATGATTGGTTTCAGTTGAAGGGTTGTATTATTTTATCTATCACTTTAATTCACTTACTTGTTTGACCTTGCTGCTCTTTGGCTAAATATTTACAGCAGGTCCTGGTCTATAAAACTCTTCAAAGATATTTATGTGAAGTTTTATCTAACTGTATGATGTAACTTTTTTTTTTTTTTTAAAGATATTTTTTGGCCTTTTCAAGCTTTATTTTTAATAGAGACAGCTGAAGAGTGACAGGAATGTGGGGAGAGAGAGATGGGGAATGCCATGCAGCAAAGGGTCACAGGTCAGATTTGAACCCTGGGCCACTGCTGAGCCTTTCGTACATGGGGCGGATGCTCTACCAACTGAGCTAATCGACACCCCATGATGTAACTTTTAAGTGATGGATACAGGTTCCCCTGGAAATTATGGGTGGATCTGGCAGGGTGTTAATTGCTTTTGGGTGATCAACAAGGATTCCTAAGGTTCTTCAGTGGTACGATGAGATGTTGGGATTTATTCTTATGACACCCACATCTTAACTCACACTGAAAAAATCTGAACACAAAAGCTGTAGTGATGCCAGGGGCATTGTAATTATTTTCTAGGAAGGGGCATGGACAGGGTCAAACTGGGAACAAAGTTGCCTCTTGTTTTTCCCCCTGGATCTGTTTTGTATGAAATCATCCTCAAAGCCCAATCTATTGGTCAGTTCACCCTCAATTGCCATGAAAGCATCATCTTAGTCCGCAGTTAATTTTTAACCCCAAGTGTTCAAAAACTGATTATATTGCCCAGTTTATATATGTCTACATCTGCTTTTATCTGGATCAAACTGTCATTATGAGCACATACATGGCTTTGTGTCCATGGTAATAGCAAAGGTACATCTTTATGAAACTTTAACATTTCTTGTAACCAAATAATCACAACTGTGGCCAAAGAGGCTCTTTATAGCTATTTCATTTGTATTTTTAAAATAGATCTATGTGATTTCGAACCCTCAAAAATTTCATGTTTACGTTCAAGTGACAAGGCCCACTAGTGACAGTAGTAATTGTGATTCATGGGGTGCTAAGGAAGGAGTCGTGTGACTTTATTATAGAGTAAAGAGGTCGGAATGGAGGGATGGCTCAACATAACATCAGACTTTAACATAGGAGATGTTTGTTTCTAGTTTCCTTACAACGGTCAGTGTTTGGTTTTTAGTCATGACCATTATCATTCCTTTATGTATATTTTTCTTGTAACACTTTAATGTTCCCGAACCAAGTTGTTTTTGCGCCTAGAACTAACCAAACATTAACTACAGCATTGTCACATAATAATAACTATAATATAATACTAGTCATGCCCTGCTCATTTAGAAAAAACACGAAGAAATTACACATCTGTACACAGACACTCTTCACGTAAGGATCATGAATTACATTTAGATATTCACACTGGCAGTTATGCATTTTTAGATGACATGAGTCCTCTAGGGAAGAAAGGTCATTCTTCAGAGATGATTAAGTTCAATCACAAGATTCAAAGTCTAGTGTGTTATTTGAAATTCGTCATTCTGTGTTAATATGATTCATGATGTGACGTGTCAGGTATTCTCTGGATGAGTCTACAAGTTGTTCATCACATGTAATTGCCATGAATTCACATGTGGTTAGTGCCTGATGGAAATTCAACTGCCGCCTGGTTTGTCCTGTTTATGTTGCTGCCTGGTGTGGTGCGATAGGCATCATGCCATCCCGCCAGTCTCTGGCATCCACCCCCTCCTTTCTGTGCGTGTGTGTGTAGGGGCGTGTGTGTTTGTGTGTAAAACAGAAACAGAGAGAGAGAGAGTAATAGACAGGGTTCTGGTCTTTCCAGTAAATCAGCTGACTTTACCAAACTATCTTCTTCTTTCTTTTTCCCTTTTTTCTCTCTAAGTTCCCACAGACTCATGCCAGCACCTACACCCTACTCACCCCCCTCAACCGCCCACCCATCCACCCACACATACAAGCCAAGCAAAACTATTTGACCAGTGTGTAACTTTGTCCTACTAAAAGCTGAAAACATGGCTTTCCAGAAAGTCAGCTGACTTACTGTCCCTCCCACTCTCTCGCTCTGCTTCTATCTATTTATCTAACAACCCCCCTCCTCCCCCACACACACAAACACACACACACACACACACACACACACACACACACACACACACACACCCTCCCCAAACACATCACTGGATTTTTGGCACAGTGGCCACACCTATTTATGGAAGTAGTTAGTGGTTCCATGAATACGGTCTCTGTGTGGCAGAGACCGTATTCATGTGCTTGAAGTATTAACTGCAACTGCAAGAAATGGCCCCTATTAACTATTATTGTATTGGATTATTATTAGTGATGCATCAATGTAAAAAAAATCATTTTAATGTTTTCGTTACTCAAGTTAGAGGTAAACTTGATGTAGAAACTTTCTGGCATGCCCAGTGAGAAAAAGAACATACTCAGGAAAACATTGCATTGTAGTGTGAAAGTATACGCTTGCATAGAAGAAAAATGCTCAAGTAAAATAACTCAAATGAATACTTACTTTGTACTTTGTTACACTCCAGTACTCCAGACTGTTCTGTTTTTCCAACTGTCTATATCAGTTTATGTTTATATGATTTTGATTAATTTACTGTACTGTATTCAGTATTTATCCATTACAGTACTTACAGGTCTAAAAAACACCATACACATAAAATATATTCAGTCCACAGAAATATTTCAAAGCTTCAGACAAAGCACCGGCACTGAAACTCTTTGGAACAACATGCATTGTCTACTATCCAAAGAAATTTGCTTGCATGTCCTTTCTCAGTAGGTCCAGCTGTTTTGTTGTGAGATGACATCGTAGTGCGACTGAGCAGTCAAACAAATTGAGAAAACGTATATAACAATAAAGTTTCATTGCTGAAAGGCTTATATTTATTTGACCCCTTTGGACTCTGTGCATGTGTCCTTAAGTTCCACCTCTTTTCAGTTTGTAGCAACAGGAGACTGCTCTGGCATTTCCTGTAAATCAACAGACTAATTACCACTCTCTGTCTCTCGCTATCTCGTCCTCTCTCCATCTCTGTCAGATACTCACACAAACACATCCACAATCACGCATTAAATCAATCACTCTCAATCAGAGTGCTCTTTTTTCTCTCCATCTTAGCCTTCAGGCTCGCACATGCAACCAAATACCAGAGTAATGCCACACACTTGATTATTCACATAGATAGATGATTCATTTATTATTCTACATTAGCTGGTATCAGCTTGTGATGTTGAATCATGGCTACACCTTCAGATTTATTGATCTTGTGAATAAGTTAGTGGTCACATTGACTTACTGTGATAAAATAATCACTCTTGTTATAGCATTAAACAATGTTAGAACTTCTCCGTATGATCTAGTTCAATGACAAAACTAGCAAACCTCCTTTTGTGGTGACAAATGAATTATTGCATGGATCACTGAGATAAGACCACCTATTGGCAGCTTGCTGCATTCCACTTCCTGCCATTGTTTTCTATCTCAGATACACAGTGAGTGACCAACTTTTCTTGTACTGCTCCAGTGGATAAGCACGTCCGCAGTTTATTCAGTCTCGCATGAAATATAAAACCATAAATCTCAAAGTCATAAAACTACAGTTTGAAAATGAACTTTGAATTCTTTATTTCCCAGATTTCTCAAAGCTAATTTTCTTCTACATCCTGTGTTTCATTTGGGAAGTGTCTTCCACATGATATCACTTATTGGGGACAACTCCAGCAATTTGGAAGAACAAGTGTGTGAAGTGTTTATGAGTGAACTGCAATGACCCATCGTTGCCTTATGAGTCACAATGTAGCTAATACATAACTGCTGCCACTGCAAAAAATATGTTTAGGTGGTTTTTAGATGCTGAGTTAGATAATTAGTTGAGTCATTAAATCTCTCTCTCTCTCTTGTTTTTGTAACATTTTTTCTATAAAGGTGTGTCATTCTTTATGAAACACCTAAAAGAACCCCGAACAACATATAACCTTAAAATATGTAACATAATTGTCTTTGAGCTATTTTTATTAATTTATTAATTTGGCATTTAAACCAAGATTTTATTACTACATATCAGCTGTGTGGCAAGTAATTCCAAGCGCACAACATGAAAACTGTTAGTAACTCCTGTAATGCAAAACAAACCTACATATTTTCACTACTCATACTTGTATAGGATAAGTACAGATACAGAAATACAGTGCTAGTCAACTCTGTGTTCAGCACTTGGTTATGCATGTCCTCTCTTACTATCAGTGTTGTGCTAGTTACTGAAAAATAGTAACTAGTTACAGTTACTAGTTACTTTGTAAAAAAGTAACTCAGTTAGTAACTCAGTTACTTAAACCAAAAAGTAATGCGTTACTGAGAAAGTAACTTTTTAGTTACTGTACAACGTTTTTCCATTGCTCCCATTAAATAAAGGTTGATTGATTGAGTTCCCCTCTAGCCGTCATTTCAGTTCTGTACTGATACTGAATAATACAGACTGGTGATTAAAACAACTGTTTCAATTCATTTGCTTCCACATCACTGAATCTAATCATCCAAGCAGTATGATCCGTTGTGCACCAACACAAACCTTGACACAAACACCAAAGTATTTTTTCAATGCCTATTTATTTCAGTCAGGCCATAAAGTCTTCCATAGCCTACAAACTGCAAGCCTATCTTTCTTATTTGGTATTCAAAAACAAGCTCGCTGCTGTGTGACTCCGTCTCGGATGCTGCGTTAGCTACCTTAGCTGCTAACTTTTAGCATGCCGCTTCTCCAGGTGCTTCAGCGGGTTGCTGTTGCTGTTGTTCGCCGTTGAAAGTACTTTTGAACCGGGACACAATCTACAAGTTACCGAGATGTTGTTTTCCCCTCTGCTCTCCAGTTTAAAATAATGTGAATACCTCCACGAGGAGAAACTTATCCTCCCCTTCTCGCTCGCCATCATGCCGTGCCCTGACCTGTCCAGTCCTCTTCATGGCGCGTGTTTGTTTACGTGTGGGACGCTACAGGGCGACAAATGCTTTGTTTTTCAATTCAATTAAACTTTATTGATCGCTAAAATGTTATGGGAACTGTGTGCCGTTGTAAAACCCATGTAAAACCTCACCAAAAGGAACGGAGTAACGCAGCGTTTGGTAACGGAAACGGAGTTACTGAATTTAAGAAAACAACGCGTTACGTTATTAGTTACTGAAAAAAGTAACGGCGTTGCGTAACGGCGTTACTAATAACGCGTTACTACCCAACACTGCTTACTATAATAGAAAGAATATGTTTCAAGCCAGATCCATCCATCCATCAGTCTTCTGCAAATATGTCTAAACACCAGTCTTCATTGTGTCTAAGAGGACTATCTGATCATGTGGCTCCTGGTCATGAACTTTCCACCTCCAAGAAAATAATCCTGGTTGGCACGGACGAATGGAGAGTAAGGTGGAGGGAAAAGTGACACCATCATGGGGTGGGCTGTAAACCACTCTGACTCGAGTATTGCAAAATGTTTTGGCTCTTATCTCTGCCCCCTTTCCTCCCCAAGGCTTTACATAATAGAGGTTATCAAGAAATGAAAATTCGGCGTTCAGAGTTCTTTGGTCTTGGTCTTCGGTTTATGCATTTTTATTTCTTAGATATGGATGTAACAGAATGCAGCAAAATACAGTTTAATTTACAGTAATTTGCTGTTAGTTTAGGTTTAAGCATACATTTTATAATAGTCTGTAAATGTGCAAAATGGAACATAAATACACAGTTTTGCGGAGAAACGATGAACATGCTGTTGGTCCACAGTGTGAAGAGTTTTGAGTGAACTCAGTACTGAGAAAGGAGTTACCAACTGTTACATAAACTGTAACATGAGACACAACACTGGCGTGTCAGGATATTAGATCAAATAGAGTAGTTCTGAATGAAAAGCAGAGCGCCTGATTTTTATGTTTTAAGGTAGGGTTGTGTTAACCCCCTAATATGAATGACTGCATACAAAGAAGCAAAGGAATTACTGAGATAAAGGGCGTTCTCATTTTTAACCTTTATTTAGCCAGGGAAAGCTTTAAAAAAGCAACAGTGCGGAAATGTAAATTTGCCTACACACACACACCCAAGGGTCATTTTTCCCTTAAGAGACCTTCCACTTCTTCCTCTCTCCACTCCAACTGACACTAATAAACTGTTGATTTGAGAAGTACAAAACAGAAATCAAGTTGTAAAGATCAATTAATCTGCAGGACCTAGTGAAAGCAGGAGACTAAATTACACTGTATGATCAAAGCTGATGTGTACTATTATACTTGATATTTTTGGTATTTTGTGATGCGACAGCACTGCATGTGATCTTCTGCCTTCAACCATGCATGATTCTGCAATTGTATGTTGGTATGTACAGTATGTGTTGTAGAAGTTAGAGGTTAACACTGACATTAAATCACACAAAAGGACATCTCCAAACATGAAAATCCACCTCACGGTTTATTGTCTGTGGTTGACTTACGGGTTCATTAAATAGTAATTAAACCAGGAGAACTGTTGGCATCTTTGTGCCATAGTACACCCATGTTTGTTTAGACTTACTATGCTTATTTTTTTAATGAGGGACATACGTTTTTTTGGTGCTTATTATAAAGTACTCAGATGGGTTGCTAAGGTGGAAGTTACGTCAATTTGGCATAACAAATAAAAGTCCTGCTTTAAAATCTTAATTAGGTATGAGTAGTATTTTCAGCTAAATGTATTATCAAAAGTAGAAGTACTTGGCCTCAATGGGTGATTATATTCTATCATTAATTATTGTGTTATTAAGGTTAGGGTTAACTCTAACTCTAATTCTAATTCACTAACCCTAAGACTCATTTTGTAGTGGAGTATAAAGGAGAGTAAAATGGATTGACTTAAGTGTCTCTAAATTGTACTGAAGTACATATAATAACCACCACTGTAATGCATCAGTAGTGCTTGAAAACTGCAGTAGCTTTCATTCATTCATTTTTCTGCAATACCACACAGACACCTAGATAAGCCCATCTCCAGTGGTCACACCTAACCTTGTACTTTCCTGGTGTGTAAATATTCTGCTCAGAGGTGTTGCAGCAACCACCAATGTTAAGTTGGACTCCAGTGGTCTACAGTGGCTATTTTCAGATGTTTTATGACTGTTGATATAGTGCATCTGAAAGAATTATGTGCGTTTATGAGTGTAGTGATAAATACAACTATAGAAACACTATAGATGTGGTCTTCATAGAAACCCAATTCTGTAGGACTCCCAAACTGAAGGAGGAGAAAATATTGCAGCCAATATTTCACACAGAAAGATGATGATAGTGATCCTACATAGACACATTCTTTCTGACTCTGAAATCTCTCTGACTTACAGATCATAGATCACAAAGTTGACCTTTGTGCAGTTTTATTACACAACTTTCCCGAACTTGATATAATTACTCATTGAACCCTAAAAGGAAGTTTGTTTTTTTTCTGTCATTTGTTTCTTTGAGCTTTCACAACCTCCCAAATATTTCACACACAAAAATGTATATAATGGGATCTGGTTTGCACCTGGAGGGATCCTTTAGGGAGTCAGCTTAACAGCCAACATTAAAACTAAGGACATTTTGCTACACTGAAAAAACTACAAAAATGTATAGGCACATAATCACTCTAAACCAAGCTCAGCTTTTTAACCCTCTGATGCCCCTTTTAAAATCCTAACCTTAGGTATAACGTTAGGTTAGCTATAAAAATCTTATAAATTATTATTATAATTTTTTTAACCAGCATCAGTCCTAATCATACATATCAAATATTAATGTTTTTTTTTGTTTTTGTTTTTTTAACCCTTAAATTGCCAAGTTTTTGTCATGATGCACCTCCATTTTATGGTCTAAAAAACACAAAAAATGATTTATTTTCAATATACTTCATGCAAACTGGATTATTTATGGTTTGATTATTGCATCTTGGTGTATGTGAAAGATTAGCAGCAATATTTATATATATATTTATATGCATTATTTTTAATATTTTTAATATTTCATAAAATCTTCACTAATCTACACTTAAAAGCCCCAGGCCTCAAATGAAGCAGAGAAATGAGAATTTACATGTTTTATACTTTGTATTTGAGCAGGATCAAAAATTGTGTTTTGAATGCGCACATTTATGTGCAAAGGAGTAACAACAGGTCTATTTTAGTCCACGTTGTTTACAATAGGCTAAAAATAAAAAAAATACATTAAAAAATGTGAGAACACTCAAAAATGCACAACCTTGCATAGATCATCAACAATATGCATGAAAAAACGATTAAAAATATGCTAGAAAGTAAAAGCCAAATACACAAAAATGTGCAAAGGGGCATCTTAATAAGTTTGAAGTGGCAGATACAAGGAGTTTTGAGGAGGCTAAGCAAATCACACCCTGTCAGAATACTAAATAAAATACTAGGCTATACACTAATAAATGTGATACAGGAGAATCCGAGATATCCTGTTACAGAAGACATAACACAACTGTTTTCGCAGGCTGTGTAACACTCCCTCTGCAACCCTGGACATCCTCCAATTCAAGTCTTTGGGTCAGCGAATACGGAAGTCATGCCAGGCTTGTAAACACTGTCACATCATACTGTATAATGTTGCTCTCTCCATGCTCACCAAGTTTGTTTGACTACTGACGATAATGAGAGGAAAGCATTGTTTTACGTAAGGTACATCCATTCTTTGTGCTGTTCAAGCTACTACTACTTTATATTTAGAAGTCCCCAGGTGGTTGGTAGGTGCTGAGATCTGTGTGACTGTAAGTGCCTAAACATAAAAAAGTTTATGCAATGCATGTATTTGGGTGGAAAACAAATGAAATACGTGTTTACTGTAGCAACATTTTTGTGAGAATGGCTAATACATTAACATTTCCTCTTTATGTTACTACAAGCATAGTTCCCTCAAAATTAACTGGAAATTAGTCGTATATAAATGTCATTTCCAGGAGCCAGGGTTAGCCCAGGTTACAGCATTTGAATTTTTTTTGAATTGTTGAGTGCCCCTTTATCATAAAAATATTTTGGATAGATTATAAACAAGTAGTAAGTATTAACCACAGTGTTAAATTTTGTGTCAGTGTCAGTCAGTATCATGAGAGTGAAAAACCTAGGGAAATACCAAGCTGTCATGATCTCACCCTGCTGGTTACAGTGGTGTTTGAATGTATCTTCAGAGGAAGTAACATTGCATGTACATTTCTGTCGTTTCACAATGACAACTCTTACTGATCTTCACTCTAAAGTGACTCATTGTCAAGTGTGATTAAAACGATCACATGACAAGTGAAAAATGTTTACACTGGCCAGATGGAAAGCACCAGAGATATCTCTCTAGGTTTCCCCCACGGTATCTTATGCACACACACACACGCACACACGCACACACACACACACACAGTTCCCTGGCTCTCTCACCTCCCTCCACCGTCCTCCCTTGTTGTTTTTATGAGTTAGATGTCTTCTCTGCCACCTCATCTATGTACGTTAAAGGGAGGAACAGTTGTATTTTGTGGGTTTGGTGTCATCACCCTAGTACCACACCTTTTTCCTGAGGCATCAGATAATTTTGGGGACTCCTGTAATGGTAAACCCCATTTTCTTTTCAACCTCTGCTGAGAACCTCTGGACAAATAAGGATAAAGCTTGCTATATTCTATATTTTTCTTCTTATTATAAACATGCCTCATAAAAACACTAAAACCAAAAACCAATAATAAAGCTTGTTAGCCATAACAAGAGCTCTATCAGTGAGCTCCACTCTGTTCTACCGGGTATCATGTTTCTTCAATACATTACACTGAACACACACACGCGCGGTTGTTTATTTTAAGTCACAGCGGCATACTCACTAATGCACTAAATGTGTGTTAATCTGTTGTTGAATAGTCCCTATCAAATGTGCTATTTACTCCTGTTTGAGTGTACACTGCACTGCCCAACTGTTTAAGGAAATTATTTAGGATTTTCTTTTTTTTTTTTTTTTTTTAAAGGAAAGTAAATATTTGTGAACCATGGTAAACATCTTCAATAGAAACAAATGGCTGGGAGCAGGATAGAGAGGGAGGATAGGGAAGCTGGTCTTTTCATGGAATTTGTTGACTATAAGAAAATTATAACACCAATGTTACCAAGGTAAATAATGACATTTCTCAACAACAATGATACACTAAAATATAATAACTGTATATCCACAATAATAAACCTGGATCATTTTGAATATTAGCAGCTTAACACTAGAACCGCCAATATTCCAACACCTCCTAGAACCGCCAAGGGGGGTCATTTTGACACCTTCTGCAACAGCATCATCACTCGTAAAAACATCATTTCTAGAAGCAGTTAAGTTGTTATTTTTAACCTATTTTTTCAAATAATACGTAAGATTTCAATTTTACAGTTGCTTTAATCCATCACGGATCGAACAGGTCAATTACATTTTAAAATTCATCATTACAAAGTGTAGGGTACAACAAACATTTATTTATATACATACATAATATGATTATACAAAGCCAAACTTTGTTCAGACCCACAAAACGTTATTCTAGATTTAATTCTAACACTTTTTAGGGAAGTCTGTAATAAATGCAACTCTGTCTCCTGGAATCCACAGAGAACTAATTTAATCATGTTCTGGCAAGAAACTTAATCACTGTCTGGCTTATGTTGCCCAAGATGTTTTGTGTTTGGATACTGATATTGTCAGACAGAGTGGGAATATTTCTCCATCAATTACTGCCACTCACTGTCCTCTGCCTCTAGACCAGGTTGTGTGGTTTATGTTACCAACTTTTTCTTAAGAAGATTGTTGAGACTTTGGCCGTTAAGGAACTTCCTCCTTCCCTGACCTTCGTTTGTCTGACAGCTTGTGCTGTAGAAGCAGATTTGTACCATTACTGTATAAAAAATCATGTTGTCATCATTTCCTTGGAAATAATCTGAAAGTTAAGCCTCAAATAAAGCCTTCCCGCCTATTGATTGACTAAGAGGTGTTTTTCAGTATAGACGTAACAATAGACCAAATGTATACACAGATATAAAGATAGTCACCTCATATGCATCTTATTTTTATCCTTTTACTGTGCCATTTGTTTGTTTGTTTGTTTTTTGTTTGTTTGTTTGTGGTGTGTGTGGTGATCTTGAAGACATTAAGAATTTTTTTTTTATTTACTCTTGAACTTGAACTTATGACGCAGTTGCTTTGTGTGTTTCTTGTGCGCGTCAGTGTGTAAAATAGCAAAAGAAAACTTTTGAATAGTCATCCATCAAAGAAACTCACTGATCAGGTAACAACATATATTTAAAAGCCAGAAAGCATTGTCCCTGACACATAATCAGCCATTGTTGGTTTACGTCTCCTCCGGTGACTGATAGCCATCAAATACCACACTCACTATCAAGACGGAGTTCGTGCACTCTAAACTATGAAACTCTCCCAGCTGCTGTAACGTCGCTTGTTTTGTTTTTGTTTTTTTTGTTTTTTTATTGTGTTCCTAACCTCTACGCCTGTTTCTGTCTCTCAGGTCTGACAGAGTCCAACTCTGTCAAACTGCTGCGCTCGCTTGCTTTCATCGTTGTAGTGCGCTGTGTTTGCCGCAAATTTGTTTCATACCTGGCAACCCCGGATAACGAACACAGAACTAATTGATCAGAATTCCAAAGGCCAAAACATTAACAAAGAGACAGGCCAGGCGGTAAATTTCAAAGTAAGAACATTTTGGCTGTCGGGTTTTTGTCAACAAGCAAGTATTTCAACTTAGCATGTTTCCTTAAGAACTGATGATATAGCATATTAATTTTATGATTTACTACAGTGAATATCTTACACATTGTACCTTTCAATATGTCAAGAAGAGTTTTTTAGGAATTATGGTTGAAAAAGTTTGACTGGTCGGTTTTGAAATATATTTTATATTTAATCAAAAATAAACATAAAATCTTATACTTAAGTGTTGCACAAACAAATATATTTTTTTAATTATTTAAAATTTAAAATGTCATATTGTTATGTTGTTATTTATTAATTTACAAATGTTAAGAAATAGCTTAATTTTTGATAGTAAAAGAAAAAAATTTAAAAAATGAAATCACCCAAAATTGTTGAATGTTTGTAAAAAATCTGCATATTTTAAAGGAAAATAAACCAATTTTCATAATGTAATAACATGCAGCTATAATATGGATATGTGTTGTTGTTTTTTTGTCTGTTTTTCCCACAGCGCATTACCAAATTTTACATGCATCTCATTCATGCAGCTTGATTTTGGGCAACATGAGTATTTCCACAAATTACAAATATTCTGTATCATCACACACTGGATGTTTGGAAGATGACCACTTGTTTTTCTTTATTCAACAATGAACTTTGATACATACATGTGCAAGTTATATGGCACAGCTGATTCATTATCATGTTCCACCTGCACTTGGATCAAATTATCACACACGCTGGCTGTCATTTTGACCCTAACCACTGATAACAAAAACACAGTCCTGTAAAATCAAATCAGTTCATCAAATCAACTCATAAATTAATCATAAGAATTTCAATAATATAATTTAGGTCAACAGTTTATAATATAGCCCACAATTCACACTATAATGCTATTGTATTAAACAGAAACTTATAATACTTATTGCTATTTTAATAATAATACTATTTTCTTCCATACTTTGGAAGAAAATAAGATGTTGGGAAACAACTGGGCAAAAGTGTTTTTGTAAGTACTAGGTACCTATGGGGTACAGCACTTGGAATTATTATTTATTACTTATTTTTGGAAGAGTAAAAAAAAAATTACTATGAGCTATGTTCCTAAAATGATGACAGGTGTACACACCAGTACAGGTACAACAAGTTTTGGGGTAGGAAGCTTGAACAAAACTTGTTTATGCAGTTCATCAATGTACTCAGGGAACTTAACTTTATTTTCTTTTGGTTATAGTGCTGCTTCTTGCAGTATTGGAGGAAGTGTAATAAAAGACAAATGTGTTTTCCCCTTACTGGCCTTACTGGCGGGAAAGTAGCCCCAACAGAAAATCTGATGACCTTCTTACCAAAAGTGCTGTAGAGATATAGTCAACTCTTGATATTATACCCTGCATAATTTGCTGGACTTCAGCACATTATGTCAGAATTGTGAACTGTATTTCACAGGTAGAATATAGAACATAGTCTGATGTCATATATTATGTGCCTTTCTTTCCTTTCTTTATAATGGTCTTACTTACTTTGAGGGTCTAGAGTTGATGCAGAGTTCAAGCTATTTTCTTTTTGTGCTTGCCACTGGTAGTGTTTTGCTATATCCATCAACAAAATGCAACAATTACAAAATTAGCTCTTTGATGTGTGGTACTTCCACATAATACTTGTTTAGTTTGTTTTGCATCAACACAAGTCAATGTTCAAGTTAATATTTCTGGTGATATTTTTTTACTTCCTTGCAACTTTCCACAAAGTTTTTTTTGTCTCTGTCTTTTTTCGGATGATGCAATCAAACATAACACACGGTTTAAAGTGACTGGTGCGTTTGTCATGTAATGTGTAAAAGTTTTTTTCAAAAGAACTGGAACAAACAGTTTAGTTGCTTTTAGTTGCTACCAAATTAACCAAAGCTTTCTGAAGTACAATGGGATGCAATTAAACAGAAATTTGCACCATCCAATCCATTAAATGCACCATCCAATCCATCCAATTTGAATAATTGCTGGGTTTAATTATATATTATTATTTATACACTATTAATTCTGTTTTTGTTTTTTGTTTTTTTTGTTTTTTACAGGATTACAATCTGCAAAGCATCAAAAGCAATCCCGGTGTCCTCAACCTCTACATCTGCAGCAGAAAAAGGAAGAAGAAAGCGTGATTACCAACTGTCTGGAAAGGAACTTGGTCCGCAACTAAGGTGGAGAAAGACTGTGGGAAATGTGCAAATATGTTTTCCACAACAAATATGGACATGCTGTTAAAATGAGGTCTAAAGTCTAAAAAAATATTTATACATTTGTTTTTTATTGATTTGTCCAACTTGTTTAATCTAGAGTTTACCAACCTCAGGACATGAGTTCATAAACTTTCAATAAATGTATATCTTCATCATACAGACTTAGATATTTACAAAATGAACTGCATCTGGTATGTTGGAAGCCTGCACTCTTCCCATGTCTGAGTGAATTTTAAAGTACATTACGAGTTAGGTGACTAATATAACTTGGAATGAAAAGCCCTAATAAAAAATACCTAAACTTGCAACTTCATGTGTTTGTGTGCATCTGTGCGTAAATCAAACTGGTTGGACAGTTTTATATTTTATAGCAGATCGTTAACAGAAGCAACACCTGCAGGTCATTTATTCAACCGTTTAACCACAACGGACTGAAGAAAGACTATTCAGGCAACCATGATACCTACATGAAGGCACCATTTAAATCCCTGTTTTTATAAATATTAACAAAGGAGCATTATAAATCCACAATATGCTTTTTAAGTGGTTGAGAATCTTTTCAATAAAGCAATTTTTTGCTTTTACAATTAAAGGACCAGGCTCACCTGGTAGAGCATGCAAGCCATGTGAGTTCGATTTCCAGCCCAAGTTATTGCCCTGGCTTGTTTGGACAAGGGCAAGTGACTTCATCAAAAAAAGTCACAAAACTATAAAATAATATGAGACAGTGTCCTTTTTAGAAGCATAATGAATAATTTAAATAATAGATTTTGTGCATTTCTAAATGTCATACTGGTTTAAAAGTATGTTGTATTGTCCTGTATATGATCTCTTTTGCAAGAGGGAACTGAGTACAGCAGAGGAGATATGTATGTAAAATACGTGCAGAGATAAGACAGAAAACATAGTCAGTTACACTCATACACCATACGCAGCATCTGAAACCAACCCAGACATCTTCAACTTGACAAAAAATGAAAGCATTCCATATATCCAATGGGATAAGAGGTTCAAATAAAATCATTCATATTTCAAAAGTACATACATAAAAACAAAAGTTTCTACATTTATTCTGAAAGTATAAAAAGTAATGTGCCGTTTTCCATACAAGTCACACACAACAATAATTCAGTCTTTTAAATTGTTTCTTTGTTTTGAAAGCATTATCAGCTATCATTACCTGTCATCATCTTCTCATTTCTATCTTTCAAGTGGATTAACAAGTCTACGACAAGTAACAGCCATGAGCAAACACCTAGACAAACCTAAAAAGAACATTGTGGTGAATGAAAAGAATCTTATCCCTGCCAGCACAGCGGTTTATTATTGTTGGAAAATGTGCAGCTGCCAAAAACATGCAGACACCTCTATCAAATCCATCAAAATCTGTTTTTGATTCCTCTCACCTTTTGCCTTTGTGAATGCTATTCATTGTAATTTAGTGAGAACTATATTAATGTGCATGGCCAATGTATGTTCCGCAATTACACTATTTCCTCAAAACTTGTGGGGATTATAGGGGAACCCCATATAAGGAAGGAAAAGGAATTTATACAACTGCTTACTCTATATGCAATAATAAAATACCACGTTAAAGGCAGACACATCAATTGTCTGCGTAATAAAGGTACTAAGTTCTTAACATTAAGAAACAGTCAATCATAAAGTCATTTAGTTACTACATCATTGTTGCACTGAGTTCAGAAGTTGTTCTTTATTTCTTGTATGTAAAGACAAATTATAGTATTGTCTGCATACATCTGATCTTTACACCCAGTGCAGATTGATAGTAAATCATTCATGTATAAGCTTAGCATAAATGGTCTTAGGATAGTTCCCTGGGGCACAACCGTCTCATTACCTAGGAAGGGTGATGTTTTGCTTCCCACTGTTAAACACTGAACCCTCTCAGCCTGTTAGAGGAGAAATTAAAATTGGATAGTTTAGAGATGGTTATTTGGAAATCTCCTTCAAAATAGTATGTATATATGTTGTCGTTTACAGTTCAGTGTTTAGATTGGAGAGTTGTAACTCGCTCTATCTGGCAAAGCCCTTTTCCTTTTATAGTTTTCTGACATTTTTACTCATAACGTGCATAATTATCTGTAATATTACATTACATGAGTACCTCAGTTACTTTCACTGCTTGAAATCACTGTCTCTTTGGGTTTAAGTTGTGTGCTATTATACTATAGACAAAGTGACTCTGTTCTGTACTCAACTTAATTGCTAGGGATTGAATCAATTATTACTACTGATCAGAAACTCAGGCTAATATCGTGTGGGAAGTTATGACTACCGTGTTCTGTCACTTTTGTGTTTTCAGTAACCAATCCAACCACTGAGTAATGCCATACTTGTAATTATTATTATGTTATGGCTTGTCATTGTATTGTAGATTATATTTATATTCCCAATGGCTTTCACTTTTATTTCTTATAGACCAACAAGTGGAAATAAAGCCAAGATATTTCTCATCTTGAGCTGATACTTTGAGGATAAGGAGAAGACTGGTTGATAGATAACTATGGGTGATGGATCTAGACGTCCAATGTGATTTATGTGTTTACTATTATCTTAGTTCTCAAAGTAGGAGTTGAGGAGAATTGCAGTTTCATCGCCAACTGCTCTGTATTATTTTGGTGTTATCCTTTTAAATTATCTCAGATTTGTTCATGACAGCTTTACCCATCAGACTAGAAGTTTTATCTAGTTGGACTGCCTTAGTTGTGGATGACCCTATATTTTAAAGAGCTAAAAATGTGTCTTAAGTAATGTTCACAGACCATGGTCTCTAATCTTCATTAGTCTTAGAGTTAATAGAAACATTATTCACATTTGTACCAATCAATCATCCCAGTTGATGTTGCTGAACTGCATTTTCAAATTCACATACTGTACATGACTCTTATTTATTTTGAATTGACATGACTTTGTGTTAGAAGACAAACAGATTTGGATTTAGTGAGCTTTCTGGCTGTGAGAGTTAAGTTGTGACCAGACAGCTCATAGGACAGCTATATTACTCCCTCAGGTTTGTTGCTGAATACTTTGAAAGCAGGAAGCTGGAGGCAGACCAACCAGGTGTTTATTACACACACATTGATGACACGTTAACAAAACATTTTCCACATAAAATACAAAATGTGGTCTGACAGCAGCAGTTCTTGCTGGAAACTGGCAGGCTTATATAGCCTGCCACTGACAATGATCTGGATTCTTTCATCAGTATAGAGGTCTTACTGGCCAGCCTTCAATTACTCCTCACCCCCTTTTGTTTCTGCCTCGTACCTTTTAACAGTATTATCTACACATTGTGCTACTAAATATTAGTACTACAAAATACTAGTAGTGAAGAATACAGATTTTGCAGAAGGTGGTATATGTTCACTCAAACATTTATTAATTTATAGCATATCATGTAAACATGCAGTCCAAAGTGCTTCACAGAGTAAAAAATAAAGACAGAGGTGGAGTCTCTCAGATCCACAGGCAAGTGCCACAGTGACTGAAGACACTCCATTTTGCTCGGACAGTGTGACGTTTAGATAAATAGATTCTAGGTCATTCATTCGTTATCAGAGCATTGGATCTCTTTACATGATATGTGATCTAATAAAAAAACAACAACCTTTCCTGAAGGCGTTATAGGCAGAAGACTGGGAGTTTTTATGAAACTGTGTCTCTAACAGACATTTAAATGTATTAGAAGATGTTTAATTTCTTCATGAGGTTATAACCTATTCTTTCTTACACCGTACTTGTATGCTGGAATTGGTAGTAATGGTTTGCTCTAGATGTAGCCAAAATGTTAAATCCAATTTAAGCTGAATCGTTAAAAATAAAATATAAAAAAAGAAATGTTGTGTGATTGTAATACTTGGTTAAAGAAGGTTTAATTCATGGTTGTTAAAACTATCATTTGCAGTATATTGTGATGACTTGGACCAAGTTAATTTGCCACTGGACAGAAACATTACTGGTCAGAGAAGGTGTCAGATGTCGGTGCTGCTTACTGTGACTGATTACTCTAGGACACTTCAGCAGGGCTTATCCTTGCCAATATGAGGCTTAAACATCTGGTCAAAGTTATTGATTTCATTACACTTGAAGTCATCCATCTCTGTTCACAAAAAAAACTAGAAGCCCTTTGTGAAAATAATTTAGAGTCAAGTTCATTCACATTTAGATTTTTTATTTTATAAAAAAACCACACACATAAACACTTTAGAGAAAGAAACTATTTACAGGAATCATTTACAATAGCCTTAAGAAAAAAGAAAATATATTTGATTTGGCTTTCACCAGAAGTAAGTAAGGAGGTTTGTTTATGTATTCCTATCCCTTAAACTAAAATTCACTTTAGCAAATAACGGAAAAAAAAGTTTTATGTAATAATTGCTGTACATTAACTATTAGTCAAATGTTAAGTGCACTGAATATGATTCTATTTGCATTATGAAGTAAGCGATGGCAACCTCATATGTATATATGGATTATGGAGTATGACCATATACATGTAGAGAAGGTGACAAAAAAAACCACAAAAAACTGAGCATCAAAATGCCTTGAACCAGCCAAAAGTACAGAGGATGAACAGCATGTGAGTTCAAGTCACTTCATAACTTCACAGAAAGGTTGAGGGAGATGAGGACAGGTCTCCAAACTTGCTACTGGGCATCAAACACATGGCACATATGGAGGGGGGGGGGGGGGGGGGATGTTCTAGCTTAAGGTGTGGACACCACCCATCACAGACTGGTCCAAAGTGTCAAAACATTGTCCTGTTATGTCCTGACGTCCTCAGAGCCTGTCGATCTGATGACAAAAGCTGTTCCAGAGTTCACCTGAGAAATTTGTGTCTGAGCCCAAAGTTGTGTAACGTGGAAAGTCGTCTAGGTCGTCTCCTGTAAAACAAACAGAGGAAATCCAAGGTCAGGATGGTGAACAAGAACATGTGGGCTAACTAAAGGGGGAGTCTGACGGGAGCTTTATAAAATCTGTGCTTCCTCGTAGAAACACACATTTGCGTCTAGATTTTACACGTAAATTAGCTGAATTGCCAACAGGGAGTGTCAAGTGATTAATTTAGATTAAATTCTCCATCTGACCCATCAAACTAACAACATTTACCTGAGGAAGATTCACTCCACTCACTCCGTGGACTGGTGCATGCTTCATTGCTCAGGAACCCCCTGCCGTCTAAAGTGCTTGACATCCAGTTTACTTCTCTTTCCAGTTCTTGGCAGATCTGAAAGAGCAACACTGGATTGAGTATGGCTATAATATTTTGCACAAGTGGAGTTTTCCCACCACCAAACAATCAGTCTTATTATATTGGCTATTATTACACAATTAGACAAACATGGGTATTCCTGACAATGAAAAATGCATGCTGTTAAGAGTCAGAGGCAATGCTTACCCGGATAATGTCGTCTGAGTGGTCATATTCTGGAAGATCCCAGCGAAGAGGAATAGAGAGAAAAGAGAGAGAGTATGAGAATAGAACTGTGATATTGATTTATCTGCTGGTATTTACTTAATTTCCCTTAGGTTAATCCTAAACCATTTATTAGCAAGTATGCCATATGTGTTATCTTACCGATGCTATGTTCAGGTGAAACTTCAAATCTGTGGTTGAAGGTGTACGGTAAGGCCTCAGGCCCGATCTCAACTGACAAAGACCAGTCAGGAACTTCAGATGGAGCCACAAATGAAAAATCTGCAAAAGATAGCAATAAACAACAATAAATAAACTTGGTTATCTAGCTTTTAGTAACAAATTCAAAGCAGCCTTCATTACATCCTGTAACCTAACATTTAATTTTTAGCTTAAATGTAAGGCCACAGCAAAAATTATTATTATTTGACAGTTTTGATTCTGCAACTATACATATTTTTTCCCTCACCTTCCTTCTCTGCGTTCACTGTGCTGTCGACCGTGTTTTCCTGAGTGGACATAGTGTCTTCCTGCATTGAGTCACTGATAGGAGACTGAGTATCGCTGTAGTCCATGTCTTCCTCCATCTTGACAATTGAGCTCTGCAGAGGCAAATATGAAGAGGTGAGATTCAGGAAATCTACAGTCGTATGCTCATCTGCATCAATGCTATTAAAAATATCTGGGTCAGTGTGAGTGTGGCTTAATGCAAATAGGCCTCTGATTTGTAAAATAAGTAGAAAATATCCACAGTATGTACCTTCTTCCTCAGCTTTGCTTCCTTTGCCTTGCTTCGTTTATCTGTGCAGATGAGAAAAAAAGACATTTTAATCACTTAGAGTTCTCACAGTGTGACTGCAAAACCAACAGGGTAATAGAAAAAGAAAAAAAGCTTTGCTCGCTTCCTGTTAGTTGTCTCACCTCTAGATTTTGGCGTGGCAGGCAACATCCTGAAAACGCGCATTGCTTGGTGGCCTTTGTTGATACTCTTGTCTTTCACCTCCTCAATGTCAGGCAGTGAATTCATTGCACAGCGGAAGTTGGCTTTCCATGTCTTCGGGTCACAGGTCTGACCTTCAACGAATTTCCCTGCAGAATGCATGTTGTTTAGATTTACTACTTTTTTTTATCCAAAAAACAAAACAAAACAAAAAAAAACCATCTGCTTTAGTTTGCATGTGTATTCACGCTTGCTCACCTGTGTGGATGGCCCACATTTTGAACAGACATGCGTCCTTGTCCAGCTCCCATCCATGTCGAGCTGCATGCTTCCAGGGAATGGAGAACATCATCTTTTCCTGTAAGGTAAAGAGGGAAGTACTGAGTTGGAGCGAGTGTGGCTGCACATTCAACACAGTATAAATCAAAATAAGTTTTCAAATCTTGCAAGAGGCTGCAGATCAAACTGAACATCCACTGTTAACATTTTTCTATTGCGTGGCCTTAAATTATGTAAAAATATGATTTGCATAGTACCTCTGTTTGTTTGTTTTTCTGTATAACGTCAAAATCTATTCCAAGTTCTAACAAGCTACTCTAAGAGAAACATGCAAATATTATATGATCAGCTAGGGACAAGGAACAACTACAAAGACACGTGCAGCCATGCTACAAAGATTACCTTTAGAAGACGAAGGTGCTTAAAATAAAAAATATATATATTTCAGTATACTGACTACACTTTGCAAATACCATTTACATGAACCAATGTATTTGTTGCAGTAGGAAATACGCCTCTCACCTTGTCCACCCATGTTAGACCGGCGACAGATTTAGACTCGATCATCTTCTCCAGCCATGGCCTCATTCTCATCCTTGACACGGGCATGTTTGCCTAAAATATGCAGGGAGAGGAGAAATGAGTACAACGAGGATTATGCTACGTGCGATTTACAGTAGTGAGAGCAACTGAACTCCCGTATCTGCCTCAGTTTAGCTTTACTGCTGCCTGCTGCCAGGATGAGGGTGAGACGAGTTCACGGCCAGGGCACGCAACAGAACAAGGGGGGCGTTAAAAAGTAGGAGTTAACGTTATTTATGGAGGTCATAATGGACCAAAAATCATTTCCTGGTTAGATTTTTAGGGGGGGCGAGTGATCGAATGCACGTGGACTTATTTTTGTAGTCCAAAAATTTTTGTGCAACTTTTGCACAAAGATTTTCTTTCGTGCCGGAGTCATTAGATGACATGCGCTTCAAAATCCACGGAGCGTGGGGAGCGCACGCGTCTCCTTCTGCACAGCTGTATAAGACAAACGACGCATTAATTCAAAAACGTCACTTAATCCGCTTTTGAATCGATCTGTCATGAAGTCATAAAGTTAGAGTCCTTCTGCACGCATAGTGTGCAAAAGTTACACAGGCTTTATCATCGGAAAAAAATACAAACGTAACCACGTCAGTCATTTAGAGATGTTAGAGGCTACAAACATCTCTGACTTCTTGTATATTACAATATTTACGATGTTTAATCTCAAAATCAGCTCCCAGTAATAAAAATGTTTAAATATAAGTCATTCCACACGGGTAAAAGTGATACATTAATATCAAATCACTTACAGATTTGGCTTGTTGTATGATCCGTAAGAGAGAGAAAAAATGCACAAAAATAGTTGGTTTGTTTTAAGTTTGTTCCAGAGAAGCTTGTCCTCTTCTTGGTTGTATCCACTTGGAGACCTATCTTGATCTGAAGTGTACGGAGCAGTGTGTCATCGCATTTATAGCATTAAGTGGGTTTTCCCCGGGTTGGCATCAAAAAGGCGCTGTAAAAAATGGCGATCCCGAGAACATGCACACCGTGTTGACTTTGAATTCTGTTTGTTAAAGAGCAGTTCAAATATTTGCCTGTGGATAATTATCATTCAACAGCGTTTTGCATTTGCAGGTTTAATACATATCGTGATTTTTTGTTCTTAAATGAAGCGCATGTCGAGAATAGATGCACAAAAAACTGTTAGCAGCAAAGTAATTATTCTATAACCAGCAAAATAACCATGCTTCAACTAAAGTGACTTGCACTGTAAACAACGATGTCATTTCTGCATATTTGCAGACTATGCCCCCTGAATTAGTTCAAAATGTGATTTAAAGTCACTACAGCATCAAATATTTGAAAAAAAATCAAGTTGTGTTAGGTGATATTTTTTACAGCGCGCCGGCGCATGCGCTGTTGCCACCTCTATTCTCCAGCAGTAGACCTTTTTCTCAGAAGTCACATGGGTAAAAGTAAGGAGGAAGTTATTAACGCGGGTATATGACGGCGGCTTTTTGCACGTAGCCTCCTCCAACTGTGTAACCTGAAGGAGCTGACATGTCTCATTTCATTTTTTTTATATATATATTCAGCACGAGACACTTCTGCAGACCACTGACATGCAAGCGTTTAGCAAATGTTTATCAAACGTTTAATATGTGCAGGCTTTGCCACACATTGCAATATGTATCTCACTGTGACACAAAGAAAAATAAAGTACTAGTAAGTATACTTATAACAATAATAATAATAATAATAATAACTAATGGCATGACAGGTTATTCATTTATTATCATTCTATTACAAAATGGTGTCAATTATTATATTGTATCATGTGCAGTATATAGTATAGTAATAATAATGATAATGCACAGTTAACTTTTTAGCAGCAGTGATAGAGAATGTATAATATTTGTAGTTTGGGTATTGTTCAGACTTTATTAATATAAGAATATGCATCTAAACTGTGATATTAAGTATAATAAAGAGCATAATTACTATCTTAACTTCCCTGCACACACACCCACGCACATTCATTCACGAGATTTAAAAGTTGACCCCATAGCTTGGTATGATAAACATCTGTATGGGACCTGCCCTTAAGTATAAACAGCAACTCAACGGAGAAGTGAAGCATTTACAAGAAATGGTGTAGTATTTTTTCTGTCCACTAGGGGCATTGTGGTACAGGCTAGTTTCTCCACAGCCTGTTTCAGTGTGGGCCAAACAGTGTGACGTTCAGGAGCGATGATGACACAGCGAGAATGTGGGAGCAGCAGTTGTAATCTATGCGGAAGCAGAGTCAGTGTGGGCTCAGTAAAAACAAGCTGCAGAGCCTTCTTAATATGTTATTGTTAACATCTGTTGCAGGAATTCACCAAAAAGTAAAGCAACGCGTGCACAAAACAGCAAAGGGAGAGGGTGGAGACGACAGCTGCATATTCAAAGATTTGATTCTATCTTATTTTTTATATATTTTAATATTTTAACCTCGATTTTCTCACTCCCTAAAGTTCCATAGTACCTATTAAATCCTGGAGTTGGTGTTACATAACAGCTCGGGTGCAAATAGATCGCTGTCTCCGTGAGAATTTGGGAAATCCCACATCAGTGTTGTTGCAGTCACCGGTGCTGTCCATGTAAGGGTCTTCCCGTGAAAGTCCGTTTGCACGTTCGCGCCGGCTGCGCACGCAGCTCAAGCTGGCGCTGAGAGGGAATGGCAGGGAGTTTTCCTGCGGAGTTTTCAAACGCCGTCAGTCAGCGGGATTTCCCAGTGAAGGGAGAGAGGTGGATTTGTAGGGGAAAATCATCCCGTTTTTCCGACCAATTATTGTTTTGTTCGAAGGTGTTAGAGGAACTTCCCGTTAGTTAATGGAGGCAGTGTGGACAGAAAAATGTGAATTATAGGAATTCATTAGAGTGGCTGAGACAAAACATGCAGCTGTGTAGGGTTTATTCTCAGGCCGGACTGTTTTCTTATGTTTTCAAAGGTACTAAAGTGAGTGGTAGCTTATAATAATGGTTCCCAACCTGCGGGTAGGCACCCCAAAAACTGGAAAAACTGACTTTAGGTACATAGAAATTAGGGGTCTAGAGTTATGAAGTGATAGCATGTATTGTATTTGAAACACACCTGTCATTTGTATTCATTTATTTAAAATGTATGTTTGTCTGTATGCAACCTGAATATCATGATTTATTTTGTGCATTCTCATTTCTATCAGCAGTAAAACATTAAGATATATAAACTAACCATCCACCTGAAATACAAGAATAAAGTCAACCTGCCCAACCTGAATCTACTTTATTTACAGCCTAACCTAATTGTGTTTTCACACCCACAGTGACAAATTCCTGTGCATATACTGTGATGGTAATTCTGATTATTTAGGCCACCTGTAAGGATAAGACAGTAATTTGAGGCTTTGGGATGAGGCAAGCAGCTTGAGCATCCAATCTCCCCCTGGACCATCTGCTTTGACAGCTCACTGACACTGGATCAAGTCAAAGCCCTTGTTAGTTAGTTTGCAATTGCACTGTGACCTCATACAGGGTATGAGCCTCCTGGCTACTCAAATAATGGGCAAAGACGTGGATCAACAGTGAACCTGAGGTGGGCTGAATGACACCTGGGTGCTCAAACAAGCAACTTGTAATTACACTCACCTCAATCAAAGCAGCCATGCTGTTAATTATGCATAACTTTAAGCCTTAATATGATTTGAACAGGTGCGATATATACAAATTTACTCTCAGTACAGTTGTCATGAATGGGGAAATTAGCCATTAATAGCCTAATATGGGGGCTTATGGACATCAACATGTTCTGTAGCCAGCCTCAAGTGGCCGTTCGAGGAACTGCAGTTTTTGGCACATCTGCGTTTGCTTCACTTTACAATAATTGAGGTTGCTGCTTGGCTACCACTTAACAACTTTCACCAAAATGTAGGCCCAAATGAACAGAAAAGTTCAGATGCTTCGAGCTGGAAGGAATTATGAAGCCCATCACTCTGTTTTCCTCAAAAACCGTTAAACTGCTCCCTCATTTTTTTTTTTAAACTGACAACAAGCTGGCTACAGTACATCTTGAACTACATCTTCGGACTTCAGAAGAATGATTTTGGATTATCAAAAAATGAGCTCAAAGGTCAGCTCAGTTTGTCACTTATGGAGCAATCAGTCTTGAAATCTGCCTTTACATACACAGACAACTGTTATCACAGCCATTGTAATTGCGAAAGTGTGACTTTCTTTGGGTAGCTCAACATGATGTGCCGTTGTGATGTGTGATGGAGAAAGATCATCTTACTCCTACTAATACCATTGTGTGGGGAGAAGATACATAAATGCAAGAAGTTTCCATGATTCTGACAGACAGTCAGCTCAATCAGACCAAATCAGACACAAATTATATCATCTCTGCAGGTTTTAGAGGGATTTCTGGAGTGGTTTCAATGTTTAGCACCTCCCTCTGTCTAGTAAGTGTACTGTTTGTGCTTCAGCTGTAGACACTGAATGAAGATCACAGCATTAGCAGAGGTAGTGCAAATTAGTCCAAAGTGACAATAACAGAGTGTCCAGTAGTCAGTGCAAGAGAGAATAAGATTGACGGTATTTTATTGTCCTGTGTGTCCTCCCTGCCCTCACTGAGAGCTGTTGTACAGTCTGATGGCCAGGGTGACGAAAGAGTTTTTAAGTCTATTGGTGGAGCAGCATTGGGACAGAAGTCTGCCACTGGACACACTCCTCTGCCTGGTGAAGGTGTTGTGCAGTACAGACGGCTCTGTCCTTTCCTGTGGAGAGCGTCCATGTTTGCTGTCCAGTCCAACCTGTCATCCAGCTGCAGCCCCAGAAATGTGTAAGTCCTGACCACCTCCACATCGACACCCTCGATGGACACAGGTTGGAGATGTGGTTTGTTCCATCTGAAGTCCACAACTTGGTCTTGGAGGTGTTCAGCTGCAGATGGTTGGACCTGCTCCACCTCACAAAGTCCTCAACCAGGCTCCCTCCCGTCCATCCTCGATACAGCCAACTATCGCAGTGTCATCTGAGTATTTCTGCATGTGGCAGAGCCCAGAGTTATACTGGAAGTCACATGTGTACAAGGTGAACAGGACGGGAAAGAGCAACGTCCCCTGTGGTGCTCCGGTGCTGCTGACCACAGTGTCCGACGTGCAGTCCTTCAGTCTGACGTACTGTAAGTAATATGCATGGTGGAAACAGTACTCAGATTAAGTAAAAGTACAGCAGTTTTCTAAACTAAATTTATCGCTGGGACTGATTGAGGAACTATTTTAACCCAGTTTAGTCCAGTGGTGGGCAATTTTGAGGCCATTTCTTGAGGCCAAATCATCCCAAGATGAATCTGAGGGGTTGTGAGATAATTAAAGGGGAATATTTGGACAAGTGTTGTTGACAGAATAAAACCAAGCCAAGTTAAGACATTGCAACAAGGATGGTTAAGAATAATATAAGACTTTCATTTTAAATAGAGAAAATAGAGAAAGAAGGAAAAAGAGGTCGGAAAGTGTAGACCTCCCAGCTCCAACCTCTGTGTTGTTCCTCCACCTCTTTTTGTCACAACACCAGTACCCTCTTCTGCTTCAACTCTGTGCAATGTCTGTTAGTCTGAGACTTGTTGGTTACTCCCTGAAACCTCCTCTTGTAATAAATCACAGACTGTCATCAAACTGTGTGTATAAGCCTAAATATTTTGAGCTCACTTTGTAAAGGTATCACATTTGAGTGGTACATTACAATGAAGCAAGTTAGTTCTCTGAGTTGATACATGGTTAATAATTAAACCTCAAGCAGGAACAAGGACAGCAGTAAAACATGTTCAGGGGTCACTGGGTCAAGGTGATGTCATGTTCCTGGTGGCTGTTTCTTATCTTTAACACATAACACATATCTTATCATATGTGATACATATGATAAGATATAGAAACCAGAGGCTAATAGACAGACATGTCTCTGTTACATACGTCTACATTGTCATTGTGAACATGTGAAAATGCTTGCATTAGCTTTTAGCTCAAAGCACAGCTACGCCTAAATACAGCCTCACAGAATCAAAACACTAATTTATACATCAAACATGCACATAAGTCAAACTAAAACCAATTTTCTAATATCACCATCCCATCAGAGAAGGGATATTGAAAGTTAATATCTGTTATTTATTCCTTTTGACCCCTGACTTTAACCCCAAACTCACATATTTATGATAAAATTACAGCTTTTAAGAATTTTACTTTTTTACTTTTTTTTAAGAATTTGTGTACTTCGATCACACAAAATAAATAAATGATGTAATCAGTGCCCTCCACGAAACCGCATTCCCTCTCCTGGTGTTGCTGCTGGCAGAAAGCAGGTACCTTTTTATGATCTACAAACTACACTGAGATAAAAAAAAAAGATTTTATATATAGCTATATAAACTATAAGTTTATAGTTTGATAATTTCTCTTCTTTATATCTGTTTGACCATTTTTCTCTCCTTTAACTTGACTGTCTGTCTTAGTTTGTCTCAGTACACTGGATTGTTCTTTGTTTCTGTGTTTTTTTTCTCAGTAGTGGTATCAGAGAAGAAAAAGAAGGACAGGAAGGTGACGAGTGGCACTGCTGCAAGTGACAGATTAAAGGTCCTGACGAGTGGCAAGTGACCCATTTAATAAGGTCAGTCACATGACGGCAGAACAATATGACAGCAAGCGTGTCAGCCATTCCTCTAGACACTTGTAATATAGATCAAATCACAGGCTGAGTCAGTGAATTAATAGCTACGACAAATAGATTTGGGCCTACAAATAGATTTATTTATATTAGATATTTAGGTAACTGCCTGTTGTCGTTGCACTTGAAATGGGGCATGAGTCATTAAAGGTGCACACAGCATTCAGAATTTTATTTAATGAATTTAATTTGCTCATCCCAGAGACAGAAGGGTCAAACAGTCATTTGGGGGGTGTTGATTAGCTCAGTTGGTAGAGCATCCACCCAATGTACAGAGGCTCAGTCCTTGCCGTAGCGGCCCAGGGTTCGAATCCGACCTGCAGCCCTTTGCTACATGTCATTTCCCATCTCTCTCTCCCCACATTCCTGTCACTCTTCAGCTGTCTCTATCCAATAAAACTTGAAAAAGGCCAAAAAAAAAAAAAAAAAATCTTAAATAGTCATTTGGGTAACACTTGATAATAAGGGTACAAATCATTTATTGTTACATAAGTAATGCTTAACTAATACTAATATGAATAATGTGGGATGTATTATGAATTCTTGTTGCTCACCATTACAAATCATTAAGTCATTGATATTGACTGATATGTGATTAAGTTAGCTGGATTTCAGATACATACTGCATTAATTTATTATTGGACATTATTATTAGATGTGCATTACCTAAATATATGATTTGTGCCCTTATTATAAAGACTTATAAATAAAATAGAGAGACTTATGAATATGAAAGACTATATAAAAACTTTATGGTAAGGGAATATGAATTAGCATGAATTAGCATGTAAAGGCATGAATCCATTCATGTACTTTCAGGAATGTACAAGAATTAGCAGTATCTCATGCATAACTTAATGCAGGAACAATACGTTAATTAATGCAACAACTAATTTTTATTTAAATCATAATGATATGAGTTTAGTTAATGCCTCTTCCTAGATAAGTCTGCAGTTAAAGGGACAGGGTAAAAAACTGACTGGTCACAGCAGTGCATGTTTATTCTGTTGTAATGTTTATTCTGTTGTCATGATTAACTAAGAATTACTTCATCATGTTTGTGGCCCTTTAAATAAAGTCAGCCCATATTGAGGAATTACATAATTTGAAAAAAACTACAAATGCATATTAGGTAAACTTTAACTCCATTTCAATTTTAGGTTATTGAGTTAGGAAAAGATTTGTATGTGTCATGTATGCATTGGCACAGTTAATACATGTGGATTCACAACTAGAGAAATTATTAGTTGATTATAATGACAACACTTTCAACAGTATCCATGACATTCAACAGAATACATACATGTGCAGTGCTGTGGGTGGTCAATTTCTTGTTCTGTCCCTTTAACTGCAGACTTATCTATGAAGGAGACATGAGCATCATTAATAATTCAGAAATCATGATGTTATGGGAATTTTTTTTAAGAAAGACCCTTCAATAAGGAAGACTGGATTCAAAGTATCAAAGTTTAAGTTGAATTTATTATTCTTGTACAAGAAGGAGCGTTTAACAGTGCAACACACAAAAGGGGTTACAGAGAAAAAGGCTCCTCGCGGAGCCCTAACAGTTAGTTCTTATACATTTTGTAATGGGCTGTCTCGGACACCTCCCCACTGATACGAATAACATCATAACGTCATTGCCTGGTTCTCTGCTCAGTAATGAGCAGGATGTTTCTTATCTACCTGTCTTCCCTATCCTTATACTATTAATTTATAGTTGAACTCTATCTCACCCTGCCAGCCTCAGTAAAACATAGAGCAGATAAGAGAAGTGCATAAGACATGTAAAGAACAAGATACGCACAAACCATATGAATTAAAACATCTGAACCCCAGTATAATCCTAATTTTTATAACACATGATGATTGAAATACCTGAGTTTTTTTATTAAAGGACCGGTGTGTAGAATTTAGTGGCATCTAGTGGTGTAGTTGCTGATTGCATCCCCCTGTCCTCACTCTCTCCTTCCTAAAGTGAAGGAGAAACTACTGTGGCAACATAAAGCATGAAAAACGAGAAAGGCCTACAGTGTTTAGTTCATCTGTTCTGGGCTACTGTAGAAACATGGCATGGTAAAAAATGGTAAAAAAAAAAAAAACAAACAAACAAAAACACCTGTGATGTCTTTAAATATCTCATTCTTAGGTAACAAAATCATAACAATCCTTATTTTCAGGCGATTATACAAAAAATACAAAAATATAGTTATGCATATTGTATTCCATTTTTACCATATGCAGTAAATGGAGCCCTTAAATCTTACACACTGGACCTTTGATTAACATATTGTTCCTGCATAGAGTCGGGCATGAAGTACTGTTAACTCTCGTACATGATAGTTCATACTACATGAATGAATCCATGCTTTGTCATGTATGAAGTCATAATTCATGTACCATCACCACAAAGTGTTTCCATATAATCACTGAAGTACCAGTGAGCCAAACAGTTACCTCAACAGTGATCACAAATGATTAAAATAAACTGTCATTTTAAATTTAATGTAATTCTCATATTTTTTGTCCTCTCTCAGTCTCATCCATGCCATCACTCACTCACTGCCTCTGTCACTTTGTCGGCCCTCCTCAAGGTTACTTTAGTTCAGAGGGAGTGTCTTAATGTACCACGTGATCCTGATGCAAAGTTACTCTGTGTCAAAGCTGTGCTCAGCTGCAGGGATGTCTAGGCTGCATGGTGTGATGTGGCGTGGACTAAAAATAACACAGCATCCTTTGAAATGAAACCACATTTACAATGTTTAAAACATACATGAAAATACTACTGCTTTACAAACAAGCATATTTACTCATTATATATTTTACAAAAGAGAATTTAAATGCCTAAATTGATAGCATGGCTTTTAGGTGCAATTCTACCAAATTACAGTACTTCACACTACAATAAATATGATAATTAAATGACTTGGTTAATCCGTTTGCATCCTAGACATTTCTACCCCGATAACCTTGGCGTCGATCGCATCTTCCGTCCGACCTATAAACCGTCTCATTCCAGCAGGGGTGTCTGCCATTGCGCAGCAGCCAACTAGGTGAAGGTGGAAAACAGACGAGGAAGGATGCTCCAATAGTCCGTCGGGGTCCGTTTCTTCAGTCAGCACGTTCCGTTCCACAGTGAAACCTGCTTGACATCGCCATCCCCTTCCCAGCTCCCCCACTGTGGTCTGTCTCAGATATATTGTCGCCCCCCCTCTCCTTAATCTCCCAGATTGTCGGCGACTTGCTGCAGTCGATGCTGCAGTTTTGAGCCGCTCCTGCACCGGAGACCGCTGACTCAATGAGAAAGACATGCTCGCATTCGTTTTGGTGTCTGGGTCGCTCTGGATTATATTAGGTGAGTAGTTTTTGATGATCTGTTCGCATGATTTTGGATTCATTTGGATAATGTAGCATCGCAGGGCTGTGGCTAAGCGATGCACCTGTTTCGCAGGGGCTGAGGCGCATTGTGTGTCATTCACTGCCGGCTTTTTCATTCATTCAGAGATGGGTGATTTCTCTTGTTTTACACAGCCATCTTCGATTGAGGGTTTAATCATAGCCTGATGCTGCAGTTGGCTCTTTACCTGCACTGCAACGACGCCGGTGACATTTTCCATTTTTCTCAGAATACACGTGTATGTACCCAACCTCGATGCAAACGTGTAGCTCGACATCTCACTTTAGCAGGGCGTAGCTTCAACCACAGTGCTTCAAGTTCTCCTCCAGCACTTATTATAGAGCAACATCGAGGGATGCTTCCAGCGTGGCTTTACCTTTAATCAGGTACAGTGGGTTGGGGTGGACAAGCTGCCATTGTGGCTCAGTGCATGTGGGTCATGCTGCACATTTATGTTTGCTTTACATTGAAAATACAACACTTAAAGAAATGGCTGATGTCACTATAAAACAAGCGGGATTAAAAAAAATGTGCATTAGAGGCCGGCCAGCTGCTAAGGTCGTGTGACATTGTGCATAGAAACCGGACACACGTCATTAAAAAGAAAAGACCCTATTAGGGAACAACCTGTCTTTCACAACCTCCTCATGTGGCTCATGTTTCTACCTGAACGTGACTCACGGTCACTCTTATTTCATATAAAACGTGTTAGTTTGCCAGAAAGCCGGGTGTGAAATTCAGCATTTTTGCCTGTGATGTCCTCCGCCATGTCTCCGGTGATGGAGGAGGGAGGATGAGGAAGGATGACGTGCTACAAATGACCGCAGCTGATTGGACGGAGCTGTCCAGGAGAGAGGGGTGCTGAAATCCTGCGGCCTACCGGCAAACTAGAGAGCACAGCATGCTCCGCTCTTAACGACACCACCCCCACCCCGGTTTACAGAGCGTGCTGTAGTGGCATAGAAACGATTCAGAGACGTCGTTGACCTCTAGTTGTCTTTATATATACACGAGGAGATGGTTTAAAGATGTAATCTCGTCCAAACTGTGTTCTACGGACCAGATTAGAGGCGTTGCACGACAAAATAGCGGAGGGTTATTGCTTTTATGCAATGTGTCATGAAAGAAATGGTGTAAAAGGTGAAGGATTTTCTTAATGGATCGCTTTAGTAGATTAGTTTTAATGTTAAGTACACGCCTGCATGGGTGAAATTATTTATTCATCCGCCAAAGAGTATAGTTCTTCAGCTGCAGCTGCACTGCGTGGTTGCTAAGTGACGAACAAGCAGTAACAGTTGGGATTTTGGCAGGTGCATTAATATTAAAATCTGCCGTTACAGGGTTGCTGGTGTTATAACTGAGGCAGCCAAAACCAGACTGAATAGTTTGGCTGAAAAATAATCACTACAGTGAAGCTGAAAAGGGCTCCTTGGGGAGATTCATGACACCTTTAACCTGTCATCACATCCCAACACCCAGCTGCTCCAAAATATAAATAATTCATTTTAATCACCATCTAGTGCAGCCCTACACAGTGTGTAAACCTATTCTTTTTCCCTCCTTAATATTTAATTTAAAGGATGGTTGTGGCACCGCCCCACTCTTTGGCATAACCAATGGTGTTTTAGTATTCAAGGAACTCTTCTGCTTAATATGACCCATGCTCACCTGAAAAACAATGACTTGTATCTTTGTGACTCTTAAGTGTGACATGTTGCCTTTTTGTCTTTCAAATTGCTTATTTGATCGAGTAGAAATTATTCCAAGATGAAGGGAAAGAGTCAAAGCCATTGTGAAAATGTTGAAGACCTGAAAATTAAAGACACACTGCATGACTGCACAATATGACGGGATAAATGTTGAGTGTTAGTCTTGCCTGCTGTGTCATGAATGTCTGACATTGTGCACTTGCACTGTTAGGAGTTATGAGGCACATAGACAAATTCCTGTACATGTCTCACAAGTGATTTTTTAAAATTCTGTAATAATCATATGTTAAGTTGGTGATTTTATGGTCTCCTCTATATATATACACTACTCTAAAGTGTAATCAATAATATCAGCCACTCTGTGTTCTCTCAGATTGACGTCTCTCCCTCTTAGTGGCGATTTGCTGTTTCAGCATTCAGTGCATCCTCCTTCCTCATAATGTGGGATACTGGGCAGTAATGGCTCAGCTTAAAAGTGCTGAACCAGGTCTGTCTGCCCATCGCGTGATCAGGTAGTTCTCTTACGGTTCATTCCTCAGAGTGATGTGCAATGTTGGTTTGTGTTTGTACTCCTGTCAGATGAAAACTTCCAACACTGATGGGTTTACCATGGGTACAACAAGCTCTCAAAGAAGTGAGAAAACCCTTGAAGAAGCCTTGTTTAATCCTAGAATCTCAATGTTTGATTTCATAATTTCATCAAAAAGAGAAGTTTTTCTTAATTCCTCAAAAATTAAACAATGCAGGAAGCAGTAATATGTGGCTGCCTGCCCAGTGGTTAACAGCTGTTTTGGCTCATATCCTTAAATACTGCAGCAGTGCCCACAAAGGCCCCATGACAGGATACTTAGACACAGAAAAAGTGGTTTTCCCTTTCAGCTTGAGGTATTTAAAAAAAAGAAGTAAACAGAAAATAAGTTAAATGAATCAAGCTGTTTTTCATTGTCAGGTTTGACATGCAGAGACCGGCATCCACCCTTACTTTGATAGTCAAATCAAACTGGACACAGCCTCCTTTGATGTCATTATATGTGATTTGTTTAAATGTGCAAATGCCAACAGTGCAAACACAAGCATTTATTTCCATATGCTTGCCTACACGTGTATGTATATTGTGTGTCACTATGCTAGAGTGTGTGAAGGAGAAGATGAGCTCTGCGTGTTTAGGTAGGGGGAGGGAGAGAGAGAGAGAGAGAGAGAGAGAGAGTGGTGGAAGGAGGGGTGGGTGGGTGTGGTGCACACGTCTGTTGAGCTGAGGGTGGTGTGATACGGAGGCCGTCCAGGCCCAAACTAGGCCAAAACGCATCTCGCTGCTTTCCTCTTGCTTGCCTCAGCTTAATCTGGCCGGTAGCAATGGGAAGGTAATCACTAGTTTGAACAGGGTGATGTGATATCCGCCTGAGGCCCCTTGACACACCACACACACACACACACACACACACACACACACACACACACATACATGCACACACACACAAATTTACACAGACACACATCACACCTCACCGGTTTCCTGGCTGCCTCCGACGCCTTTGTAAGTGCCACTGCCTAGACCACAGCTGCTTTAACCCTTGTGCAATGCAATTACAGTTTAGATCTTTGTAGCATTTGCTTGCTTTGTATGCGTCTTTGTACTCCAGTGCAGCATCTTTGCATATATTTTATATATATATTATATGTAATATATATATAAAACAGTCCCTCCTGCTTAATTCTTCCCTAGTACTTTTTCCCTCTGTAGCTTGTGTCTGATTTGATTTTATGAATGATAACTGCAATTACCTGTTGTGTTGCATCACAATTCAGGAGGGAAAATGTCTGTTTTGTGCGCTCCGGATGTAACGGTATCTATACAGTTATGACTCAGTGACAGTGACAGGAAGACGTTTGACTCCTCCGGGGTGGTCTAAGTAGATGAATGGCGGACAACTATAGGGATTGGTTAAAAGAGAGAATAAGTGTAAGGATGATTAAGCACTGGTGGTTAAACGTACAAAAAATGGAGATGCAGTGCATTGATGCGAGTTAAGAAAAATGAAAAAAAAGCATTTGAATATTCAGAGAAAGTCGAGTAGGGTGTCTTTAAATAGAGTGCGGTAGTGAGGTTACTACTGGTCATCCGTCTTTGTGCTAATAGGCTGTAATCTCCCCACGCTGGACTCTAATCATTGGTGACGGCCCTCAGATGGGCCGATGGGGTGGGACTTAAGGATGAAGAAGGTTTGCGTTTCCTCCGCTTTAAGCCTGAGAGGTCACAGGAAGTGTGGCTGGCCCATTCACAAAGCCCTCCTCCCTGCATAGCTTGCAGTGCTCACGCTGCACCAAAATCTTTGCTAAATGGAATCGTCCTGAGAGAGGAAGAGGAAGGTGATAGGCTATAAACGCATGGATGAGGAGCAGCTGCATTAAACAAGCCTCAGTGCAGCAGAGTTTCATAGCTGAAAATCAATATTCTGTCACGTTTCTACTCATTGTTTAAATGGACCAAATAAAGGTGTTATTGCATGGGAACCTTTCACAGGTCCTCTGGGAAGTCAGAGGCACTTTGTGGGAATGTAACATGTACAGTATAAAGCCAGCCAAATGCTCTTCCTTTCCCAAAATGCTGCCATTTCTGGAACACATTTAGCTCTTTATGTGAGTGGATACAGCTGGATGTTTTCTTCTGATCCTTGCAATTTATCAAGTCAAGAGTCACAGTTAAATCAAAACTAGTTCAGAAGATATTTGCAGATGTAAAGATTTCATATATCTGAAATGTTTAACATGGCCCTTATGATGGAGCCCTGATTATGTTGAGGTCTTTTAAGACAATCTGTACAAAGTTCAAATGTTTATTTATTTATTTTTTAATCCAGCTGTTTGTGCACAGTATGTGCTCTCAATGTTTTGCAATAGATGTAACAGTTCATATAATCTTACAGTCTTTGACTGTTCACATCTGTCAGGCTATCCAGCCAATGTTTATCTATTGATGTTCCCTGCAAACTAGACACTGACTGACACTGCATCAACATTTTTTCCGTCAGTCTTGTTTGTGTTTTGTTGTCTTGGCTAGTTGTTGTTGCTGACAGAACTCGCTTAAGATTAGATTTCAATGTGAACTGATACCAATCCCGTCTCTCCATTACATTTCAAAACATGGTAGACTTAGCAGATGGTGTAATTGAATATCCTCAGTAAAATCCCAGGAAATGATCAACAAAAAGCAGGTTATAAACTACAGTTCACGTGACAGACTCTTTGAGAGAATGCTTCAGTAGTCTGTGCAGCAGTAGGAAGATGTTTGAAACACGAAATGAAGTATTTAGCTATCAAAATTTTGCTTGGCAGCGCATGTATCATACTGTTGAGGAAAACAAAGTTTGCTTTTAACTCAAGATTGGCTTTTATCAAAGCTATCAACCAAATTCATGCTCTTAATTTGCAGATGGAGCTTGCTCAGTCAGATAACATGAGTATGGATCTTCATGACAAATAAGCAAATGACATATGCTAATAAAGACAGAGTTTGATTTCCTGTTAGTCCCAAACTCCTCATAGGCAAATGTATGCATCTGTGGCTTCTTGGTGGATCAGTAGAGATGTTTTAAACTGATAGATTGCAGACTATGTGTACATAAACAGTCCTTTACCCTTATATATATATATGGCTTCTTCTTTTGTGGAAGCCATTTTGTGCTGGTGCTTAAAGAGAAAGCACACCTCAATAGCAGTAGCAAGTGATGTGATGAAATGACAGCTAATTAAAGTAAAACCTGAATGATGAGGGGATAATTGGTTTATTTTTAATATACAGTCTTTTTGAGACCTTGTTGGTATGATCAAATTAAGAAAACAATCTATACCTCTTGTTAACGTTGTCAACTCTCCACTCTAGAGTTCTGACCTGAGACCAGTTTGAACTGGAAAGACTCTTATGCTATAAAAGTCTATTTTTAGTTTTAGTTTTCTCTTCCTCACGTTGTACCATGCCACCCCACACTTCACCTTACAGTGATGTGCTCCTGATTTCAGAAACTAAACTCTGAGGTCTTTGAGTTAACATGCTGATAAAGGTCACTGTTGTTGCTTATGGGGATGCTGCTGACCTGCTGTTCTCCTGTCACACCAGCTGTAGCAACAATCTTTGAAGAAGGCAACAGGGATAGACTTAAAAACCCAAATGTGTACTTGCAAGGTGTGTGTGTGTGTCCCTGGGGTCTGTTATTTAGGTTACTACAGGACACATAGTTGGACACCAAACTGGGCCATAGGCTGTTGGGGAGAGAAGGTTGAAACAGCTGAGCTGGATCCTGTTTATCCAAAATAATCATGCAAATTTAAATATGCGGCCTGATCTCACCTGTTTCTGTAAGATCCATTTTAGTCTCTCATTTGTGAGACATTTGTTCTATCAAAAGCTTTCAAGAGGACGCACATGATCTACTTGAGCGACTGAATATTCATTCTGAAAGTGCTGAGAAAGAAATAGACATTCAGTTGGTGTCTAATTTCAGGGGCTGTGTGCACAGACGTGGTCTTTAGAGGACTGACGGCTTGTATAGGCTGAACTTGCACCTCCTCCCTCAATGAAACAGCCTACTGAGGATTTGCCTCCCAGTCACCTTGAGTGAAGGATACACTGGTTGCCATCCAAATTAGGGGAAAAGAAGACAGCATTTCTTGGAGGAGCCTATTGAATTTGACAGGCCTTTTTAGTTTTTGGTCCACAAATAAATACCTTAAAGGAGTCGGCCCCTGAAATGAGACATAGCCAGTGGAAAGCTGATTGATTCTTAAAACCTTTCACTGCCTCCCACCCAGCACTCAACCTGCTGTGTCTCGCTACAGTCTGACATTACTTTTCAAGAGGAAACATTTTCATCAGAGCTTTAGTTGAGGGTTAAGTGACTCTTCAGAGGTTGGTATTTTGTATAGGTATAGGTCAGATTCTGCTCTGAATATTTCCTGCTCTGTCTTGTTTTCATGTTCTATCTTTTATTTTATGAGATAACTGATGTTTTTTTTTTAAATCTTTATTGGCAGTCAAACAGGAAAATGCAGACAAGAGCAGAACAAAGAGAGAGAGAGAGAGAGAGAGAGAGAGAGAGAGAGAAGGGGGGGGGGGGGCAAGATGGTCAGTTAGATGTTTGCATAACTCCTGGAGGCCAATTAGATGTCTGGCACGCTGTGAGTCTCCTGCTGCTGTCGGGCTATTTCATGATGGGGAGATGTGGTGAGCTGGTATGCCTGTACTGTAGCATTCTCAGGTTTGTTTTACCCTGCAGGCTCTACATGAGAGCCTGTTCCTTCGCACATTTCGGGCCATATCCAGATGTAGATTATTTCCAGATGTTGTCCCTCATTTGCAAGAGCATCTGAAACTTTCCAAAATACGCATTATGCACCCACAGAAATGCTGCAACCGGAAATGGTTTGCAGATATCAGTAACAAAGAAATATGTTTTGGTGAAAAATGAGATGTAAGATGGCGACTCATTATACATGTTATATACTGTACTGTTTATGTTTATAGATCAACAAGAAAACTTAAACTGCTTCATAGAAGCACAAAGGGGCTACAACATTTCTTTCCGCAACCCTTTGCTGTAAAATTATGAAATAATGACCTTGATTCCCTTGGCTAGAATAAATAACATCATAAGTCAAATACAATATGAAATCAAGTGTTACTGACTCTACAATCCAGATCCAAAGCTTGTTTATATGTTGTGTCTGCACACGACCATTAAAATGTCAGAAACATTATCATTTTTACCCCTTCTCAACTCTGCACAGCGGTGTCAGTAGGTTATGAAGTCCGTCTATATTTAGAGCTGGTTGAGTGCTGTTTTCCCCCTCCTCTGCCTCCCTTTTCAAACACCAACTAATCCACCATGGCTCTGTCATCCCCGCAGCCAGGCCACATTAGCCACTGAACGCAACACAAAAGCACATGCATTTTGCTAAGAAACATTTATGTCATCTACTCAGCCAAACTCTGGTCAAAGGATTCCCACAGAGACGCATCAACATTTATAGAGAACCTTTAAACTTCACTTTGATTACAAAATCAGTCGAGTGTGCAACAAGCAGACAAAGCAAGTAAATAAATATGTCATCTGTCATTTTCAGTAACAAGTAACAACTTTTTTTCCCCCACTTTGGACCAGTGTTGTGGCAGTTCTGGTTTTGAGCCGTTTGAAACGTTAACCCTTATTTATGATAATTTTAACAGAACAACGATCAGTGCCAAAATATGTCCTTCCAGCAGGTTTTGGCAAAACAATACCAGGTGAATCTGAGGAATTTGACATTTTTACCTTAGATTATTGTACTTATTTCAGTCAATGTGTCTGGCAAGTTAAACTTAAGTCTGAGATTAAAGATTGACCTTTAATCATAGATCATCCACTGGGAAAATAATGTATATAATTAGCTCAGTGGTTGTCTGTAGTCTCTGCATTGCTCTCCAAAATATAAAAGCCTTGAAATCATATCAGAAGGCATCATCATGATTAGAAGATTAAATCCACTTGTTTTTAGGAACTGCTTCCAATATCTACAGTCAGATCACTTGTGAAATGAAGTCCACAGCTACTCCACAGTTGTAGAACGGGTCAGATTACTGTTTCTCTACCAGAGGGGGTTGTTGATGTTGTGTTTGATAGCACGGAGGTTTATTTGTTGTCGTGTGAAATGGTTCAGATGGTCATGTTCATGGTGGCACGACACAGAAATGATCTTGTCTTTGTGTCTGTGCTGCATGCCTGGCTGGTGCATTGTCATCGATCCTATCACCAGAACTGGTTAGATACATCAGCTGCGCTGTAATCGGGAACCATTCAGTGGTGTAGGTACAGTACTGTAATGTGGAAGTGTATGATAGGAAAACATTCACAAATCTGAACATCAGCTGTATTTTTTCACTTCAGAATAAGGTTCATTGCCAAGTAAGTATTTACATATAAGGAATTTGTTGTGCTATTTGGTGGCATAAACTGCAACTCAACCACATTAAACTTAACTGATAAGAAATTCTTTGTTACTTTAAACAAAATGCAGGAGTTCTTCTACTTCAACATTTGGGGAATTCTTTATTTGCGAGGATTAGATGAATAAATTGATATCAATCCCATGTCTGCATGTTAAAGGGACACTTTGGGTTTTTCAGAATTAGGGTTGTATGAGGTACTTATGCATAGTCGCCGTGTTTTAGTTACAGTTGACAGCAGTCTGTGACAGAGTCCCAGCATGGAAGTAGAGCAAATATATTTTATATTTATATTTTAGTTTTTAAATGTTCTGCGGTCAAGAAAATGTCTCAGTCTATTCCAAATACTTGAAGCTATGCCAGATTATGTTTTCAGTTTGTCACGTCTTTACAGTAATTAAGTCTAACCATCGGACAGACTCCAGCTGGGCACAGTGGGTGACACTGTGTACTCAACAAGGCAGGACATTTCATACCAGAATGAACTTTGACATTATAACTGCTTTGACATTGTAATAGTGTAACTGTTTAACTCAGAACCATCATCAAGTGGTTTCTACTCTTTAATATGAATCTTAACATTTCCCAGCACTTGAGCAGCTCTCTAATCCCCCCCATCAAGATTACTGGAACTGCAGAAAGAAAGGGACAACTGAAAAAAAGAGGAAATATCTGATCAGTGCAGTAAAAAGAGAAGCAGAGTCCTGTGGTAGTAAAGAGGCAGTACTGTTTTCACACACACCAGTGGGAATCCATCATGATGTGGTTTTTCAGTTACGGGTGATAGTTTCTATCTGAACAGAAACTTGAGACAAGTTTATCTAAGAGGATTTGAGCCTGACAAACATTTGGGAAAGAGGCTTCAGGGAATTCACTGTAGAGCCATTGAAGGTGTTTTTGACCGAATCAAAGCAGTGGAGGTAATGAGCAATAGCTATACTACAATATGTAAATGTGGTGTCATAGACCACTTCTGCTTTAAAAATGACTGTAGGTGATGACTATACATGTGCAGCCTGCTGAAAGTGCAAGCACATGTGTGTAGAAACAACCGTGACAACATGTGAGCGATGGGGTAATTCTAAGAGACTGGTAAATTTAATAGATTTATAGATTATTAGTTGCTGCTAATTAGCTGTTAGTGGTCTGTTTACACTACCTTTTATACAACACATTTATACATCTCCAGCATTAGACTGATTACATTAGAGACTGTTGTGTTGTTCCTAAATTTGGTCTTCTAAACTTTTTTCTTTGTTTTGAAAGTCACGCATCTTCCTGAAACCTACTCTCACCCCAGCGCAGGTTCATGTGATTCTACTTCCCTTGGGTGAAGTAGTAACAGTGAATCAACTAAAAAACAAAACAGGTGAATGAGGAAGTCAATGTTCTCACGGCCTCAGATATTTATACAGATTAGCCTCACTGCCGTTTGGTGTCTGTGGCTCTGTGCGTGTGTGTGGGAGAGAGAGTGTGCAGACAGGAAGTGATTCTGATTGGCTGTGAGCTGCAGCAGTGCTCCGACGCCATTTGTTCAGTTAGGTGGTGCTGTCTCTGACTCATTTCCCAGGGGGAGGGGAAGGAAACCCTCCAGTCAGCGCTGCAGCTAGCCTCCCCCTCAGATAAATTATGCATCTCATGGCGTATGTGTGTGTGGGTGTTTGTGTGTGTAACAGAGGCTGAACTTTAATGAGCACTGTGCATAGCGTGTGTTTTATCTACTTTCCTGTCCTACCACCTCTCAGTCCTGTAGTGTAGATTATGTATTCTGAGCCTCTTTTACAGTAAGAGCAAGAATGCGGGGGAGGACCACTCATTCAAAGTCTAAGTCAAAGACCAAATTTCTCCCAAGGGAGACGAATAAATGAAACTTGAACTTGAACTTGTATTTGAAGTGTAAATGATGTATTTCAGGTCACAGGATTTGGGTGGCGGAAGCAGTGAGGTCAAGTCAGTTTTTCCTAAAACAATAGCATCAAACATAACTGGTTCAAAGGGGTTTAAAATTGACCCTGAGAAATATCTATTTTGTGTTTGTGTGTGGTAAATGTGTGTGTCTTTGAACTCCCAGAATGCAACTTGCTTTGAGAAAACTGTGAAGATTAGTTGTGTGGGTTTCCTCTTGCGCTACAAAAATATGCAAGTGAGACAAATTGGGAACTGTAAAAGTGCGTGTGGTTGTTTTTTGTAGGTTTGTATATCATCAGCTCGCAGAACTTAATACATTTAGAAATTAGTCCCTGGGAACAAACAAAGACCAAGACTCATTAAAGCTGCGGTTGAAAATCAGAATGATTATACACCTATTGATTAGAAACCTTTTCTTGGCCACTAAACATTTTACATAAAAATGGCTTTGTAAAATATACATATGTATGTCCTCTGCCCTGCAGAGCTGAGTTCCACCCTGATGGAAAAGATGCAGGCCCAGGAGATGATGAGCGGCCTGAGGATACCGGAGATGGATGAGCTTGGTCAGTTCTTTCGCTCCATGCCTACTTCAACGCTGGTGGGAATCGGCGCTCTGACCGCCGTGCTTGCGTATTGGTTGGCTACCAGACCCCGCCCCATCAAGCCGCCCTGCAGCCTGCTGCACCAATCTGAGGAGGTGCCGGTAAGATGGAGCAAAAACTCACACACACACACAAATAGAATCATAGACGCATGTTGATCAGGATGTGGAAGTGAATAGTTTGCACCTCACTTCTTAAATACTTATTTTTATCCCTCCCCCTACACTTCACTGTCCAAATGGTGCTCTCTTACCATCCAGCTGCCAATATCTAGGTGAGAGAAGTCCAAGTTGATAAAAGAAATGCTGATGTACATTTAAGTCACCTTCAGTTGTAATCTTGCACTCACAGCAATAAGCTTTATGAGCAGGAGGTAGTGCTTTGTGTTTGTTTTTTTTCCTCCTGGGTTTTACCTGGCAGACGCCATACCCACTGCCCTAACCATCAACCATGAACGGTGGCCTGAGAAGAGAGAAGATGTGAGCCAAAGCCCCCATCCAGAAAAAAAAAAACATGCATCTTTTTTATACTTAGCAGTAGGATTTGGTGAATTGTTAGTACAGCAACTTACATAACATTTCTTATACTTTCGTGCGACAGACATTGTCAAATTGATATTTGACACAAACAGGCAGTCAAACATGCACACACCTTGTGTATATATGTGAAGCAGTCACTGTAACCATTGACCTCAGTAACTAGAGTTAAATACATTAAAATGTTACTCTATTTTGTTAGATTTTTACCTTCAATTTATAGTATTTATTATAAAATAATAATAATGATACATAGTTCTTTTAGTATATATTCTTTACTGTAAAGCATCATACATTTTTGTGACATAATTAAAAAAAAAATAAATACACGATTGTTAGCCGCTATTAATCACTATTATTATTGCTCTGTTTATCCAAAAGCTTCTTTAATTAAATGTTTGAAAGCCATGAGTAAAACGTGCATTTAGATGTGTCCTAAACCTAAACCACCATACCAACCAAAGCAAACACACGCACACTCTGTTTGTCAGACAAACACACCATGGCCTGGTGCCTTCTCACTTGTAGGTAATGCTGGCAGTGTTTGTAGTTGATGCAGTACTCCTTTGTGACTATGAGGTTCTTTTTTTCTTTTTTTTTGTTGGTAACCTGAGAATGTGTTTGAAGTGGTGCTACAACAGTCTGGCAGACGGAGACGATGTGTATCTGACAAGCACACACATGTATGCCAAGACAAACAAATACACTCACAGGGTTTCATAACATACAAAGCTCCAAAATATTTTCAACCTAAATGAGTCATTTGAAAAACTGAATTCACTTGAAGTGTTCTTCACCTTTGTGAGAATAAACTCTAATCACCCAGAATGTACCAGTGATGTAAACACCTGGGAACAAAACAAAGCTCAGTTCAACTCTGCAGCTCAGATTTTTTTTTATGCATTTATGAGCTAATAAAAGAGATGGATTATCATTTGGAGAACAAGCAAAACAATTTTCTCCTCACCCTCCCTCAGGCTTTAGTGTGTCTATCAACACCGTCTTTATGTTGGAGAAGAAATACAGTAGATCTTGTTTTTTTTGTTTGTTTTTGCAAGTTTTATTTTGAATTTATTTTCAATACCAACACTCCCAAAGTTTCATGAAAAAGTTGAAAAAACGGTTTACCTTGTTTCTTTGTCCCTCTCTCTCTGTGCGTCAGCATGAAGATGGAGGTCGCAGGTCCATGATGGGCGACAGCTCCAAGCTGCTGACTCATTACCATGACGACGCCAAGACCATGTACGAGGTCTTCCAGAGAGGCCTCCACATATCTGGTGGGTATCATGTGAGGTCGAAAACTAAGCACTATACACTCACAAATCATTGTCGAGAATTAAAATGTGTGTATATATATATAAATATATAAATATATACATATATATATGTGTAAATGAAAATGTGAGGACACTCTTTTCAAAATCATATTTGTGCCCCCCAAACTTTTCTACTTTCTGTTAGCTTTCCTCAATATCTGGCCAATATAGCAGCAGCACATAAAAATAGTACGTACTATATATCGTACATATTACAGTAAAAAAACAAAACAAGACAAAACAATGATGAGTTGTAGTTATAAAATGCCAGTCAATGTAACAACTACAACTCCCATGAGCCTTAGATACTCAAGATAATCAAAACCTCATGGCCAAATTCAGTTAGTTCAACTCAACTGATTGCTAACAATATTGTGGCTGTTTTATCTCGTTAAAAATGATAATGTGCTCAAAATTTATTGCTCAGTACATTAGTAGATATCCATTTAGCTTATAGACAGAACTCCAGTATCACGCTGCAACTTTTCTGAAACACTGATGAAAGAAATGGTCTGTAGAAATACATATATAACTCATTTATTAAAATAGAAAATATAAAAATGCTGAAAATCCAAAGTGAGACAGAATTTACATAGTACACCTTTACACAATTACCTGAGCTAACCTCTTTTGTTATTGTCAAGTCTCAGACTGCTAGACAAATACACACATGCACACCTGCACACGCACACACTCTGTGCCATACTGTGCCTTTTTGATTGTAGACAGTTTTACTCACATGTGAACAACCCTGCAGACAGTAATAGCACACAGTCTGATAAAGCTGTGGTCTGACCCTGAAACATCCAATCATCATCTCTGCCGCTGGTGGTAAAAAGAGACCTCCTGTTTCCGAGGTAATAGCCATCGTTGCTAATAGTAACAGTGTCAGGGCTCTCAGGGAGTTTAAGTGACTAAGTAACTGACTCAGACAGATACAACTTAATAGCTCTCAACCATACCTGCTTCATTCAAAGTGACTCATTTATTGTGACTTATTTTAGAATAAGTATAGCAGTTCCAATCAGAACATGGGTGTATATAGCTCGAGGTCATCCCAAAAGCATGAGTCAAACATTTGTTTACAAAACTGAACCTGAGTAATAGTCTTTTATGGATTTTCATCTATTTAAATTCCAAGTGATCAAGTTTGAAATAGAAAAGCTTGAATGAAAGTTTGAACCCGCAATAACAGCAAACATTTGAATATTTAAAAATCTAACAGTTGAAGCAAGATTATTATTCATTTGGGGTCGCATTTCTACCCAACTGATGATAGTTAAGTGCAATATTCTCTCTTAGCTCTGTTATTTTAGTCTTCCCCTCTCCTCCTGAGGGAAATATCTGAGTCTTTAGCTGCTAAAGACTCCACTATGTTCAACAGCTAGTTGCTAACTGTGTCTGCGGTGGTACAGAGCAGGTGGTGTAGAGTGAGTTTATAAAGATTTTTGAAAGAAAACTATGCTATGAGAGAAGTAAGAGAGAACTTACACTTTAGTTTGTGAGGAGTTACAGATTCAGGTAGTAATTCTCTGTACGTTCATCACTACAAGCAACCATTTTCACATTAAACATTATTTTACAGTCATGCATTAGTCTAAAAATATCCATTATATCTACTTACACATTTATTATCACCTTCAGGGATGCTAACAGTGTCTTCGTTATATATTTTATACTGATGCTTTGTCCATTTGGAACATGTTTACGTTTTCACCATGTAAGTCTTATAATGTTTTGTTCAGACACCATTTTGATGTCTCATTCTCTGTCCAATAGGTGATGGTCCTTGCTTAGGCTCCCGGCTCCCTAACCAGCCTTACAAATGGATGTCATACAAAGAGGTTAGTACCATTCAGGGGGTATCTTATCTCCTAACAACAACAGGTGCAGTCCCAGAAGAAGAAGTGTAGAAGGGTGTAAACTGTAAAAAGAGATGTCCAGCATATGAAAACTACAGGCAAATACTACAAATGCTTTCTGCAGTGGTAATAGAAGAAGAATTCAGGTTGGTACAGTTACAGTTGCAAATAATTTAAAGATCTTTTGGCACAACATAATGTTATTTTTGCAGACATTATTATATGTCTTGAATATGAATATTTTAAAATTCATAGCATTTTCTGTAAAAGACCCACATGGTATCTCCCACATCCTATGAATGTCAAAAATTATTATCACTTAGTATTAGTTGTCCATTTATGAACCTGTGAAAATCAACACTCAGGTGTTGTTTTTAGCCTGTGCACCACAGAGGCATTGTGGCACCAAACCTGCCTAGAAACTGTCTGGCTCTGTCATTGCTCTATTTAGATAACAACCAGCCTGACAGATTTTGCAGCGTGGGCATACTGGAGGTCAGTAAAGTTATTTTGAAATGAACAAATAAAGTGAGAAGTCAAGACCTGCCTGGTTGACATGTCAGGTTGTCAGATCATTACCCTGCTTTACATGTCATGAATCATTGCCTTTCTATGCTGCAGCAACAATGGTCACAATCAACAGTTTTACCTAAATACATCACAATCACGATTTCCTGAAGTTGACGCCATCAGACTGCTTGTTGTCCACAGTCAACAGAAACTTAATAATATATTTATGTTTTTATTTTTAATTTTTTTTATTTCTGATCTTAAATAAGATTTTTTTAAAAAGGGCAAATCCTCACAAATAAGAGACTGGAACTACTAAATATTTGCCCATTTTTGATAGAGAGAGATTTGAGATTGATTCAAACGTTTATTTTTCTGTTCGTCGACTAAACAATTGGTTGACAGATCGTTTCAGTTTTAAAAGTGAAATGGGATTTCTTTTAAAACAGGTCGCAAGTCAATGAATAACATGATTAGACAAGTTTTGTAACTTTAAATGTGCTCCTTTGACGTAAGCAAATTTCAGGAAAACATGTAGCAACCTCTGGCAGCTTCTTCAACAGCGGAAAACTTCTAGCTTCTTTCTCTTAAAGCAATTTCAGGTTCCAACAGATCTCGGAACATCAGAGATAATCTGACATGTCTTGGAAAATGTAATGGTGTTGGAGGTGGAGGAGTTGGCAGTTGTAGTGTTGTGATGTAGAAATCTACAATAAAGCAATGCCTAAGGGCATAGAGGAGTGAGTTACACAACCTTCTTTCTACATTTATTAATGACATCATGTTTTTTTACAAGTGAATGGTGGGTGGAGGTTTTGTTTATTTATTCATTACATTGTAATTCCCAGGAAAACCACATACTGTATGTCTAGGTTGTAGAACAGTGCTCAAGATTTTTGCTTAAATTTATTGTGTAACCTTCTCTTCTGTAGAGAAACAATTTAAACGATTTTTCCTCTCCCATCTTTCACAATCATGGTCACTTGAGAAATGAGATTTTGCAATTCAGCAATCTACAAATCATCGGTCATGCATTTCTCCATATGTTTCCAAAATTGGCTTACAATTGTAATCGCGCAGACGTCCTGAGATGGCCTGTGATTGTTGATATGTTTCATAGCTGAGTCATGGCAGAAAATAAACATAGACCTACTATAGCCAACATAAACAAGTTATTAATATAGCCCTTATTTAGCTGAATAGTGCCAAACTCACTAAGCCATACACCAAATACTGAGGAACACTCATGCTGCCTACTGTAACTGTTTACCAAGAAATCGACAAGCAGAAAGAAGTAAAACTGTGTAATGCTCATATAGCATGTGTAATATTACATGAGGTAATTTTATTCTTGGAGGACTAACTCAGCATCTGTTTGGCTTTAGGTGACGGCCCGGGCTGAGCATCTGGGTTCAGGCCTTCTGCATCAGGGCTGCCAGCCAAACCCAAACCAGTTCATAGGAGTGTTCGCCCAGAACAGGCCAGAGGTGACTCTCACTCATTGTCTCATTCACCTTTTCCTAGCCATTCATGTGGTCTCTCTCGCTCTGTGGTCTCTTCGTTTCTCATGTTTTCTCTGCTTCATTCTATCACACCCACTGGCTCTGGCTAGTTTCATCTAAACAATTTTACAGATGAGCTCATTCATACAGCCCACTGATCTAAACACAAACACGCACACACACACGCGCACACACACACACACACACACTCAAAAAACTATACACAGTTCTGTTCGCAAATACACACAGAGATCCTGTCTTGTTTTTACAGATGTAACTTTAAACACGATCCAAAAATGGAACATGAATATAAATATGAGTAAAAGTATGTGTTTGAACGTTGTCCCTTGAACTTGTGTGATTTTAGTGGATCATCTCAGAACTAGCTTGCTACACCTACTCCATGGTGGTGGTTCCCCTTTATGACACACTGGGCCCAGATGCCATACGGTTCATCATTAATACTGGTAAGAACGTACCCATCCCACACACACACAAACTACTCAAACAAATGCTAACTGGTAGCCACACTAATGTACACAAAACAGTATTCAGAAGTGATTGTCTCCTCTAACCCTCCTCAATTTGAGTCTGAGAGATAAATATGACAAACAATCCTCTCTTTATTGAAGCCGTAAACACCTGCAGATAACTATCTTTATTTAGTAGCTCTGCTTACTAGAGATACAGTCTGGTTTTTGAGATAGCAACTCTTATCAGTGCTTAGTAGCAGCTTTTAGCAGTGGAGCGCCCCTCACTGGTGACTAAGAGTATTGTTGTCAGCTCAGCTGTGTTATTTCCTGGGTAAAGGCTCATTTAAAGAAACACTCATGATGATGCTGAACATTTAACCTTGTAAACAGTGCTTTTATAGCCTAGATTTATGCTGAACTGAACAACTGACTTCATTAACAACTCAATGGAAAATAGTCAGAGCTCCACAGTGGTATCATTGGTGGTTTCTTAGCTTAGAAAAAACTCAGTGAGCTGCTTTGTGAGAGACTATGAATCTTGTCTGAACTGATAATCATGAATAAGTCATGAGGTTTTGAATGTTGCCCGAGAGTAAAAACAACAACAACAGCTTTGGAGATCTGAAATCTCTCTCAAAACCTTCATGAAACTAGAAATTTGATCAGTTTGTTTTGTTTTGTTCCTTTTCATTTTTTTTATTCTGCCGATATTCACACAAGGGTGCGTGTGCTCTTGTGTGCTTGTGTCATTTCAGCTGATATCTCCACGGTCATCTGTGACAAAGTAGACAAAGCGCAGGTGCTACTGGATAACGTGGAGCGGAAGGAGACTCCGGGACTGCGAAGAATCATCCTGATGGATGCCTTTGACTCCGCCCTCGTGGAGCACGGCAAGGTCTGCGGCGTCCATGTGCAGGCCATGCACGAAGTCGAGGTACGACATGCTATTCAGTGGAAGTGATTCAAAATATGTTTCGAAAAATATATATGTATATAAATATGTCAGGTGAAAATTCCAGAAAAGTTCTCTGAATGACATTTTAAAAGAGTTATTTTAACATGATCCCTTGGGTGGTTGTCAACACACCATCATTGTAGATTATCTTCATGTGTCAATAAATGAAATCAGGCTTTCACACTATTGTTGTGCAACACTTGATTTCCACCTAGAGGTCACATTACTGTCTGTCACCTACAAGCTCCCTATACACTCTTCAGAGGAAGTGGGCAGAGGGAAACAAACTGCTGTTGCAGCATCTTGCTTTTAAATGTGCACAATAACAGTGTAGTAGTATATTTGTATATTAGTTTTATTTCCTGTGTTCCGACAGCAGGAGATCAAGTACGACTTGCCACATGTTGAGATATAGTCATCAAAATGCCATTGAACAAAATTTTTATGTAATCTAGATGTCTAAAACAACTTAAATGATCAGGATTTATATTTGCATTTTTATATGCATTTGGACTGTTTTTCATAGTAACAGTCTGTTAAAAATTGAGATTCCCAATGATGCACAAGCTGAAATTATATAACCAGCCAGTCAAAACAAACTGATTTCATCAGCACAAAATCAAAAAAATAAAACGTTTGTCAGGAATGTATGGTGAGATTTGCATCTACTCCTCCCTGGCTGCACAGAATCTGACAAATGTGGCTGCACGAAACCACAAACAAAAATAACTTCATGAATAAGCCATGTCTGAAGTGCTCTCTTATTCCTGTAACTGTTAATGCTTCAGTGGCACAATCACAACAAACACACATGTAAAACTGGTCCAGCAGATCACAGCTGTGTCTATCGCAAAGGCTAATTTAGGATACTTCTCTAGATTTGGATTTCTGAATCAAGCATGTCAACAAAGAAGGAAGGAGGAAAGGGAGGAAAAAACATTTTGTATGTTTAAATAAAGTAAACAAGGCATTCATAGCTTACTGGGGACATTCCAATGAGTTGAACTGAGCCAAGACAATCACAGGAGAGTATCTCAAAGTCACATGTGCATGACTGTCATTTTTCTGCAATGATCAAACTACTATCTGAAGTGTGCTTGTGTGGTAGACGCCCAGCTCATCTGGTTTACCACATGGTTTAAAAGAAACAAGAGGATTTATTGCAAGTGCTGTTAAACACTTAGCTGCACAATTATAAACTCAGCAGGAATTTTCTAGATATGGTTTTCTGAGCATGTTTGCTTTCTGTTAACATACAACCCCAAATGTTTAGCCACAGTACATTAGATGATGAATCACGCATGCTCTGGTCAAGATACTCTGGCCTTGCTTTAGAAAATTTACTAACCGAACTCAGATGACATTCATTGCTCAAGGAGTCATATGCAATAACACTGAATTCTGTCTAATAATATAATTTGAATGTCATTGATGCATATGAAGTGTCAGCAATAGTTATTTTGATATTGTTTTTTTACAGGCTCTGGGCAGAGAGCACTACAGAAACCCTATAGTAAGTACTAAGGATTTTTTGTGCAGACATCCTGCTGTGCTCTGTGTTTAATGTTAGCATGCTAACATGTAAAATTAAGATGGTGAACATGATAAACTTTATGCTGCATTAACATGGATTCAGTTGGACGTTGGATGGACAACACCTTCAGTACAGCATGGGAAAAACAAACAAACAACCCGATGGAATTGCAGCATTGCAAAACTAAACACACCTGACGATATCTTGCTATGGTGATTTCCCATTGTTCACAAAGAATGGAATAAAATATCCATCCATCCATTATCAGGGTCACCAGATGAGGCTGGAACTTTGGGCGAGAGGCGGGGTACACCCTGGACAAGTTGCCAGCTCATTACAGGGCACATAGAGACAAACAATCATTCACACTCACATTAGAATAAAATATAATAAATAAAATGATTTTGCGTCTATTATTTTATGTAATTAATGATTAGATTTTCTTTGTCCAGTGCCCCTACTTTTTCTCCTTGTGTGAGGGAGCTATGTAGTATCCAGTTTAATGTCTATTGCCTGAATCCATCTGAATGCAGCATGATACCTTTTAAACATCAGCATGGCAGCATCATCATGTTAGCATGCTGATATTCCGTTTAGCCACAAGCATAGCTGCAGACTCTTAAATGACTGTAAAAAATGACTGTTGTTAACTAAATTAAGCCAAGTGACTTCTTTTTGGTGTAAATATTAACTGAATTTAAGATCATATATCTAGTGATGAATGCAATAACCAGTGACACTACTGGAAATTAGCCAGCTAAGCTAGTATTCAGAACAAGTGACAGCTTTTTGGCAAATTTAACCTGCAGACTGCACATACTACTGCTGGTACTATGCCAATGACTAAATAGAGCTCTACCTACATAAACATTCATCATTGTGTGATGATTGCTTCAGATTCAGATTGCTTCTAAGAGAGCTCAAAGTTCATCCAGTTCAAGTTACATGTTGCAGCATGAGATTATGCTCTGACAAATGCCATTATTTCTCCACAGCCACCAGTACCGGATGACCTTTCCATTGTGTGTTTCACCAGTGGAACCACAGGTAATAATTGCGTAAACTGTGTGGAGAATATGCATCATTTGTTTTTGGTGATTTGGTGAAACTCACTCATAGATCATTCAGGAACATGGGCGATGCAGCTAACAGGCTAAAAATGGCATCAGCAAAGTGCAAATTATTCAGTTGGACAGTTGGAGGCGGGGTTGGAGTCTTAAGATCCTTACAGTCTGTTGCTTGTTCAAACATAATGTCTGTAATCTGTCGATGATACAACACAACAACTTCTATACAACAACTTCTCACCAACAAAATATTCTAGAGCAAAACTGAATGTCAGACCGATACACACTATCAGCATACTGTAGAGGTAGGCAGATGTGTTACTACCATACAAGTTGAAACTTTATTAATCATGTTGTACACACGAAATTATTTCTCCGCATTTATCCCATCCAGCTGGCACCTGTCGGAACACACATGCAGAGGAACACACACATAGTGACAGATGCCATATACACCGGAGCGGTGGGCATCAATTCACAGCGCCCAAGGGCACCTCGGCCGTGGCAAGGAGATGGCCTGCCACCCCACCAGCTGTCAGTTCACCTTCCAATTTTCGAGCAGCAAGCGGGGATTGAACTTACATTAAAGGCCAATCATACCCAATAATCTAAATGTGTTTAAAGTGTATTAAACTAGCTAGATAGGTAGCTACTTTCATACCATTCATTGCCAACCCGCAAAATATTTCCCATACTGCACCATGCCAAGCCAAGGAATATGTACAGTATGCCCCAACATAATTAGCTGATAACCACACCTTGAACCATGTTTCCCTCACTGATGTAGGGCCAAGCAATGTTTTCACTTTTTTACCGTCTGCACTTACATATACAAAGGGATAAGTTCACTGACCTGATACTGCTCCCATATTAGTCAAACAGTAAAGAACAGTGACTCATAATCAATTATATGCTTTGTTCTCCTTGTTGTTTATGCCTTTACAAGTTATAAAACAGTTACCCAAGACTTTGTAAATGTGTATATAGCAGCTGCAGATGTCAGACTATGAAAAAGGTCACTGCATTTCATTTGAAATACCATCCATCCATCCATTATCTTCATCAGGGTCATGGTGGGGCTGGAGCCTATCCCAGCTGACTTTGGGCGAGAGCGGGGTACACCCTGGAAAAGTTCTTCTCATTAGGAAGACCATTAAGGTCCAAGCTGGGATACTAATTAACTTATTCACTGAAAGAAAACATGGATACGCTGTAACATTAGTCACCTGCCCTTTGCTTTCTAGCTGTCACTCAGACTTACTAGCATTCCCAGTTTAAACTATCCGTGTTGATGTCAGCTGCTGACGATGAAACATTGAACTAAAAATAATCATAAAGCAAGTGGTTCACTTACGGTTTTCTTACGGTTGGGGTCTGTTGTGTATTTGCAGGAAAATCTTAAGCATGACATATTTTGGTATATATATATTTTGGTTTGAAATTGATCATTTCGGTGTAATACATTCTGATAAAAATAAAAAAAAAACATAAGACAAATGTATACCACATTAAAAATCACATTTACAAAAGAGAAGCTTACATTACTCGTCTATGCAGACAGAGCATTTACTGTAAATCAGTCCAGTTCTCTCACAGCAGCAGATAACTTCCGCTCTGCCTGAAATGGCAAGAGGCGGCACTCTCATGTGAGTAAGGAGGCATGGCTGCTATTGCTGGAGGTCGCCTGAAACCAACAGATAACAGCAGCAGGCCAGGTTATGTGAGGACACACTGGTGTCAGTTTACAAGTTGCACCAGCTGCAGTTTGAAGCCATGTTCTCAGAGTCCATTGATAAGGCTGCCACCTGCTGGCTGTGAAAGAGACATGCAGCCACACCAAAATAGATTTAAGTTTCCACAAAACACTGCATTTCTCAAGAACTCACTCCCTCTGTGTTGCAACATCTCTTCTGCTTTAAACTTAAAACATCACTCACAGCTGTGGGAACTGTGGCATGTCTGGAAAGAGGAACATTTCGTTTAAGAGTCATTGCATCATTATTGTGTGTATAGAAAGGTCTGAGCAATGACATTACAGCAACTGGGAAGAAAAATGATAATTTTAGTATGTTCTAGGAATTCACACACAAAGAAAAGTCTATAATTCAGGATTTTCTTTGCTGTCATGTGGAGAGAGCTGTTTTAAATTGTGACATAATAGGTTTCTATTGATGAAATAATGGCAGAACAAGGCTTCAAAACACAGTTGGGTAATTTGAAAGTCCAGTGTGTAAGATTTAGGGGGCTCTATTTACAGAATGTGGCAAAAATGGAATATGAAATGCCCAACAAAGTTTTTATTAGTTTATAATCACCTGAAAACAAGAGTTATTATGTTTTTATTTCCCTTTTATACAACCCCATTTCTAAAAAAGTTGGCACGATGTGTAAAATGTAAAAAGAAACAATGTGTGAAACCCAAAACATTGAAACCCCGTATTCAAATGATAAAGCAAAGGCAACTTTTTTGAAATGTGTTGCAGAGATCAAATTCAAAATGGAAATATTATTTTCCAAAAACAATAACATTTCTGAGTTTCAACATTTGATATGTTATCTTTGCACTATTTTAATCAAATATGGGGTTTCAACGTGTTGCGCATCATCACATTTAGTGTCTATTTACATTTTACACAGTGTGCCAACTTTTTTGGAAACTGGGTTCTATCTACAGACACAAGTCCTCTATGTTGAACCGCCATCTACAGTAGGACTTAATGGACAAAGCCAGATTTGTCTTTTTGTGTCAGATCTCACCTGAGTGATGAACATGTGTGTTTTCTGCTCACACAGGAAACCCAAAGGGAGTCATGCTCACCCATGGGAATGTGGTGGCAGATTTCTCAGGCTTCCTCAAAGTGACAGATGTGAGTAACACTCTCTATTGTCTTTTACCCAGAAAATCTTTCATAGCAATCCCCCAGATATCATCCAGTAATTTGGGATAATTTAATCAAGATGTCTTTGCTAAGTGTTTCATCTGGTTTCACTGTGTTTTCTTTTCCCTAACTTCTATCTTTCATGAAATCACTGTGTTGCAAGATAATTTTTAGTTCATTAGATTGTTTCCTTCCCTCTGTGTCCTACAGAAAGTCATTTCCCCCAACCAAGACGATTGCCTCATTTCCTTCCTGCCACTGGCTCACATGTTTGAGAGGCTCATTGAGGTGAGTGAGGTGATAGTTATGAGTTTAAGATGTCAGGAGAGTCAGGATGTGTATGGCATAACTTAGGTGGGCGTTAATTTGAAATAATTTAGTGTGTGGGAGGGAAAAAGAGAGGAAGGGAGGAACTCACTTTTGCTGTCCTTTTCTTTACTTTTACTTTTGCCTTCTGGCTCTGAGAATGATGCCACCTGATGTTTACAGCCACTGTTGTGCATGTTGCATAATTTCCTAGCATACTGAAGCACACAACCACATAGACGTGAAAATGTAAATGTCTGAGAACCTCTCATCTTGCACACAAGAAACCACGTTATTGAGAGAAATCAGGTTAAGGCAGGAAATCAGAGAACATATTTACAACCCATTTACTGTAAAGCTTGTGTTTATCTGCAGCTGTCACTAATCTTCGCTCCTGTGCCTTCTACCATATATTTGGAGAGTCTTAATTCTCCATTTGTGTCTGTTCAACTGTGGAAAACTACTGGATATTTCAGTTTCAGAATGACTTGGAAAGCAAAAAGTTATTCCATTCATTCTCCAGCATTGCTTCCAGAGGGATACTTTCCCCTGTTTCAAGTTTGTGCACATGCCCTTCTGTAAAATTCTTATAGGAAACCTGTCCTTGTCCGAGAAATGATGAAATGATAAACACACTGCATGACTGAATTTGTTTCTAAAACCACAACATTCAACACTGTATTTCGAAAAAAAAAAAGCTGAAAAGATCTAAAGGATGACAAAATGTCCGCATGTTGGTGGATTTTCCCGGTCTTTTTGTCTGGACAAGGGCAATTGTTCCCTTGAGATACAAGAAAACACACGCACATGCGCAGTGATGCCCACATTTAACAGTGAAGGTTGCATCAGATTATTTAAGCGACCCTTGGTGTCTGCTTAGTCACCTGTAAAAAAAAAAAAAAAACGCGCCTTTTAACAACATACCGCAACAGAACACAGGAAACATCAGCTCTGCTGTTAACAACTCTACAGAGCACCCATTCTAGCTTTTCCTGTTTTTTTGTTTTTCTTATCATACCCAGAAGCACTGGTAGTTTGCTTTGCTTCGAGTGCCATCCTACTGAGAACAGATGAAAAGTTGTGCTAAGACTGCGGTTTATGTCTGTGTAATTGATCGTTAAATATAAATATGTTTGTGCGTGCTTTGACGTATTAGTGTCATGTGCCACGTGTGTATCATGCAGCTGGTGAGCTTGCATCAGGTTGAACCAGCCTGGTTTGTTTGCCTCCAGCAGTGTTGTTAAAGGCGTGAGACTCAGACACAGGAAACCACCTAACTTCCCCTGAAAGCAGTGCATCAGATTATACAACACAAGCACATTCAAGCACCACACACACACACACACACACACACACACACACACACACACACACACACACAGACAGACACAGGCACACGCACAACCACACCACCGTATCACCATATCTCCGGTGATGTCTCAATCAAAAAGAAAAACATGGGCGGACCTGATACTTCCCCACACACACAGGTCAACCGAACATACCCCCATCCTACACCCTCCAGTAATTCTCATTTCAAATATCTTCCCCAAGAGTCTCCAAGTTGCAGCAAAATTTGTAAATTGCACATGAGTTTTCTGTGAACTTTTCTTGGTTTTAAGAATGTAATCAGCAGCACCATCACATCCACACTGTATCCATCATAGTCACTCCTGCTGTTAACCTGACATAATCCTCTAAGAATGCATTCTAAGTATGCATTCTTAGAATGCATCGATTGCTCAACCGCATGTATGTTAAGTATGCATTCAGTAAAATATACAGTGGAGTGCCCTGTTGCAAAACTTAAAAGTTCATTTGAGTTCAGTGGTCCACCACTCAGCTGCTGGAAAGAGAACACATAGAAACAGTCATGGAAAGTAACTATGTACATTTACTCAAGTACAGTACAGTACAGTAAGTAAGTAAGTACAGTTTTTGCTTAAGTAAAGAATCTGAGTACCTCCAGTATATATAAATGAGATGATAAAACAAAATCTTCTTTGTTTTTAAGAATGATTCATATAATTGACAAAGGCAGCATTAATTGTGCATTTTCTAATACATCACAATGTAAAACAGGGAAACAGAAAATGCAGACCAATAAAGTTCCTCTTTTTGGTTCAGTGACACGAGATTTTAGAGTATGGGAATGAGAACCCTAACCTTTTATGATGACTGATGCATAAACTGCTCTTTCACATGATTGTCCACCACGTGCTTGTAAGTTTATTAATAAACTATTTGTGATGAAGTGTATGTCTCAGAATCCACCAGATTTAAAAAATATTTTAAAAATATAAAGGCATTATTTTTAATAAAGTTTACTTCCATGCATTTCTATGATGATGATGATTTAACCACTGCTGGATTTTGTCTGTGAAAAGATCGCTGATAGCGTCAGGCTAACTGTTTGTGTGTCTATCTTCAGTCTGTAGTGTACTGCCATGGAGGACGAATTGGGTTCTATCAGGGCGATATCCGTCTCCTCCCAGATGACATGAAGGCCCTGCGGCCAACCATTTTCCCTGTGGTGCCTCGATTGCTCAACCGCATGTATGATAAGGTGAGATGAACAGTTAAGAAAAGAGAAGACCTATATGAAGAAACTGTGATTCCTTTGTTCTGCTGGCAGTGAAGCAATTTAGCTTGTCTAGTCATAAAAACAGATGGGTATTATTCTGGAAACTTACACATGCCCTCACAGGAATTTGTGGTTTTAACATAATCACACTGATCTTTGAGTCATGTATTGTAGTGAGTCCTGTAGCTCTGGTTTAGGGATAGAATGATGCGGATGTTTGTTTTCCAGCTATGATTAATGCATTTCAAGTCTGGTTTTCTCGGAAATGTATGTTGTGTAATAAAGAGAAATTGTAAGAGAGAATTTACAGAGAATGATGTGTGAGGATAAATTGGAGCTTTGTTCTAGCACAAGGAGCAGGGAGGAGCTTCCCAATCATTTTCTTGCCATTTACATGGATAATTGTACAGGTTTTAACAGCTGGAATGAAAGCAGACGTTCTCCATCTAAAGAAAATAAATGTGTATTTTGTCTTTGTCTCCTCTGCAGATCTTCAGCCAGGCTAACAGTCCGTTGAAGCGTTGGCTGCTCAACTTTGCTGCCAAAAGAAAAGGTGCTGAAGTCAGCAGCGGGATCATTCGCAGTGACAGCATCTGGGACAAAATCTTCTTCAGCAAGATTCAGGTAAATAAAAAAAATATTAAAAAAACAAACAAAAAAAAAAAAAACAGGTAAATAGTGTTTCCTCTCCCTGAGCTAAATGTGCCACCCTAAATACCACCATTCATATATTCATTCATTCATTCATTTCTGTGCATAAGCAAAAAGGTTATTTTCAAATATTTCATAGACTTTTGGCAAAATGAAGGGAAATGATGCATCTCACTCCTGCAGAGCAACTCTCTGGCCTAAAGTTTTCTCAAAAGGAGCAAATTTCATGCTTGATCTCATAGATGAAACAGTTCACTATAGTTTACAGTAAGTCAGGTCCACAGCTCAGCAAATCCTTTTCATAAAAGTGTGGAATGATAAGAGACAAATGGGGAGAGAAAAAGATTATAATACACCAGAGCTCCTAAAAGTACTTACAAAAACAATTTTTCATAACCAGTCCCCTTCCACTTCAAAACAGAAAATAAGAAATAACAGAAAAGAACAACAGAACAGTTTAAACATTGGCAAATAATTGTGTTTTCATGTCAGACCACACTGCTCACAGTAAAAAGCTGATTAATTTAATATTAATTGTTATTAATATTGTTAATTCAATGAAAAAATAAAGACACCTCTGTATTAATAACGTGTTTCCTGTCTATACAGGCCAGCCTGGGAGGAAGGTTGAGGATGATTATAACAGGAGCAGCTCCTACCTCGCCCAGTGTCCTGGGATTCCTCAGAGCAGCTCTGGGATGCCAGGTGAGACAAACACACACCTTTGTACTGCTATTCTTGTAAGAAACCTCACTGACATAATGAATTCTCTAGGCCCTAACCCTAACCGTCACAACTACATGCCTCACCCGAGTATAAACCTACCGTGCCGTCATTGTTTTGTGGATAACTGTTTTGAAGCCTCGAGTTTGGCACTAGGGATGCTGCCATCTTGGTTTCTCAGATCCAGAAATGACCATATTTGGATGGAAGTGTACTGGTACTACTTTAAGTTAGGCTGCGCTTGGTTTTGACTCTACTCTAGCTTTGGATAGTTATAAATGCACTCTGAAGAAAAGGGTAATTTCTCCATAAAGCTCAATTCAATTGGACTTTTCTTTTTTCAGCCAAGTGTGCTGCCCCTTGATGGTCATTAGAAAAGATGCCAGTTTAAGACACTTCTGCGTTGACTTCACTTCACACACCCTGAATCTCTGTCCACTAATTACACTACCAAACCCTCTGTCTGACTTATCCATCTACTTAAATTATGATGATATGTCAATGTTTTGTCCACAACTTGTTTCCCTGCCCCCAAGTGGCCAAAAAAGTCAACAAGTTATTGTAGGTAACAGCCCCTCTAAGAAGTGGGAGTCAGTTAAAATGTCTTTACTCTCAGGCTAAAACTTTCACTGGTCCTCACAAAGATAGGAACAAACTATGTACAACCAGCACCAGCATGCAGAACATATGATAAGGATACATATGATAAGGATATATGTGTTGTCTTAACAACACATTGACACACAAATCTAGTATATGGGTGCACTCAAATCCTTCACGCAGCCCTCTTCTCAACATTGTCTTTGTCTGTGTGTAGGTGTACGAGGCATACGGCCAGACAGAGTGCACTGCTGGCTGCACCTTCACCACACCTGGAGACTGGACCCCAGGTGAGCCTCCAAGTTTATGGCCTAAAAAGGAAAGACTTATCCTTATCTCTGCCCGACTGCCTGAACTTGTTTACTTAACTGGAGGCTCAGTTCAAAGATCTAAAAGTGGTGTGGTTGAGTCTTGATCCAAGAAATAAACAACTCCTGTCCTGGAATTGTCACTATGAGCTGCACTGTGTGGCCACTGCTGCTGACATAATGTCTGAACTGCGCAGACACTCCCAGTAAACGTTTAAAGTTCACATTCAGTGGACAAAAACAACATAGAGTGAGTGACAGGTACAGTAGATCAAGAAAGAAAAAAGGTCTAGAAGGGTGAGACAGACAAAGAGGAAAGGACTGTTAAGCTGCATTATCAACGCTCATAATAACCTGCTTAAGGGATTGCCAGCATCAACAAGTGGTTGTATAACAGACAAGTAGTTACCATAACCTGGATTTAGCCTCTAATGGGCTGTATTGTTGTGTTAAATGTCTTGAGATTTATAGTAATTTTGCCATTTTGACACATGTAATTATATAGATCTTGTGTTATAATTGGCTACCTGATTTATTGTAAAATGCTACCTTCTTTGAAGACGGTTATCTAATAATAATAATGATAATCATTTTTGGAGTTAAACCAAAGTAAACCAGCATTTAAGTCGCCTTTGTTCCTTATTTCAGCTGTACATGCAAAAACAAAGTTTGCCCTTTGAAGAAAATAATTCAAATTCATGAAATGCAAATTATCTTTGCATTTCCATTCTTAAATGTCAAAAAGCAAAAGGCGTGTAACAGAGAGAAGTCAGTTTTACAGTAGCAAGACAGTAGCAGCATGACAGTAATAACATGACAGCATAACTTTCCAAGATGGTGCCCTATTCATTGAAATGAATGCAAGTAAACTAAACATGTCTACACATTTAGCCCAAAACACAGATGCATTTGATTTTTGTTTTTTGCTTACCATGTCCAACTGCCTGCACACACAACATATAAAAAAACACGAAACAGGTGAAATGACACCACACTAAAATCACCACACAGCTCAGTGCTGTTCAATCAAGTTACATAATTTTACTGTCCGTGGACAAAGCTTTAACAACATTAGTTTTTTTTTTTTTTTTTTGTCAAATAGGTTTTGTGGGTAAACCACAGTGATCTCTTCTTAAATTCACTAAATAAATCCACTTGATCCCTGACGGGAAGGTAGAGATGAAGATAATGGAGTCAGGATTTCAGTAATCTTGAAAGTCAACATCTGAATTCTTCACACTCAAGAGGAGAAGGGGTTTCTTTGAGTCATGTTTGCAAGTTTCAGACATTTTTATTGATGAAGATTACGGTATGTAGTAGTCCAAAGACAGGCAGGTTAATAGGTTAACTAGTGTTAATTCATGAACTGCCTACTTGTCCACAGTGTACCCTGTCTCTTTCCCAATGCCAGCTGGAATTGGCTCCAGCCTGCTGCAGCCCTGATAAGGATAAGAGATTCTATGGCTATGGGAAATTATTATCAGATCTGAGCTATCCAGAGTGATTAGGATTGAGATAGTAAATACATAAAAATATTTTTTTCTTGGAGTTTGAATTCTTAAACATTACTCCTCTACTCCTCCTCATTCTGCAAATGACTCACCAAAGCACATTTCTTATGGAGAAGCTTTAACATCTGTACTTTAACATATTTAAGTGTTCAACTTTATTTTAAAAAAAGGACAAGAAAACTAACAAACTATTCAGTCATATTAACAGGAGTAAATGCATTTAGTTGCCTTGACCCTTGAATTCAATGTCAGCCATTTTATCTGCATATGTCCATGTAGAGTTAAGATGGGTGAAACAAACACTGAAACTGAAAAGGCATTTGTCATTGTATTGTATTGTATTGTCAATGCATCAGCCAAAACCACAACACAGTGTGTTACATTGTAAGTAAAGGTGTGTCCCTCAGCCTGTTGAGTGGCTTGTAGCAGGGCAGTAATTAAAAGACTGTTAGATAAATATGGTCTAGCATCACCCCCTGCTGCCCAGTTCTGATACTATATCTGTATTTCTAAGAAAGAAATATGGCGATTGATCTTCCTTTCTTTTAGATGTCAGAGATGTTACATTTAAAAATATATTTAATGAATGAATGTAACTAAATGTGTTCAGGTGAAAAAACTTGTTAACTCCTTGTTAGTTATTTTTTGTAGGAAATTAATTCAGCAGTTTAGTTTTAATAGTGAAAATAGATCCAGTGTGGGGGAATCATACAGTTCAAGTTCAGGTACAAAGGCTACTTAGTTTGTAATTTTTTTGCTTGTTCTGACTTGAACAGGTCATGTCGGGGCCCCGCTGCCATGTAACCTCATCAAACTGGTGGATGTTCCTGAGAAGAACTACTTTGCCTCTAAGGGAGAGGGAGAGGTAAGCAACATGATTTCCAAAGAAACAAACCTGACATGCAAAATATAAGTCCTCTGCGTTTAATGCCACAGAATCTAGAGATTAAAAATGTCATATAAAAGAAGAACATATGTTTATATATAAAGAATAAAGAGGTATTACCTGTTCAGACCTTTAAAGTTTGTGTTGGTGTTTGTATAGGAGAAAAAGTCTATATGTTTCAACTCTGACCTTAACTTATTTCCACTTCTCTAATCTCACATTCAGGTTTGTGTGAAGGGACCAAACGTGTTTAAGGGCTACCTCAAAGACCCGGAGAGGACAGCTGAGACATTGGATGCAGACGGCTGGCTTCACACTGGAGATATCGGCAAATGGCTACCTGTATGTACATAGAGCTCACATCAAACTCCATTATTTAGGCATAATAATTAGGTGTTTTACGTTATACAGCATTTGCTTAAAATGGCATATTGTTTTTACACAAGTTTCTTCCTGTCATGTATTCAACCTCTCCTCTCTTGTAGAACGGCACACTGAAGATCATAGACAGGAAGAAGCACATCTTCAAGTTGGCGCAGGGCGAGTACATCTCCCCTGAGAAGATTGAGAACATCTACATTAGATGTCAACCTGTGGCACAGCTCTATGTTCATGGAGACAGCCTGCAGGTAAGAATACTAACACACACACACACACACACACACACACACACACACACACACACACACACACACACACACACCAAGATCTTAATCTCTCATAGACATGTCTATATATCAAGCCAGCACATATAGAATAAATGATCACACATCAAGTGAAATTAATACACTTTACTTTTATTTTGTTTGACTTATGTTTGTGTTTGTTCTTTCCAGTCCTGTTTGGTGGGCATTGTGGTTCCTGACCCTGAAGTCATGCCTGAATGGGCCAAAAAGAAAGGCATAATAGGCACCTACAAGGACCTCTGTAAAAACACAGTAGGTGGCATGTGACTAAAACGCTTCAAAGGGCTGTTAATAATACATTTTGAAAATACTGGTGAATTCTACGGAAGATGACCTTCTTCTTTTGTCAACAGGAATTAAAGAAGGCAATCCTTGAAGATTTGGTGCGTCTTGGCAAGGCCAGTGGCCTCCACTCATTTGAGCAGGTACGCAGTTATATGTTTGGATTTGGGGCAGAGAAAGTCTAGCAGTAAATTCAGAGAGATTCAAGACTCTTGGTGTCATTCAACATTTTTTTCTATTCTTCTTCATTATCCTTTTGAAGGTGAAGAACATCTACGTCCACAATGAGATGTTCTCCATTGAAAACGGCCTCCTGACGCCGACACTAAAGGCCAAGAGACCGGAGCTGAAGGAGTTCTTCAAGGGGAAGATCGACCAGCTCTACAGCAGCATCTCCATGTGAAGGCTGGCAGACCTCATTTTCCTTCAAGCATCTTAACACTAAGATCTGCTTTGACCATTGACCTGCAGTGGGACAAAGATGTGACAACTTAGGTTTAACATGCTTTTGGAAAGCAAGCCAAACCTGGCCCTACTATGGAAGAATTAAAATGCCCAAATACAAACCACATCAAAGAAATAAAGTGAAATAAAATACACATTGTTATATGCATTTCCTTTTTATGTATGCGTTTATTGTGTCTTAATTACATGAAAGCATATATTAAAAAGAAAATGATTTAACTTCTCGTCTGATATTAAACAAATAAAACAAAGTGGTGCATTTCAGTGTTGTCCAGCAGAGACAAAGCACTGTCATTCGTTTTCATGAGGAGCTTTTTCTTTTTTGAAATGGAAACACACCGTCGATACCAAAATTAAAACAAACAACTGTCCAATCATGGTCACATTAAAACAGTTTGATGTGGGCTAGTTGTCTGGAGGGACACTACTACTGTCTGTACATTTAGTTTTGGCTGATTCTTATTTTTCTTGGCCCAATTCTTGGTAAGGGATGACAGTTAATTAGCGTCTGTTAGCTTACAGTATCACACCTTTAACTTTTTCAAGTTATTGCTAATAGATAGCTAGAATTGCCTGACGGGCTGAAAGAGTTTAACTCTACTGGCAGTCAACTCTCAGTGTCACTTTTGTTCTGTCAGCAAATTGCTAAATTTCACAAGATTCCTGTTCAAAATGACCTACTGTGCATAATTTACTCTCTGCTGGACAACACTGAAACACAATACACCTTTTCACTTTATTTTCTGTGTGATTTTAACCTAACACTGGAAAATTCATGTCACAGTGAAAAACAATTTAGTTATTAAAAGAAAAGAAAAAAAAGCAAATAACTGTTGTTTTTCATTTAATTATGACACACTAAATGCATAGCATTTGCATTGTATGTCACACTATTTCTTTGTTTAGGCATTTTAAATCTTCCATACATTGCTATGTGTTACCCACCCAAACAAACCATCAAATGCTCTGTCCCCAGCACCAGAAACTCATCAGCACTTTTATGTTGAGCATTCCATTCCACTCGATCCATTAGTTTAAATCTACCAGCCAAACACAACCTAAAATCAACAGTTGTACGACAGCAAGTGTGATGTCTTTGTGTATAGTGTAGCTCAAGGAGATGTCTAGGTCTGTAATAATGCTGCCACCTTGTGGGACAGAAATGAACTTCATCCTCAGTGGAAAACGGTAGATTTTCATTTGATTGAACAAGCTGCCTACAGCAGTGCCATTAAGCAGGGCCTGATAAATCTCCCCTGATCTGACACAACAAGAATTAAACATATGTTCCACCCAGACATTGTACAATTAGACTAAGAACACATGCTTCTGTTTGAAGTCTAAATTGAGATAATGAGGTAGGGAGAGTAGCAGCTCAGGCCTTACCAATCATTGCTGTCCATACTGCTCCATGTGGAGCATCTGAATGTTTGATGTATTCACTCATTCATGAAGTCATCTCTACATGGCTGTAATCGGCATTTTAGCATGCATGCTCCTTGTTTATATGAAGGACTGGCCCACTGTAACAATCATCAAGTTTCGCACTCTGCAGTTGGTTCAATCACAACTTCTTTTACATCCATCTTTGCACAAAGAGTATGTCAGGTAAAAGAAAAAAATAAATAAATAATGCAAAACCAGGGCTCGGGGCAATGCATGCAGTTTGCCCTGCAATGCTGGGACCATTAGCATTTAACTTGAAAAAGACAAGTATTTCTATGTGGCCATTAATAGCAGGTTGTATGCAGCTGCCCACAGCCACTGCTGCTAGCGCAAGGCTTTGTAATGTAGGCAAAGCTGACGATTTCCACTCACTGAAGGAAAATAGAACAACCATCAACTTTTAAACAAATGAAAAATTTTTTTGAAGGTTTTACACATAGAAGTAATGTATAGGCTTTTTAAGTTGATTACCGTCCCAAAGCATAAACAATGTGGATGTACATAAATGAGGACAGCTAGATGTAAGCATATTTATTAAATCGATGGTTTGAATGGATTTTTTTTTCTCTCCTTTTGCGTGTAGTGAGATGAATTGTACTTATTTATTTATCTATTCTGCTGTAAAATGGAATCAGCACCATATCCTTGTAATGATTGAGTGCAGCAATAGGGATGAGGGAGGGTGGGGATTAGGACGTGGGCAATGAAATAAAAGATATTCTGGAATGATTTTAAGCTGGTGTCTTGTTTCTTTTTCTCATGGTGTATTCAATGCTATTTGCATACAGAAATGTTTCCCCGGAAGTATGAGCGTCTGTCTTGACACTGGTATGAAAAAGAAGTTCTCTGAAAGAAGTACTCAGATTAAGTAAAAAAATATCAATAACATAAAGTAAAAATCCTTGAGTAAACACACAGAAAATATATCAGGTAATATCAGCTAAATGTACTTCAAGTACCCTTAAATGACTGACATATTGTTATATGTTAAATTATTATATTGTTGATCCTGGTGTATCAGTGTGTAAGTAGCATTTTGGGTGGAACTAGTTTATATGAAGGAAACACACAATTTAATAATGTTTTGTGTTTTATCATATGTTTTAATTAAGATAAAGTAAGTAAAATTAAGATCTGAATTTGAAAAGTAACCAAGATGAACAGATAAATGTATTGAAGTAACAATAAAATATTTCCCTCTAAAATGTCATGCAGTAGTATAAATATAAAAGTAGTAAAGTATAAAGAAGCATAAAATGGAAAAGTACAAGTACCTCAAATTTGTACTCTATACAACAAAAAGCTGATATATCTTGTTATTAAAAAAATATTTAACTTGTAATAATAACACTAACTTAGCTTTTAATGTCCCTAAAATTGACACGTAAACTTTTAGCATTGTACTTACTCTCCTTGACAACTAGAGGGCAGTGAAGACTCTTCAAAGTATGTTATACACATGACACCTGTCAAACCTGCAGCAACAAGGCAGACGTGATACTTGTGGTTTATTTTGAAAGTCTTTTGCCTGAGATTTTCAAAATAAAAATGTAGAGACGTTAGGGTGTTTCCCTTTACTCGGATTTAAACCGCCTGATTGGTTAATTGGCTGCTGGTGTGGTCGGTTGCTAGGCGCGGCAGAGACAACGGAGAGGAAAAGTTCTTTTAGCATCCATCCGGTCTGATTTTTAACCGTTACTGTCTCTGTTTTTACGAAATAATGTGTCACATTTAGCTTAAACTGTTAGCAACAATTCCTCTAACGTCGGGATAGCGTCTGTTTTGTATGTTACTACATTTACGTCGATTTAATTCAAAAATGGGTCGATTCAAGTGTCAAGAGAACCCCCGTCGTGGATTAGTTAAAAAACAGGATACACCAGTAAAAATGGCACCCAGCGTACGAAGCAGTAAGAAAAACACAGACAGATATCAGCTTTAACGTAAATTGAAAATGACAGCTCATGGTGTGCACCCTAACTTTAAATCTGATCAGTTTAGTTGTGAGTTTCTGTGCTCAGATGTCATTTTAAATTACAGGTGTTGTGGTGCGCAAGAGACTTCTGCCCAACAAGCGTTATGAAGCATTTCCAGAAGAACCTGAGGTAGAGCAGATTGATTTCCTCAATGTCAAACCAAGCAACCCAGTGTTGGTAGGTAAATTGTTTAGTTAATAGTTATTTATATGCACGAATAACAAACTATCTATTCTCTTCACAATACCATTGGTATGCATTTTCCCTCTATGGGAATGCTGGATGAACAGTACAGTAACACTCACTTTTACTGTATTGTTTCACTCTTTTAATGTGTGGTTTTATCTCCTTTGGATACTAGAATTTTATTTACAAATTGTTTGCTGAGGTTTCTCAACTGTTTTCTTACTTTTTCAGACTAAACCTGTCAAGTGCAAATTGATGAGGAGCCCTGCATTTCCTATAAGCCCCAGAGGCAAAGCCATCCTCCCTGCCGGACTAGCTAATAAAAGACCATGTCCCCATGTGTCACCAGCAGGTCACCCAACCATTCAGGTGACTCCTGACTCAGAGGGTTTTAAAGGTGGTGAAGAAGAGCAAACCTTCACAGGGATTCTGGAAACATCATTTAGCATGGAGTCAGATATAACTTCCAGCACTGATGATGATGATGATGATGATGATGATGATGATGATGATGATGAGGAGGAGGAGGAGGAGGAGGAGGAAGACTGTTACTCCTCTACAGCTTCCAGTAGTCTCCCCTCCCCGGAGATCTTCAGAAAAGAGAGCAATGGTGTGTGCGCAATTTTGTAAACCCACTACCACAATATGAGGTTATTATATTCCAGTTTGTATCTCTTCTCTTTACAGTGGAAATCAAAAACTCCACCTTGCTGGATGCGAGCCACGCTGAGAACATCGACATGCATCATCCCTCCAAACTTGCCATTGGTAATATCATGGTCTTGTTTCTTCAAACTAGGGGTCATAAGAAATTTGGTGCCTACACATAATTTGGTAGGTTATTTATCCAATAATTATTTCAAGTTAAAATAATATCAAGGTAATCTGAGGTTTGGTGGGATCCAAACTCAATACCAAAAGAAATCAGGTACAGGATAATAATTCAAGCATATTAATTGACATGGTCTTTTGATTAGACCTTAAAACATAAGCGGATGTTGTTAGTGAGTTTTATGATGCTTGGGCCTTTTACAATTATTAAAATCCTATTTTCTATTCAAAATGGCATTCTGCAGGGACAAGTTGTTACACTAACAGCAGAAAAATTCAGTATATTTTAAGTTTCTGTCCGAATGTTGTACTATTTGGCAGTTGTCTGATAAGAATGAAACCTCTGTTTGCAGATATCTCTGTGATTCTTCCTGAAAACAACTCTGAGATCAAGTGAGTATGTTGGTTGAATGGGTAGTTTTTTGAAGTGGGGTTCTGTGACATAGTTATGCATTGTCACTGTGTTATCTACAGTAGACAGCAGTCCTCCAACTATTCCTTTAAGAATTCAGGGGTTAAAATGGATCTCCTCAATCCCACTGACACGTCTTCCCTAGAGGAAGCAGAGGCTGAGGACTCAGAGGTCGACTCATTCATTACCCAAGCCGAAGTCACTGAGGTAGTTCGGAAGCTGCCCAGTGGCAAGGCACCGGGAGTGGAGGAGATCCGCCCTGAGTACCTCAAGTCTCTGGATGTTGTAGGGCTGTCCTGGCTGACACGTCTCTGCAACATTGCGTGGCAGTCGGGGACAGTGCCTCTGGAATGGCAGACCGGGGTGGTGGTCCCTCTTTTCAAAAAGGGGGACCGGAGGGTGTGTTCCAACTACCGGGGAATCACACTCCTCAGCCTCCCGGGGAAAGTTTATTCCAGGGTACTGGAGAGGAGAGTTCGGCCGATAGTCGAACCTCGGATTCAGGAGGAACAATGCGGTTTTCGTCCTGGCCGTGGAACACTGGACCAGCTCTATACCCTCCGCAGGGTGCTCGAGGGTTCATGGGAGTTTGCCCAACCAGTCCACATGTGTTTTGTGGACTTGGAGAAGGCTTTCGACCGTGTCCCTCGTGGCATTCTGTGGGAGGTGCTCCGGGAGTATGGGGTCGGGGGCCCATTGCTAAGGGCCGTGCGATCCCTGTACGACCGGAGCAGGAGTTTGGTTCGCATTGCCGGCAGTAAGTCAGACCTGTTCCCTGTGCATGTTGGACTCCGGCAGGGCTGCCCTTTGTCACCGGTTCTGTTCATTATTTTTATGGACAGAATTTCTAGGCGCAGCCAAGGGCCGGAGGGGGTCCAGTTCGGGAACAACTGGATTTCATCTCTGCTTTTTGCGGATGATGTGGTCTTGTTTGCTCCCTCGAGCCAGGACCTCCAGCATGTACTGGGACGGTTTGCAGCCGAGTGTGAAGCAGCTGGGATGAGAATCAGCACCTCTAAGTCCGAGGCCATGGTTCTCGACCGGAAAAAGGTGGCTTGTCCCCTCCGGGTCGGTGGAGAGCTCCTGCCTCAGGTGGAGGAGTTTAAGTATCTCGGGGTCTTGTTCACGAATGAGGGAAGGATGGAACGGGAGATTGACAGGCGGATCGGTGCAGCGGCCGGAGTAATGCGGTCGTTGTATCGATCCGTCGTGGTGAAGAGGGAGCTGAGCCGAAAGGCAAAGCTCTCGATTTACCGGTCAATCTACGTTCCTACCCTCATCTATGGTCATGAACTTTGGGTCATGACCGAAAGAACAAGATCCCGGATACAAGCGGCTGAAATGAGTTTCCTTCGCAGGGTGGTGGGGCGCTCCCTTAGAGATAGGGTGAGGAGCTCTGTCACCCGGGAGGAGCTCGGAGTAGAGCCGCTGCTCCTCCACATCGAGAGGAGCCAGCTGAGGTGGCTCGGGCATCTGTATCGGATGCCCCCTGGACACCTCCCTCGGGAGGTGTTCCGGGCATGTCCCACCGGGAGGAGACCCAGAGGAAGACCCAGGACACGCTGGAGTGACTATGTCACTCGGCTGGCCTGGGAACGCCTTGGGGTCCTCCCGGAAGAGCTGGAGGAAGTGTCCTGTGAGAGGGAGGTCTGGGCGTCCCTGCTTAGGCTGCTGCCCCCGCGACCCGGCCCCGGATAAGCGGGAGAAAATGGATGGATGGATGGATGGGTTAAAATGGGCTGGAACAGAGACATCTTTAAATAAAAATAAAATATTTAGGGTTTGTTTATTTATAATCTAAGATGATATAAAAGTAAAGTAAAAGCAGTAAATTCTCACATTTCGTGAAGCAGGAAACCAATGTGGAAAGAAATGAACTGTCCCACTCCGCTGAGGCACGCTGGGGTACACTGGATCTTAGGGTTCCCCATACCCCATTAACTCCTGCTTAACATGCACCAGAGACCCTCAGAGGGATGCAAATCACTAATTAAGCTTTACTTGCATGCTCAACATCTGTATGACCAAAACTGGTTTAATCATTGTCTTTTCCCTTTGAAACCAGCACAGGGGACCTGAAGCTGAGACCAAAAGACATGCAGACTCATTTAAATCAGGTAAAACTCTAATCCAAAATTCATTTGGATGTATGATCTCTTCATGAACCAGATAATATTAACGTGATTCATCCAAACAGTTAGCTTTTTTTGCTGTGTCTGTTGCATGAAACACATATTCTTCATCTGTAGACAAACCTATCAAGTTGAAAACCCCACCAAAAGTAAGAAACTTACTTGACTATCTATTACGTGTAATCTAAAATGTGGACATCTTTATTTTTGTTCCAAAGTAAGATTATGATCATTGAAAGATATATTTTTACTCCCCCAGCCCAGCAAAAGAAAACCTATTTTGTACAAGAAGAAGGTATGGTTCAAAAGCCCCATGATTGCAGAGACCTTTGAAGGAAAACACATCCCAACCATCAAATTACCAGTTCACAACACCTGTGAGCCAGTCCAAACGTCCAGCCCGGCTGAGCAGGTGAAGCCTGGAACAGACGCATCCAGAGTAAGAGAGATCAATTCTAAAGAACAACCATTACAAAAAAGATGCCAGGAGACAGCCAAGTTCTTTGACTTTACTGACGACCACGAAGAGGAGTTATTCTTTCGGAAAATGAGAGAAAGGCATGTTAAACTCACAAATGCTGCTTTATTTCCTCTCCCAGCTGTTTAATCCCGAGAACTTTCTGTTTTATGACATCTGACAATTTGCTGAAATATTGCACTCAATTTGGGCTTTCTCCTATAAACTAGATCAGAGATGTCCATATATGTGAATATGTGAAATGTAAAGGAGTAGTCTATGTATACTCCAAAACAAGATGTCAGGACTCGCGTAACAGTATAGACAGTGTGCTAATTACTAAGAGAATAATTCAAGAAAAGAATAACTGAAAATTGGGAATAATTCAAAGGTGTCTGCATGTATGCAAACATTGTGTAAGTGACCTTTCATCTTCTTTTAACCTGGCCCTTATTGTTAAGTGGTTTTTAGCCATCTGACTAGTCCTTTATACATGTTTCATGAAAAAAACACTGTTTGATGTACTATTTTATCAATAAATAAATAAATGTAAACAAGCGTCTGGTGCAAAATGGCCACTAGATGTCAGACCTGTATTTTCTTAAACACCTTTTCTCCTCTTCTGTTTGCTTTTCAGGTTTATATGTGAAATACACATTTGTGTTTTTTTTTATTTACTCTTTTGATATGTGTCAATGCCATAACAGGTTAATCCACATGTCTAATGTAAGATAAATGTAAAGTTAACATGTTTATTTTAGGCACCATATTTGTGGTTTTCTTTATTTGTGAGTTATGTCTTTCTGCAAATGTACACGTCTGAGGGTCAGAAATTTTTTTTCAAAATAAACGAATGTTCAATAAATGCATAAATCATTCCTTTTCTCCATACTGCTGTTTGTCCAGCACAATTCAGAATTCACAATTCAATTTTTGCACTTTTTCTCACGTGGGTTTTTAATGAGGATCTTCCACCATGTCTTGCAAGCAGTTGAGCAGTAGCACTTGTATGATTTCTGTGAATAAATTTCATGCTGTCACGATCCCCGACAAAACATCAACACAGCGAATCCACTGACCACGTGGTACTGGGCCAAAAATACCAGCCAATCGGGTATTTTGTAGTAGCAGCAGCGTCCGGTCGTCCAATCAGAAAAATATAGTGGGTTACCAAGCAGCTCCCGTGACTAATGCCTGTCATATGACTGTGACACCCATGGAGACAGTTACAAGGAACAAGATTTGCTCTTGGATTTGAAAAGAAGAGACGTTCTGTACCGACTTTATATTGGTACAAAATGCCTCCGACTCTCTTCCAGAAACTTTTTAATAAGAGAAATGCGTTTTCGTCGCCGCCCCCGAGATGTAGCAAAGAAGACCCAGCTTTCAGGTACCTATAATGTATGGGTGTGTGTGTGTGTGTGTGTGTGTGTTTCTGGTTTGTGTGTAACGTTGTACGTGCGTAGGCTAACGTTATTTATGACTTCAGCTATGGCGTCTGGAAGCATGACAGAGTTTTGGCGTGGTTAATATTTTGAACACTTTACACATTAACGCTCTACAGTTTTGTTTATTTGAAGTGGGTGTAACTGGCAAAGTGCAGGCAGACGTGTTGTGCCTGTTGGTTGGCAGGGTTAGCTAGCATGCTAATGCTAGCTACCAGACGATAGCGCGGCTGCTTGCACACGCTGTCTCTTGTTGGGACTCGGCTTTACCTCATTAGCCAGCACTTTTTTGTTCGTTTACACAAGTATTACAGCTCGTGTGCTGTTGGTAATAAATTGATAATAAGTTAATAATTGACGCTTTATCCCTCCATAAAGTGTGATATACACAGCGGATCGGTATCATCGTTTAGAAGTTGCAGAAACAGTGTCCTGCGTTCCCCTTTGTCTCCCTCGTGTCCCCCTTTGTGTTTCTGTGGTAACGGCAGCTAAGTCTGCGTGGTGGAAAGAAAACAACGAGGCGGCAGTGACGGTACAAGTCACGCTCTTTTGTCGTTTATCTTGAGCTATATTCCCTGATAACTTGGAGCAAAGTACAGCTGCCGTCTCGCAGTCATGCGACGGTACTGTACTCTTCGCCAGTGCCGTCAGCAGAGGAGGACACAGTGTGCTCACACTCACGTGTGGTCACTTCGGTCGGTCACTGATGACAGACAGATCCACGGCAGACGGAGCTATAGCCTCCGTAGACAGGCTTTAGTCTGGGGATACACAACGTTTAAAAAAAAAAAAAAGAAAGAAAAGATAATCACTTGTATTCAACATGGTCGATACTGATGTTTTTCGTTTATGGTTCATATAACAGAGGATGCTAAATATAAAAGAATATTATGTGAGGAATTGTCTCAAATTAATTTATTTTGTCAGTGCAGTTAAGCATAAATAAAGTATAAATACGTGTTATTGAAATATTCTAAGGCTAAATTCAACCTGACTGCAATGCATCAAGCTGGCTAGTACATACTCTATGCTCCCTGAGTTGATCTGCAGTTTCTCTGTGTATGTTCCTACACACATTCTGGGTCAGGGTCAGGTCTGCCACCAAGGGGAAAGTGCTGTTCTTAGTCTTAAATACACTTGCATTGGAAAATATTGCTGTCACCCATGGTGGATATATTTACCAATGGACCAGAAAGCTCACCTCCTTGTGGTCCTGCTTGCACTTTAGCCCATATCTGTGCCAACACACGTTCTGTGGCCATAAAGGTGCCCTGAGCCCAGTGATAAATGCTGTGTGTGTGGTTAGCTGGCTTCAATCCTAGAGCAAACAGGCAGACAGCATGCGTTTCTGTTAACTCAGTGGTCAGCTGTGCTCTTCATACCTCTGGCATGAGCTCCCCATTCATTTGGCATGAATTGCTCTGGAGAGGGTCGAACTGTGAGAAGACAAAGGCAAGGAGAAGGAGATATGGATGGAGAGGACACTTGGGTGGTAGAGGGAAAAGGCTAGAATGCATAATTAAAGTTATAAGGGATTCTGGGTGAGATGAAATTAGTGAATGAGAGAGATCTTTATTAAAAAGGGACAAGAGAACATCTGACAAGCAGTATAAATGTGAAGGATGGGATCAGATGAGTGGATCCACTTGAAAGAAAAGAATAGATGGAAGATGTGAAAATTACAGGTTGATGGGAGAGGGGAAATAATAATAATAATAATAATAATAATAATAATAATAATAATAATAATAATAATAAAAAACATAGAGAATGAACAGAGGAGAGGATAAAGTATGACAGGAGACGACTGACAGGTGGAACGTGTAGACGATGACATTCATAGTTTTCTTCGGCTAAGAATAAATGTTTCAAACTGCAGTTGACCTGCCTGCCTTGTGTTTGTTTGCACTCAGGATTGCTTATGTAAGTGAGCAGATATTATGAATTGAGCTGGCAGGGTATGGTGTTGCAATCCATTTCAAGTCAGACTTTGAAGATACTCACTTGAACACCTCTGGCAGGTTATAATACTGCAGCCCCTGAGCTGGGAGACTAGCATATTATTTATTTGTATTACTTTTAGTGTACTTTGATATCCCAAATTGCTAATGTTTGCTGAACAGTCTAACTGGGTTCTGCTCCAGCAAAAGCCTTGCAGATGATGAATAAAAGTTTTTGGAAAAAACTTTGACTGTTTGCAGCCCCATTGCCCTGCATAATGCATCACTAAAACCTCCGTCACAGCACAACACCCTGCCCTCCAGAATACCACAGAGGGCAGCAGGTTGGCTGACCCTGGAAGGAAAGCCTAAAAAGCCTCTCCTGTTTCTCTGGCTGCAGCACTTGAAAAGGGACAGCATACTGTACATTACACTGAGAGCTCCTGGCTCATCCTGTAGCTCGTCAGCGGCCTGATCGTCAGCCAATAGCTTTGTCCTCCCCACCCACAGCCAGACTGCTTGTCCTGGCTGCCCCCTGCCCCAACTGCCTGCTGAGGAAACTTCCTTCGTGACCTGGGCCGTACAACTCAATATAGCTGTCTTGTGCTGCAATATGAAAAGGAGGGAGTGTGTGTGTAAGCAAGAGAAAGGATAGGATGGGTGTTGGCAACCTTTTTGTTTTTACACACCATTTTGTAAGACCTCAAAACCCAAATCAGATGTGTGTAAAATGGTGTAAAGTGATGTTTGAAACCTGTGTAGTGAGGTTTATACAAATGAGCTGATACTGATACTAGGACTGATATTTGCATGAATATATGTAATGCATAGACTACTGTCTTTTTAATGAGAAACTGTGAAAATATAACATATAACTTTTTTTTCAGCTACCTCACAGCTTTTACCTGATTCCTTTTTTTAGGTCCTCATTGCAATTTCAAGGTGGTATGAAATGGGCGTTAGTGTGGCACAAAGCTTACGCTTTGCCAAACCTTGTGTCGAATTTAAACATTTTAACATGTAGACTTCATATTTAATGTCTGCAGCACACCTCTGGGTGGAACATAGTCCTCCTTCTCTGTGAAAATGCATGACGTTGCATATTGCAGAACAAAATTTTGCACAACATCAGATGTATTTATAGTGATACTTGTTTCTTAGTAGTTTACAGGAGAAGTAGTGTCTCAGGTTCTTGACTGGCGTGGCGTCCTTCCTCCACTGCGTACTTTCATAACTCAGTGTGTCATGTGAGGCTTTCATCAATCTCGGGCTGTCATGTTTGTGGGACGATCACATGGCTGCATTCTCGGCCACTGGCTTCAAGCTACGAGGTGGATAAGTAGAGTGTGTGTGTGTGTTTGCTTGTCTTACACTCAGTATTTTTTGCTGCTTATGCATATTTAAAGCTTGCTAGCGTCATGGACTCATCATTATATTATAGCTTTGCATTGCAGTGCTGCTTTTGTGTGCGCGCGTGTGTTTGTGTGAGAATGCTGCAAGCCTGCCAGGGTTCTGTAAAGACAGCGGCTGTCATCAGGTTCCTATCAGGGCTATTTTAAGTGGCCACTCTCAGGCTTCTCAGAACTGCAGGGTCATGGTAAAGATATAGTTTTACTTAAAAGCTGCACGCACCTCACACACCATCGGCACACACACAGTAGCATTCTGGTGAGTCGAAGTATGTTGACTTAACATCTAGTTGGGCCTCTTACCTTGTGAAGACATCAGTTCAAGTGCCGACCATGTTACTCACCCTATTGTGCTCCTCTTGGGTTGGTTGTTGTTCTTGATTGGTCGGTTGTTAGGCCTCTATAGATGATAGTAATCTGACAAATGACCATACAAATGTGTCCAATTGTAAAAATGGAGAACTTGCCAAGCAAATTTAATTTAAAGTCTTTATTTGTTGATGACTTTATCCAGTTTCCACAATTCCCAGAATCACAATAATCACCAAGTGTTTGTTGCCGATCAGTTTCCAGTTTCACAGCTAATGCTGATACATGATACAAGGGCAGCATGACCTCACAAGAAGTGCAAAGATGCAGTGTTGAACATACTATGGACTGCTGACCGTGTTACTCTACAAGTGATCTCTTTATTTGGGCATACTATACACTCTGTATTCAATCCTAATTCATCATATCTTTTGCTGCAACATTTCTACCAGCTTATTTATTTTTATTCCATTTTCCCTGGGTTGACCTCGGAGAATGGAAAGGTGCTTGCATCTAGAGAAATATGGCATGTTTGCCCCCCCCCCTTTTAACTTTGAAGGTAAATTGCAACCTTCTTTAGTAAATCACAAAACCCTTATCAGCACAGGGCAGACATAGTGACGTGGCATTGAACGTCCACAGATAACAAGCAGTGTGATTAGTTCGTCTGCTGGGATCCTGAAAGTCAAACCAAAAAGTCACATCACCTAATTAGCCTACTTTCAGCCTCTAGATGAGAAAGAGAGAAATGACAGGGAGGAAGGGGGTGGGGGGAGGTGGTTTGGCAGAGAGACAGGATGTGCTGACTGACAGTATAATCACTTTGCTTTAAGGCTCAGCAATTAATCACGTGTATCATATGACACTTTTTTTTACTATTAAATGGAGCAAAGAGGAAAAAAAAGATTTTATTTTCATGTGTAATACTTGTCGCAGTTGTCACATCATCGAGGCAAATCTGCTTTTCACCTTGATTTTTACACAGCTGTCCCCACTCCTGTTCATCTTGATGATACGTTCATGTGATTCTTTTGTGAGGCACAGTCATAAACTCATCACTCCCTTTCTGTCATGTGTTTCTTATTCAGAAGAAGTTGTGACACAGGAGTGAGCCATAGTGTACACTTAGTCATTAGAACGCACGCTCACACACACACAGCGTTAAGACAAACACATAATATTTAAACAGCTTCTTTCAGGACCTGTAAAGGACACTATACAGGGAATAACAGCAACAATTCTCCCAAAGGATGAACACATTTTCCACCAAAATCTACTGATTAATTATACTCTTGTTTTGGTCAGTTGTCTACAACCTCTGTGACTTCTTTCCCAGCTGATATCAGCCTCTGGTTGTATTGAGTCCCTCGAGTCAACCAGTTGATGCTTGAATTAGTTGTAGACGTGAGCGCAGTAGCGCCTGGGCGTTGCAGCATCTTCACCCACTTAGAATCATGTGATTGCTGGAATGCAGAAGTCCTTAACGTAACACAGCCAGCAGGTATGCAGCCAGCCGGCTGCTTTCAGACTACGTGGGCCAGCTCTTTGAGGGAGTTGCTGTTTACTAGAACTTTTGTCAGAGCAGAACAATGGTTAGTTCAAGTGCAGCACTTGTGTTGGTGTGACAAGAGGTATATACTGTATCATGTTTCACACTATAGAAATTGGGACTCGGCCTCTTCAGCAGCAAAGGACCGTTCCCTCTATTAGGGGTTAGTTTTCATCCCATATAGCATTACACAAGTACACCAATCTCTAGATTGAAGGTTTCAATTTTGACAAGCAGGCAGACCGTGGGAAATATTAAATTGTTGCATTTTTAAGCATGTACGTGCAGAAGGAGCCCTTACAAGGCTAGAGATATATGAAAGATTAGATAGTGATGCATATCTGGAAGTAGTGATGCATATCTGGAAGTAGTAATGCACATCCCTCATGGGAAAGTAGCATGAAAGAAGTAAGTCTTGCAAATCACAGTGCTGGGAGTCATCCATGTGTATTAATGCGATACATCAGGCAGTTTGTCAAGGTGCAGGGACCGATGTGAGACACTAAATAGACAGTTGCCATGCAAAGCAGTTTGAGAGTGTTGAGATATAGGTTTGGCAGTATTGCCGTGCTGTGTTCTTTCAGGGCAGGTCACCTCAGCAGTCATGACCCACAGAGTGGACAGCCTGTATGCCCTCCTTCAGTCATAGTGTTCTTGGTGTGGTTTGTTAGATATCACACATGCATGTTTTGTGCTCAGTTCAAATCACTCCTGAATGACACCCAGAAGTGAAACCCTAACTACTCTAAGCTGGTAGAGACTTAACAACTTAAATGTCACAATGCAGATAACCCAGGAAGCGCATGTCAGTCTGAATGCTAGATGACTGGTTTATTACTCTAGTAATTTATTTATATAATTGGTTTACAGTGGAAATCCATTTTATGGCAGAACTGACTATCGACTGTTGTGTCGTGTCTGGAGGAGAACCTACTGGACTTAACAGAAACCTCTATCACACACAGCCGGAAGAACGTCACACAGCTTGGACTGAGGGGATATTTATGTAACTGTCTCTCTGTCTCTGACAAACACACACACACACACACACACACACACACACACACACACACACACACACACACAGATGTTCCAGTGGCAGTGGAGGGAGAGCGAGGGCCCTTTGAGGTCAGTAAGTAGGCTGATATCAGACTCACTGCAGTCAAGTAAACTTGATTGCTTTGTTGTGACCTTTTATCAGTATACATTTTGGCCAGGAGCAGCTATGGATGCCTTTGTCCTGGTGTTACGGACTTTTTATCACTGTCAGATTCATTTATTCTCCCAATTTCTCCAGGAGTCACAGATTATGGCTCCCTTTACTATACAATTAAAATTGCCACCACATTGCATTGGATGCCTAACTTCTTGGGTGTTGTCTTTATATTCCATAAAACCTGTCTGTTGCTTTACTATTGACAAGATCATTGTATGTCCCAGGAATTTCTATTGAACTATTGCCTGAACATATTACATTTGTGTAATTTATATGTTCATACATCACCAAGACAAAAATGTATGATGCATGTCTCTTTACCTTCGATGATAAGGAGTTGGATAGAGGAATATTGATATAAAGACCATAAGCCTTGTTTGTATCACTACTTAATATGTTAAAAGGAGTGAAAATGACACATTTCTATAGGTTATATTTCTATATTTCAATCTATTGTCTAGCTGCGACTAATGGATATTTTCACAATTGATTCATCTGTGGATCATTTTCTATATTAATCAAGCCTAAGGTAACATCCTCATAATCAGTTTATTGTCATAGAACCAGGAAATATTTGAGAAAATCAGATATTTTTTTTATACACTTCAGATTTTTTAGTAGAATACCACCTTTTGGTTCTGTGATGTAGTGTAAAACCCACAGTGACCAGAGTTCTGGCAGGTCCGTGATGGCAAAAGTTTCAGTTCTTCTGCTGCTCATTTCCTACTTTGCTACAGACTTCAATAAGCTGTCACAAAAATAACCACTGTCCATTTATTTGTAAAGGAAGAATCAAAGAGGAATCAGCATCTGGGAAGCTTTCACTTGTAAGAGTTTCTGGTTTCTTTTAAGCTATTTATTTCCCTGCTCCTTCCTCAAAGACTTCTTTGTTAAGAGAGGGCAAATTGTATGTTTGCCCATATGTGTTTTTGAATACATCGAGGAAGGAACGATGGAAAGAAGGGGAGAGAGAAAACAATGGAGAGAGGAACAAAAAGAGTGGGATTAAGAAACAACACACACAAACAAATCCCCACTGTCACTCTCTTATCACAGCGCTTTCTGGCAGTCAGCAGTCCGAGCTCGCTGCTGTTGCTGCCTCTGTACTGTCCAGCACAAACAGTGCTCCTGCGATCACCTGACAGTCTCATGTTGTTGTGTGAATTTAGTTCACCGCTATTCTTAGACCCTGCTTTGGCTGAGAGAAGAGGAGTGGAGAGAAGAGAGTGGAATAGAGAGAGGGAGAGGGCTGGGGAAAGACTGGCAGACTCGCAATGATGCCCAGGTAGGAATCGGTAATATTTAACCAGGCTTACGTGCATCCAAGTGGGTATGGTATTGTTGGTCAAAGGAGGTCTGGGAACAATGATTGTATTGTTTTTAGTGTTAAGTTTTGTTAAGTGTTGGCACCCTGTGCCTGTTTCCAGCTGGACAGCACTTGCAGTTTGACGTAGCACAGCTTTAGTTTTTAAGCGTCAGGCGGTGTGGTGATGACAAAGATTGAATCATTTGAGGTCAACATTATATAACGAGGAATAATGGGTTTGTGGTGAAGCACACCTTTTTTTGTCTTTTTTTTTGTTTTTGGAAAAGAAACTAGTGCGTGGTGTGTGCTTGGGTGGAGTTGTACCCACTGTAGTTCAAAGTGTTTCTGTTTTACATATCTGTGATCTCAGTTTTGATAATGATTTCATAAGTGAAGTGAATCATTCCAAAAATGGTGAAGGCACAGCTTGTTATTGTCTTGGCATTTTTGAAATGTAGCCTAAATAAAACTGTTTCCGGGGCTTTTCTTGTAAGATCAACAGGTTGTTCGAGGAAATACAAGTACATGCTTGTGTGCATGTGTGTGAGTATTTTTGAGTCATTTTTGGTTCAGACAATTGAGGTCAAAGCAGTACAAGTATGTAACAGTCATGAAGTCATGTGCTGCTTTTATGAATGACTCCCCTCTCTCTTCTGTCAACGCTGTGACTGTCACAAGCTCACTGATGGGATACTTCCTCCTTTGCTCTCCCCTTGTCCTTTCTTTCAAATGCCTTTCTGTCTGTCTCAGATGTTTTTTCATTTCTGTTTTCTATGCTGCTTGTTTATCCAAACTAATTCAGTGTTCAAGGTTAGCTTCATTTTCTAATTCAACATTCTTATTTTTTGTTGTTGTTCTTGTCTGTTATTTCCCCCGTCCTCTTGTTGTGAATCTTCATGTATGCTCTTTTTCCTCACTTTAGGAAACATTTCTCACTCTGTTTGCTGTATCTTATAAAAAGCCTGTCTTCTTTCTACCTTTCTGTCCTGTTTATTCCTTTTTCTTTTCATCTCCCACTCTGTGTTTTCACTCTGTTATGTTTGAAACAAAGGGAGCAGTGAACTTGGTGTCAAATTATGCAGATCTCCTCTAAGCTGATCTGAAAACAACACATCATCTTATTACTGCAATTGTTGCACCCGTATTTGGCCAGAAAGTGAACGGGATCACCTAACAGGCAACTTGATATTTTGTATGCTCAAAATTTTACTAGAGCAGCAATTATTGGCTTAAAAAGGTTAAATCCGTTTATGATAGTTGCAAAAAATGCCTTTCAGAGATTATTAATGCGAGATTTGTTTTTCCTCAATGGAAGACTGCACTATGAACCAAAACATACAATGATGCACAAAAGTTAAACATATGAAAACCAACAGCAAAGTCAAATTTATAAATAAACCACTCATGAAATGCAGTAGTCCAATTGCAAGGAGGCATGTGACGGACTAAAACGACCGCCTGATGTGTAATCTTACACACAAGTGTATGAGCTGAACATCGACCAATCCCCATACAATGCAATTTGAGCTCATTATGTAGGCCAGGCACGCGTTACGTCACCCATTTAGCACTCAGACCGAGTAAGAAGTTGGGTCTCCCCTCAGACAGGAGCCAGTGGAAGAGAACTGAAGATGTTCTCTCCCATTAACCGTTGGTCTAAGAAGTGCAGCAGAACAGCCAAGTAGTATTTTAATCGCATCCAATACATGCAAACTCTGGTTGGATGAGTGATTAGATCAGTCCATTCAAATGTATCGCAAATGTTTGAAGCGTCAGAACGTCACTCTGCCTCAAGCAAGCATTACAAACATTTTTGTGGATTTAAGCTAGTTTCTGCTTCTTTTCTTCTTTGCCATTTCCTTTAAAGTTTTCTAATGTGATCCTTCAAAATGAAAAAAAAACATTACTGTATTGTACTCCTTCAGTGTCCTGGATTATAAACCTCATTGGAAACAAGTCAAACATGTTTTTGGTTAGTTTGGGAGAACTTGTCACATGCCTAAGAGGTCAGTAATACTTAAGCAAGGTCTATGAGGGCCTATGGGAGCCTCATGAACAGATGGAGCCAGTGTTACTAGCTACAGGAAGACAAGAGGTGAATATTATTCTGGGTCTGAGAGAGACAGAGGTGTCTGTCTCTGTCTCTGAATCCCGTGCAGACACAATGGCAGTGTTGTTATCCTGCAGTTTCAGCACTGACTTGGCCTCAAGGCAACCCTTACACCTCCTCTTCTATCAGGTTTTTTGATGCCAAAAGCCACTTGTCGATAGTAGCTTAACATTTCCTGCATGTGCTTCATGTTTTAATGTAACAGACAAGGGTGGGCCTTGAGACACCTCAGGAAGTGTTGACACTGCCAACAAGGTTAGCTAATGTTACAAAAGGGTGACTCAATACATTTGGTCTAAAAATAGGTTGTAGACAGTTTGCTTTACTTTTTCTCTGAACGTTTCATTATATCCCTGACAATGGTTACACGTTATGGACAATACACTTTTAGCTGCTTGAGAACACAAGACAGGAGTTTCAGAATATATTAACTGATATATTTTAGCACGGACACACCACATACACATGGCAGGAGAGGCAACTGTACAGCAACATGCTTGCAGTGAAATGTGGCTCCTTGTGTTGAATGCCTGCAAAGCCAAATTAAAATTCAGATGGTTGAATTGGTCCATATTGGTAGGCACGTAAGGCTAATGCGATTAAAAGCTGGAGATGTGTCCATGCAGAAATGATTGTGAAATATTGCTCCCAAAAAGTTACTCTTTTCCGATTACCCATGAAGGCCCCATCTGACAAATGACTTTGGTTTAACAGCTTTACACTGCAGCAGGTCGCAGCACATGACTCCCTCTCCCCTGCTCCCCTTTTGCAAGATTGAACTGTTTTTCGCCTCCAAGAATGCTGGTCATACCCTGAGACCAGTGTTTGGTAAATAGCTCACATGCATGGGAATGTACACACAGACTTTCCCCCTCTCTCTCTGACACACACACACACAAGACCGTATACCAACACAAAGGTATTCCCTGCCCCATCAAGGCTCACTGACCAACAATTTAAATGCAATTTTTAAATGTGATCCTGTGTGTGCTGTTTTGTTGTCAAGTGAAATGGACTTAACTGTTCCCTTTCCACCCCTCCCCACCAACCCATTTACTATAAACACTTGTGTTTAGGGACGCTCCCTGCTCCCCAATAAAAGGCTATAATTAGGTCCTGCTCCGTGTCCATCTGCCTGACCCATCTATCCATCAGATCAGACAGAAATCCTCGACTGTCTATCTGTCGGTCCAATCGCCTGTCATCTTTATAGCTCCTACTAAATCAACCAGAGGACAGAGTTTCCCCAGAGGCAGAGGTGACTGCCAGAGCCCTGTGAAGGCTTATTAGTACCCACCGTAAGATGTAATGTAACAACATCCTTTGCTATATTCCTTGAGATGACCAGCATGAATAAGATGAGCTGTATGAAACCGCATGTTACCTAGCAACAGCTATGGAGCAGAAGCTGCCAGTAAAAACAGCCTAACTGTTACTTAACTGTCGGACAGTGGTTCCTGCCATGAGAAATGTACAGTAACAGTTTAAAATTCAGTACCCCCAATGTGGCTATAAATCTTATCCATTAGTGTTCAATGACTCATCTTGAGTTGCAACAAGGGCCGTCTTTGTAACTTGAACAGCCTCATCTTATTGTTTGTTGACTAATGGGGTCTTGATTGGCTAAGAGATTTTAAGTTGATTTTTTTTTTTTTTAAGTGTCAGACATTACTGGAAATGATGAATAAGTAGTCGATATGAAACATTATCTTAGTCTAAAGATGAACAAGGTCTACAGTTACATGTGGAATGCCTTGAGCAAAGCGCTCATCTCGTGGAGCTGCAGACTGGTTATACCTGGTGACTGTCACATGTGTGTCACAACTGTATGAAGCAGGAAGGAGGTGCAAACAATAGAGCACAATATTCAAATATTCCCTGGAGTAGTATCTGGAGTGGCTGCTTGCTCACTGGACACAGTGTAAATCCGTGGGAGGGGTGAGTGGGTAATAGGTTGTCTTTACATATCTTCGTTGCTCCCTACTGGTTGAAGTATGATATGGATGAATGGTAGCTATGGCATGGAGTCTGTTGGCTACGCCATGCCAACTGGGAGGCATGACAGATTAAACAGATTTTTTTTTAAAGCTGGCTCGTACTCGTAGTACTTTTCTCTGGCTCAGAGCGCAGCCAGTTTAGTCATATGGATATCTGGCAGACACCTTGGGCACTCCACTATGGCTTAGATATGCTAAACAAGAAATTTGCTCCAGCTTTAAAAGATATCGATTTTAATGCATTAAAGTCTACAGGTCTTGGGGCATACTAGTGCATATGTGAAAGGTTGTATAAAGCCTTTTGTGGCTCTAGAGTAAGCTGTGAAATATCTAATAAATTGTCTTAAGTGATTGGGGTGTCTGGAGTTTGTATGCTTACCAGACATGGCATACACCCAAATCTTTAGCTGAACTGTCAGGTGATCAGATTGCATTGTGTAATGTAGGCACCAGGGTATCAATCATGAGTGTGACAGTTGGCTTGTCATACAAAGTTCATACTTTAACAAATTATTAGAGAGTTCATATTGAGACCCTACTCGAATAACCCATGTATAGACCGTTTCCTTGTTAGTAAACTGTTAAATGAAAGTTTTTGCCTTTGTTGCAGGTTGTTCAGTGTCCACCCAGTAGCAAATGATGTTTTTCCTTCCGTGTTGTTAAGATAAAGTAATGAATTATACCAGTACTCAGTTATGAGATTCATAATTTGAAAGGTTTGTTCTCAGAATTGTTATTTACAGTGGACAACGTTGTATTGTTGCTGTACGTTACTGCTTCATTCAGTACTGTGCTGCACCAGATTGTTTTGGAAGTGTTTTGTTACTGGAGCATGACCTCATTGTCTCTAATGTGCAAAATTCCTGGAAGAAACACTGAGAAATGCTCGAAAGATGTTTGAAGAATATGTGAGATGTGTCTTCACTTTCTACATGCACTCTGTTTCATCTCACTGATCTGTCGCTTTATCAGCTTATTTGCAAGTGAATTATTTTCTCTCACCATCCTCACTATCTCCATCTGGCTTCTTCTACATCACTTAGCCTTCTCTGTCTTCGCTTCTCTTGATCCCTCTCTCATCTGTCTACTCTTCCTTCCATCTAGCTGGCCAGTCCCCCAGCTGGAGCCCAGTCAGATCAGGCTGATCGTCTACCAGGACTGTGAGAGGCGCGGCAGAAATGTCCTCTTCGACTCCAATGCCAAAAAGAGGGGCACGGAGGAAACCCCCATCACGGTGAGTCACATGTTTGTATTATGTGGGTGTTGTCATTTGAAGCCTATCCTTGGGTTAGTTTATGGTAATGAGAAGACACAGATGATTCCAGATTTTCTTTTTATAATATCAGGGGTCAACTGCTGCAGTAAAATAGCTGCAAGTCCTATTTAAAAGTCTGAAGCCCTTAAGAGATTTCCTTGTCTAAAATAAGATGTGAAATATATCAGAGAACATGTCTAAATGTCACATTCCTGAGCAGCAGCTTTTCTGTTTCACCTTTCTTGTCCTACCTGTTTTTTTGTTTTTTTGTGATTCGCTTTGTTCAGTCACAGACACCATTGTTTTTTTTTTTTTTTTTTGTTCACTTGAATCCCTGAAAAGCTTTTAAAATCTTAAATTTGGCGCTAGCATAGATAAGTGTAGAGAGACGGACACACAAAGGCGTGACATGCCACAGAAGCCGTGACTGCTTCATGACGTTTGGAGGACACAAGCTGCACCTTATCCTGCTTATCCTGCAGGACGCCTCACTGCCCCACAGCGAACAGCGTCTGACCGAGGGATCAAGCACGGAGGGCAGGGAATGTGTCCTGTTGGACAGTGTGCAAGTCCTGTTTGTGGGTGTGTTTTTTGCTTGTGAATCAGATGTGTATTTACTTTATTTAATTTTTTATTCTCATAAAAGGACAGCAGAGCAGAGTTGTTTGTCCCATTTGTGAAGTTGCTATTAGCATTAAAATGTTTCTCTAAGTAGGATTCAAAATTTTTATTCAACTGTTTGACCAAAACTGAGTCACATCTAAAGTTTCATTTTCTCTGCAGTTTCTAAAACAAAAGCTTCAGTCTACGTCATTTGTCAGAGCAAGCTGAAGGCAGACATCACCTTTAAAAAAACAATGACTATATGTCAAACAGGTAGTCTATTTGTGTGCTTGAGTGAGTGCATGAGACTCAACGCCAACACACCCATGTCAGCCAGTGAGACGTGATGATAACAAGTGATTTACTATAGCATAGAAGTCTTTATCAAGGTGTGTGCAACAATAGATTTGAAACCTATCTATTATGTCTTCTGACTAAGCTTCAGGTGTATGGCCTCTCCCGTACTTCACCTGTCAGCTGATTTCTTTTCTAAGCAACCTGTGATTCACCGCCACTCTTTTTTTTTTTTTTTTTTTTTTTTTTTTTCATTTTTCATTTTGAATATCATACCTAATATTTTCATAACGCTGCTATGTGTTCCTGTCTGACCCTGACCGGTTTGTTCTGGTGCTCTTATCTCCAATAATAATAGCCTCAGCTGACAGCCCATGTGTAAGCAGCATTCTTTCATCCTCACATGACAGCCGTGTCACTCGCTGTCTGTCATTCTCTCTGTCTGTCTTCGTCTGCCTCACCCTCTTTAAATTTTTTCTCCCATTCTGTATCTTGCTTTTCTGAATCTGTCGTCTCTCTCTTTCTGTCACCTGAGTTAATCTGGTTATCTTTCCTACATTATCTCTGTCATCTTTTATAAATCACTGTCTACCGTTCTTTATCTTTACCTGCCTGCCTTTCTGTGTACTTTGCCAATATCTACACATCACTAATCTCTTCATAAATCTCTCTCACCCATCTAGATCTATCTCCATAGACCCCTTTCATTTGTTTTTCTTCCCTACTCTCTCCCTACCTTTCATCGTAATGTCTCATAATTTCTAAAGACTTTCACTCTACACCTCCCCGTCTCCTCCTGTCCATGTTTTTCTCTCAATATGTATCTTCCACCTCCCTTTCACCTGCCCGTTTTACCTTTATATTTGCTGCCTCTTTTTCTACTGTCTGCTGATTCACATTCTTTCATCTGTCTGTCCATCTGCCTCATTATCATGTCTGTAACCTTGCCATCACACACACACACACACACACCCACACACACACACACACACACACACACACACACGCACACACACACACACTCCTGCTGGCTAATGACACCCTGACACTGAAAATTAGATTGTCTATTTGCTCAACTTTCTCAGCTCATACATGTGGATTTTCTGAAGCCCTACATTTGGAATGGATTGGTGCCAGATATATAACCACAATAAGAAGAGTTATGCAGTGTATGTGTGTGTGTGTCGTACACAGTGACATTTGTTTGAAGTTAATGCATCGAGAAAGGCTGTGAGAGAAGTCAGTGGAGTCAATATTTTTGGTGCATTCTGCACTGTTAGGGCTTTGGCAGCCACTGTGTGACTTCTATCACATGACGGCTGGTTTTTTTGTTGTTGTTGTTGCTTTTTTTTCCGTCAACTCAGAGGATTTTATTTTAAAGAGAAAACAAGCAAAGGGCCAGGGGTCAGAGAGAATGAGAAATAGAGAAACAAGGAAGGAATGGACAGAGATGCATCGGGACGGGTGAGAAAGAGTTGAGAATGAAGAAAAGCTCGGGGTTGGTGGTGTGTTGGAAATGTAAGAAAAGAGTCCTGGCAAATAAGACTGGTCCAGGAAAGAAATGGATGTGTTTAAAGCAGAGAAAGAAAGCTGCAGGAAATAGAGAGGGATGAAGTTGGAGTGGTGGAGGAAAGGAGGGAGGGAGGGGGAGAGAGAGAAAGGGAGGGAGGGCGGGAGGGAATGATTGCAGTGCTGCTCGATCACGAGTTCCCGAAAGAGTCATATGACTGGCAGTCACATGCTGCTGGCCTCTGTGTACACACCTCACATTGCACTGCAGCGGACACACACACCCATGTACACACTCGAACACACTCTCGCTCAGAGTCGGCGTGGCTTGGGTACGTGTGTGTCTGCACACTCGTACGAGAGAATTAAAAAATGTCGACAGAAACTTGCATACACGTCTGCGATGTTTACTGATCTGCTTTAAAAGAGCAAAACAAGCCTCACTCCTCTTACTCCTCCTTCTCTTTGTCTCCCTCTCATTTCCCCCCCTTCCTTTCTCTTACTCTCTTACATCGGCAGTGGTTTCAAGTGAACACACACACACACACACACACACACACACCCTCCCCCTCTGCTCCCCACCCTCCCAAATGCATTCCTCTTGAATAGTCTGCCAAGTTGAGAAGGCACATGACACAGGCTGATTGAGCTCACATTGCTTTTAGTTTGCTGTTTACACGAGTGCCTCTGGGTTAGGTTTCTATGGTTTTTGACCTGAACAATTCTTTATTTATGTTTTTCCTTTTAAGAAGTTTACTTGATATGGGCCAGTCACTACTTTTTATGGGCTTGTTAAAATAAAATGTCGGGCATCAGGGTGAACTTAGACAGAAAATGTGACTTTTTATAGGTGTCGTGTGCTCTCAGTCGGATTGTCTCATTATGTTTATGTTAGCAAAGGTCTCCATAACTGAAATTCCTGTGCAATAAAATCCTCTTGACTTTGTTATATTCCCACGTATATGGGCCATTCCCACATAAAAGGGCACAAACCTGTCAAGAAGTAAACTCATAAATGTCAAATGCACAAAAGCTGCATTAATTGTTGCACATTCTTTTAGTTTCGTTTTTTAATAAAGATTAAAAGTAAGTGACCAAAAACGTTAAAAGTTTAGCCATTGCTGCTGGATGTGCTCAGTTATTTTTTGTAGGCTTATCTATATTTGAAATATAAAGGAAACATTTGACTCAGCAGATGCTTTGTACTCCACCATTTGTTTATGTATTCAGAGGCTGCTTCAGTCTGTTTATATCCATAATGACTGCAAACAAAGCAGTAAAAAGTGGTGCTTTCTCACCATTAAGTCAAACTATATGGGCATAAAATGAGCATTACACCTTAAACTGTATTGTGAGTTTCTGGTTTAACTTCTGCAGAGTTAAGTGAGCCCTGTATTCATGGAATTTGGTTTGTAATAGTTTATTTTTTTGTTTTTACCCCATAGAGCACTGAGGGCCAGGTGAAGATGTTCGGGAAATGCTGCCAGCTCCGTCCTACAGGAGGCAGCAGCAGTTCCCTGGACAGCTCCTCCTCCTGCACCTCCGAAACAAAGGAAACCAAGGAGCAGGGCCTGCGCTTCCAGGTAACACGTTTGAGACTTGCATGCAAGATTTGCATACACACGCCTCTGCTTTTATGCATACAAACCCTTACATTCACAGATATGCAGATGCATAAGCAAGTGTACACATAGCATTTACATGCATATCTTTAAGAGTAACAGCATGAAAAACGTGTGCTTCTTCTCTCCTCACCAGGGTTCAAGGTGTTCCTCCGATGTGGTGATGCTGGGAGAAATGATGTTCGGCTCTGTGGCTATGAGCTACAAAGGTTCCACGCTAAAAATCCACCAGATCCGGTAAGAACAATAGTGATCCATGAAGACCGAGTTTTTAGCCATTTTATATGGAGATGAAACATCTGTAGTGGAAAAGGCAGAATAATAAAAATATCTTTGAGATTTTGTGCTGGAAGTGAGAGGCCAAATGGGTCTGGATGTGAAAGTCTCACAAACATGCACAAGCACATGAATTGAGCACACATGCTGACGATCTTTGTCCCTGCATTATCATCATATCAGATCGCCACCTCAGCTGATGCTGAGTAAGGTCTTCACCGCCAGGACGGGAGGCAGCGTGTATGGCAGCCTCAACACGTAAGCACACACACACACTCTTATCCACGCATACACACCCACTTCTCGCTCTGATTCCTATGGCAACTTCTTCTATAAGCCAACACATGCAGAGCTCATCTCATTTTTCTGTCACTCCCTCTCCATCTGTCTCAGTTATGATCCATATTCCTTGTGTTCATGTCCACCGGGATATTGTCTCTGTTTCCTAATAATTATTGTATGTACAGTATAATTGTGCTGTTTTAAAATCATCTACATAAACCTCATTAACCCTGTCAACTTTTTTCCTCGTATTCTGTTCTCTTATCGCCCGCAGGTTACAGGACAGCCTGGAGTTCATTGGACAGGACAGCAACACCCTAAGGCCTGATCAAAACACCGGGCCCAACAGTCTCCTAGGGAACATAGGTAACCACAGAAACCTAGTGCTGCATCAGACCTTCTTAAGCCACCAATGACACCCCTCCTTTTTCCTTTCAGTTCACTTGTGAATTGTAAGTAGAAAGTTGGTAAAATGTTTTTGTTTTGATCATAGTGAGACACTCGGTGGAGTCAGTTTCTTCTTGAAAGCATTTGAAAGCACGTACGACTACATATTCATATCTTACTTTGTTTCTTATGTTGCCTCAGTAACTGTCTTCTCCCAAACAACTTAATGGCGGAATACTTGAATACTGATACTAGTATTTACAGTTTAAGTGCAACTTGAATTTCTACACAGTTGAAGTGCGTTTGTAGCACTGTGAGGAAGCAGCTGATTTTGTTCCTTTCTGTCGGACTCTTTAACATTCCCATTTGAATACAAACCAGGCTGGATAGACTCTGCCAACAGCTCTCCCTTACTGCTCCCCTACACTATCCTTGTGAACCATTGGAGGACTTTCAAACTCTACTTTCATTTTCTCAGCAAATTAGCAGAATCAGTTGTTATCTTTATAAAACATATCTCTGCTGTGACTCATTTCGTGCTTCCCTGAAACTCACGATGACTACATATCACTTGTGGTGAAACTCTGATATCAGTATCTCAGATAGAGTAGATTGTTTACAAAAACACCCTAAGTGTGGCTCAGGCTTGCAGTAGAAATAGACATATAGAAAGAATATAAAGAACTGTTGGCAAATTCTATCCTTTTGTGCATTTTCTCTGTCATCCTCACAGAAAATACAATGATGATGAACTTGTACACGATAGAGATGTAAAGCCTGTCATAATGCATTTGTTTGACAAGCTGTGTTTTCTGTGAGTGATACCAGCCTTCTTGTTTGTTTGTCTGACCGACCAACCGGTGGTCATTTTTTCATTCCAGACTAAAAAGCTCCCGTAACTCACTTGTTTGAGATGTCTGGACAACAGGAAGCAGCAAGCTTTCCTCCTTACTCATTCACTAACCATGGATCATGTTTTTTTTTTGTCTCTTTTCCCTCTTCCTCCCTTTCCTCTTTTCCATGTTTTTGTTCGTGCTGCGCAGGATTTTCTCAGCTCTGCAGCCCTCGACGGGCCTTCTCTGAACAAGGGCCTCTGCGCCTCATCAAGAGCGCATCTTTCTTTTCAGGTTGGCGCTTCAAACTGGCCATGACTGATGTGTGCCAGTTGCATGCATGTGTGTAGGCTGTAGTTGCGGTAGTAGTGATTGTAAAGACATTGACTGTCAGTGGCTGCATGCCTGTATGGTGATTCTTGCACTAGAAGTGGTAGCAGTAGTCACAGCATGCAATATCACAGCACGTCTGCAAATAACCTGGGTCAGATAGAAGCTGCAGAAACAATTCTTTGAGGTGGTTCCCATCAGACATATTTGATCTGTTCCTGTTTAAATAAAAGAGGATGTCTAAATTGGTTAATTTGTGTACATTTGGATTTAATCCAGACGGCACCAAGTAACTGCAATAATGTGGTACTTCATCCTGCTTTAAGACATTCCCACCATTAAATGAGCTACGTGTGACTTTTATTTACAAATGCTGGTTCACTTCAAATTCACAGTGAACCTAAAAAACACAAACTGTCACTTGGTAAAACACAGAGCCATATGCATTGCTTCAAACACCTTATGTTAGTTTGTTTTGCAAATGACAGCATCAAATAAAAGAACCTCGCCCGTCAACCATAAAGCTTTCTCAAAGAAATCATTAAATATATCTGCCAGTACTATCTGACCCAGGGCTGCAGTTGTATCACGCACGCAGTAATGGTGTGCATGGGTTCTCAGTGGTGTCAGTGGCTGTAGTTCTAGTTAGTTTTTTCAGCTCCTTCTCCTCCTTTTTGTTTTTCTTCACTCACATACTTTCACTAACATGTCTTTACCAGTGACTGGGATATTTGGGCAATGAATTTAGGCGTTATGTACATTATTAACCAACAACTATGACAACATCTTCAGTATTCTTCCAGCATTGAGTGGGCTGCTGTATTATAAGCATTTGTTTTCTTTGTTTATAAACCTATAATGATGCAGCGATGTTCACATACCCACGGTCTCCTGTGGGCTGCTGAGCCACTTCACCTGAGCTGATGTTGGTGAAATGCCTCGTTCAAGGGCACCTTGGCAGTAGACGTTGAAGTAAACGAATAAAGTGACTTTTTGAACCAGTAATATTTCAGTCAGAATCCCACTTCCACACAAACGTCCGTCACCACCAGTGATACACACTAAAAACCCCATCATGTAACATCCGCTGCATTGCCCATGTATCATCACTGTAAAGAAATGAACTGAAATCTCTCCTGATGAGCTTTTTGATCAGCTTGGTGTACTCATGAGTTATTTTTCTAGAACAGAACAATCCAGCTCGCTACACAGAGTCTTTAAAGCAAGTGTTTAACTGACAACTTTGACCAAGCGCAGCACTGTGGGACACTAACCTCAAATTTCTATCTTCCATTATATTATGCTGATCAAAGAGCTCCTTTGTCAGAAGTTGACATTTTTCCCAGTTTGCCCCAAAGTGTCAGCGAGAAGGACATTTGAGAACGAGCCAACAGGTGCACTGACATCCATATTACGGAGTCTGTTGTAGAAAGTTAAATTAAAGCTGTAGCAGCGGCTGCAGATAGTGACAGAGAGCGATTACAACTATTACAACTGTAGTTCTTTTTGCTGCATTTGTTTTGCTTCTGACACTTCCTGTTTTTGGTGTTACAAAACAAAGGGTGCATTAACAGCATGAGAATCTAATCAGCAATAGCAATTTCACATTTAAGAATGAGTCCTGCTTGAGTTTGTTGTTGTTTATTGTGGTGCTGTCACATGTAGTAGTTGTGTTGTTTATAGTCTAATGGTGGAATGGTGATTTTAAATAAATCATCAAACCTATTTAGGCTATATTTAACAGCCATTTCAAACATTTTCAGTCTAATTTTTACTTTATGTACTTAACCCACATGGCGATATAGTCACTGACTAGGAAATAGCAAGAAAAACTCTTTTTACTGGTTGCTAGTCCCACATTTGTATGTTGTGAAAAGAATCATTGTAGTTCTTTGGGGGCAAATTGAGATTTTCTTGCTATAGCTCAGAAAAGAATGCTGAGGGATCCAAAAACATTAGCTACTGTATTTATTTGTAGAGTAGAAGAGCACAACGACGCTCTCACTAGGTGGTGATAAGATCATCCTCAGCATGCCTGGGCCTCCATTTTGTTGACCACAATTTATGTTTCTCGAGGTTGTCTCTTTTTCTCTCTCTCTTTATCTGTTATCCCTCTCATTTCTTTTCCTGTTTCCTGCTTTCCTTATTTTTCTTCATCTCACTCATTTTCTTCTATCTCTTCTTTCTGTTTCTTTATGTCACCCATCTACCTTTGAGCTTTGTCTCCTTCTGTCCTCTCTCTTAATCCCTTTTCCTTTACCTTTAAACCAATCCACTCACTCTCTCTCCATCTCCCTCCTCCTTTTCTCCAGGCCACAGTCACCCCATGGACATGCCTGGCCGAGGGCTTTACGATGAGAGGGACAGCGGCATCGCCAGGTCAGGTAGGTTAATGAGACTAGGAGCCAAAGCCTGGATTGACCTACACTTGACACTGCTTTCAGCCCTACACCTGAGCTGAATTTGGTTCACATTTATTCTCGTCAAGACCAGAAAGGTTAACGAACAGAGAAGATCAAGCGTAAGTCAAAGACAGTGAATAGTTACACAAGTGCTGGTTACTTTAACTGGTGGTGATTCAGCTGCGACTTCACTAATGTGGTATGCTGACGCACACGCACACTTTTCCATTCATGAAGATGACCCGCGGATGCCCCCTCTCGAAGCTGATTGAGAGAGCGAGAAAGGCAAGATATCCTGGGTAAGACAGCCCACATTTGTCTGTCCACAGCCAATCCTACAATCCTGAAAAGTCTGAAGTAAAACAAGATGGAAAGAAGATGGTGCATGGATGGATGGAAGACAGTGCGGAGGTGTTACATGGCCTCTAGGGTCTGGAAACCTTGTGCAATGGAAACTGACCCCTGCCCCCTCCCCTTGCTCTGTACCCTACCCCCCTTTACAAACACCACCATGTCCCACTGGCACGACTGGTATGAGGGGAACTGCGCTTTCTGCTCAAACCCGGGTCACATGCGTAGGAATAAATATAGCAGCTCTCAAAAGCTCTCATCTCCACTCTGTCCACCCCCCCACTGCAGTTGGGCTTTTTATCTAAGTCTGACACACAAATACATACACATCTCTCTGTGACACCAGCCTCTCATCATACTATAGCTCCTCTGCTACGTCTATCTAGCGCAGTTTTCTCTTTATATATCATACACACACTCTTTTCTCACCTCGTGTCGTGTTTATCTCTTATCTCTCTCTACACACACACGTGCACGCACACACACAGACCGCCGGGTTCATGTGACCATTGATCAGAGCCCTGCCTGCCTGGGCTGTAAATAACCCTGTGATCAGGGCTGATGTTATGTGTGTGTGTGTGGGTCGGTTGTCATTATCATGCCAGCCTGGTGTAAAGCCAGGTTGTCCGACAACTGTAGCATGTGACTGTTAGCAGGCTTGCTGACATTAGATCTCATCTGAAAGCTATCCAGTCATTAGCAGCTGTATTTCAGGAAAAGGGGAAAGAGGACTGATTGTGTTTTAAGATGTGTTTTTGTGTGTCTTTGTATGTTGTGTGCTGTATTTGTTTACCCTTTTCAAGTTCTTTGTCTTAGTAAGAAAAGTTATTGTCCTCCAGATTTCTGTCTAGCTCTGTGTGGTAGTGTGTGTGCATGTGTGTGTACAAAGTGTCATTCAGAATGAGTAACCCTACGCACTTGTTGTCTGACTCACTCTTGTCCTTTTTCTCTTCTGTCACCCACTATTCCCTCCATCTGTTCCCTGTTCTTTTCTGTTCTCCTTCTCCTCATTCTTGCACTCTCCTCTCCTCTGTCCACCTCCAAATCTTCTCTCCATCCCCTTCGTCTTCTTCCTTTAGCATCTCTGAGCAGCCTGTTGATCACTCCCTTCCCGTCTCCTGGCTCCTCCCTGACCAGCAGCTGTGCGTCCAGCTACCAGCGCCGGTGGCTCCGCAGCCAAACAACGAGCCTGGAAAACGGTGTCTTCCCCCGATGGTGAGACTCATACAATCATACATGCACACACATCTGTGCAAGGTACATGTTCACATGCATTTTATACCAGTGAATGTGCTTCAAATAAAGAAACTTGCACATATGCTGTAGGGAATGATGGAGAGTCTTTCAAACGCACGCTTGGAGTAGTTAAAGTGACGCTTACAAGAGGGAGACAAGTGTTTAAGGTCCATGGCTTTTCCAAACGCACACTTAACAGAGTCTCTCCCAATCGCTCAACCCCCTCCATTTTTCTTTCCTGCTCAGGCCTCTGTCAGGCTTTTGTAAAGTTTAATCTGCGAGGACTTCCTCAGAATCCAGCAGGCAGCTGGGAAAATGACACACACTGCTGCTATGCACTAATAACTGCACTCACAAACACACTCACAGTGCTGTGACTAGACAGGATGTCGTGTTGGCCTGTCACTGTAAATGCAGCTGTCGGCCGCTGAGTGCTCTAATCTTCCAGGCGCTCCAGTTCAGCCGCAAAGCATCGTGTTTACCAGCTGCAACAGTAAAAAAAGACTAGGATTAAACGTCTCTTGATATCTTTTCTTTGCTTAACAGATGTGCCTAAGTATCTTTTTCCACTTAATTCTTGAAACAGGTAAAATGTTTGCTGTATAAAGAATAGTTACTTGCAATATCTAAGCAGTAGTTAATAGTATCAACCCGTTGAAGAAGTACAAGAAAGATCTGCCTCTGCTCTGAAGTTGACCCCCTGTGTTCCCTGCCCTGATCAGGTCAGTTGAGGAGAGCTTCAACATGTCTGACGAAAGCGGAGGACCAAGCCTCGGCGTGGCTCGGAAGAAGAAGATTGCCATCGGCGTCATCTTCATGCTGTCCCCCAACACTGAGGAGAATAACCGCTTCCAGGATTTCTTTTTCTCCCACTTCCCTCTCTTTGAAAGCCACATGAACAAACTCAAGAGCGCCATCGAACAGGTGAATTAATGTTTGACTGTGATTACAGACCAACTACTATGTTGCATTTGCCAACTTCTTGTTGATTTCTTTTTGTTGGTGTCGATATTAATGTTTTTATTCAGTCCAGTGATTATTGTTTTGTTTCTAGACGTTTCCCTTTATGCTTTTCAGTGGGACATGATCATTTTCCTGCATTTGTATGTTAGATCACTTTCTTGACTGCTGAGATAATCCTGTCAGTGATAGCCATTTAGCAGTGACATATGAATAGTACCCATATGCAAACCTTACACCGTCTGCTGTTGTAATGAGGAGCGTTGCTGTCAGATTGACAGGTCAATGATCATACCTTGTATATCTGCGGTTCTGTTTACTGGTGTCTGTTGTTGGCACCATCAAATCGCTGGATGACTTCCAGTTATACCCTCCATCTTCTTTTCAGCTCCCCTACCTCTCTTCTCCCTCTGAAAATTCCTTGCTCCACCTTTCCTGTAACTTTGTTTGTCAGCTTGACTGCCAAATATCTCAGTCTACATTTGTGTTGTGTCACTCTCAAGGCCATGAAGATGAGTCGGCGGTCAGCTGATGCCAGCCAGAGGGCCTTGGCTTACAGCCGAATGGTGGATGGACTCAACGAGTTCAGGTTGGGCAACAACTCATATTCACTTACTATGACAGATCATAAACTTGCAGCGTTTGTATTTTCCTCATTTCTCTCATGGCCAAACTTGCAAATATCTCATAAACACCTTATAACATAGTTGAATTTTTAGGGAGTGTTCATCCCTAAAATAGAGGGACATCACTTTATAACTTTATAATGTTATAACTGAGATTATTGTGCAACATACCAAAAGGATTCAGCAACATAGCATAAATTAGAACAACATGTTTTCCATGGGATAAAACCAGACAAACACAATTTCTCAGTTTTCTTAAGCCAGCATGTTCACTGTCTTTTTACTGCATGTTTATTAGCAGACACTCAAACACACAGCTCCAGCCAACAGCACTGTGTCATTCACTTTCTATGTACTGTGGCCAAACACTCATTCTTCCCTGGGTACCCACATAGCAAGGTCACTACATCAGGAAAGAATGTGACATTTAAAATCTGTTTCCAGGAAATGGACGCAACACTTAAAACGCGCATCTGTGCACCATTAAAATCTGACGTAGGAGCATGCTCTGCAGCGCGTATTATTCACTCCGTTTATCAATCCTCACTGCACATCATGAGACATGTGCACACTGTGTGGTTTGCAGGATTTTGTTTCCTGGTACTGAGGGAACGTAGGCAGGATATGGTGCAGGATGGGCAGGTGTAAGGGAAAGAAAAAAGGAGAGGTAGGTAGCTGCTGCACTGGGGAAGGAAGGGATGGAAAATAGCTGCAATACTAAGCTTGATACACACTGTAGCCTTCCAAAAAGTTTCTTTTTTAACTTTTGTGTGGAACTTTTTTCAAAGTAGGAGGCACATCATGTATTTCCCATGTAACTTGACTCGTATCTAAACTGCTTAACATACATTTTATTCAAGCCCTCTTGTTGAATTACAGTTACATACACCATTGACAAACTCCTAATGTTCCTTAAAGTAGGTCACCAAGTCCTCATACTTCTCCTGTGTTACTCGTGTTATGGCACTAACATTTGGGCAGCTTTAATGACCTGAGAAGTATTTTGCACATACCTTTCATTCTGAGCATAGTTTAAGTTTAAGTTTTCAAGCAGGCAGTAAACTGTGATTTTACTAACAACATCTGACATTCACCAGCTGATGTAGCTTCCAGATAAATAAAGCACCTAATCTATCAACATAGTTTACAAGAGAACATTTTGTGCTTTCGTGTCTTATGGTCACTAGGTAATGGTGACATTACACTGATGCATATCAAGATATGCCAGAATGCATCTTTGTGAGAATGTTAACTCGAACAATTGAATGAAGTGTATGAAAATTGGTAATATTAAAAGTAACTAAAGCTGTCAGACAAATGTAGTGGAGTTAAAGTACAACATTTGCCTCTGAGATCTCGTAGAGTAGAAGTATGGCATAAGTGGCATAACGTGGAATTACTTAAGTAAAGTATAAATAACAACTAACTTTGTACTTCCGGTACTTGAATAAATGTACGTAGTTACATTCCACCACTGACTGTCGGTGAGCAATAAGTGTCTCCGTGAATTCCGGTGAATATATGGGATCTCAAGTTAATTGAGGTGAGGTGAAGGGATTCTGTAATCCTGCTCCAGTCACTGATGCTGCGTGCCGAAGTGTTGCCGCATTTAATAATTAATGGATAGTGGCTGTGCTATTAGCGTGATGCTAACAGTCTTTGTCCTTCCTCATATCTTGTTCCCTTTTAAATGAATATTTAAAAAAAAAAAGAATTACTACATGCACATGAAGGCAGTAAGAGTTGTGAAACATGATGGGTTCCCTACCTGTCTTAAGCAAACCATAGATGTTGCATTGTAACTGCAGTGCATGCTGGGAGTTCTTGTTTGAGGTCTTTAGGTGTCTTTAGGGAAGCTTATGTGAAGTTTATAAGCCACAAGTTACTTCTCAACATCCCTGTATTTGTGATGACAGGAAATATGAAATCATAAATTTGTACTGATTAGGTTACAAATTTGCGTTTGTGTGTATTTGTGTGTGGGTGAGACAAGCTTGTCAGTACTGTATGACACTTCTAAATCGGTACTCATAAAACACACACATTTTATTTTATGTGTGGTGTGTGTGTCTGTGCGCATGCATGCCTGTCTTCACCACTACTTTCACTTGCAACACACACACTGGCAGTGAGTTCCCTGTCTGAGGTCCCCTCACTCCTGCAGTCATATGCCTGTTGGCAGTCGTCCACAGCAACCCAAGCCTCCTGAGTGGCAACCCTATCTACCACAGACACTGGCCACGAGCACCAGAATAGTAAATACTATGCGAGTGCCAGCAGGAGGAACGCTATTGCTTGGGACAAACAAAATATCTGTAAAATCTCACCTTCAGACAGCAGCTAAATATACGCATGGCCACCTTTGCCATTAAGGGAATCCAACTTCATGGAACATTACAGAAGGAAACTGGAAGAAATGCAGTTGATGCTGCTTTGACGTAGTTGGAGGGTGGGCACGCACAAATGCTTACGCATGCGGGCAAAGATAAGCTGCACACTTAGCAGAGGCATGTGTACATAAAAGTGACACCAGCCTATATTGGGGTTACGTTACGGTCGGCTGTCAAAATACAAGCCAGGACTACTGCGAGAAGCAAAACCACTTAACACACCGGGGACAGGAGTCTAATTCCCATTTTACCACACATACATAAAAAAAAAAGTGTGCTTATCCTTATCTGAAGCACCAAATGGCAGCCACCAGAAACTAGGACTCTACAGCCTGGATTGCATCAGAATTGTTAATGCAGTGTTCATGGCTGGTGGTTTTTGGGCCCTATAATGACACAAAGTGAACTGAAACATAAGAGGGAAAAAGTCTCTTTGCTATATATCAGTCTATGAGTGGTAAATCTGTAATACTGACATTTATTTTGACTCAGAAAGTACATTGTTGATCACATGAAGTTATAAACAGATGCCAAAAATGCAGTTTTGCTAAATTAAGACTGATTAGTAATTATAGCCACAATATATCCAGTGACCATAACTGTGTAGCTATTATTTGCGATATGTACAAGGCTCACAGTCAAGTCAAAAGCTGTAGATGAGGTCAGAAGAGTTTTGAATCGCTGCCCTCCATAGTGAGGTAATTTTAATCTGGCTCTTCAGCCTGACACATCACTTTAATTTCACATCACAGCTGTGCTCTTTAAAGTTCACCTGAACAGCTGCTGCAGAGAGGATGAGACTAAATCTCCTGCTCATCTAGCGCTGGCTCGGACTCAGACTTTCTTGGGGGGGGTGCTTTCAGTAGGTGAATGTACACCAGACACAGTGGGGTCAAGTAGGGCTTAAAAAGGCCATGGATAAGTCAAACTGTTTATAACACAGGGATGATTAAAGCATTATTAGCTCATTTGATGCTTCTTTTCAAATGATGGATCATCTTGGCTGACAGCGAGACGTAAAGTGAGTTGGAGACACATTTTGGGTGTACTGAGTGATACGAATGGTGTCTTTACTCTAGTTTCTTAAGCACTGGTGTACTTGTAATGGCTTGTTCTTGTTGAATGATTCATTTATTGGATCAGGAAAGTAAGACAGCCTATTTTTTTTTTTTTAATCAAAAGTTTTATTTCTAAGGCACAAAACTGAAACCAAGTAGTTTTTTTGAAGGGCACTTAATCTAGCAACTTTTTTAAGCATCTTTGTCCACAGTGAACTCATCCTAACTGTCATTCTGTGGATTATCAATCTTGAGACATCATGGTTAGCGTTACAACACTAAACAGTCAAAAAGAACTGCTTGCGACACCTGTATGAAATTCATTTGTTCTTCTTTTCACACCCTGTTGAGAACTTCTTCAAGTTCATACACCTAAACAAGCACTACGCATGCTCGTCCTGTTTTCTTTGTAAAATGCATCAACCAAAAATAGCTTGATTACTGGAATACTGGACTTCTACTGAAGGTCACTTTGACTGTGCAGCACCTGTGCTTTCTCTCAGCATGCGGCCTGTCTACATCTCCTGTCACCGGGTTCTTTATAGGTCAACGAGATTGTGAGTTTACTGCAGAATTAAACTTGTTTACAACCTGAGATCTCCAGCAGTTTCCAGTAAGACTAAATCAAGCTTGGAAAACAACCACACGTAGTTTTTATTCCTTATCAGTAGGACCTGCAAAGTCTTGTGACAGATTACCTCAGCTGATAGCAGCTTATTGTGTTTGTTTAGTTATTATTGTTTGCTGAAGTTTGCACTTGTAACATGGATTCGGTTTATATGTCTGCAAGGAATAAGAGTCAGCAGACCAAACTGTCGGAAACACCCCATCCTCTAATATAACCGACCTGTTACTATCTGTACATGTTTGCTTTTCCAAACTCATACTCCAGCAGCTGCAGTCCACATTTCAGCACTGGCTAAAAACGCCTGATTCTCCACATTCCTCAGGCTGCAGAGATTCCCCTCTGCCCCTGTGTCAAAGCTTGGCCCTCGTCCGAGACATGCTCACCAACACGCCCCACGTTCCATGGAAACTCCAGTCCTTCTCAATGGACAAATGCCTCAACTGAGCCACATACAGATAGATATACACACAAACACACTGTACAGAGCAAGAGACAGGGTTGTGTGTGAGTTCGCGCAACTTAGTCGGACTGTTACAAACACACACACACAACCGAGGGTCTCCCATGGCCTCAGGGCAGACAGCGAAGCTCTGTGAACTGAGATCTCTTTTGTTTACCCCGAGAGACAATAACGTGTCTGTTCTCTCTCTGTCTGTTTTCTCTCTTTTCCACTCCTCTCATTCGCTCTCTCCATGCCCTCTCCTTTTTTTCATCCCTCTCTCCCTCCCTCCCTTGCTGTACCTCATCTCCAGGATGACCATCTGCGACCTCTACACCATGCCCCGTGTGGCTGAGCCCGTCTGGTTGACCATGATGTCTGGAGCGTCGGAGAAGAACCAGCTCTGCGGTCAATTCATGAGGGAGCTCTCCCTGCTGATGGAGCAGGCCTCCAAGAACCAGTTGAGTGTCTGCTTGTACTCACATCAGTCCTTGAATTTCTGAAAATGTTGCAGGAGATGGGTTGTATCCCCAACAGTGAAGGAGGCAAACTTTATCAAAGTATAGTTTCGTCATATCACATAATAGCTTGCAGCAGCAAAACCACCTATTGTGGAAACCAGACTGTTCATCTTATGGATCTTTTCTGAGCTGCAAAGAATGGAGAAAACAAACAGGAATCAAACAGCTCACAGATATAAAGAAGGAAAGACATGCACAGCTACACTTAGACATTAAGAAATGTCACATATGAATAGCTTCTTCACATCTTTTGTTTGCTTGTACTTCCTTGATGAGCATATCAACAGAGAAATATGCAGGTTCACACACACTATTCATTCCATCTCCAATATTCATGCATTCTGTGGTCTATCCCTCCCTTTCTTACACTTAAACACACGCACACACACACACACACACACACACACACACACACTGTGAATGTTTCACCCTCTTTGCATTTATTTGTCTGCCTCAGAGGGAGTTGTGAATGAGAAGATCCCTGCCAGTCTCTAATTGCTTATTGTTGCTGTTACAAAGCCACGTCAAACCACTGCTAATTGTACATTTATGAATTGGTAGCAAGGCTTTTATTGAACATAGCGGCCGTATTCATCAGTACAGTTGATTTTAAGCAGCATTCAGTAAACTGTACTGAATTATTACATCAAGTCGATCCTAAAGGACAAGAATAATTGGCAACATTTTTTAATCTTGATTACTTGAGGGACAAAGTAGAGATTAAGCCTATATCTTTTGCATGTATGAAGCTTTTGTGCTCTAGTAAATATCAAGGCTGCAAGTAACTTATTAGAGCCAAGTTTTGACATTTTTTTTTTAACAGATTTGTCAATTAGTTAAATAAAACAAAATAGGATAAATGATTGTTAAAGCTAGGATATTTGAGAAACATCTTTGTTCTATTTGTTGATATTCTCTGTCCAGTCATTTCATTTGGCGCTGGCATAGCTGCCTGTCTATGCCTTGATTGGAAATATTTTAAAATAATGAATATTGAGGAATACTATTTGAAATAGTGCATTTTAAAAACCTAAGCAAAACATCTGCATCTTACTACATGATCCAATGTAATTTCTTGCGTTCTCTAAGTAACTGCATGTTCTCTAAATGTTGCCCATGAATAGAAACTGCGTCTCCTAGGCAACCATTGGTGTTTCTTTATCTGTGTTATTTCCACTGGCAGTGGTTAGGATGCCTACCATACAGTTACTTATATGTGACTCGCAAATGAAGCATTGTGGTTCCCTAGCAACCATTAAATTTATTAATTTATCACATCATGGCTTTTCTGAGGAGTCCAGTCAGTATTCCCATGACTGATGGTTTTGATGACTGCCGCACATACATCTTTGTTCTATCACGTGAATGAACTCGACAGTGTTGAGTCATGAGACAGGAAGGGAAGTAGACACTTGTGGTCAGAACTGAGAAGTGAATCATGCTAATAGAATGTGTGTCTATGTGCCTGTCCTTTCTCTCTGTGTGCATATATGTGTGTGTGTATTGCAAACAATGAATGTGTGTACATGATACCCAGTTGAGTAAGAAGACATCTTTTCCATTTGGTGTGAGAACGTCTGACCTAACCAAATGAGGTCAGGAGGGAAATAACCATTTATGAGTTACCAACATGCAACCAGCTAGGGATTTTTTTTTTTATTCTCCTCCAATCTCTGCTGACCAGCCATGTCTGATATTCCAGATTCCTCCCTGCATTATTGACAGCCATCCTGACCAATCATCTGGCCTGGGTGCCCACCGTCATGCCCAATGGGCAACCTCCAATCAAGATTTTCCTTGAGAAACACTCCTCCAAGAGCGTCGACATGCTGGCAAAGACGCACCCTTACAACCCACTCTGGGCCCAGCTAGGTGAGGTGGCAAACACACACACACACACACACACACACACACACACACACACACAGTGATTTTGATGTACTGTTTTTTTCTGTCAAAAGCACCTGGGTGCCTGGGGGGTCACGTAAAACACCTGTGTTTGGACACGAAGGCAAGTTAGGACTAGACGATCTTCTCTACGTGCAACTCCATTAAGTCTGATTCTGTATTAGCTATTTGTGCGTCACTGTCATAGGTGCAGTGTAATTCCATTAATTATTGTTGCTCTGCAGTAGTAAGCTGGGCCTGGGCATTTTGAGGGGAAAGGAGAAAGAGGAATTATTCATTAAATCTTGAAGTCATGTGTCCTTATAGTAGGTTTAAAATGTTATTTCTGAGTCTTGAGCTCACCATCTTTGCCACCAGTGAAACGTCACAATCATGTTGAGCTACTGGGAGGAATAAGAAAGTTAGTGTACTTCATCTTGTGTCCATAGAGATATCTGTAATTTTTAAGATTGACAAACTGTTAAAAATCAAAATACTGGCAAAAATTCAGTTTTTGAGATATAATATAGATAATAATAATAATATAGATATATAATAAATTCTGAAATTGACCACACTACATCTACCATGACATTAAACTTTGGTCATCAGAATTTGCAGTTAGGGTGTTGTGATATACCAGTATTGACACTACAAAATTTTCTATAGATAATATCGTTTACTTAATTCATTTGGCCACAATAATCACGTCGTAAAAATCTGAGTTTGAAGTAGCTGTTTACAGTAAAATATTTTGATATAATTGTGTTTAAATCATCTCTATAAGAGAAATTCATATGAAAGTGAAGATTTTAGGGGTGATAAATATGCACTTTTCAAATTATGTTGTTTATATTGTTAAACTGTCCATGTGTATCCCTGGTCACATCTTCCATTGGAACATCTTGCATCAGCAGAAATTCAGAAAATACATGTCTGTGAAAATCATTTACTGGTGTGTACATAGCTGATTTATGGGCACATATACTAAGTAACGCTGTCCCATAAACACACAGACGTCTTAAAGAGCATGCTGTATAATCAATACTTTTACCTCATGTGACATGGGACAGTATATCCCCATATAGAAAGTGAGTTCATGGCGACACCTAGTGTTCATCACTGAGAACTCCATACCAGAGCATCAATTTGTCATATGACAAAAGATGGAGGAAAATATAGAATATAGAGGTAAAAAAAGAGACAATAGTATTATCAAAACTGTAAAAATGATATTGTCAGTTGTCTTTATCAGTTTGGGAAAGTTTAATTTGTAATTCTATCACATCTCTCTATCACAGCTTTATATCCAGCCAATCCAATATGAACAGTTTTATTTCCAAATCTTACAAATGATTAAAAAGACATTGCCTATTAAAAGAAATGGATGCAACTAAAGACCTGTTCAGTGATGCTAACGTTTTTTTTTTGTTGTTGTTGTTTTTCCATCATTGCGTGTAGGTGACCTGTACGGGTCCATTGGGTCACCGGTGCGGTTGTCGAGGACAGTGGTAGTTGGTCGCAGACAGGAGCTGGTCCAGAAACTCCTCTATGTCCTCACCTACTTCATCCGCTGTTCTGAACTGCTGGAGACTCACATGCTGGACAGCGCTGAGGATGAGGCCATTGTGATGCCTGGTTCCCTCATCACCACTTCCCTAAGGAAAGGAGAGGTGGAAGAGTCAGACTATGTCCTGGTAACTGTCCATAAACCCAGCGGGGACTATTTGTCCCAAGGAGCCCATGGCCAGCAGACTGAAGCAGAGGACAGCAGCTACCGCTCAGACAACAGCCTTCAGAGCAGCACATACACAGACACAGAGGTGGAGCACGGCACCGGAGACACACCCAAGGAAGAAGATGAAGACGAGGAAGACGAGGAGGACAGCAGTGAGAGTCAGGGGTCCAGGAGCAGTGTGCTTCAGACGGGACACAGCCAGGGTAACAACCCCATTATCAGGACTGCAGAAGCAGCTGAACCCGGGGAGCTGCACAGGGAGTTTAGCAGCTCACCGGTCACAGAGGCTCTACTGGAGACGGTGCTGCGAGTCGGCTCGGCCTCCCCCAGGGAGCAGGTCTGTGTGCAGGATACAGAGACCAAGCCCAATCTGCAACTTATCATCCCATCCATACCCACAAGCCTTGCATCAAGTCCATCCCCAACTCCCGTCACCACGGAGGGTAAAAACTCTGGGACAGAGGCTGGGATGGATGCAGGCATGGGGAACCAGCCAACCAGGATGCTGGCTCCTCGGCCTTTGGGGATCCCTCTAGAGAAGAAGCCCCCTGATAAGAACATGGCTGCTGCAGTGCCAGTACCAGTGATACCAGGAAACACCGTAACAGGGCCCATGGCTTTGACTCGAACAGAAGAGGAGGAGCCAGCAACAAAAGTGACTTTCCTCATCGGAGACTCCATGTCTCCTGAGTCGGACACAGAGAGCCGCAGAAGGAAAGTGGAGGAAGAATTTAAGAAGCACAAGAAACACCTCAAGGATAAACATCCGCCTCCCCAGCAGCTGCTGCTGGATCAGCAAAAACAACCGCATCATCAAGGGCAACCACAGCAGCCGCAAGGAGATTCAAAGACCAGCAACACCAGTGCATCAGAGGACCAAACCAAACAGACCAAGGCGGCTCCAGCCCTGCAGAGGGTGTCCAGTACGATGCCTAAGTGGAGAACAAAGTGTATGAACGATTATGATGAGTATTGCAGCCTAGAGAACCCCGTGGAGACGAGGACTATAGACGATGTGGCCAAAGGACAGACAGCCAGCACCATGGACAGTATGCACAAAGACTTGCTGGACCCCTCGGGAGTCCCCCGGCCTGGTGACCTTGTGAGTCACAGCTTTCAAGGTGCAGTCAGGAGTCAGGATTTGGGTCTCTGTTTAGGTACAGCTAGTGGAGAGGTAGGGTCCAGCAGGAAGGGCGACACTTTGTTGGATGTCCAGAGGAGGTGCAGGTGTGGATCTACAGATTCCTCTGACACCTGCTGCTGCAGGGGCTGTTCTGCTGAGCAGGACAAGGGTCTTCTGTTGTCAGTCCCCATCCCACAGGATGGAAACAGCAACAGCAAAGAGGACCAAAAGCGCAAAGCAGTACCCGTCAATGACTGGGAAATACCGCGCAACGAGAGCTCAGACAGCGCGCTGGGGGACAGTGAGAGCGAGGAGACAGAGGACTGGCAAGAGGAAATGTTGGTGCCCTTCCCAGGGTGAGTAGAAGACCCAAATATTCACTCACAGACAAAGAGTAACACTATCCTCATCGTTTGAAAATAAACAAAACACATATTCAATTGCATATGTTTGATTTACAGGTCAAAATTGGTGGAGAACTACTCAAAGCCAAGCATTGCCAATTTTGGACGGTCTCTGTTTGGAGGCTACTGCCCCACCTATGTGCCAGACTTTGTACTGCATGGGATGCCCAGCGACGAGAAGCTACGGCAGAGCCTCATGGCTGAATTAACCCATGCAGTTCAGGTAAGAAACAGAAGTGTTTGGACCTATTGTTTTTTTAGGTAGTTTAATGCCAGTTGAGTATTGATAACTATTGAGATTTTGTCAGAATTCAAATTGTTGTCCATTTATCTTTAACTTAGTGTGATGATTTCATAGGTGCTCTCTGCTATAATGCATTATGAGCACAGGTTTAAATGACTATCTCTGTCCTCCGTAGCATCCAGTATTGGATGAGCCTATAGCAGAGGCCGTCTGCATTATAGCAGACACCGACAAGTGGACAGTACAGGTTGCCAGCAGTCAGAGACGAGCCACAGACGTCAACAAGCTGGGGAAGGAAGTCCTGGTGTCGAGCCTAGTTTCCAGCTTATTGCAGTCCACTCACCAGCTCTACAAACTCAACCTCTCACCCAATTTTGTATGTTACATCTCTCTGCCTTTCTACTATACACAATTGTCATAGCTTTTTGTATTCAAGATGCTGTTTTCGCTGGTTATTTGTGCTTTACTAACCACGTTTCTGTCTCGTGTCTCATCTTTAGTGTATAATGCACCTTGAGGACCGCCTGCAGGAAATCTACTTCAAGAGTAAGATGCTTGCTGAGTATTTGAAGGGCCAGACAAGAGTCCATGTGAAAGAATTGGGCATGGTCTTAGGGTAAGCAGTTAACCTTTATTTTCAACTCACAGCGGCTGTAAAACTCATTAATATCATGATTTTGTTGCTATGCCATGTTTTTATGAGCGACCAAGTAAACACTTAGTTAGATCTGTAAAATCATATCTCATATCTCAATCATATTTTTGCAGAATCGAGTCCAGCGACCTTCCTCTGTTGGCTGCAGTGGCCAGCACTCACTCGCCCTATGTGGCCCAGATCCTGCTATGAGACTGTAACGGCACTAAGGTCCCAAGCAAGTGAGCTCTCTGAGGAAACCAGTCAAACCTGGATGGTGCCACTTTTTGGCCCCAAAAACAACCGTCCATGCTCTGCAGCTGACTCCCCCGCCCCTCCACATGGTTTCCCAATCCGTGTGCCTGAGGCTAAACGGCATCTTTGCCCCGAGCCTGAGCAGTGCACGTCTTTACGGACCACAGCCAGCACCTCCCCTCACTACCACTGCTGCTCAATTTGTTGCAATGCTGATGTTGCACCACAGGGGGGAACTAGAGACCACAGTCCCACAGATGGAGCGAGGCTCTGCGGATGACTGAAGCATCCCTGAAATGACCTTCTCCTGTTTGAATGTTTCTTTTAAAACAAGACTCTTTTTATTTTTGGACACAAAAGCCAAAGACTTTATTATTTTTTTCCAGTTGCGAATGAAACTTTAAGATATCTACAATATACCAACAATGGATTTTGTTTCTTCTACTGCTTTTTTTTCTCCCTGCACAATCTTAAACCCGGTCGTACGAAGTGACGGACTACAAGTTTAAAGGAAACAGATGATTTTTAAACATTACTTTGAGGTAAATATCATTGAGAACAATATCAATCTCATGCCAATTATTTTATTTTGTTTATCTTCACGTATTTGTTTACAAGCCAAATTTCCCTTCTCAATGACAACTTTTACTTTCTTGTCAAATGGCAATGCACACCTGACATAATAGCCTATTTTCTGGCCATGCAGGCGTAATCGATGCTCTCTGTGATTTTTTTCTTTTGTCTTTCTTGGGTTCTACAAACTGGTTTTGAAATGGCTAAAAGTAGCTTTGACATTCTTATCATAGGTACAGCACTACCTCAGATCTTCATATGGGCGGTAGATGACACACATTTACAGTTGCCCCATAGAAAACCCTGAGGTATACTTTTTAAGCTATTTTAATCAGAGAAATGTAAGCGTCAACTGTGTGCAGACTCTATGCTGTGTTCTTTGAAAAAGGGAAGGCTGTTCAATTCTTTAGGATGATCGTTACAAAGAAGAAGAAAAAAAAGAAAACAGAAGAAAAAAAACCTAGTTTTGCTTCGGAATGTGATTTTAAGGAGGAGAAAGGGTCCCTTTCTACTGTGGAAAAGCTAAAACATGCATCATCTATGTATATTTTAAAAACCAAAATGCTGAAATATTTTCACACTTTTATAGCTTCCCCCACCTTTCTACAATGTTTACGGCTTCGATGTTTGCTGCAGAGAGTAGAGGAACACAGTAGGCCTTATAGTGGATTAAAACATATATCGTTTAACACTATTTTCAAACATGTTTCTACGACTGTTTTACTTACTAAAACACACACAATACAAAACTATAGTAGCACAGTTTTTTTGTTTTCTTTTTAATTTTCCATGACATTGACAGATAAATGATTTTGGTTGTTTTGCTATATACCCAGGGTGCGATTTTCTGAGTGTAAAAGGGAGCTTGAGTTGCTTTCACAGCTTCTGTTTCTGGTTTCTCTCCTGGGCAGAAAGTATAACCTGTAGCAGGAACATAATTTAATTTAATTTTGTCATCAGTCGACAGCATTGGAAATTAATCAAGTTTTCGTTAATTGCAGATAAAATGGTATGACTTAAAATTTTCCCAGTAACTGACAGTATTACGTATTAAACGTAGTCAAAAGAAGAGAGGAACTTCTGAGTTTCAGATTTACATATGCACATCCATACAGTCCTCCACAGTTGTACTGTGATTTTTAGCCCAGCAAATTTACCTTGATAGCAAGGGAATTGTAGGCAGATGGACAAGGTTTAATTTATCCAGCAGCCAGCTCAGTAAAAACTCACCTGAGTGGTTTCTGAAAAAAAAGTTAAAAAAGTAGATTTCTAAAAGTTTTACTGAATGCATCTCAGGCCTCTCAAACACTGTTTGTAACAGAGCTTGTTGATGGATTTTAGGTTCACGCTAAGTTGAACTTTACACTGAGAATGGCTCATATTGCCAGAAAAAGTGTAACCCTGAGAACAGTGTTTGTTTCTTTCTTTAAACTCAAATCGCACCCTGTATGTGACCCAAGTCTTAATGGAGAGCATGAATGCATCACAGGCTTCTGGGGAGCTCATTTTGCTGGTAAAATTGATATATACATGCTTATTACTGTATTGATAATGCTCCGCTGTATCAGCCTACATTTTATACAACCCAGCCATTATGTTTAAAAGGTATGAATTTATATCTGCTTTTCCCTCTTTGTATATAAATAAATTATTTAGTTGCCCATGGTATGTGTAATGGTTCATGTAAACTGTACATACTCAGTTTATTTCCATGTATTTGTACAGGATGTCTTTTAAGAATTGTCTCCTCAAATTATTTTTTCCCAATTTTATGGGAATGTTGTGCAATAAAGATGCCGATGTTAAGAATTTATGCGTCTCTGAGAAAGTTTTTTGTCACAGAATCAAAGGAAAGGGAGGGGGGGGGATCCTGGAAAACTTCAATATTGGATGTGTTGAATGTAACATTATTTTTCCCAAAACTGAAAACCTGAGATCCAAGAGCCATAATTCATATCCAGGAGAGATTGATGAGGAGGGAAGGAGGGGAAACGTGATATTACCTAGGGAGACCGTACAGTAAATATGACCACATCTTTTGGTTTGTACCTGTTCGTTACCCTCCAGGTTTTTATTTTTCTTTCCCTCTAGAATTTAAACATTTTAATTTTATATGCATTATATCTATTATAATTCACCCATTGCTATAAAAATGGACCTACTTTCTTAAAAATGGTTGGAAAGTAGCTGTAAATCAGAGCAAACTCCCGTATACAAGAATAGCACTTGTGTTTATATTGGTGCTGGTTTGACTTCCAGTGTTTAACATCTGGATCACACATTTTACCCACCTTTGAATTTACCACCCTGAAACTGGCTGTGACTCCACCCCACCGTCGCGGCACAGGAGGTAACTCGAAACGAGCACACACACCGCAGTTATGCAATAAAACGAAGGAGTGTCCCGGCCGAAAGCAAACACACTGGCAGCACATCTAAATGTGTCTGTCTGCTGTCAGTAATCCCACTTTCTCCACGTGAATGGAGGCGACAATTAACACATATGACACCAAAAAACACCGCGTGTAATCTGAGTCTGGATCAAACTAAGAGAAGCGTGTTTAATCTGTCCATGTTTTAACAGTTCAACGCTAAAATAAAAAGTCAAAAAGAGGTTTGACGCGTTTGATTTTCAATTAAACCAGCAGACGTGAATATCTTGACTGAGCTGTTGGTTTTATTTGCGCTGCATTAGTTTGATTATTCCGCATTTTGAGCGGCAGTCGTACGTGCTCGCAGTCTGACTTCAAAAGTGTCAGAAGTCAGAGGGAGGATCTGTGTTGCATTCAAAGACTCCTTTCGAAGCTCGTACACTCGAGCTTCATAACTGGTAAACTTTTAATGCTATTACAGCTATACTGATGCATGTAACTTTTGAAAACACATTATTTGTCTTAAAAAAATGAAACACTACAATTCACTCCTGATCAATACAGGTAGAAATTTTACTCATTGTCTCACATGTCTGGTCTGGCATGACTGGGATCTTTTGGTGGTTAATATTAACTTGATAGATATTACTTTGTGAATGACCAATGACAGTATAAAGAATGGACAGAGCCTAAGTGACGTCACCCGTAGGTTTCTGAAGCACTGTTTTGAAGCCGCAAATATGCAGCGCTGGCTGCCACCATGTTGAATGTACTGCTTCTTCCGCCTCCCGGCTAATCTGAAAATCGGCAAAGACATGGATCATTGACAGACCTAAGGTGGGCTGAATGTAAAAAAGAAATTCACCCCATTCCCAGTTGTCATGTACGGGGAAATTAGCTGTGAACATATTTATTTCTGCTGTGAAATTGGACATTTTAATATGGCCTCTTATGGAGATTGACTCACTTCTGCAGCCTGTCTCAAGTGGCCGCTCGAGGAATTACAGTTTTTAGCACTTCAACATTGGCTTCATTTCCCAGCTGCTTGTAACTGACATTACAAAGCATGGTCACTTAGTATTCTATACGTTACTTGTGCGACTGGTTCTATATGTGTTAGCAATCCCATAATTGTCCCTTGTGGCCACTGTAGCAAAAGTGAAGTGCTATTTCTCGTTATAACATCTAAGTGATTTTCTTTTTCTTTATTGCACCTTAAAGGACATTAAAGGATCAGTGTGTAGGATTTAGCGACATCTAGCGCTTTAGTTGTGGATTGCAACCCCCTCCACTCCACCTACTGTTCCTGGTATGAAGGAGAAACTAATGTGAACGTGCCCTATCTAGGGTTAGTGTTTGGTTTGTCTGTTCTGGGCCACTGTAAACACATGGCAGTGCAACATGGCAGACACCATGCAAGAGGCCCGTGGGTGTTCAGCTTTGCTTCCAATGTGGAGAGATGATGGAGTGATGGGCAGCCACACAGAACGGCGCCCCTGGGAGCAGTTAGGGATTCAGTACCTTGCTCAAGGGCACCTCGGCAGTGCCCAGGAGATGAACTGGTACCTCTCCAGCTCCCAGTTCACCCTCTACTTTGGTCCATGGCCAAATGGAATGGCCACCCTCCAGTTCCCAAGCCAAATCCCTACAGTCTGAGCTACTGCTGCCCCCTACCTGGAAGGTAGAAAACTTCTTTGGTGTATGGCGAGCATTAAACTCCCAATAACCCCCCTCCTATATAGATGACACTAGTCGCTTTACATGGACACTGCGAACTCTATTGCACTAAAAACTGTTACTATCGTGCACTATTTCATTCTGTCTATTCACTGTTACAGTACATCCTGCTGGTACAGATTATTTGCACTATTCATGTTGTCTATTCACTGTATAATACATCCTGCTGCTACATATAATTTTCTGTTAGATGCTACATTTCTGTAAATAAGTCACAATTTTTTGTTTTATTCTGTTTCTTTTATATTTTTATTTTTATTCTATTTATATTTTATATACTTTTATATTTACACTGTTTTTACTTCTTCAGCTTTTATTTGGAGCCTTGCAATGGAATTTCGCTCATTGTACATTGAAAATGTGCTTTGAATGACAATAAAGTCTGTCTAAGTCTAAGAGCAGTTCTCATTGAATTGGCTTACCTTTGGGTTTCCAGTTTTATAATAAATAAATTTAACATGTGGGGCGTGGTGGCCAAGTGGTAAGGCGTTGGTCTCGTAAACCAAAGATCATGGGTTCGATCCCCATCCATGCCTTGAATGGGAATAACAGACATTATTTGGGAAAATCTGTGATGAGCTGCAGTGAAATTGGCCTCTTTCTCCATACGTACGTCTTAAAACATCTCAGTTAGTCTGAATATGCTCTAAGCTCAATGAATTGGACAAATGACTAAATGTAAACATAAAGAGGACCTGCAGCATCTTTAGATGATTCTTATTTTCAGGTGATTATGCACAAATGAAAACATATTATATTTCATTTCTGCAATATTCTGTAAATAGAGCCCCAAAATCTTACACACTGGACCTTTAATTATTTTTAAATAAGATACATAAAAGACACCTGAGACTTCTGTTGCATTTTCGGTAAATCTAAAAATGGTTGTTTCTTTTCTCCAGCAAGTATTTCATTATGTGCATAAAACACATGGATGTAAACATTAATACAAACTTGCACACAGTATATAGCTACAGCTTGTGTCATTCATGTGTCACTCCTGTCATAAAAAGGCCATATTTCCGACAGCACGTGAACGCAGCTTAATCTCTGGGCAGACAGATGTCGTCAACTCTCCGCACTCAGATCTGGAAGAGGAGGGATCTAAATCTGAACTCCTGGATCTGACGGACGGTAGCTACCGAGGTGGATATTTCCCGTACCACAATTCAAGATGTCCAGAATTCAGGATGTCCCATAGATTTAACTTTCTGTCACACTTTTAGCTGTAGCCACTCCTTTTCGGACGCGCAGTAGTTAAAATTGAAGTTTAGTTTCTCTTCCCGGAGGAGAAGGAGCTCTCCTGGTCGGTCCGTTTTGGAGTAAACTCCATCCATGCTCGGCTCGGCGTCGGCGAGGACAAGATCCACGGGGATGTGAGTTTGTTCAGCTAAAAGAGCAACTTAGGAGACGTGAAAGTGAGGTTACCTGAAGAGGAGCTAAAAGTCCTGATGTGGATTTGAGCCGAAGTTATGAAAATGACCGGAGCCATGGAAACTTCTTTCAAACTGGCTTTGAAGAAACCGCCCTCGCTGCGGACCGCAGAGGTAAACAAAACTATTGTTTCTTTAATTAGCATCGCCTTGCTAATGTTAGCCAAAATCAAACTGTTGCTTCTCCTCGCTGAACTTATCTGTCAATGGAGTTTGACTCAAATGAGTTAACATTAAGTTGCTTTTGAGGACAAATGAGCTAATTGGGACTTTTCCATACAGTCACATGCTAATTAGTACACACTGTACATGACTTTACCCACAGTCTGAACTCCAATAAAGCTAGTTTAGCTAGCTAGAAAATCCTTCTGAGATCAAATACAGCAGTTTGAGCAACTCTTGCTCGAGCAGCTAGCTGTCTGTGCAAAGCCTGGAGTTACAGGACAAAATGTATCAGTTCACTGGTACCCAAACTGAGGTGCAGGGACTGTATTGGGTGCTTGGGTGGGTGTAAGGGGTCTCCATTGAAATGTTTGATAGTTTCAGGGTAGTTTTATCATCTTTAATCAAGAGGGAAACTTTTATTTAAGAAGGCTTTTATGCAAAGAATAGGTGGGTCTTGGTTCTTGGCTTAAGTTTGGGGAAACCCTGTTTTTACTGCACTACAAATGTAGTCAAACTATAGTAGCACAAATACAACATCACAGCTTCCCGTAAGAGGGCTTATGTCTAAGCCCAGGAGATAGTTTGTGTAAACTTGAGCTTGAATGAGGCCAGTTAAATTTAATCTCTGCTGCTTTCCCATCCCTCCTCTGCCTCCTCCCCCGCCTCCTCCCCTTCTGCCTCCTCCCTTACATGAAGCTGTGGAAACACAGCTGGCTTGTCATTGCTTTAGTTACGCTCTCTGCCCAAAAATAGCTCGAGCTGTCTCACTCCCTTCCATGTTCGGCTGCTGGTAATAGTTTTGAAGTGCAAGCACTATCAGGGTACAAAAAAAAAAAAAAAAATTAAAAAAAACCCAGTAAGCCTTCAGCTTTGCGTGACGCTTTTGAAAAGGTCCCTTTTTATGGTGCTGATCCTCTGTTTGTTTGTGGGTGCATGGCAGGTAGAAAGCCTCTTTCACACCTTCATAGAGGACTTTTGTGCGCACTTGAACAAACCATAACAGCCGGGTTTAGTCCGGGGATGTAGAACACTCTCGGGCCTCTTCTTCAAAATCTAAAACCAGCTTTAATATAGCCGAGGTGAAGACAAACAAGGGGAAATGTTTCCGTGCTGTTATTCATTATGTTTAGGGGTTGGTTAGGTACAGATAAAATGCTTCTTTTCATGACATGAGTAAAGTACACGCGCTGGATTACAGGTGCGATTACTGCTACACCTTAAGTACACACATAACCTGAATAAGAAGCCAATAACTTAATGTCACAGTTTATAAAGTGCAATGAAGCCATGCTGTGGTCTGCCACTGTCTCTACCAGACTATAAATATTAGGGCATAAACAGCTAATGTAGCTTTCACCAACCATTACATAGCCACCCAGACAAAATTATAAGCCTCTTTCCACTGATAAATCACGACCACAACACCAAGATATTGCTCAATAAATCAAAACTCATTCACCGTGTTACCTTTGTGTGTGTTTTGTAATATTTTTAACCTCCATTATTAATCATCCAAAACCCAGATGTGAGCTGTTGGCTTGTGCACGAGCATGTGTGTACTCGCAGACCTCTTCTTCCTCTTCCTCCTCTTTTATTTATATGGTGACATTGCTTGTATTATCAGAACACGGCGAGTTAATGAGTCTGAACACGTTCACTCAGAAGTACAGAAGTGTGAAGTCTAGATACAGATACTGATTTTAGTATTTGAGCCTCCCCGGCTCAGGCCTGGTGAAGATGAACGTGTGATAAGAGGAGGAGGTAAAAGGCGATACACGAGTTTGCTTCTCGAGATGATGTCTAGGGACTTTTCTCAGAGTTCAAGGGTGTTGCTATGTAACCGCTGATGTAGTTAATAGCATTTGCGTGTGTTTTTTTTTTTGTTGTACCAAGTGGAAAGTAGCTGGTACTTTCCAAATGGAGCTGAAGTTGTTCTGAACTCTGTTGAATAACGTGGAGCAAATAAGAGCTAGTACACAGAGCACACAATACAAAGGCTAGGTTTTAGCCTTTAATGGCAACCACTCCAGATTATTCAGCAGCCTGCACACATTAGTCACAACTGAATTGTGTTTTTTGTGATGAAAGACAGCTGAAACACGAAGCGCATTCTCCTGGCACACAGGTAAAGCCGAACAGTATGACGTAGATTTAGGGGGGATTGCGGCTGCACATTTTCTTCTGTGTAAATCTGCCAAATTTCATTCTGTTTGAGTACATTAGAAGTCTTGGAGTTAAGGATGACATGCGGAGAAACATGGCATGAGAATATTACTCAAGCGATCAAAATGAATAAAGAAGATGGCCTCAATAGTTCGGAAAGAGCGTTGAATTAATCGATTAGTCCACTGGTTCTCAAACTATGGTACATGGTAAACATCTTACGTCTAGAGTTGCGTAGAAAAACATTTTATACTTCAAAATACGACACAGTTTTGAATGAAAATAATCTATGAGATTGCTGGAACATAATTTGAAATCCATTTTGCATTTCCTGCACTATCCGGATGCATAGTCACGTTCATGAACGTTGTGTGCTTACATTCTAAAATGTGATGCAAGATAGTGAGCAGAGGTCAAATGAATGTCTTCAGAAATGCTGCAGAAATATTAGGAAGGGCCTACTCTGCTGACGTTTTATAGATAAATTCATCGAAAGTGGTTAGCACTGTCGCCCCACAACACACAGCAAGTAGGTTCTTGGTCTGCGTGAGTTTTCTCCGCCTTCTTCCCACAGTCCAAAGATTAATCAGTGGCGTGATTATGAGCGTGAATGATTGTTATGAACTGGCAACTTGTCCAGGGTGCATCCCGCCTATATAATAATGAAAAGCATTAGCCTTATTATTAGTATAAAATATGAACATTCCAGACAGTCATACTTTGTTGTTAGAGTTTATTTTTCAGAATGAGCCTTCATTGAAAGTCTTTCTGGTTGACTCTGTCAGCTAAATTTCCTGCATGTGAGAGTTTCAGACGCGGTGTAGGTACGTCTGTCTCCTGTGCAGATGCTTGGCTCGGTGGGTAATCTCTCCTACCGCAGGTTTTATGCCTCGTCAACCTTTCCCAGTTTCTTAGGTTTTCCATCCAGCTCTTCCCTCCCTGCCTACCTTTCTGCAGACAGACAACAAATCATACCAGGGTGATTTATGGCGGTTTCGACTGTGCCCAGTACAGATCGGACATTTATGGGAATTCCAACCATCACAAAGCCACAGGCTCCCCAGGGAAGGTGCAAGTGAGGGAGAGGAAGAGAAACACAGACTTAAGTGGTGACTTTGTGCTTTCTAAGTAAGCAGTGGAGCCGCTATGAGCAGAACAGAGGAGGAGATGCAGACCAGTGTGTGGTCGATGCTGTATTCTTGGAGTGTACGCAAAGAAAGACGTCTCAAAAGAGGCTGTGTGTGCTTCAGCAGAAGTTACCAGAGAGGGTGGTTTGCTCAGTGCTGACGCAGCTCAACAAATTAAAGTCAAAGGACAGTACTGGTGTCTTTGTGCCGGGTTGCCCATCTTCTTTGACCAGTTCCTGGTGACATCTGCACACAGTCAGCAGCGCAGAGATGTCAGTTTGTTGTTTTCCTTTACTTAGAGGTCATTAACTCCCATTCATCCTCGCACAGAACAGCTGCCACACATCTGGAAATTGCCCAGCAAGATGATTCATCATAGTTAATGTGACACCACTTTCTCTATATTATTGTTATTTCTGTCCATGTGAGTAGTTATTTCTTCACATGCACATCATGTCACAGTCTTCTACACCTGCATGAGGAATTGAAAGGCCAGGAAAGAATCTCTGAAGATGTTGCCACATCACCTTGGCATATTCATATCAGGATTTACAGTTTACCGTACAAAACGTGCATGCTTAAAATTCCAAGTGTATACTTTGAAATGATTTGGCTAAACCTAAACTCTGCATAATGTCTTTGTTCCTCCTTTTCACACACAAAAAAAAAAACAGAAGCCAGCCTGTAAAATACCTCCTCTGAGGTTAGAATGTGAAATGTGAAACCTGTTGGTTTGAGGTGTTTCACTCTGATGTTTACTGTTAGGAAGAGGATGTAGGTCACAGAGGACTGTGAGAAACAACAATAAGTGAACCTGTGCGGGTGTTTTTGGACCTCACTGTGTGTATATTTCTAGCTGGATGCCTATGTACATTGTTGACACACAGACACACAGAAGCTTAAATCTTTCAGGTAGTACAGAAACACGCCTGTGTGTGTATTGATTTAGTATTCAGGTATACATGAAAACTACAACTCTGTCTGCTTGTATCTTGCTTCCTTTTTTTTTTTTTTCTTGTTGGCATTCAGCTGTCTTCAATGTTGCCCAGGGCATCATTGTGTTGTTGGTACAGGATAAATACCTTCCCACTGCAGTTTACTTCACTGTACACAAAAGTAAGGTCTGCCTACTCCAGAAGTAGGTGGAAATGAATACACACAGTGCTGCCTGACACTAGTGATTATAAAGCAGGTATTTTCAGCTGTGTTGTCTGATTTGTCACGGATACATTCCAGCGACTATCTATAAAACTTGGCTAGCTGTAGCTGCTGGCTATGATAACTATGTGATAAACAAAGGTGTCATTCTTAAAATATTTAGTTCAGACTTCTGTTCTTAAAATAAATTTTGGTTTTTATTTGACTGAGATTGGAGGACCTGCTCAGTGGAGGCAAATTCTGTTTGATAAGAAGGAAAAAATACATTTTTTAAAGGTCCACTGTGTAAGTTTTTGGTGCCTCTATTTACATAAAATGTCTGAAATGGAATATAACATGCGTAACATGTTTTTATTAGTGTATAATGGCCAGAACATCGTTATGTTTTCATTATCTTTGAATGAGCCTTTTATACGGATGCAGTCAGCAACTACACTGTTAGATGCCACAAAATTCTACACACTGCTCCTTTAATTTGGGGACCCAATTGAGATCAAGCCTAATTGTGATGCTTAGTAAGTCCAAATTAACTTTTCAAAAAGCTTTGACATAATATAATATAATTAGAATTAAAGGAATGCCTGACAGAAAAAGTTTGGGAACCACTGACCTAAACAGACATCCTGTGATATGTGATTTTCCATGTTGCCCCGCCCTTATTTAGCCTAAATTCAATTCCTATAATGCATCCATATCATAATTATTTATGTGCATGACTTTAAAGAGAGCTTTTTTTTTGCAGTGCAGTCATTAGTAACTGCTGTAAAATGATATAAAAACAAAGAGATGGGTAGGCATAATCACAGTAAAGACCCCCGCCCTCCCTTTGGCTAATTGCTGGAGCAACCAGCATGTTTGCTCGATGTGTAAATACTCCATTCAAAAAGGCGCATTCTTAAAATGTGAGCAAACATGCATGTTCACACACAGCCACGGTAAAAAACCAGTTCGACACCAGCGTCGTCTTGACTGAGGCCTCGGGGCTCGTCTTCGAAGTTTGGTTCAACCTCACCGTGTGTCATTTAAGGGAGGCCTATAAATATATTGATCGCTTGGTTAATGGCGTCTCTCTGCCTGTGGCTTCTTAGCAGTGGTTCTACTTGGAAAAAGAGGTTATTGCAAGTTAGTGACTTCTTTAAAACTTTATCTTAATTTTTCTCAGTCTTTGTCAGTCAATTCTGTGTATAATTCTCCCACATTTCTTTTAAAATGATGTTCAATGAGCCAATGAACAATATTTTTCTCCCACTAAATGTTGAGTCTTATAGACTCACTATGGCATTGTGTTGCATCCAGTAGTTTATTTTACCTGTGTGTGTGTGTGTGTGTGTGTGTGTGTGTGTGTATGTATATGTACCTTGCCAATAATTAGATCATGGGTGACTGCACCAAGATTATTATTTGATGTTTGCTTCGACATGTTTAAGAATTGTGTCATGCTAGGGCTTTGTTGCTTTGCCTGGATTTCACCCCAAGGACAAGTTTGTTGAGTTTGGGTAACCTCGGAGTGGTGTTTTTAGAACACAAATGAACCCTCCACACCTGAGGTTGGTGAAAGTGTTTAAAAAAGCACACACAACATGCACAGTTGGCACTTGTAGTGCTAAAAATACAGTTTTATAAAAACAATGTCTGTCTGGAGCTGGGTTTTGGTGAGGCTTTGTGCTGTAGTTGAAAGAATTTCTCACGTATGGTCGGTGTTTTGTGTTGTGTTTTTCACCTTGTGGTTAGGCAGATGTTGATATGAAACTGACATAGTGACACTTCCTGTCACACTGGCATACTTTTAGCCACATGACACAGCTGATAGTTGACTTGCTAGACCTAATCCTAAACATCATGAATCACAAAATCAAAGGGAAGGGTTTGGAGTGGCATATTAAGAAAGCAGGAGCATATATGTGCAAAATGAGAGAAAAGAGCTACAAGAAGATGAGATGGGGGAGGTGAGAGAAAGTCCCTTACCTTAGAAAGCACGGGAGAGGTGCTCTCATAGGTAAGACAGATCGAATAAGTTACAGGAGGCTCTTGCCTGAGATATAGCAGGGAGGAAGACAGAAAAATACTGGCAGGTAATCAAAAAAGATGGCTGTGACATAGGTGGGAGTGAAGATATGGATGTTTAAATTGAGAAAACTGGAGAATCAGCAGAGAGCGAAGCGACATAGCTACACATAATCAAAAGCTGGGCCAAGAGAATGAGATGAGAGTAGCAGATAGTTGGATACAGAGAAACTTTAAATGGAACTTGAGAGTTGGCAGAAGCAATAAAAAGTAGGAGTGAGAAGGTTGTACTTATTTTATGAGGTCAAAGAGTGAATTCAACAAAACAGGCGCAACAAACAAAAAAAAAAAGAAAAGAAAAGAAATTGTACAAGTTTTAAGTTATTTTTTTATCTTTCTGAAGTCATGTCAAAAGAAATACACACCTGAGGACAAATGTGCACAGATGATGAGTCAGCATCACAGTTAAGTACAGTACAGGACGAGGATTGTTGCGGATCTAAATGCTCGTCAGAGTGATCCGATTGGCGCTGATTGGTACAGGCAGGGTGTTCAAAGTGAAAGTAGCACTTCCTTAAAGAAAACAACAAAAAAGACCAAAGTTGAATTTGTGTGTGTGGCACAGGTGAAATGAAATGAAATCTAATATCCCCATGCATTCTTCTGCTTTTGGCAAAAAGTGGCACCTACATTACCCACACTGTGACCACAGACAGCTTGGTCAGAGATTCAGGTATGCTATGCTAGTAGCAGCTAAAGCTTTCACACAGCTCCTTGTGGAGTCCCAGTTGAACACACATGGGAGATTTTGGATCAACGTGTTAGACAGCAGCGTCATCAAAACACCACATTAAGGTGAGACTTTTAGAATCAATGCCAGACTGCATTGAAGCTTTTCTTGCAGCTCACGGTGGCAAGACACAAGTCAAGTTGCGACGTAAAAAAACAGCACTGCGCCCTTCTCATTAAGATGTTTTTTTACTAGGCGTATGTGCACCGAATTTATTGGCTAACAAGGTGTGTTGCAACTGTTTCAGACCAGGTTCAACTTTTGTTCTTCTACCATAAAACCCTGCGGGGTTTGTTTTCTGTGCACTTGTGATGTCAGTGTGATCATCACCTTTTTCACGTTCAGGCTGTTATGCTTTGGATTCCATGTCCACCTGCTAATTTTTCTGTTGGGCATTTCCCTGCAAACTTGGCTTCAGATCTTTGCCTTTATCTGATAACAGAAACTCAGCTAACTTCCTCATCAGCACTGTGTGTGTGTGTGTGTGTAGTTCGATTCGATTTGGTGCAATAAAGTGTGTGACATCACGTTTCTATAACTGAACTCACTTCATGAGAATTTTTAAATAACCAAAACTTTGGCAGGAAATGGTGTGTTTCTGTAAAAACCCCATTACTCGACTGAAAAAAATGTTTTCATGGCGACGACCCTGAATTACTTTACCATATATGCCAGCTGTCATTTTCATCATGGGCTGCTAACATCCACAGATGTATTTGTGGCCATGTTTGCTGCCTGTGTCATCACATTCGGCAACATTTGTGACCCAAAGAAGGCGACATCTCCAAACATCTTCAAGCTGAGGCTTTCTTCCCAGTGAAATCTCTGTAAATCCAGCATGACGTAAATGCAGCACGACTTCACACACACCTACAGTATACACACACACACACACACACTGCCAGTAACAACATCAACAAACCTGAATGTGCCAACAAACTGCAGGGTTGAGAGAGAGTCCGAAATTAAAAGGATACAGAGGAGTCAGTGTGTGTGAAACAGACAGCGAGGGGGAAGCCAGTGGAAGACAGTGTGTTTGTGTGTGTATGTTTGTGTTTAAATGGGTGAATAAACACAGCCTTCCCCTGACCCGGAGCACTGAAAGCTCCCCTTGTGGAGCTAATGAAGGCCCCTCCTAACGAGCTGAAGGGCCCGTGGACTGGAAGGCAGACAGACGCTAACAAACTGTAGCAAGTCAGGTTTTGTGAGCAAGTTCTTGGTCGTCTTTGCTCTATGGTTTGTGGTTGTTGGTTTCAAAGATCTGTGACATACATGTATATATATTTCAGCTGCTTGGTGAAGCCTGAGAAACAAGCACCAGGACGATGATACGCTATTTTAAAGACACACTGTAACCTATTAAAGTCATAACTTATCACACGGCGTATTAAGAAATCAGGACGTTTTTGTGTGTGATTTGAAACATTGAAGGCTGTTAAAGGGTGACCCATCTCTCCTGTTCAATAATACATTACACATGCATTTGCAATAGAGCCAAGGTCTTTTAAGATGATTTCTAATGCACTGCTTGGCAGAACAGGCCAGCAGTATATGGGATACCAAAGAGATAGTGTATTACATGTAGCCTACTGATTCAGCAACGGCACTAATTTGTTTTTTATTGAACTGGTAACTCTTGACTCATGGAATATGACAATACACTCAATGCGCTTTCTGGATTAAAAGGCTCAGTTAAAATCAATCAGTAGAACAACAGACTTTCACTTTGTTTTGTATAATAAGGCTAACCGCTAAACCGGGGCACGGTTGTGACACGTTCCGGGTGTGCTGCCACCGGAGCTAACCGGAACTAATGTCATCCCTGTGCAAACGTCCGATCATAAAAACAGCCAAAAGTGGAAAAAAATTTAACTATGTAGCATATTCACTCATGTTAGAAGCACATAAACCATGAAAAGATGTGCATTTGTTCTTATTAGCATACTAGCATTTTCTAGCTCAAACAATAATCCTTGTTAGCAGGCAGTCTAGTTGTAGTTTGTGTTTTCTGCCTTAATGATGCTGTAATTACTTTACTTATTTCATTACGAGCTTGTCGGTACAATAGAAGCACTTTTAATGTCCGGTGTGTAATAGCACGGCTTTTTAAAAGCCTGTTTTTGAAGTCCCTCATTCATTGGCCCACACCAACAACAGCCTGACTTTGTTCTGCTGGGTATTGTTTGAATTTAAACACGTCAGCTTTTCCTGTGGGTACCGCCAAGCTCACAGCACAGAAGCCCAGGGTTCTCAGCGTGCACGCATGTTTGCCTGCACACGCATCTGCAAACAGTGTAGCATGTGAGTGCTACTGTGTGTGTGTGTGTGTGTGTGGCTACATTCCATGCATGACAGCAGGCGTGAACAGGCAGATATCGTCAGCTCTGACCTGTTAAGTTTGTGGGGAATGCAGATCGAGGCTACAGGTGGACTCACCTTGTATAGTTTAGTCAACCAATGACAGCGTTACCTTGACATTTGGAACATGTGTTGATCATTTGCTTTCTTCACAAGGGCAGCCAGTACGTCACATAAGGAAGTTTAACGAGATGCCATACAAATTGTTTGAGTAATCTTTCATGGAAACATTATTGTGCCAGCCAGACTTTCTAAGATTTTCAAGGCTGTTTTTTAACTGGTAACTAACCTACCAAAGGAGACTGTTCTGTTGTGTGACGTTAACAAGAGGGTAGTGGATTTGTACGCAGGATTGCCACTCAGCACTGACAAAGTGACACAGAAGTTAAGTTAGTTAACGAACTTAAAACACGAATTGGCAGAATATTGGACCGGCACGCATCAAACCTTCTTCCCCCGGTTAGCAGCGACTTGATCTTTGGCTCCAAGCTATCCTCAAACAAAGCGTGGGTGCTTGTACTTTATGTGGTACAGCATAGTGCTAGTACTGAACTGAAGAGTAGCATCACACAATAAGTTTGTTGCCTTTCATTGAGCGTGCCTCATCTTTTGTCTCAGACTACTCGATTATTAAGATGTGTGTATGCAAATTAACCAATAGACCGACATGCACAATCGGTCAAAAATGATCTCACCGGTTAGCCAACGAACGGTGAACGCTTAACATTAAGCATTCCCTAATTTGAATACATCTATTTTTAATTCACTGTGACACAAACTTGGAATATTTGCACTCTCTTCACGTGTCAAGCATCTGGTAGGTGCAGCTATTCAGAGTGGTTTTGTTGTTGTTGATTCATTCTCAGTCTAATAGTTTCAAAAGGGTGTGATGAATGGAATCCTTCAGCCTGGGCCTTTCACTATTTTGATCTCTGTCCCTGTGTAACAACCTGTTGCCACAGTACTCGTATTAAAGCAGTTTTATCACCTTGCAAAACTAGTCTGGAATGTGTGTTTTTAAAAAAGGAACACAGAAAATAAAGTCTTCAAATAACTTGTTTTGTCTGATCTATAATCCAAACCCAAAAGATTTTTTCTCAAATTTTGCCTTTAACAATTAATCAATTATCAAAATGTTTTGATTTTTGATCTTTCAGCTCTGAATATAATAGTAAAAATTTTTTCATAGCAAATGTTACATTTGCTTAATGTACTACATCTTCTGGTACTTGCAGAATAGTACCCTAGTTTTTACTTTAATAGTTTAAACATTGGTGTTTTATATATGAAACTGACAGCTGTGAGTACTTTTTAAAAATAGAGGTAAGTTAGATACAAACCATCTGCAGAGCACTAGTGCATTCAAGATGACAAAAATCCCCCTGAACGTTGACCCTGTGGAGTCCTTCCTGTAGATTAGCTGTGCTGCTCTGCAGGAAAACCCTGCAGGACTGTATTCTATAAAGCCTGATATCACTACCCCACCCGAGAAATGCGAAGAAGAACTGAGAGAAGCTACCTGAGATTCTTCATTCATGTCAAACATTGACTTGTAGCTCATATACAACTCTATGTTTTTATCAGCCATATGTTGTGCGTTATCAAGAGATAGTGTTACACTGGTGTTGTGCATTGTGTAAAGCTACGCTGCCTTTAAGAGAGAGAGAGAGAGATAGAGAAGGTGTTGAGTTTCTCTCCACACTACCTTGACATGGAAACTTCATGCCTTATGAAACTCCTAGCACCCTTATCCTCAGATTCACCTTTTTTGAAAAAGGTGAATCTGAGGATAAGGGTGCTAGTTAGCTAATATAACCTGAAATCATTACAAAAAACACTTTTTATTGTACACTTCATAATCTTTTGCTCACAAGATTATCCATCGTCGCATTGGACTTGTTATTCATTGGATTGGGCAATAAAAAGAAAAACGATAAATGTCAAGTATTCAGTATTCAAAATGAGAAAAAAACCATTATATCGTCCTGAATTTAGCTGTGATTGTTGTGTTGAGACAGAGAGAAATGTATATCACACAGCTACACAAGCGAGAGCTTCTCGAATCGCGCTCTCACCCCTCGCTTTAAAATATAAAACCTGTGTTAGTGTTGCCTTCTGGCCAATGGAGGCCTCACTCTCACAATGGCTCAACTGAAACAAATGATGGAACATTCTTTTATAGTTAATGCCTCTTTGTCCCATCTATTCAGTAAATGGACCTGCCTGCCCGTTAAAGCACTGAACTCTTCTGAACGTGCAGCTTATCCCAGATAATGGCTTGAGGTCAGTTTCACTCCGCCACTATTTAGGTCTAAATGACAAAACAAACCTGTTCCAGGCTCTACTATCTGTACAAGCCACCTAACTGCAGGTTACAATGATGCAAAGAAGCTGTTTTGGTGTGTTTCTTCTTCTTTTTGCATTTTTGACCTTCAGGATTAAATTCTTTTTTTTGTTGCTACAGCAATAAAACATTGCTATGTGGGGAGGCAGGAGCAGTATGTAGGTTTCAAACATGGTTCCCTGTAAATCCCTCAGAGACGGGGCTGTAGTCAACAGCAGCAGCATTCCTTGCAGTAGCCAAGCAGCACTGATACACGAGGGAACACATCCTGGAAAAATAAGTGATGTGCTTTCTTATTTTAAACTTGTACCTGCCTCTTTGTTTCGCCCACGGAGAGAAAAAATGTCAAGAACAGGGGCAAGGTTAGCACACAAATTCTCTCCAGAGGTCTGAGCTATTGACAGTGAGTTATACAGTCGGTTAAGATGAGTCAGAGCTTTGAAGACTAAAAGATTAAAAATGCCTCTGTGTGTTTGCCTGCATGGCTATCGTGCGTCATTTCCACCAAATGTGTGGCTGGGCTGTGAGTTGTTTGAGTTGTGGAGAGCAGTGGTACACACTGATACAATAAAACGTGATTAAGAGCTGATATAGCCCGTATCCAGCTCTTTTCAGATCTTTCTCTATTTCTCTTCCAATCAGTAAATTGTGTGTAGAGATATTTGTCCTTTACAAACAGCTAACAGACAAGAGAACCCACTGTTTATCTGTTCATCCTCACACTATCTCTTAGGGCCCAACTACCACTGACAGATGTGTTTTATAGCCCATGTTCTGTGTTTTTTGTGAGAGGAAATGACTGGTCTTGTAATCCAGACAATAGGCACACTCGCCAACCCTTTTCATGCCGTTTTGAATCTTGTTAAATGGACTCGTTACATGTCTAATTAAAAAAAGATACAACTGATTATGTAACACTTTTCTTTGCACTGCCATAGGACTTCGATAGAGCATTATCTAGACGTAGCCACAACTCCTGACTTGAACAATGTGACAAAAAAATGAATTTCAGTGGTTTGAATTTTGTTGTTTTCCAAAGTTTTTTGGAGTTCTGCCTGCCTTCACGTGTTTTTCTTGGATTTTTTGGAAGCCACTTTGTAGTTCTTGGCAGAGTGCACAGGTAGAAGGTTATACAAAGAGGCACACCTGCTACACATCCTTCAAGAGTTTGTATATATTCTTTAACATTTTCAGCCTGGGATTGAAGAAATGTAGTCTCACCGAGGGATTCCAGCTCAGTTACTGTTATTCTTGTATGTGGCTGAACATTATTAGCAGCCATGCCCTATTTCTGACCTTGATCCATAGCATCAACCTCTGAAAGGGCCAAACACTATTCCTCTGTGGGGACCCAGCATGCTTGTTTCTACAGCCTTCCTACAGCTTTGTGAGGTGAAGCTCTGCTGCTCAGCAGAAGATAACCCCAACTGTCCCTTGTTCTACTTACTTATTTACCATTATGTGAATCCAAATCTTTTTTTTTTAGCAAGTAACAATGCTTAGCTTGTTTCTAAGTATGAGCTCTTAATTTGCAACCAAGTTTTCAGGGGCTAGGATTCACATTTTCCCATTAAATTATACTGAAATTGTCGATAACTAAAGTGAAAAAAGTTCTGGCATTGAAGTAAAGCAAGATGTTTAGTAAAGTGGATAATGGATACCAGTAATCGGCGCTTGTTTCTTCCAAGTCTCTGCCCATTTTGGCAGGGTCCAGTCAATGTTCTGGAGTTTGTTTCCATTCCAACACTTATATATCTGCTTCATCAAACACAGAAAGTGTATCCTGAGTTTATGAATCCATCAGTCACTAGTGGATTACAAAAAAATATCCAGCTTCCTGCCCAGCTGTAGCTGAGATTTTGAAAGTCTGTATCAACCGCCTCATCACATCCATTTGAAATTGACCGTCTGCCAGCTGCTCCCATTGAGTGTGATTGAGTCTGGAACACTGAAAGAAGCTGTGTTGTGGGAGGCCGCTTGTTTGGCAGATCCCACTGTGGAAACACTGAGAAACAGAAACCACAGCCTGCTGACTACCGTCTGACCTCTGCTTCCTATTTAGTTCCCTGCCCCACTACCTCTCCTCTTCCTAAACAAAAGCAGGATGCAAATGTTTGAATGTTTTTCTACTTCTTACTTTGGGTAAGATTTTTGCCACATTAATAAGAACATTTGTAGTTCAGTATTTGACCTGGTCTTGTGGCTCTTTTGTCACTTCCTCCGTGGTCTCTTTTGAGGCAAAAGTAGAAGCAGAACAGTTATTGCTCTGCTTCTGAATATTGTTTAAGCATACTTATGCTATGAGGCAGCTATACTTTCTTGTTATACAGCTCTTCTTTATCATACTTTGTCTTTTTTAAGGATTATCCTTTCCATTTCAATGCATGCCTCATATACACTGAGTGCAGCAGCTTACTTATTCTGTTATTTTAATATTCAAGATCCAAGATAGCTGATCTGTTGTAGATGGAGCTAACTTTGGACCTGCGGATGAAGGATAAGGAATCACAACAGGGTTTTCTGAAGTGAATGTGAGACACTTGTCTTGGGCTTGTATTGACAACATTCCTGTCTGAGAGAACGGCGTCAAGCCAATTTGCCTTCCCGTTCTGAGACGTTTTACAAGAATGAAGCCGGGCTGGAAATGACACATGCAAAACTCTTTCTTGTTGTGATTGTTCAGTCCTGGTGTGCACTCAAAGTATCAGAATTACCTCTGTGAATGTTATAGGAATATACAGTCTATTGCAAGTTTGTGCAGTAACTGATCTTCCAGTAAAGGCACACACAATATAGCAGTGTGCACCTGGAGGCCAAGCAGTGTGATTGGGCAACATATGGTTAACCCAAGTGGGAGTACCTGAGCATAGTTTGTGTGCATGCATGTAGTTCCCTGAGGCATAAGTGGTTTGATTTACTCATTTCTTATAGTAGTACAAGTTGTGCAAACTGCACAAGGTGATGATAACATACATGCAAACATAATAACATTTGTTGTTGGAAAGCAACACAAGACAGCGGTGGGAGTGCAATTATTTGGATTTGGACTCTTTTACTCCAATGTATCCTTTTTACTCAATTGCTGACTTACTCAATTCATGAATCACTTCTTTGCCTACTTATCAGTTGTTCATTCACTCCTTTGCTCGCTCAATTACTTTTCTCTCACTCCAAATTTCACATGTAGCCGTTTTTGGTCAGCAATTCTGAGTTTGCTACTTGTGTAAACGCTTACTCAAATGTTTCTTGTCAGTCTCTCGCTTCCAGGAAACGATCTCAGTCATTTGCATGCTCACTCAGTCATTCACCCAACACTTGATCACTTGTTGGCTTGTTCGGTCAACTCCTTTGCTGACAAGTTTGAAAAGAATGCGGAGCGCTCACCTCTGGAATGCTGGGAATGTGACAGCTGGATTCCCTGAACTTCCTGCGTGCTTCGGCAGCACAAACGCATCGAACAATGAATGTGGAATCCAAACATGTTGGGCCATTCATGACAGAGGAAAGCTGCTTACTCTGAGAAAAGGCTGAAAAGGCCTCACAAACTTCACACCTGCGTGCCTGTATGCATATTATTAGAAATAATACTGTATCTTTATATGATGTCTTTTTAAATATACTTTATATTGAACCTTATGATTCAGATTGAGAAATTTCATAGTGACTCTTGAATGCTCTCTGTTATAGCGAGTGTGTGTGGGCTTTTATGTGACTGTTATAGGGAGAGAGACTTGCACGATGTGGTCAGAAGTTAAGATAGAGCTGTATTTAATGTAAAACCTATGGCTGGGACATACATGACGTCACTAAAGCTACACTATTGTTAACATTAAGTGATCTTACATTTATCTTTTCGCTTATGTTTTTGTAGCTATGGCGAGGTTAGATGGCTTAGCCTTGAACATATATACCTTTCTGAGCATCGCTGTTTGTGTAGGTGCACTTCCTTTACCGTAAGCAGTTGTGAAAACATTGCATAACAATTCAGTGATAGTGATTATAAGAGTTAGAACAAAGCTACAAATAAGACTCGCAGAACACTAAGCCCCAGTAGGAAGTAACATAGTAATGAATTTGGTACATGTAAGAGTTACATTTATCTGCAACTATTCTGATATTAGATAAAATGTTTTGGCTTTTTTTTTAAAAAAAAAGAAAGAAAAAATGCCTTTCACTAATTGTTTATGCATATGGTTAACTAACAATGCAACTAACAGTTATTATATATTACAATTATTATGTTTTCTTGATGGAAGTCCACAATAGAGAAAAGAAAATCAAGTAATGAATAAATAAATAATATATAACACCCCATTCATAAATTAGCAGTTACTTGTACCGACTCTTGTATAGCAACATATTAGCCTTAGATAACTAGTATAATGACAAACTTGGTTTGCAGTCATATTCCAACAAGGGCGTTTGGAGAGTCCATGATGCCTGTCATGCTCTTGATTACAGACCTGACAAATGAACTGTACCAGTTGGATTAGCTTGATTTAGCATTAGCATTAGATTAACTCTGAATAAAGTATCATTTATATGTTGTTCTATATATAGCATTTTTGTTTTAAAGTTATATAACTCTCTTGGCTGATGTTTAACTACTGTATGCTGCACAGTGCTGGCCTACCCTTTGACACAGTCAATATTTATCACACATTTCTATCAGATCAAGTCATAGGCGCTCATTCCAGTCTTATCAGACAGTTGCACAGTTAGTACTATAGCCAAGCCCAGTTTGTGCAAATGTCCATCATCCACAGTGTGCCAAAAAAAACATATCATCACTTTCCTGCAACACTCAACTTTTCAGAGTATACCCGGCCCTGGCATTAATTCATTTAAGCATGTAATGTCTAATTCGTATGCAAATTTGCTAACTTCTAAAAACTATGCAAATGTCTCTCCTTTAATTGGTTTCTTGGGACTTTTGCCCAAACATGGCTCTAAATGTATTTCCTCTTTTTCAACTTAATTGTAGCAAGAAACTGCTGACCTAAGCTCAATGAGTTCGATGACTTTTTGCATGCGTTTTGAGGTGTATGGATTCATATTTCTTATGAATTTTCAGTTTTAAACATATAACGTCAAATCATAATGAAAGTGATGTTGTGACACGCTCCATCTAATTTAAAATCTGGGCCAATTTCCACCCTTCTGTTGTCTGTTTTTAAGCACTCCAAGGTCCGGGTACCCGCCCAGTCCAATTCACTGATAAGGGTCAGATCAGCCTCAATGGGCTGATTCACAGTGTGTGTGTACAGGAGGAGGATGAGTGGGGCTGTGCTTCATGAGAGGAGGTCCATTGACTCAGCAACTGTGAGCAGACAGAGCAGTTAAGTAGACATGTCAGGGGAACAGATGGAGACAGATTGATCTCTCCATATGGAAACAACTTCCACACACATATCCTTTGAGACGGTTAAAGTGAGGTTAGGTTTTAGTGATGTCAGTGATCACTTACCGTATCTACCATCGACAGAAAAATGAAGATGACTGTGCATGGCGGCATCTGATATATGTGGTAATGTGATTTAGTACTTAAGTGTTTGTCCTGTGGCAAATTCTTATATGCATTTGCCTTCAGATATGTATCCTCATAATACTGTGCATTGTTATGCCGACATTGCTAGATCACATGCTTATAGTTAAGACTCATCAAACCAGGGTTATTGAATTTTACTTGTTTACAAAAAAGTAAACATCGGTTCCACTAAATTATCTCACAACCTACCAGATCATCAGATTATCCTGTTTAGGAGATTTGACTTTGAATTTAAAAATAACAAGTAGCTCCACTTAAATATTAGTTGCTCTACAAAAGCTGCTAGGTTAGCTGCGTGTAGGTTATTTCTTATTCCAGCAGTTTGATTCTTTACAGTTGTCCAACTTATTTTAGTGTTTACTCCCAAACTATTTTAATCTGCTGACCTTTTTTTAGTTTACAGTTTAAGTTTGATTTGGTTGGAGCAACTATGCAGCTGATGGCTTGCGGTCTTACTGTTGAATTGTATGCTGAACACTCCTTTCTTCGCTTGAATCACTTTCTCTGCTTTTCTGTCTGCGAGTGTCCGCACAGGTGTTCATTTTTGACGATAGTTTTGAGCCGGCTTTCCACCGTGATTTCTTTTAGTGGTGTGCTGAACATCGTAGTCTCGGTAATTAACGGGAAACAGAGGCTATGTTTTTGTCATTTCTTTTTCAAAAACAAAAACAAAGACCAATCCAATGCTATATACTGGCCATACTGTTTCTCATCCCACTTCCCAGTGAGAATTGCGTATCTACTTGGAACACACGCTTTTATTCTGTAATCTTGTAGAGGATTTTAGAGTGAAACTATAAGAGCAAGTATCGTCAGTCCCTGCAGTTGGTCTTCTGTGTAAATGTTAGTGTGTGTTTGATCTAGTTCTTCCATTTGCTTCAAATGCTTCTGGTTTTGAATTTCTCTGTCTTGTCTTGATGCTGCTCGCACCAAGGCTTGATGCACCGTTTGTTTTTCACGGGGGTGGTCTGGACTCCATTAGCCTTTTTTTTTTTTTTTTTTTTTTCATTTGTCTGGTTTTCAAGGCAGAAACTATATTTGTCGAACGGCTGTGAACGTCTCAAGTGCCCAGAGTTGAGTGAGTGAGAGAAATGTTTCATTCGCCAGCCTCTGTGGCCTAATCTGCACTTGGTGAGCTCAGTCAAATAGTCTCCTACACAGTAAGTCCACTGTTAACTATAAATTACATTGGGTTATGTCTACACAGATAAGAAGCCATTCACCGGCAGGGATTTGTGTGTGTTTGGTTTATCTGTGTGAGTTTGCTGGAGGTTTGGCTTAAGCGATAACATGATGTGCTGGCTTCCAATGTTGTGCTTCTGCTTGACAGACCATAGTATTTCCTATGCAAACATATTCAAACTACATGTGACTGGTAGCACATGCCCATGTGTTCGTGCATGGCTTATTTTATTGTCTGTAGGTGGGCAACGAGTTTAAGTGTCATCTATTAACGCCTATGCACATGGATGAGGCTGTGTTTATGCTTGTTTTTATATTCTGTTCTATTTATATGAGCAGAGCCACTCTTCCTGCTTCTATGGAAACATTTTAGCATCTGCACTGAGTATAGTTTTAAGGCTTAACTGCTTACAACATAAATGGTGGCTTTTAGGCCTAACAGGAAACCTTAAAAAAGTGATTTCTGTTTTTCATCTAACCAAGAAAAATGAAGCATGCATACGAGTTCCCTTTCTTTAGTGTTTAGTGGTGGTTAAATTTCGCTGATGTTTGTAATGCTCTCACCAGAGAAACCGTGCATTCCAGGTTTACCTTGTCCTACATGACCCTGGGGGCTGCAGAAACATCTGAGGCTCGCATGAAACCAAACCAAACAAAAACAGAATTAATTCTTCAAGTCCCAAAAGGCTAGCTAAACCTAGCAAGCCCAGCTGTAAGACACTTGGTGCTTTTTGTCTTTGCAGTACTATGTAGTATGCAAACTCCCTGTTTTGGATTTATGGCGCTGCAGTGAGTGTGAGAAGCAGAGCAGAGCTGCCTGTCTGAACAGATTGGTGAAAGAGATCAGCTATCTGTTCCATATCTTGGCTATCTGACAAGCCCGCCTGTGGCTACAAGGCCACGTAGACGACAGCTATGCGCAGGCCAAGTGGGTGCGTGCATCAGCTACTTTGATTTGACTCTTGTTGGGAACCAGAACTGCTGTATTCATTTACACGCTTCTTCATTTCTTCGTTCGCACATTTCTGCTTGTGTGCCTGCCTAAACTTAGCAGCCCACCCTCAGACTTGAGCTCTGTTTGGCATGAACCTGGAGTAACTACGTTCAGCTCAGTACTGCATGTTCAGTCTGTAACATCTGCTGCTTTGAACAGACATAAACTTCTCTGGCTGCTGTGTCCTTCACTGCTCAGGCCTGCAGAGATGGTGAGGGGTAACGGGAAAGAGGTTAGAGAGGCCGAAGCATGAAAGACAAATGAGTTTAAAACTGCAGGTGATGAAACGCTAAGTAGCGAGTGTTGAACTCTTAAAACTTAAAGCGGAATAATCAAGATTAACTATGGAATAATGTTTACAGCTGAGTAAATGAAAGCATTTAACAGAGGTGCAGAATGTACTCTTGTCAAGCAAAGGAAATGATAGATGGATGCTAAATGAGTTGGTAATGAGAGGGAGCAGGAGGGAGTGCAAAACACTTCTGAAATAATTTTTAAGGGCGTTAAGATGTGTTTGAAATTTGTGAAACCTAACAGCACATTTGGACAAGACGTAGGGTATAATTAGTACAGATGAAACGAATCAAAGCATGACTTGTAGCTTTTATTATATTCAATAATCTAATTTCACTGTGTGTCAAAGGTGAGTAGTGAAGCTGATATTGATGGGCTGCATCACTTTTCAAGTAGTTATATGAATTTTTTTTCACTTTTGCAATGTAACCTTTAGCCAAAACAACAAAATTGTTGAATGAGACGCACTGAGAACAGTGATTTCTACCGTTTTGGCCAGTGAAGATGTTGAAGATGATCATGCAGTGAAGAAACAACAGAGTAGGCTTAAAGTCTGTGTAAAATAAGAATAGATATGTGTTCAGTCAAGCAGCAATTTGCAAGCGACTGAAACGTGTCAGATGTGTCAACTTTGAAACACTCTGAGCGAGATTAATTAATCTCTATATCTCTGCTCGGGGTGCAGGAGTATGCTCAGGGTCGCCTTAGTGTGTCATCGAGCCACCCTTTAGGACCGCCCAAAAAAACCTGGACCCAATGCTGGTGGAAAACGTTTAAAGTCTTTTCACGTGTTTTCAGCGACTATTTATCAACACATTTAATGTATTTTGAAAGAAATCTCAGCCTTTACACAGACTTTAAAATGTAACTGTGCACCTTCTTTAAGTTCATTGCAGACGAAAAAAAAAAACCCGTCCTATGCCTACTTCATTCATTTCAGCATAAAACTGCAGCTAAGATTACATAAAGGGTCAGATTTTCCATTTCTGTGTGTGGCAGTGTTTTTGTGCGTATGTGTGTGGCTGTTTGGTTTGGCTGGTGGAGAGAGGGCAGCTGGTGTGGTGCTTTCTGGGCCAGACTTGCTCTTCACCCTCTTTTCTAGTAGGAGTAAAAGGAGGAGCAGACCTTCCCATTACAAAGTCAGAAATTATAGTACAGCACATGCAAAGTGACAGTCTGAACTTTTTCTTTTTTTTTTTTTTTGGGTTGGTAGAAATTTGCCATTCTGCACCGTTGGCATCGTTCCCAGGAGGGAAGTAGTGATTCATCAAGTGTTCATACCCTCTATTCACATCAATTTGGACTATTCATTTTCTGTTTAGCCGTGTCGAGGGTTGTTATTTTCCTCAGCTCGACATGTTTTGCTGGTGACCTCACAAACATATACTGTAAATGTAGTCCTCCAGCTCAGTCAAGTTGAGCTCTTTTCTAGTCATGACTGACGCCTCCCCCCTCGTCTCTCCCTTCTTCCCTCCTTCTCGCTGTTTCCATAACCCACTCCACCACCAGCACCACGACTGTCGTCACTGGGCTTTTTATGAACCTTCGTTTTCAGTGCGGAAACTCTCAGGATCCAGGAGCCGAACTTGTTTTCAGCCCTTTCTGCTTAGCACACATTGGTCAGTGAATGATTGGCCGAACGATCAGATGCATGTGTTTTAATTCTGCAGGGTCACATTTTGATGAAAGCTTTTTGTGCAAGCAGTTTCAAGGCCGTCTCTTCGACCTGGGTTTATTCCTGAAAATGATTGTTGAGTGGAAAAGAAGCTGAGCCGTGAGCCAGAAGAGGGGGATTTAAGATTTAAGTGCTACCAGTGTACTTGAAACCTCACACTGATACTGACAGTGATAAGGCCATGCCGCACAGCGGAGCAGGGGATTGTCAGGGAGCTTCTTCTGTGGATAATAATCCTGTCAGGAGTTATCATACCAGGGGATATCATAGCTGACCTTGATGCCCCTTGTAGGTTTAAAGCATTAAGGCTTTAGGAATATTAACATTACATCAGGCCAGATGTTAAGCTTTCACTTGATCCTTTAAATGTCTTGTACTGTGATGCATATTTTCTTTTTATTTGATTCCAACATGTTTTATCAAGAATAGCTTACAAAGGAGAGGCATTACAGCAGCAACAGATGTTTCCTTATTGATACACTTATATAAATTTCACAATTTGAAACACTGAAATTGCAATTTCAACAAAATAAAGTGCTCCAAAATCTAACCAAATCATCTCATCGTTGGGGAAAACCTGGTGGTGTTCAGTAAGAAGGTTTTACCATAGCAGCTAACACCTGTAGGTGGTGGGACATAAAGCACGCGAGCCTAATTTGTTATTGATGTCGGTATCATCGTGGTATTGGTGGACTACAGGCCCTTCAACCGCTTGTCATGACTTCCCTTTAAATGACAAGCACAGATATCTACTTAAGCCCACTCCCCATCTAATTCCATCAAGTTGCCGGCTCGCTTGGGTTGATGGTACAGTACAAGAGCACTCATGTTGAATTACAATCTCATACAGCCTCTGACAATCTGACGCTTCTGTTCTCTGTGTTGCAGTCCCCGTGTCCGTGCCTGGAAATGAAACAGAGCATCTCCATCTCTGTGCAGATGTGTAACACGGTGGCTTACCACACTGCAGTTTATAGAGTGGAGATGATCTGTTTTTAAACAGAGCGTGTATTGCAGCTATGGTATAGTGGTAACTTCATTGGTATCCTGCAGAGACTCTTTAGGCAGCTTATAATTACTGATGCATTTCTCTTAGCAACTTTTAATCCTCATGTTGGGTGAAACTTTATTTTATTTTATGTTTTTTCAGATACAGATCACAAGATAGAATGTTCTCCACACTGTACACTAAAGCATTTTAGTCTCTGACTTTTACTCCTGTTCTGCTATATCCCAGCGCCATATTGACACAGAGACTCTGCGAGTCGGTAGTCTATGTAATGTAAATGTTAAAGGCTGGTTATGCAGGCAGGATGTTAGCCAAGCTGTTTGTTCTGCTGGTTTCAATGGACTTGTTGTATCGTCTGTCCACAATATCCTCTTTGTGTCAGTGACAGACTCGACTGACATACTGTACATTCTGGTGGAGGTGGGCGTAGGCCGAAGGGGGGGGGATTGAACTCTCTCTACAAAGGCAGGCTCAGCTGGAGACAGACCTGGTTCCTCCTGAAAAGTCACAAAGATTCAGTGAAAGGATGTTGAACTCTGCAACATGTTTTGAATGTTCTTCTTGCCGTCACAAGGTCGGGGGGGCCACCATATGTATATACCGTACATATGAGTTCAAATCTGCAAATGAAAGCGGTGACAACATGTATAAAATTTGACGTCTGTGCTTTTTTTTTTTTAGTCCGTAAAGGATTTTAGTGCCGTCAGGAACATTAAAAATAACCTGGTACATAAAACTCCACTCAAACTACAACCAACTAAAAATCCGAGCCTCCAGAGAATGGAATCTGACACAACAGTAGGCTGTTTTCTTACTCATGTAGGAGTGCCTGAACATATCACGAATTCAGTGTTAATAGGCCTCCCCTTGATGGAAAAAGGGAGAAATGTCGTGGGTGGGACAACAACCTCTGTACTGCAACAACTTGCTTTTGTGTGACTAGTGCTGCGTCTGTGCTGCCGCAGCTTGTTTATGTATGAGTAACAGGCATACTTTAGCAGGGCTGCATGTCAAAAATGGTAGTATCCTGTCAGGGTTAGGGGGTGTGAAAAAAAACAAGCGTACAAACATCTACTGTTACTGTAAAACGTTGATAAAATAGCATCACCAAATTGAGATGGTTAGATTCAAGGTCTGTGGTGGAGTCACATGACAGCTGTGAGACTGCTGTCTGCAAACTGGTTTCACATCATTTTCCTACTGCAGTAAACAAAAATGTCAGGAAACCTTTTTTAAGGTGCTCAAGCTGTCTTGCGTAGCTGCTGTCTTCATGGTAAATGTAACTAATCCTGTTTAGACTACTTAAATATGACAGCAGGGAGATATACAGTTTGTGTTGGATCAAGTCTCATTTAAATAATGAGAGCGATGTTCCTGCCAGGAGGTGGCAGCAGCAGCACTGTCTACCTGAGTCACACACATGCCGTCTGTCAGCACACACACACACACACACACACCAGGATGAGCACAGCAAGCATCACCGATCCAGCTCCATTTGTCTTACTTTTAGTTTGACAGCCACACTTCTGAGGATGAGATTAGACTCGATTTTTTCGATATTTCTGCAGCTAGTTGCAGGACTTGCATCTTCAGGGAGTGGACGTTTTAGTCATTTAGAAAAACAGACGTTTTCTTTCAACTGAAAAATGTTTTAATCTGGTTTGAATTTTGCTCATGTGCTGCGAGGCCACGTGCAACTTCTAATAAAACATGTAAATGTGAGGACTGCTGCAACAAATGTAACATGGGGTCTTTGGTTTTATACTGTCAGTAAAATAACACGACTATACACAGAAATATTTAAATATCTCTAGTATTCTGAACTAGATTCTAATCCAGAGAAACATGGCATCATTTAAGCATGTCAGCACCCTCAATTACAATTAAAACCTCTGAAAACCGGCGTGTGTAATTTAAAAACTGAGTGCATTTCATCCAAACTTTTTCTGTTGTTTGATTTTGACCATATGAGACAGATCTAAATCAAACGCCTCAGCCGGTGATGGGTTAATGAACGTCTCTCCTGAGGTTATGACGTCCTAATCACAGATGGGGTCATCAGGCTGCCACATGAGCCTCCAGGGAGGACAGGCCAAAGGTCAGAAGTCACTGGAGGAGATTGCTCTGCGGACCTGTGCTCTCTTGAGGGAGGACAACGAGACAACAATTCGTGGCGCGTGGGCATGAAGCTAATGACGCGAAGGACTTGGCTTTCGTAGTTGCACATGTAAACATATATCAAACCAGGAGTGTCGGGGATGTCGTGTCCACTAATGTGTGTGTTGTTTAGACAAAGCAAACCTAGTAAACGTGATGCAGTGGGATTCACTTGGAACTACTGTCTGTGGAGAAAAGCGTCTAAACTTGAATCCTGTGCATATTTAACAACAAAAACAACATTGTGTGTTTGTGCAAATTTTATTACATCGCGGTTAGGTTTTCCGTGTGGGCTGGGAATGGGGGCATCACTGCATAATAGATATCTGAATTGACGCCGCTACATAAAAATCTGGGGATCGTTTCCCCGAGTGTAGGCCACCAAAAACCAGACCGCAGCCACCACACCCACAGTTCCAAATCCAAGCAATGTATACATGTACTGAGGGCACAAGGAGAGGGAGATTGGCGTGGGCTGCGTGGTGATCACATTACCGTCCTCTCTCTGCAGACCACTGATTGAAACAACAAAGCAGAGATCCCCTCCTCGGACATCCTGCTTTCTGTCTGTCTGGGCCTATTGATGACCTGCTTTACACTAATCAATACATGACAGGGACAGTTGGCTTCACGGATGTGTGCAGTAGTAGCAGTAGTACACGCACTATGTGTTGTTTAAGGGTGGTGCAGCAGAATAAATGTATTTGCCGCTGTGCAGGTTATCAGAAGATGCTTTGGCGCTGTTGTTGTTTAATATGAGGAACATGGCCAAGATCAACATCGAGGCATGAGTCAAAAGTTGCTTCAGTCAAATCTACATCTAAAATTCAGAATCTATGAATATGCAAATCACTTTGGTTTCAAAGATTTGACCACAGGACGACAAGATGTCACTAAAAAGTCCTTTCTCAGTGTATGTGCACTGGATATTTCAACTTGTTACATCACACTTACATTTTGGGCCACGATTGGCTCCCAAACTAGGTGTGATGACACAAAATTCTGCTTGTACATACATGTCTTGAACTGAGCTTTAGGGTGAGCACAGAGAAACCTTCTCCCTGCAGTAGATGAATGTAAAAAAAAAAACTCTGCACATAAATTATTGTGCACAGAGAAGGTCAAACATCCAAGTGAAGCAAAACAGATTTTGTGTAGATCTGTGTGAGTTGAATCATGCAGAGTATTTAATGTAACACACTAACAAGCAGGGAGAGGCAGCTACTGAGGGGCTTGTCTCGCCTAATCTGAGCCCCCACGCTAGCTAGTCGCCTCAGGCCTCTGTGTTCCGACATACACACACTTACTGTACATACACGTGCACATACACACATGCATGCTCAGCAACATGACAGGAATGCTTACTGGAGCAGTTTGTTGTGTTCACTAACCCAGTTAACTGCGATTTAAAGTCAATACAGCTCCACTTCCACTACTCCACTGTGAACCGGGCTTTTCCATGCCTGCCCTCCGCTCGCCGCCTCTGCCTTCGGGATCAGTAAATGGAGGTTACAACTCTTGCTGTGAAGCGGCTGGTCAGGTCACGCTCTCTGTCCTTGAGCGTTTATCTCTTATTTAAATGGCGGAGACAGAGTGGCTGGTCAGCTTGTTGTGCTTTCGTCTTAGAGGGAACTAAGTAGGTTCCTCTTAACAGTTATCAGGATCTATTTAACCTAAAACACCCTTTGTGTGTTGTAGCCTTGTTGTAGCCAGGAATCTCCCTGTGTTCATGACAAATGTAAGATACTTGTAATCTGCTGGTAACCTGTATATTCATTTAGGCACTATAAATGAGTGAATGAATGAAATTATTGGTGACAATTTAGTGCTTAGGTTGTACGGCAGTGTTGCACAAAGGCATGGAACAAACCTAGTAGACTGGTGTTCACCTTTAGCTCTCATCTTGTCCTTCTCTTGTTTCTGTCTTTCTCTCTTGGTATTTCTCTTCATCTGACTGCTTGTCTGTCTCAGGTCACTCCCTTTTTTCTCTCTCCTCCTTCCTTCCTTCCTTCCTTCCTATATCAGACAGAGCCAACAACACATCAGAGGTGTGGTGGTCCATTGCATTAAAGGCTCCCCAGTCCCGAGTGTTCATCTCTGCTCCCGCTGGCTCTCACTGCTTGAGTCAGTTTACCAGTACACACACCTACACACACACCTACACACACACACACACACACACCTACACACACATATCCACAAGCAACTACAGTAAAAAGCATGCTCCTTTCTCTCTCTCTCTGCTATCTTGTTTCTCTTGTATTGCTATTATACTGCTGTAATACCCCCCAATAGTTCCTATGTTTCACTTAGTTGTTGAATTTATATTACATGTTTTCTAATCTAATCTGTTATAGACATGCAATGATTAGTTGATCAAGAGAAAGATAACCTTTATTAATCAGTTCATTGTTAAAGTAAGTGGACTGAACAAAACAACATTTTTCACTATTTTCTGACATTTTAAAGACCAATCGATTAAGCTAGAGAATAATCAGCAGATTAATCAATAACCAAAATGGAGTCAACATACAATTCCTCATTTCTTTCTTAATAAATTGTCTGTATATCTTACTATGTCTTTGAAGGATGTGATTTCTAGTCACGTGCTCTCAAAGTCAACCTGCTTAAGCACTATGTAAACAAAACCTGTAGTGAGGAAATGGTGCTCCAACGAAGGCAACACACTGCAAATATGAATTTGTGCTCCAGGGATTTTCTGATTTATTAGTTTCAGATTAGGCCATCGTAGCTGTCCCAATTTTTTTTGTGCCTTCTTGCTAAACTGCAGCTGTGCTTTGGCTTTATACTAAAGTGGGATGATTGTTAGGAAAAGCATTTTTTTTTTCTTGTTTCAGCTGATTTCAGTTGTATGGGAAATATTAATGCTGGTCCTCTGGGCGCATAGGTAGCTGCACCTGGTGTGTGTCCCATGTACAAAGGCTAAGTCCTAGCTGCAGTGACCTGGCTTTGAGGCAGGCCTATTGTTCTTTGCAGAGTGTCCTCACCTCTCTCTGTCTTTGGCTGTCCTGTGAAGTAAAGGCAAATAGATCGAACAAACAATGTATAACATGTTAGGATTTTGTTCACTTTGGACACAGCTAGGCTAGCTGTTCCCCCCTGTTTCCAGTCTTTGTGCTAAGCTAAGTTAGCCCTCTGCTGGTGGTAGCCTGATATTCACAATACAGGCAAGAAGGTGGTATCAATCCTCCATTTAACATTTGTAAAGAAAGCTGATTTCACCAAATGTCAGACTATTCATTTAACCTGCTGTTTTACTAATATTACTATTATGCATTGCAATAAAAATAGTCCAATATTTCATGTATATACTGTGTAGCATCAGTTAAACTGGAGGAGAAAATTGTGCAGACTGCTTAAGTGAAGTTAAATGTTCATCTCTGTAATGAATTGGCCCGTGTCTATCTGTGTGTGTGAGAGCATGTGTGTGTACATATCCAGTCAGCCGTGCAGTCCACCTGTTGAAAGTAGTTGCCCTGTGGCCTCCCATCGCCACTGTGTTTGTTTGATCCTACAGATGCTTATATGAAGCGGTTCCCTTCACACACACATACTCTGTCAGCCTCTTAATGTTTTGACAGCTGGCCCTGATAGAGCACTATTTTAAGGCCATGGGTGGATATATCTGTGCTTGTCTCGCTGCTGTCATGTGCGTACATAAGTGCTATGCCTGCCTGTCTGGTTTGAGGGTGTCAATTTGATAGGCAGCCTTTTTGCATAGTCCAAGAGGCCCCTGTGGAAGTGTTGCACTAGATGTGATTTACATGGTGCTCAGACATTCCACACACTCTAAACAATGAGCTAATCTTTTAAAATGTTTCACTTTTGAAACACTCAACACACTCTCTTGCGTTTAAATATATGTTTTCAAAGGCAGTAAATGTTGTTTCTGAAATGGCTTCTCCCAGCGGCATGTGTGTATGTCATGTCTTTTATGTCTTACTTCATTGGGGTGACAGTGACATGTTCACTAATAGTGTCTTTCTGTCCTGCAGGACCTGCACACCATCTACTGCCACCTTTACCACATGGACGTCCTCTCTCACCTTAGGGAACATCAGCTAAGGTGAGTCATTTTTCTTTCACTAAAAGCAAAATTCAGTGTCAGGCCACATTCAGACAGGATTTCCATTCATTTGAGTGGGGCGGTCTGGTTTTTGGCTGTGGCGGCGCAGGCCACAGGGATGTCAAAAAACGCAGTCACCTGCGGCGGCGGAAGTTGAGCTGGATCCAATTTTTGGACAAGCGCACAGCCTGACGTCACGCAAACAGGAAAACCCTCCACAGTCAGCCTGAAATGTCACTTAAGGTGAGGCTATCCAGGTCACCTGATCGCCTGATTCTGTCTGAATGCGGCCTTACTCGGAGAGTTTAGATTTTCCGCTGTTAGCGCAACATTGAGTAGAAATTGGTACTTGTGTGATTTGCTGCCCCCAGTTTCAGTGTGCAATACCACTGTCGTAAATATGGATAGTTGTACAGGTACATTTGTTATGATTACATTACTTATGCTCAAAAGCTAGTGAGTTGACAACTTTGCTAAGAGCCATACATCAAGCAAGTGCAACAAGACAAGACAGCTAATATTACTTACTAGTCCAACAACGAGGTGTCTGTCTTTCAGCCTTTTATTTCATAAAGCTCTCGCCAATAAGTCCCAGATTTACTCTTGTCTGGCAGCCTCATGTGTGACTTAGTGATGCTAAGTGTTACCTACTTTATGCAGAAGATCACACTCGGAGCAGAAGTTACATAGTGCTGAACAGGCATAAAGGACGCAGAGTGGGAATGACAGAGACAGCATTCACCTAATTACACATTATCTGTGTAGCATCAAACTGATCTAAAATCTGTTATTTTATGGTAGAAACGTTACATCATGTTGCATTAAAGGAGGTGTGTATCACAGTAAGTTTACCAAATTAACATCAGAGTAGCCTTTAGGCTTACTTTCTGCATGACTTATTAATTAGGCACACCCTGCCCAAACAGGTTTCAGAGTGCTTAGAATTTCTTTTGGCCCCGGCTGGTTTTCCATCCCGGCTTTATCATTCACAGGGTGTTCAGTTCATACCAAGCGTGTTTAAATTGTTCTGCCGTATGTCTGGAATGTTCGACTCTGTTGAGCAGGTGACAACAATGACATTCGAACAAGAATGTTCACATTAAATTGCAGGTCTGAGCCCTCATCCTAACAAACAGTGACGTGAGATTATCATCTCACACCATTTACAAGAAATGATTCCACAGTGGAGGGTTTAGGGACAGATATATACATCTGACAGACAGTTTCTCATGCTTAGTAAAGAATGATGAAATGAACCTCATAGATCTATGTATGCTCTGTCTAATTATCAAGCTGCAGTACTTTAGAGTCCATTTGACTTGTGTTTACAAACCCCTGTTCTCTTGCAATTGGGTTCAATCGACCAAAGACTGAGCAAAATTCTGCCAAAAAAAAGAGAAAATGCACGTTGAGGCTGCAGCCAGAAATTGAGTAGCGGATTACTTTAACACTCTGAGCTGACAGACAGTAATGATGGGGTCTAAAATAGGAGGGCTTGGTGTCTTCTGAGGAAAAGGATGCACATGTGATGGATTGTGAGAGCTGAGAATGTATTAGGGGTGTTTGTTTGGAGAGAAAAAGTTAACTTTTTTTGCCTTTCTGTCTCAGGTCGATGTGCACCTCGGCCAGATATGAGAGACACGAGGCCAACCACATCCTGTTCTTGTAAGTACAACTTCTCACACTGAGCTCTGCTTTACTATGTTCTACTGCTTTACTACTTTCTATTCAAATATCTGCTGAGGAAAGCTTTTTTTATTCAAATATGAGTTTTTTTTTTTTACATTTTTGTCACCAGTTGAAGTTTCACAATATTTCTAAGAATGTAACAGCCACACATCGTAGCAGCCTAGAATAACAAAAGTTTGTCGGTTTTGGCCACTGAGCAGCTGCACTCGAGCAAATGATACCTTGCTCAGGGACACATAGTTGACTTACAAAAAGTGCATTCAAACTCCATAGGAGCAAGAGATAGATTTCATCAGTGCATCTCTTATAGTGAAACAACTGTAAGCATGTTCAGTGCTATAGTACACATGGGACTTTGAGGTGTAATCTGCAAATGGAGGTTTTGCATGACTAGTCAGAGCCTTGCCATGAAGTCGGCACTTATAAATTGTGCAATTTGTTTGTTTTTTTTAAACCGTCTCAATATCAAAATAAGCTATATCCGGCTGTGATCCAGCCTTTCTTGCAGTCATTTTATTGTTGATTTTGGTCTTTTAGTGGGATTTGTTCATATTCAGAACAATATCACCAGATTTGTCCTTTAAGATTATTTTAAACAGACTAAAGCCTGAACGAGAAAATATTACAAGGAACAAACATAGGTGCTACTACTTACATACCTTTAAACTACCCAGTAAAACCTGAAGCTGGAGCTTCTGCTGAAAGTGTTTTTGCATTCGATTTTTTTCTTTTTTCTTCCTGAGGCCCACTCCACTTTTAAGATACCATTGCCCGGATGAGATCACTGATCAAGAGCTGACGGTGTTGTCGACAGATCCCCTGATAGCCCGTCTGCCTTCCTTTCTGCCTGTCTGTCGGGGCGTGTGAATAAATGGATACTAAGATGGATGTGTCAGATGGTGAAAATAAGTCATTTTAGCATCATACGCAGGAAAACTAGGCAAGGGGAAGACTGATTAGGAGGAGAGAAGAGGAATGAGAGATGAGCAAGAGGCTGCTGAAAGAGGGAGAGAGTAGTTGATAAGATGAGAGGAGAAGGGAGGAAGTGGCTGCAAATGAGAGATGTAAGGAGGTATATTAAAAGAGAACACACAAGGGGAGAGGAGAGGACTGCAGAGGAGGAGAGAAAACAAGAGGCGGATATGCTAAAGAGGAATAAGGAGGAAAGGATAGCAACGCAGAAAGGGAGGAGAGACAAAATGAAGTGAGGAGAGGAATGAGGAATTTGGAGTAAGGTAGAAGAGGGAGGGCAGCTGAGATGTGGAGGAAGTGGGAAACAGAGGGAGGACAGAGACAGATGAAAGGATCAGAGAGAGGCTTCACTTGCTGCTGATGTATTATCATGCTCGCTAGAATCACATTAGACACTCGGTGGTTTAATCTGCCATCAAATAAACACACATACACACACAAAATCTCCCTCTCCAATACTCTCTCCTGTCTCACTACCAAGGGGCTAGTCTTAAGTACCTTAACCCAGAACAAAGAGCCTGCCATGTCCAATTAGTCAGCTGCTACACGCACACACACACACATGCACACACACGCACACACACACACACACACACACTGCAGACAGCAGATGAAAGCAATCAAGTTCTCTCCAATGAAACCATAATAGTAGTTAATGATGGCCTCACTTAAACCCCAACAATGCAACAAGAAACTCATCTTTTTTCTTCTTATTTCCAACATGTTTATGTTGAGCCTGCACTTACTACACAGCATCCAATGGTAAAGAACACTAAAAGCAACAAAAAGATGAATGAACGTTAAAAAAGTATACACTGCACTGCAACTGTAGATCATTTTCAATTCTGTGCAATGTGTCGGTTTAATTTTGGAATTAATTTCTTAATCTATGAAATGTCCCCTTGTGATTTCCTAGCGCCAAATGTTCTGAGTTTGTCAGACCAAAGTAGAAAGTGTTATTAACCACCCAGACAGATTTGAATAGTTAAAAATATTAACAAGTTTATAAAATTAGGTGTCAAAATCGGGTAAAAATGATCAGCACCAGGACTGTGGGGGCGTGTCTGCAGTCAAGCATCAATTTTGAAGCGACTGAAACGTGTCACATGAGTTCAGAAAATGACATGACTAACTTTGAAACACTGAGCGAGATGAATTAATCTGTCTGCTAGGGGTGCAGGGGTATGCTCAGGGCGGCCTCAGTGTGTCATCGAGCCACCCTTTAGGACCGCCCAAAAAATCCTGGACGGAAAACAGTTTGAACCTCTAACTCCACATTTCAGTAATATGACGTTCAAAGTCTTTTCACGTGTTTTCAGCAACTATTTTCCAACATATTTAATGTATTTTGAAAGAAATCTCAGAATTGCCTTTAGACAGACTTTAAATTGCAAAAAGCTTCTTATTTTTCAGAAACTGGAACAAGTGAGTGTTTGACATTGCTGCTTGATAAATGATCAGTTGATTGACTTTCTGTTAATACTAGACATGAGCGAGTTTAGCCAGCTCACATTTTGTTTGTTTTTGCTTGTTAGGCCATAGTTGGTCATATTTGCGGCTTTTTTTTCTCTGCACTTCTAAGAAATCACTTTTTAAAACTGTGTCCAGCACTATAACATCCTTTCTGGTTTTCTGTAGATGAAACATGAGCTTCTGCAAATATCCTCTTTTTCCTTGTTTTTTTTTTTTTTTTAAACCACAGTGGCCATTATTGCTTCTTGTGTGTAGTACAAACAGTTCAGTTCCTGACATACAAAAAATATAAAGTTTATCATCTTGTGCAGCATGTATTTTTCAGGCAAGACTTTCCCAACATTGAGTATTTACGAAGGTTTTTGAACTACATAGATGCTGAATCAACACACCAACACTACTGAAATACAGTATTTATCATACAATCACACTTAAATGCATAAAGTGATAAGTTGCACAAGAAAATCTGATATTGCCGTCACAGCTCCCAAACCAATTATGGAAATGTTCAGGCTCGTTTTTTTTCTCCATTCAGTTTTCAGTCCCAGTGTGGATACGTGTGAGTTTCATCTTTATAAAATCTGATTTAGGGAATAAGATTTAAAAATTGCTCAGAAATACCCAGTGAAAGGAAAAATAACTAAGACCCGTCAGGCCACTTTCACTCTCTCTGCCTTCAAATCAACAGCAGATTCACACCTGAGATTCTGTGAGTTTATCGTATCATGTTACCCTCTGCTAGAAAACTTGGTTAAACCTAAGTTTTCAAAAATGGTATCATATATCAAACAAGAACAATGTGAATAAATGCTATACCAAGAGAGAGAGTCTGCAGCATTATAATTTAATTGATTATTTTCTAATAGGAATTGGGTGAATACACCTTACTGATTTAATGATCAGATTGAACAATGTGTGGCTCTGTTTTAAATTTTATTTTTCTTTACATGACCTGTGGTGATCCTGCAGAGCCAGGCTGTATTTAAGTAATTAATCATGGAAGAGAGATGACACCAGTTTTCTGAACTGCAGCATCATTTAAATAACCTGCCTGTATAGCCCTTTTTGTGATGACAGAATTTATTTATAGTTATTTATTTCCTTAAATTAAAATTCCTACTTGGTAGTTGTCCATAGCTGTCCAACTGTGTCACCTTGTAGATAAATAACCTTTGTTTTTTTTTAGGGTGCAGTTAGATGTGAAACCAAATAACCTTCTGCTTTGTCAGGGAAGAAGAGGCAAATACATTACAGTCTTTCCATAAGGTGTTTGCTCTTCCCACCATGGTGCAGCTCTTATCTCCATGCTTCAAACACTCCTCATTTCTCAGTCCATGTTTCCAGTCTGTGTATTCATAACGACATGCACAGATACCGTCTGTTCTCCTCTGACTGACTTCTTCATGTATGATTGCGTCTCAGCTAGCTGATGACTCATTCACCCAGCTTATTATGAAGTCAATTAGACTTACTGTCGGGGTTAATAGATAACATGTGCACATGAAATAACATGGGCAGTCACATAGCTGATGTTTTGAATTTGTTTATTTTCAGTTAAAAGAATTTCATGTTGCAGCTTGCTGTGAATGAATCACTGTTTATTCTAGTCCTTTTAGCATGACTGCCTGCCTTTAATGGATTCTCTCCACCTTGCAGCGATGACTCATTATATCATGGTTCTATAGGACTAGACATCCAAAGAATGCATTTATGCCAATTCAAATGCAGCACTTGGGATTCAAAGCTCGGATATGCACTTCATATTTTCTTCCAGGCATCTCAGTCCTCAGTTCTCTTTGCAGGCATGTTGGGGAAATTGTTTTGCTTGCTTTGTAGCCATTTCAGCCATAAATGTATGTTAAATAAATAAATTAATGTATAAAAACTGTCACCAAGTCGTAAAGCTAGCTCTGAAATGAGGCTGCAGCAGAGATGGTGGAAAAAAAATCAGAGAGAATCAGGGAGATAGCGGGTTCTGTAGGAATTGCATTTTTTACAGATTTAATCTTGAGCACTTCTCTTATGGAAATTGCTCAGGAACAAACCGTATTATCAATATCCCCTTCGAATGTCCTCGGTCAATAGTTTGTGGTTGTAAAAGTTCATGAAGCTGGGATTATCCTTGAGGTCACAATAGATAATTTTATACAGCGAGGTCAAGTTTCAAGAAATGGAATCACTACAATGAAATGACTACTTTGGGGTCTAACATCATCACACATGAATATAATTGGCCTCATTGAGTCTCAGCTTTCCAGCCACACCCAATTAATGCAATTCCAATACTGTATGCAGAAATATTCAAATTTGCTAGGTAACAAATAATTAATTCATTCATTCTTGTTAATGAAATGTAACAAAAGTACAAAAAGGAAATGTTGAAAGTTCACATGGTCCATGGTTTCCTAATGCATTAGATTGTGAGGTGTTAATGAAGCACAGACTGCAGTGTTTCACACCAGTATGTTCTCTTTCTTTGTTCCAGCCCAGACACCATCGCTACCTGTTGGTACATCCTGCTCTCTGGATCGGTCTTCGTCAAGGAGCACATGTACCTGGCAAGGTGCTGGTATGTAATCACCAACACACACACACAAACACAAACTCTCAGACACAAGCACACAACCACATCATGGGGAAGTGAGAAAAGAAGGTGTCAAACATAGTGAGAGGAGTTGGGATTTGTCTGACATTATACATGAATCTGCCCCATCTCACCTTGTCAGATGTTGTGTGTATGTCTATCTTTGCGTGGGTGTGTGTGTGTGTGTGTGTTTTCTGTGTATTCATCTGTAACATGAAAAGGAAGAGGTGTGTCACGGACCTGTAATCCAGGTATGAAAAGGTTATACTGTAAAAGAAAAGTGTGTATACCTGCACATGCAAAAATACACACACTCACACTTGTACATCACACGGTTATATTCTCATTCATAAATATTTAGTTCACTATAATGTTAAGACAAGGACAAGCAGTAAATTTTCACGTTTGAGAAGCCGAAACTATCAAGCGTAAATCACTAAAATGATTAATCGATTATCAAAGGAGCTCTAGACTTTCGCTAGGCACGCTGACTTCCTGAAGTCTTCACTGGTTGCATGGCAACCTCGTGGTGATGACATGACTCCATTGTCCTCAATTTGGAGGGTGTAGTTTTTTGTTTTGGTTTGCTAATCTAACTCAACTATGTCTGCTCCATTATGGGCAAGTATGTGAAAAACAAGCAGGGAAATTTTAATGATTAAATATTAATCAGGCCTCATAATTCATATAGTTGGCTGTATGCCTTGAATGCAGAATATCAGAAAGAAAGCTTGCTGATTGTGGGGATTTAAACGCTTTTTGTAGGCGAGACCTGCTTATCTCGACACTCAAGAATCTTTGTCACATCACTGTTGGTGAGGGAGGAGCTAAATCTAGAACATGATGTGATCTGATAAACCCACATTGAAAGAAAATATCAGGTCCCCCTCCTCAGACCACTCAGAATGCCAAAATAAGCCCATGAATACCTTTTTTAAAACAGAAGTGTTGCACCTGTTTAAATAAAGGAATTGATTGTAAAAAGGAAAACTGTGACAGGATTTGCTTGAGGTCGCCCCTCAGCTCCATGTTTACCTTCTTTCTGTTGTTGTAGTTGGACTGAAACAGGAGCAACACATGCCAGAAATGTAAAGGAGGGGCCAGGTACCTTCTGTTCAGTCATGTCTAAATAGGACCTTCACCTGCTAAAGGGAGTTGGTCATGAATTGAAAATGATGGCTGAAGTATGATCTCACACATGATCATACATTATAATAGAGGGTTACTATCAGCCGATGGAATTTCTGGAAAATGGAATAGTAAATTTAATAAATTCCTTGGGGATCTAAGTGAAAGTCATGGAAAATCATCACTTTTCTATATGAATACAGTACATTTTTCACTTGTTTTAAACACATTCTGGTGTTTTTTGCAATGGAAATGACTGTTAACCCCTTCCATGCATTACTGAGTATAAAAAAAGAAAAGAATCACATATTTTGGGTCATAAAAGATAAAGAATCTCGCAGTTTAAATCCTTGTATGATCCAGGTGGTATATAATAAATTTATTATTATTATTATTTATTACTTCCTGTGATTAGATATTTGCTGGATGAAAAGTAATTGTATAAAGTCGTTCATGTCTAATCTGAAATCTGAAAATCATTCTCTTGATTAATCGAGATGGTTTGTTTGTGAAATATGGTGAAAATAATTAGTGAAAACTAGTAAAAAAAAAATGCCAGCTGCTATTTCTTGAAGCGCTGGGTGACATCTTGATATGTCATATGTAACACTTACCAACATGGTAAGTTTACTATCAGGTAAGACAAAGAGCAGCATCAGATCCTCTCCACTGAAAAAGCAGAGATGGGGAAGGTTAGGCATTTTTGTTTAGAGCATTGTGGTTAACAAAATAGATGTTGATCTGCGTATCACTGTAATAAAACAACAAAAAAACAAGTGTCAGCTAATTTATGTAAATGTAGCAGTGGCAGTTTGAAGACTGACTTTTCACAGGCAGATAAAAGTAGCTGGTGTGATGTTAAGGCAGTTTATCCAACAACAGCAACAACACAAAGCCACAACTGGCTCCCAATTATCAATAACCTCAGGGCAGCTAGCGCTTAATTTGTGTGTGTGTTCATTCCAGTGTGGGTCAGTTGATAACAGAGGGTGAGTGGTGGGGTGGGGGAAGGTTGGTGGCCTGCAAGGGGCTGAAGGGTGTGTATGTGTGTGTCTGTATTTTGGAGTACACGTGGGGGAGCAGGGGGTGGGGGGCTAGGACAGGGTCAAAGAGGGAGCTACTGGGGGGTGTTGTGTGTGTGTGTGTGTGTGTGTGTGTGTGTGTGTGTGTGTGTGTTTGTGTGTGTGTGTGTGTGTGTGTGTGTGTGTGTGTGTGTGTGTGTGTGTGTGTGTGTGTGTGTGTGTGTGTGTGTGTGTGTGTGTGGAATGCGGAACCCCTGGCAGAACAGTGGCTGGCCATGTGTTCCTGAGCAGCCTGTCCGCCTGGAGCCCAGAAGCACATCCAGGCAGGAAATGAGCAGGCTACACACACAGAGGCACACCAACGCACACATTCAGACACACACACACACACACACACCCCTCTGGAGCCGACAGACAGAACAGAACAGAGTAGAGCGGGAGGGAACACACACTCCTCCCTCAGTTAAGACAAACTAAAGGGCTTGACAGTCATCTACTTCTGCTTTCAAAGGAAAACTTTTGGCTTGTTCAAAACAAACACACTTGGATCTAAACCTGGATTACTGGAATATTACACTCCCCCTCTCCTCATTGTGGATAATATGCTGGATATAATTTCACTTACAAAGAATCCAAAGAAGCGGACCCTCAAAATTCCTGTTTCTGGTTAGTGATCTTAAAGTTTTCGCTGATTTGGATGTTTTTAAGTTCGGAGGCTGTCGCTGTAATGTAACCGTGATTGCGGGGCTAATTCGTTCGAGATTTTTCAAAACTCCCTCTCTCTTTCTCCGTGCATTCTTCAACCCAGCGTGCTCCGTTTCCTGCCTGCCATCATTTAACCAACTGGATAGCCAGGAATTCCCCACGGCGCTGTGGCAGGATAGCTTACAACCACTGGGCCCCACAGCTCTGAAAAAACACACAGCTAACTCCTGTGTGTTGTCCATTTTTATCTACTCTGATTATCTTAAAGAGAAACAGACTCCTCTTTCACTTTACAGTAAAACATTAAGTGAGCCTGAAGTGAACTAGGCTCTTGGTTAAAATGTTTGTGCTGACATGATTTAGTTGAGTTTGAGGGCAGTGAAGAGTGACAGAAACAATGAGAGAAAGGGCAAATCATGTGAATGAAATTCTGATCTGGACGCGCTGCAGGAACACATGCTGTGTGCCAGACCAAACTATATGTATCTCCGATGACACTGGTCCTCAAAACTATGGTACGTGTACCACTGTCTGGAAACATGCTGGTAATGTTAGCAGGCTTCTTATTTATAGGTGGTGCTGACTGCTGGTTAATGACCAGTCACCAGGAGTAGATTATACCAGTTGTAGCTAATTATAAGTAACTCCTATAGAGTGAACACCCACAATGTATCTCTACAATGCTCTCTCCAAGCCATTCACTGTATGATGCATCAAGTGAACTTTGTTTTTGTAGTTCAACAGTGTGGCGACTCTTCTCTGGAGAAATTGAACTGTTTTAGCCAATCAAATGAATATTTTGTCATTGCTCATTAACCTTGTCTAATCAGGACTTTTATTATTTGTCAAGTAGTTTGTGAAAAATCTGGTCTAAATGTCAGAGAAGACCAATCAACATTGCGCATCTTCTGCTGCTGCTCCCACTAAAAACTGGCTTCTCATCCACCAACATGTGATCACAGATCTAAACTGAATCTTTGAGTTGTAGTCAATCACAGCTTTAGTTACTTGCACGTGATTTAATGAGAGCCAAGTATGGATTTGAGAGGATTTGGATTTGATTAATCATTATCTAACCCCAAACATGTGCTGTTGTTCATAAATCACCACAAATTTCTCTGAAACTTTTACTTCCTTGAAGCTCCACTTGAAAAACACTGACAACGCGGCTCACTTTCTGTTCCGTCAGGTTTTCTGGGAACTTGCAGCGCAGCAAGAAAGTAAAGATAAGAGCAAGTTAATCTACGTGTGTAATGAATGTACATTCAAGTCAAGTGTGACTAGTTATCTCTCTCTAAGCTACGTGGATACGTTAACTCATCTGCATTGGAGTTAAGCAGCAGCTGGCAGAGGTGCTCTGTAGTGCTCTGATATGCTTAACTGATCACCCTGTTGTTTTGCAAATGAATCGTAATGTTTCTGAATGACCCACTACGTCATTCCTTGGAGTCTGTCTGGCAGTTTTCTGTGTGTGTGGGTGTGTGTGTGTGTGTGTGTGCCTTGGTGGTCTGTCTGTAGAACTGACTACTGGCCAGCTCTTCAGTCTTTTTTAATGCGTGTGTGAGTCAGAGCGGTCAGCGTTAGCCAACCAAACACTAAAACTGAGAGGAAGAACGGCCGAACTGAGAAGTACAATAATCAGTGTGTGTGTGTGTGTGTATCTGTGTTAGAATGTGGTCTGCGGTTTTCTTTCTTTACTGTTGGTCATCATTGCCATGGAAACATAGGTGCCAAACCAGCCAAGATCTCTATTTGGGTTTAAATTTTGACCGAAACTTGCTCAAACATTCTACTGACTCAGATTACACTCAAAGATTGCTGCCTATGTACTGTGCAACATCACGTAGCTTGTCTTTTTGGAAGTGAAGCATTTGCTGTTGGCCAAAATCAAAACTTTCTTGAAGTGCAGAGTTTAGAGCATGTAGACAGTTAGTTTGTAGGATGTTTTGCAGGCTAAGGTTACATTCAAATCAACTATAGCTCTGTGAGAAATAACACAGGCCTCTTGGTAACGTGAACGTCCTATTTCTGTTTCTGTTTAGCTCGCTGTTGTTATGTCGAAAGGTAACATAATTGCCGCTTTGTTGACTTTGTCAGAGTTGCAAAATCCTGTTTTATACTGTTATGAATCCACTATGCAGTGTTTTGGCATCTGAAAAGCTTTCAAACACATGAAACTGGACTTTCTGGATCATGTCTTATCACTACCTGAAGCACCACCGACTGTGTCACTATGCGTGTGTGTGTGTGTGTGTGTGTGTGTGTGTGTGTGTGTGGTTTTTTTTTTCTTATAGTTTCTATCACCTTTACAGAGCCACCCAAGAGGCAACAGCTGTAATCTTATGTGGCATCTTTTCCTGTCAGTGTGTCCAACACATGGTTGCACCTCACTGCCATTATACTCCAATCAGTCTGTAAAGAAAAACAAACGTGTATTCTTGCGTTGAGTTAAATCAGTTGTAAATTATAAAATAAAAAAATCTTAATTACAGAAAAGAATGATTAAAATATTCAAAAACAGAATGCATACACCATGAGGTAACTTGCAAACTCCAACTTAAATATTTGTTGCAGATTCCAAAGCCTACTTTTATATGTACTCTATTCTCATGTCATTTGATTATTTTATATGTACCTGAATTTTATTAATATGACTTTTGCACTCTTGGTCACATCATTGATTTTTACCAGGGTTTGGATACCAACTCAGGGTGTGTGTGTGTGTGTGTGTGTGTGTGGCCTGTGCTGGCTGTCATGGTTTATTGCCCTCGGGTGCTGCAGCTGTCACTGGACCGGGGCTGAACCTGTTCTCCCCTCTGCCAACAACTTGTTTCTGCAGAAAAAAGAGGAGAGAGAAATCATCACCTGCTGAAATCCAGCACAGACAGTTTCAGTGCTGTGGGAAGAGCTATCCAATCTAGCAAAAGATGACTTATTTGGGGGAGAAAAAAAAAAACAGCTCAGCCAACTAAATGATGCTGTGAGAGTCGTAGATCCCTTGAGGTTTTTGTTAAAGGGTCCAAGATGTAATTGTTTCAGTCATTAGAAATAATCTATAGGTGTGGAGATGCCAAAGTAGCGTTGTGGTCTTGATTCTTGAATTACCGTAACAAAGTTTGGCAAAGCAAGTAGTCTCCTTTTGAATTGTCTCAGTAATTTGATCTATTTTGATCTGATTGGATGAGTTGCAGATGTTTTTCTTTTGCTTAAAATGTTGTGTCCTGTTTCTTGTGAACTGGCACTACCTGAATAAACTACTCGGATATTCTAAGGATGTCTGAACATACTGTAGTTATGTTGTGGACATTCACTAACATCATATTTCATCAACCAACTTTCTCAGGTTTACCCATCAAGAAACGTGTTCACATCAAATAAAACTTCTATTAGTTCACGCAGAGATAAACAGTAACTGCTGAAGAACTGGAGTGCAACAAGATCTCATCTCAGATGTGACTCAGGTCTGTTGATCTTTTGTGGAAATGCAGTAGGTCAGAAAAAGAAGCAAACAAGGGATGATACGCCGAGGTTTTTTGTCCACACACGCACATACAAATCATACAGGAGGTACAAATTTTAGTTCTCCTCCAGCTCCTTTATTAATAGCAAACTGTGTGTGTTCAGGGCAGTGAGACAGGTTGTGGGAAGACAATACAGACACCCACACACACATTGAGGAGACAGGCTTGGCAGAGTATGTGCGGTGCTGACAGGGACCATGCGTCTCGCCTCAGTGGAGTGTGGAGAGATCTGTCAGAGTCGGGCTGACCTCCAGGCTAAGGGCTCTCAGAGCAACTCTGAGCCCAGCAGACTGCATTCCTCCCTGGAACACTTAAAGCCATGCCTGGGTGTTCACGTTCTGGTGGGGAGCTGTTGTATAGACAGTATGAATTTTGTTGTATTTATACATTCACTCACCAAGCTTTGTGATGCAGGGCCATACGCTTCTTTTGTTTTTTCAGTTTATAATATTCCAAAAAACCAAAAAAACACCCAATTTCTGTGCTGTGAAACAATTTGGGGAATTTGAACCGGTGGACCTGGTGGTTTGGCCCATGTGTTGGCAAGCATCTTCCTCACTGACACGTCATTGACAGATGACAGTAAACCCCTCACAGCTTTAGGAATGCTTTCTGCAGCTGACACTGACCTCTGACCTCCATGCAGGGAGGCAAGCTAAAGCAGAATTTCCCAAAGGAGGGTGTATAAAATATCACCTCATTAAGTAATGCAGATAGAAAGAAATTAGCAATAGATGCATGAATGTTGTATTTACTATTTTGTACTTGGAAAACCCCCTCCCTAAGTTATGCTTCTTTCTCCGTCAATGTTATAAAAAGTATTAAAATTCAATACTACAAGATAATGGCTTTACTGTCCCTGGATTCACCTGACCAGTGCACTTTATGAAAGTGTTTCATATTTTCTACATTTAGTGAATTATTTAGTTTCCTATAGAAAACCTGATATAATTCTTTCAGCCTTAATTGTGTTGCCAAAAAGCATTAAGGCTGCATCAGCAGCGACGGATGCTCTGAGGTGAACCTCTGTTTCACCTCATCTGGGGAATCTTGAGTCTGAACATGAGTGCACGCAGCAGTGAAGTGTCAAATAAATCCACTCACAGCTAATTTGGCCCTAGTACAGCTACAATGGGACCGGTTTCCAGCAACAATATGGTCGTCGTTTTCGTCCAATTGCATCTTACTTGAACTCCAGCTGCTGTGTATATTACTCATCCCTTATAAGAAAACGCACCAAAGCATTGATTTTGCAACCACTTCCTTCTGGTATTTCATAAGAAATATGTCTGTCTGAAGAATATATCCTCATCCAATCCAGAAATGTGGTTTGAAAAAAAAAAAGGAAAAAAAAGACTTTCATCGTTTCATCGGATCGTTTCCATCATCACAACACATTATAAAGACAGGCTTTTATCTGCGCTCTGAATTAAGAGGCTAAAATTGTGAGAGTAGTGTCTGCGCAGGTGTGAAACTGTGATTAAGAATGTGATGAGATGAAAGTTTGCAAGAGGAAGGGCCAACAGTAAGAAGAAAGAGGGAACGGATGAAAGGGAATGCAGAATGAGATGAGGGGGGGGGGGACAGCAAAGCAAAGCAAAGCAAAATAAAATGCAAAAGGGAGAGAAGTAAAGTTGACAGGACGCGAGAAAGGAAGCAAAGGAAGAACAACAGGAAGGATTCGTAAATGAAAGTGAATGGAGTCGGAGAGACGGAGGTTAAAAAAAAGTCAAACAATAAACAACAAAAAAAGAGAGCTTAAAGAGAAGGAAATATTTAGAAATGGTTTGACCAAAGGAAGGAAGATATGAAGGAGGAAGAAGAGAAACTACTGAGGAGAGCAAAAATCTTCAAACCAGTGGGAGCAAACATGCAAGACACACTGTGAGAACGTAACCAGAGAGGAGATGTGAGAGTGAAAGTTGGCCGTTTCCCACCTCAGCACACTTCCATAATTAAAACCAGCAACTCCTCAAGTCCTTAAACAATGCTGAGTCACCACTATTAGCCTGCCAAATGCAGCGAGACATGTTCGCGGGCCAGTCTGTTCTCAGGGATCACCGCAGACAGTGATTGAGCTGTTCAGCCAGGGATATCTCTCACACACTCACACACTTTGACAGGTCATGGGAAACAAAGAGACATGCATTATTACCAAATGTATAAACACAGATATTCACAGTGGGAACAGAGGGAATTTTCAAAGACGTGTAAAGAAATGTCTCCAAATTCTAACACATTTTAAAACACCCAGTCTTTTTGTTGTTTTTTTGAAGATACTCTCACATGCCAAGAGGCATAGGTTGTAGAGGAGCTGTGTACAGTGTTGCATTCATGGGTTGAAGCTTTAAATGATTCAGAGGAGAAATGATCTGAAGAACTTTGTCCCAGCTAGCATACATGTTGAGGGATTTGACCTGGAGACAAGGCAGTTTATTTGTGAGATGCATTTATCCACGTACAACCATGTATCCATGGTTGTACTGAATGTCCTGAGTCATAAGGCTCTGTTTATGCTCGAACAGAACGAGCTCATAAGACTCAAAAGAGGAGTGAAAAACCAACCATCACAAGAGACGGAGGGGAGGGAGAGGTGGCTATTAAACAAGTCTAATCTAACAAGCAGTTATGACTACCGAGGCATCACATTGTGAACTTTGCACTCGTGTTAATGGTGAACAATGTCAGCCTCTCCCCAACTTCCTGTCACACTTCAGCTGCTTCTATCAAATAAAGACTCAAAAGCCCTACAAAAATAATAGAAATAAATAAAAAATGACCAAACAGTCCCATGTTCCAGCTGCTCTGATGGCAGAATTTGCCGCTTTTCTTTGTCATATACAATAGTAATCTGGATGTCTTTGGGTTTTGTGCTGTTGGTCAGACAAAGCCAGCACGTTGAAGCTGTGGGTTTAACAAATTTGTGACGAAGAATTCATAATTTTAAAAAAGCCCACTGAAGGTTTCTCTTGGGTGTGTTTTGGAAACATGTTGAAGTTCATCATGTTAAGATCACTCTTACTGTTACGAAACGCATTCATCACATCATGCGGAATCTCCATGTGACGAGTGTAGAGCAGACTGACCCACATGGTGTCACCACAGCATCAGCTGCTCTCCTCCCACTTACCAGAGGAAACAACTGCCATCAGCCGAGCCGGCTGGAGTTAAACCTGTGAGGCCTGCAGACAAAGACTCCCATTGTTTGATGCTGATCTTGTTCAGTCCAAAATGGTCCTTGTGAATGAGGCAACTTCACATTAGGGACTTTGTTGTGTTAATCAGTCTGAACAGTTGTCCTGAAGCAGAGGAGTTAGTTTACCTGGTGACATTTTCCTCGTTTTCCATTCTCACTTGTGACACCACACGAGATGCACAAATTACTTTTTTAACTAGTTTAAACAAAATATGTTGATTCTGTGAAATGCAAACATTGATGACATTTCCTCCATCTCTTTCTATTGTATTATCATGTTATAGTTGCATTTTGCCGCCAAAAGTTTTTTAATAATTTCGCATATGTTTCGCGCATGTTTAATTTGTGAAGTGACCTTGGGTGTCCTGAAAGGCGCTTGAAATAAAATGTATTATTATTATAACTCATACATGCACATTGAAATGTTTGTGGTCAGTTGTGTGATGAATGCCAAGACTTACATAAAAGTTCCCAACGTGTCTCTCTAAGGATTATATTTATTGTGGCAATCACACTTGGTTAAGCACTGATTGTGTTTTTTGTGGCTGTGGACAGTGCACAGTTATGTCGAGGTGTCGACTGTGAAGGGTTATTGATCGCTACTCTCTTTTCTTTCAGTGGTGGTTAGACCTTAACCACAAACTGTTTGTTCAACTGTACTACTCTAATACCAACAAACTGTTGGTATGAATCTAGTGTCTCTCATATACAGGACAGCTTATAAAGATGAGAGTTTGTTAAAACATTCGCACTACTCTCAAAATATCATTTTGACTAGTCATAGTTACACTGTGACTAGTCATTTTGACTATAGTCCGAATGATTTCTGACTAGTTATAGTCATTTTGACTATAGTTCTTAGTGACGTTCTTACTATCTAATATAAAACTTGGCTAATAAACATTTTGCCATACTGGTGACCGTTACTACTGATGGATAGCTACCTTGAGTGGGAGGCTGCTGGAGTACAGTCATACACCACATCTCTACGTCATCTCTAATTAAATCTCAGCCTATATCTAGTCCGTATCAAACAGATGGCTATTAACAGGTTGTTTATTTACAGACAACACTTAGCTTAACGATCCCTAATAATTCAATAGAAATATCTGTCCACTGTTTCTGGGGAAAAAGTTATGACCGCTGACCTTAATTCATTAAGGCATCGTGAATGCTCAAGTTCAGGCAAAGTATTAAAATAATAATTAGGCATGCATACATTTGTTTAACAAGAAATGAATGCAGCTTGTCAAAATTGAAATCCTAGCCCACATCAGATTGCATTTACATGTACAGGACCTTCAGTTTTCTATCTCCCAAAAAGCAGTGTGATCGTGACGTTTTGCAAAGTACCTGAAGTATTGGTCCAAACAGATGTTCTTATATTGTGTAAAGACATACATTATTTAATTAAACCCTTAGTATCATTTTACATTTAACGCTACAACTGTTTTGATTTGGGTAGTTACTTCTGTTCAGTGGTTTGTAATGTGTGTGTTCATCTGTTGGTGGGCAAATGTGACTGACTGCATCTTTCTCCTTTATCGGTGTGTGTGATCTGTCTTATCTTTGCCTTCGGTTTGTTTCTGGCTTCACACTTATTTTGTGTGTGTGTTTCTCCACAGTTTCGGTAAGCAGCTGGGGGGCAGACGAGGCTGTGAATGCATCACTTTGGAGCCGTCAGAAATGATTGTGGTGAGTAGAAACACTGCCTCCCTCTCTTTGTCTTTGTTTGTCCCCCAAGCACCTCCCCTTTTTATCCTCCCACCTCTCCCCATCTCTGTCCTTTGATGTAATTCCTGTTTTTTCCAGCCTTATTTGATGTCTGTTTCACCTTTTCTCCCTATGTGATGTTCTCTTGTTCACCCCTTCTCTCCCTGTCTTTCATCTCTCTCCTTCTTCCTCTGTTTCCCCCATCTCTGTTCTTCCTCTCTGTGTCCTCTCTCTGTATGCTTTGTATCTCTGTCCTCAAATTCAAATTCAAATGAGCTTGATTGGCAGAACGCGTTGCCAAACCATTTGCCATTAAAAACATAAATTACTTTGTAGTAGCAATGTTCAAGTCCAGAAAAAACATTACATCCAACAGAATCAAACACATGATACTATGTTTATATACCATATTGTCCCACACATAAGATGAGAAATAGGAATTTCGTTTGGGGATTTGAAGACTAGAAAATTGTGTATGAGAGTGCTATCATGTCTTTATTTGTTGGCTAGCAAACCTCTTCAAATCTGTTTATAGCGTGTCTTTAAAGTTAGTATAAAATGTGTTAAGTATGTTTTCTAACTGCTGCCAAGTGCACAAAATATCAACATTTCCTGGTGAGTGTTTCTTTGCTTCTTTTTACTGAACTCAGAAGAGGAGGTTTCCTGTTTAGCCAGATCTGTACCAGCTCATCATTTAGTCTAGTAGTAGTTTTTTGTGAAAGGAAGTTTTTCTTTTTTAAGAACACTTTATTAGTCATAGTCGCGTCATGCCGTTTCTAAAACTTTCCCCAGTACTACAAGTACACAGTCCCACCAGCAAAGACTAGTCATCTGTATGATTACTCATAAAACTTTTACTTTTTAATACTTGGGAGAATATCTGAAAGTACTCTTTCAGTTTAAGTTTAGTATGTCATACTTGTATAAATGTCGTGTGTTTCTGTCTGCCTCCACAAGGTTGCAGTACTTACAAAGTCTCTTTCCTAAATGCTCTAATCTATCTTCACACTCCTGAGTCTCCATGTCTGGGGGAATAAAGTGATCAGGTGAGATAAGCAGTAAAGATTCACACAAAAAGCAGCAGATAGCGCCAGTTCTACCGATGTCATTTTAATAGACAATATAAAACCTCAAAAAGATTTGACTCAGTGGCTTCTTGAATGTTACTCATCTGTCATCATTGACCTGTAACAGCAAGGTCAGGGGACTCCTGATGTTATAGGAAATACCCTGCAACCTTGTCCTCTCTTCGAAGAAACCCCCATCTGAGATCTGTTGTGTTGTTGTTCTATCAGGAACAATCATGAAACCTTAGCGTCTATAAACCGACTGTGATTCTGCTCACTTAACACTGAGGCAATTAGGTGTTTATGTCCATTAATGTCAGTTTTACCACTCTTCATCTAAATTTATATCTAGTGCTTGAAGCAGGAAAAATCCCCTGATTTACAGGAAGTCATGTTTCCTCTACAGCAGAAAAGAAGACATGTTGACTTGAAAATGTTTTTTTTTTCTTTCATGATTCAGTTTTAGTTGACGCAGGTCATATCAATAATCATAAAGTTGTCATATTAACACAATTTTAAAATGTATTCTTCAGCAGTGAAAAAGTTATTGGAAGAGTTTGAAATTTTGGGAAATGTGATTTTTCACAGAACAACATGGTAAGCTATGTGTTTTCGACTTGTTGTTACCTTTGGACAGAGCCAGACTAACCGTTTCCCTCTTTGTGCTAAGCTAAGTTAGCTGTCTGCTGGTGGTAGATTCATATTTTACCATACAGACTCAAGAGTGGTCTTGATCTTCTCATGTAACACTCAGCACTCCCTTTTTCAATATGTGTACATCAGTAGGCAGTGACACTTTTTGAACTAATAGTTGCAAGAAACAAGGAGCTACAGCCTCTAAACTCGAGAACCTTTTGTCCCTTAACTAACTAACAATTGATGTGTATTAGCTATTCTGTTAGCTAGCATTTTGTTAACATTAGCTAACGTGAGATGTGACTAAAGCACATGGTATATCAGGAAAGGTGAAAGCTGACCGAGGCAGAGCCAAAAAGGGCTGAGACTTAGGAACGGTCAGTTAAGGCAGGTTTAAAAGTGGACCGAGGTAAGATGGTTTCCATATGGCTCCATCCCTGAATGTTAAGTCATCATGACATACTGCATGCATTGTGTTTTTTTATCTATGATTGCAACATAATTGGGTAAATATGTCATCTTTAAAATTGGAAGATTATGATTACTTGATTCAAATTTAGAGGCATTTGTGCTGTACACATAGCTGAGCAAAAAAGATATTCCAGTTTTCGAGAAAACTCTTAAGTCTTAAACACTCTGTAGTTATTACACTGCTGGGTTACTTTCTCCCATGAGGCTTTGACAGCACATCTCTGTCTAAGACTGGTGGGAGGTCTAAGTGCTACAAAATAACAGTTGTTTTATCTTTGTAAAGATACCTTACTTACTTAGTTTAGAATATGGACAGAAAAAAACGATGAACACATTTTGAGAAAGGCCAGTTTAAAGACGATTCTGCTGATTGTTTAATACATTTTCAACAGATTCTTCAGCAGCTTCAAGGCAACTTCTGCTGTCAAGTTGAGCTAATATCAGGTCAAAAGATTCACACAGTTATGCTAATGTCATTCTTTTTCAAGGCTAAGGACTGCTTTCACTAAGAAAATTCATCTGCTTCTTGTGTCTTTGTGAACGGTTGTTGCAAGCAGATGATCATTAGAATAAATAAATTATTTAAATAATTAAAATAAAGTCAGTCTTTTGCTGCAGTCACCATTCAGCATCGATGCAGTGAATGAAAGATTTTCCATTTGCTGCCAGATGACACTTTCCTCGTAAAATCCTTCTAATGCACAGTAGTGCATGTTAGGCTTCAGGCAGCAGAGGGCTTGTTTGGTGTAAAAATGGAGGAAAACTCGGCAGTCAGCTTAAATGGTAAGAGCTGAACAGACAAAGAGAACTATGGCAGAGTTCAGAATGGCAGATTAGCATGTTTAGCATCACTGATGTCTTCAGGAATGAAAAATGGAAGAATTCTTGTAACATTGAGCATGAAAAACACACCACACACACCACAAGTAAACATGAACATGCCCCCTCCTTCTCTCTCTCTCTCTCTCTCTCTCTCACACACACACACACACACACTTTCATATGAATGCATAAACACACAAGAGCAGAGGGACTGTGGTCTAGTCACACTGCATTGCAGCCAATCAGCTAATTAGGGCCATGGGAATAGTAGAGGGAGTGTAATTTGTGGCTGTCGTCATGACTCTGGTCACAGGATGGACAGGAGTGACATTCACAGACTGACAGGGTGGGGTTGTTTTTGAGCGTGCGTGCCTCTATGTGTGCTTGTGTATGTGTTTGTGTGTGTGTGCGCATGTGTGTGTGTGGTGGGAATGGAAGGGAATGAAAGAAAGTAAGTAGTGGGTAGTGGGGAGTAAGAAATGAATGAACAGAGTAAAAAAAGCAAAACAGGAGGCAAAGCATCAGTTAAACAGAGAGGAATGTGAACTGGCTGATGAGTAGACGTTAGTAGAAGTTAGTCACACTCACATATTTACATGGGCAGAGGAAACAGGAAATATGGTCACATTATAGCCATGACAGTCAGTCAGAAACATAAAGGCAAGAGTTCTCAGTGGCTGGTAGTCACGGGATAGATGGGTTTTTTTTTTTATTCAGTCAAGCAGCCAGAGCGGCACGTATACGTTGAGACAAAAGGGTGGTTATATGGTCACAGGATGAACATGAAAGTCTGGTACATTGCTAACCTTCCCCCCCAGAATTTCGGGTGTATTACCTTCAGGCTGTCTCTCTCACGAGGCTCGTTGAGGCGAGATGACATTTCTTTGCTGTAGGAAGGGACACATCAATACCAATGGCAGCCACTTTTACAACTGTTATTTCTTATTTTATAGCTGTACTATACCTCATGCAGTTGTTTCAGAGTCCATTACAGCTAAACTACCCACGATGCAGTAGTTATTTTGTATATTGCAACAGAACTCCCACATATAAAGTTGTTCTTGTCTATTTCAACCCAAAGCAGCTGTTGAATCCCATTTCAGCAATGACCAAGGGTCCATCTTTGCCTCTTATGTTCTCTTTTAAAGCTGTTGTCTGATCCATGCACAGTACTCAATCAAACAGTTATGTGATGTTTGAGAAATATAATCCTGGTCTTTTCATGGCTTTTAGGTATTATGGGTGTTATCTTATGTGTGTGCATTTGGGAATACAGGAAGACGGAAGCGCCAATTTCCTATCAGCTCATAGTCTTCTAGTGTCTCAACACAAGCACAGTAGTCATATTTCCTCATAACTCTTTCTGACGATCATGGGTCTGTATATGGAAGACTTCTGTGAATCCACATGACTGACCTGAGGTCTCATGGGGGAAAACACACACAATGGTCACTTACAAAACATTGTAAGAGTATGTTCACTATGATGAGATCTTATGATGCAGATGAGAAGCAATAAAGTAAAGATATGTTTGAAAAAAAAAAGAGGGACAGATGGAAAGAGGAGTGGAAAGAAGATGCAGCAGATGGATGCTGTTAATTTCTTTCAGCTCTTGGCTTCTTTGACAGACACAGTGACAAAACTGGAAGGCTGAGCAACAGGCAGCGATACTCTCACTTTATCACCCAATCAATATTCTGCACACAGGCAAGGACGATGTTCACTGCTCAAAGTAACAGCTGACCACAAACCCTTAAGCACGACACGATGGTCAAGTGAGGAGTTTGGGCTGACACATGGCTACATGATGTGGACCATGATAGGATGGCAACAGATAGGTGAATGGATACGTAAATAGACGGACACATGTGCAACAAACAATCTTTTTCAAAATGAGGGATTCAACAGATGCATACGGGAGAGTTTAATTAATGGGGAACTGCTTTTACACATCAGACTCTTTTCAGTTTCTGTCTGAGTCTGAGTCTTGGGGACTCACGTGAAATCTGATTCTAAAAAAATTGTGAATCAGAATCAGCTTTATTGCCAAGTACGATTTTACACATACAAGGAATTTGTTCTGGTGTCGTTGGTGCATAACAAACATTCTCTAAACATAAACAATTGAAAATTAAAAATATAACAATATAAATATATATACACAGTATGTTTTTTTTTAAAAAGTAAAAGAGCAGTACAGCTGTGCAGTGATAGTAAGTACCAGAGGGATGTTCACAAATGTGCAAATGTTCACAGTATTTAGTATAAGTATATAACAAACAAGGAAGTCCAAGCTGAGCGTTAATGTAACGCATAGAGTTATGGATGCAATGTCAATGTGACAAGTAGAGGCAGAGGTGGAGTGTGAAGAGTGAAAGAGTGTCAGGGGGGGCTCCAGGCCTTGTTGATAAGGCTAGCAGCAGACGGGGAAAAAACTGTTCTTGTGGCGTGAGGTTCTGGTCCTGATGGACCGCAGCCTCCTGCCAGAGGGGAGTGTCTCAAAGAGTTTGTGTCCGGGGTGGGAGAGATCTGCCACAATCTTTCCTGCACGCCTCAGAGTCCTGGAGGTGTACAGGTCCTGGAGTTTAACAATGTTATAAAAATACAGTGTTTAATTGTTGGAGTTCTTTTAACAGACATGTTTCGTAAGAAAACAGTACTAAAGAAAAAGAACATAACAGAAACATGTAGAGTTGAGATACTGAGTTTTTCTGCTTCATCTAGTGCAAAACTAATATTCAAACTATCAATAAATCATTAAAACATTCATTTGTAAGAGGGAAAAAAAAGAAAACAAAAGTTGAAACAAGATTTAAAAAATCAAGTGACAAAGCATGTGTTCTCAAGCTTGGGTAACATATTTGGAATTTACTGACATAATAAGGCCATTAACTTACTTAACATTAAGCAACGGAGAAAGTAAACAAATTCCTCCTTCAACAACAGAACGGTACAAAAAGCCCACGGGGAGCGAATTGTATGGCCGGAATCTGTGTGTTGTGCTGGTTTTTTTTGTTTTTTTTCTTTCTGCCTGGCAAGGATATTTGTGTATTTACGGTTTCCTGGAGGAAGCTCAATGCTCAGTGTATGCTCTGTGCGCGTGTCAGACAGCATGAGGGAGGGAGCGAGCAAGCATGTGAGTAAGTCTGTCAGTATGCAACGTGTTGAGCAGCTGAACTCTGTCCTGAACTCTCCTGCCCTCAGAAGACGACGACTCTCGCCATATCTGAGACAAAAAGAGGCACAATCTGTTTAATTTGGTTCTTCTCTTTCTTTTGTTCTGGATGTTTGCCCCAAAGGATGTACTGTTGCGGGACCCTTGAGGATTTTGGACCTTGTTTTAAACTTTGGATGTAACACTTCTATTCAGCTCTTGTATAGAAGTGTTGCCCTGCTGTTTTTTTGTCCCCTCAATGGTATTTCCTGCTCTTATGTTTTGTTCTGATCGCGTCCTTGTGTCCGGATGAGTGTGCTCCGCTGGCACCGGCTCTCTGCGCTCTGGAAGAACTGGATGTTCAACCAGGAGCCAGCAGAAGAGCAGGGCCAGATCTCAGAAGCTCCAGGGCATGAAGCAGAGCCACGGAAAAAGGAAGGGAACGCATTAAAAGATCACAACTCAGACTTTCAGAACTTGACAGAAAACTTGGATCATACAACAGAGAAATCGAAATTTGAGAACCAGAACTTGGAATTTACAAATCTGAACTCTGTTCCTAAGACCCAAAAGTCTGAACTATTTAAACGCAGCAGCTCTGAGCCGTGCTCACAGATCTCAAACAGTGAGGATCAGTCTTCCAGCTGTGACACCACACCTGAAGGTTGTGGGCGCAAATCCCGTAGAAGCTGTTATTCTGAGGAGGGTGTTGACTGTGTATTGCAGGTGGATAACGGCAGCGAGGGGGACGACAGTTTTCTGCAGAGAGAGGGATCACAGCGGAGGTCCAGACGACGCTTCAGGAGGGTCAACCCCAGAGGAGAGCGGGAACTGATCACAGACGGCCAAGAACCCACCGGTCACAACACGGTAGGAGAAACACCACAACTATCAGCAGGAGATAATACAAAGTGCTCTTTTAGTTCTGTTAAATCCAGTTGTTAGAAGCATTCAGGTTGTTTCATCATCATTTCATCACATGTTCACTTTTAAACACAACACAGTTAAACTTTAAACCCCTTAACACGTAATTCCTTTGATTCAACACATGTATCTGGTTAGGTTTTAGCAGTAATTTTCTGTTTTCAGAAAATAAATTCTTCTTCATAAGTCTAATTTTCTGAAACCTGTCCACATCCTGACTAATTAGAGTTTTCAGTCTCAGCAGTGGCAGATGACACAAGCTGAAAGGTGACCTCTGTTTCTACTCTAATCCTGCTACTCTTGCTATAATACTTATTACTAGTGCACAGTCTGCGTGTGCAAAGATCTATAGAGTCTCATCAAAGTTTTGTGGTAGAAATATAACGAACAAATGTAAAAGTACTGTTGGAAACCACAAAAACAGGTGGAAAAGCCCTTTGACAGTTTATATTTATTACCCACTGGTAAAGAACATTCTCACAGAGAAGATAAAAGTCAGAAACTTTATGTCACCTACATTTTCGATATAATATAAAAGGGAATTTTGTAGGGAGAAACAAACTAGGTCTCTCTCAAGGCCACTTGATACTGGCAGGATTTTCTGCTTGCGTTTCGCTGAAACAAAGTCTGTTAAGAAAGTATTGAAACCGAATGTGTATGTGTGTGTCCCCTTCTGTATGAAGTTCCCTCCATCTGATAGGATCACCGGGGCCAGCAGTGTGTCAGTTACTGTTTCGACTAATCACCACAAGCCACGCTCTGCCACACACAGTCACAAGAGCACACACACACACACACACACACACACACACACAACAAACTTAAGCACTTAGCTCACATACACACTTTTCCCAACTCATACAAAGCTCCCTGGGGCGTTACAAAGGGGCTTAATGGAGAGCTTAAAGTGTCCTCCGCCAACCCTATGTGCCTCTGTAGTCTCTTGGTGATTGTTCCACTTTTTAAAATTACCTTTTCTAACCTTCTACCTTTTTATTGCGCCTGCATTTATTTTGTAAAGGCTAAACACACCAATGTGCGAGCTAGCATGGCAACACTCCAGAGGAGCAGGACAAGTGAAACCGTCTGAATGAAAGACACAAGATTACATCATTATATTTGAGAAAGATTGGAGGGCAGGATTAGATAGATTTAAAACAAAGAACATCCCTAATACAAGAGATGATAGTTCTTTGACATGTATGATATTCTAGTCATCGTTAAGTGACTGAATGGGGCCCCCGACATGCTCACTTTTCTTTTATTAAATGAGAATATAGATTAGAAGAATATGATCTCCCAGCCTGTGCCCATTTTATCTCACCACACACAGACATACAGTTTGCATATTGTCCCTTTATGACTGTATCTTGTTTCTTTTTCTTCTCTTTCCATGTTTCTGCTGATGTCCCTTGTCTTCAGGATTATGTCAACAACCAGGTAGGACAACATACAAAATGAGTGTTTTCCTACATTTAGGTCTATCTCTGCTCCATCATCTGTTCTTGTGTGTGTGAATGTGTGTGTGTGTAAGTGTGTCACTCCTGATACAGGCACCTGTTGTTTAGAAAAAGGCAGTGTTGGGAAAAGCGGGTAATTTTGAGGCTGCCACACACATGCACATGACACTGTGGGTGGTAGATAGGAAGGGGGCTAACTGTGAATAAACAGATGCATGCTGGAAACAACAACTGACTGGTTAACAAATGGAGGACGAGGCGGTTTGTTTTGACATTTAAACGTGACAGGACAAAGACAGAGAGGTTTGAGACGACTCCTGACAGCATCATTTTTAGGTTTCCCCACAAATTTGGTTCAGTATATGAAAACGTGATTTGTTTTGTGATTTCATTATTTGCAAGCCACCAGAACCACTATCTCTGGCCATCTAGCGTACTCTTGGTGGTTAAGTGATACATAATAGCAACAGTCAGTTTTCCCACATTGTCAGGAAAGTCCCAGTCTGGTATTAGTCAACTCGAAATAAGATTCAAATCATACGTCATTATAAAGTGAAATGTTGCAGGGTCATGGTTTTACAATAGAATAGATATTTAAAATGTAGAAACGTTACAAATGGAGAAAATTAAAATCAATTTTGCGACACAAAATTCCACTTTTGCAACCTGCTATGTGCCTGACCTTTCTCTTTACCTTTCTATGGTGAAGAGATGTCTAAATTTAGTATTTTCCAAACTGCTGCCGCTCATCACTGGAATAGTCTTGTAGTAAAATGTTGGACTTTTACAAGGGCAACATTTGGTCTGTGATCATGCCTTAACTATATGTCTGAATGTTTTCATGCTGAGATCGAAAAATAATCAAAAACATTTCTGAATCAGTGTTCAGGTTGTGCAGTCAGTCTCCTGCTGTGAGCGTGAAGGTATGTTTGTCTCTTTAAACGCTTTAAGAAGTAATTGATTTATTGACTGATCATTTAGTACATTCCCTCGCTCTGTAATTAATAAACCAATGGGCCAATAGACTAGTTACAGCAGCAAAATGCATTTTAAAAGTCATAAAAGCCTCCATTGCTTTTGCACAAGACGCTGTGTGATTTTCTTCTTTTTCTGGTCTATCTAAGAGGGTTGCCAATTTGTGATGGTATAATAGTAATGACTGGATGTTACAAAGGCTCTAAATGTATATTGTACACACAGATACGCACACATGAGCTCAAAGAGAACTGTTTTTCTGGCAGTGGATCAGAGGATGTTGTTTAGAGACCTTATTAAACCATAATGACATCAGTAATCCATTATCACTGGTGTGCACTCGTGTCTGGTGTCTCTCTCCCTCTCTTAATGGCTTGCCCTGGAGTGAATTAAGTTCCTCAAGCTATGAATTGAGAGGAGTCCAAAAAATGGCACAGAAATAAGAAGAAAATGTAACATTTCTTCCATCTTGAGCAGAGAATATGGCACAATACAGCTTCTGCCTACAAATCACACCGAAGAGTACGCCCACTGGATGCATTTTTCTTCATTTCAGAGGCAGAGAAAGACAAACTGCTGATTAGATCAAGCTTTATTTTATTTCATTTTTTTACGTCTTTTATTCGCTCCAGTGACTCTGGTTGTGATTCATTCCCATTGATCCAGAAATCTGATTCTTCACTTCCAGCGGGGCGAGAGACAGAGGATCCTGTGCATTCTCTCACTACCATAACAGACCAGTGGGATTCACTAATGGCTCAGACTCATGCCACACACACACAGAAACCGGCACAGAACAACACACCCATGCACACAGAGAAAGTCACTTCATTAAGACATCAGATGCCTCGCTGGGTTACTGTCTTTCTCTCACTGGACATGCCCAGAAAGATAGATAGATGAACCTGTCACCTCATTTGCCTTGCAGGGAAACCCTGCTGCAAGGTCTTTTATAACCAGGCTTCTCCGTGGCACCCCAGGATCATTAATTTAACATGATGCAGGTTTAGCCTTCTGCACAGGACACTTCAGTATGAACAATATTAGAATAAAATCAGCCAAGAGCAATGTTATGCTGTTGGAATGATCCAAATAGCTCAATTTAGTTTGATACATTGGTATTTCACATTGGTATTTCAGAGACAAGCCAGTAACACACTATGCGGTATGTGAATGCATACACACAGATGTTTACATGCTGTATGGAGCCCTTTGTGTTGTAATTAGCTAGATTTGTATTGAACGTGCTGGTGGAAGCATTCAGAGCATGAAGCAGCATCCTCTCTGCTGTTTTGAAGCAATTGTGTGTCAGTACACACCGGAAACGCCGTGTCTCTTGCAATGTATGTGGTTAGCTAGCTTCCTGTGTTACAAGGCAAAACGTCTGACGTCTGACTTTTCTTCCCCCTCTAAACACATTAGCATTTGTTTTCCCTTTCTGGCTAACCTGGAACATGTGATTTAGGTGTGCAAACCTGTATTAATAACGTAATGCATCAGCCATCAATGGAGATCTAAATGAAATTAGGCAGAGACGGAGATTGGTAAAAACTACTCTAGGCAAGATCTTCACTCAGGAAACACCAGAGTTCTTCCTGAAGTGCCTCACAGACAGCTGGACTAAAAAATGATTGTTAAATATCCTTTAAAAGGCTATATTCATTCCCTCTGAAAAGAAGAATTTAGAAGAAGGATGCTGTTTACTCTCAGGTTTATTTGTTGACTGCTCTCTCTACTTGTTGGCACAGTTGGTGCACTATTATTTTAGCCAAAATCCCCAGGCTTACAACAGTTCATTTGTAAAAGTTCTTTTCTTTAGCTCTGTAATATACACAATTACATTTAAGTAAGTTTTGTTATCTTTGTGGCTCTGTGGCTGCTATAACACTGTAAAATAGTGTCTACCGATGTAAGTTTGTACTAATTTTAAAACCAGGTGTCACACACTGTTGGCAATACGGAGGGTAGCACTGGTACTACCGGAGAAAATGGCTGAAGTCCATCTGTCAGAAAGCAGGAACCTTTTCTGAAGTCTCTAGGACACTAAATGCTTCCTAGCACCTTACTGCTGAGCAAGACTGTCAAGCGAAAGCTCCAGAACAGCTGCTGATCTCAAGATCTCTACTTTTGCTTGATAATGTATTCATTTGTATGTATTCATGTGGATATGAAAGCTTGCTTGGTCTTGTATACGATGTATGTAGATTTTAACACTGAAGCTTCCTTCAAAACAAAATGGATTCTGTACACTGACTTCATATTATACCAGCTTATTTTTAGTTGGCATGACTTTACCTTTATGGTGCTGTCTCTGGTGGTATCGTATTAGCTAAATTTGATGAGCTTGTGCTCGTCATGCAGTGACATTACTCAGGTTACTCTCACGTCACTGCTTACAATCAGGTTAAATCTAAGGTTACGTTCATCACCCGACGGGCAAGTCATAGGTGTGACTCATACAAATGCTCTGTCAGAACAGTGTCAACCTAATTTGGAGAGTAATGCAAAAATGACTACATCATCTTTCAACCTCCCCCCCCCCTCCCCTGTTTGAAGGTCATCAGGATGGGGCGATGAGATGATAAACTTGCTTTGTTGCTGTTTTGGATCAGAATTGTCTCTGCTGGCCACTTTGGCTTCCTTGTAAAAACAACTGGGCAAACATGCCTGAGCTCTCTCTGGAGCACCAGCCACTAGTGCTTTCTGGAAAAAGTCAATTTCCTCTGTTGATTGTGTTGGAATGAGCTCACTTGTGTTAGAGAGTTTTATAGAGTTTTGCTTGGCATCATATAACGATGAAACTGTTAACATTCCCGTAATAATCCTGGCTTCATTTTCATTGTCATTAGTGTGCGAGTGCGTGTTCTAGAAAATGTCAGTAAAGCTGCACATGTGCCGTGCGTGTGACTTATTTTCTCAGCGTTTGGGTGTGTCTGGCTTTTCTTCTTGGTACTTTTTAGCCGTGTGTTTTAAATGTGGATACATGCAGTATGTAGGTTCTCTGTAACGTCCGTCTTGCTGTTCATCTTCCCTGTACTTCTGCAGAGCTTAACTACTCTGGGCTGCTTATATTTGAAAACCCCTTGCTGCTTTAATACATCCAGTCCTTTCCTGAGCTCATCTGGTCTCATTCTATCAGAATGCAGGTGGGGCCAGCTAAACCCCCAAGGGCCTGGAGGCAGCTCTGCCACTGCTAGACCAAGCAGGGCCCCAGGGAGAGACAGGGAGCCAGGAAGAAGGGGGGAGGAGAAGAATAAGAAAGGCCAAGAGAACAAAAATTTGTATGTTTTTGCGCAGAAAATGGTGCAATTATAAGAAAGACTGCATTAATTTAGCTATAATTATTATTTCATTGGATATTTGACCACGCTAATGATAGTTCCTAGTTGATTGATTCAAATGTCAGGTAAGTTATGTGAATGTTTTAAGTGTCTAATCAATTCATTAATAATAGACTTGTTGACCTATTGTAATCAGGGAGCAGAAGTGAACAGTTCTTATAGTTGTTGACAGTAGTCGATTGAAATGAATTATGAAGCCACTTTTTCACAAGAAACACATAAGATGTATAATTAGAAAAGGTTTCTAACAGAAACTTTGTTTGTTGAAGGAATACAACTGGATGATATGGTCTGGAAAGGGAGTTGTGAAATCCAGAAAATAGTATAGATTAGCACACCCAATTCATTTCACCTTTTTTTGTTTATTTCACTCATCTATCACATCATGAGACATTTTTCCATTATGCAGATGGGGTAACAATCACTCTTTTTACCCCTTCTACATTATGGAAATTAAAAGCAGAAGTACCGCCCAGCAGTTTTTACACTTGCCTGCTGTAAAAGTGAAATTCTGTGTTTTGATGAAATATGACAAAGTGAGATGGAAATGAGAAAGACTTGAACATGAAGCATGTCACTTCATCATCACTCTCACTTTTTCACTGAAGAGACAAAAAAAATGCAGCTGACCAAAACATCACATCTGTGAGGAACTTCCCTCTCTTCTCGGTTCAAGTTTGGAAACTTGACTAATGATCTTCTTATTCCGCCTTTCTTCAAGTAGTAACAAATTAAAACTCTGAAAAGCAATCTTAAAGGACCAACGGAAAAAAAACCAAAACTATCAGCATTCAGGTGACTCAGCAGCCACAGAAAGAAAGCCTTGACTTGGCAGTCCCGCTTTATTTTGATCTAAAGTTTCAACCGTTGTCAAACATCCTCTCTCCTTTTCCTGTTTTTCCTTTCTCTCTGATGTCTAGTGAAACGGAGATGCCAGGAGAATAACCTTTTAAAAAATCAAAGAAGAGAGGAAGGAGGATGGCAGGGAGAAGGGCAGAATGGAGGAGGAAGAGGGAGAAGTAGAAGATGAGCAGGAGAGGGTGGGATAAGATAATAAGAAGCAACATTAGAATTCATAACATATATATGAGTGAGGATGAAAAAGATGATGGAAGAGCTATAGAAATGGAAAGAAATTACAATATGTCTTTGAACATTGTGAAGAAAGACAGATGGGAAGGATAGAAGGAGTTATAAGGAATCAAAGATTAAGAAAAGATGGATATATACTTTAGGCATGTGGAGCTCTGAGGGACCAAGAGTCGGCTGAGATGGAGATGAGGGGTTGAGAGAGGAGACAGGAAGGTGAAATGAAGACTGGAACATAATGGGGGTTGACAGGTAATGAAAAAAATGAGTGGGTGTGCAGCAGAAGGGGTGGTGAAGCATGGAGAAGGAGGGATGTGGCAGGAAGGTCAAGGTTGTGGGAAGGTCAGATGGGGATTTAATGAGAGGCAGGAAGGATGGGGTGATCGAGAAACAGGGTCATGAGGGGGTTAAGACAGGAGAGCGAGAAAGGGAGGTCAGAGGATGAGGTAGTGGAGGAATGGATCTAAGTAGGGTTAATTGTACCTGCAAGTAACACGTGACATTAACTTGCTCTGGCTGTTAGCGAGGTTGACTTTAGTATGTCAAGACAAACTTAATCAAACTTAAGACAGACTTAATTTTCTGGATCAAACTAGATATCGGATCATCTTAATGTTAGTAAGTAAACCTCACCACACAAGTGTGATGTTAATGAAATAAGAACGACTGTACTCTTCACCCAGGCCTGAAATACACTGAAAATTTGAATAAACTCAAAGAAATAAGGCAACCAGCTTCGGTCTTCTTGAGTTTACTCAACATTAGGGTCAACTAGTTGTGTCAGCTTATAGTTTAAGAAGGTATACTGTTTGTTTAAGCACCTTAGACACATGTATAAACTGACAAATAACAAACGTCCATCGTAACTTTCTGGATTTAATGCATGCTGAGAAGTGCACTATTAAGCTAATGATATTAATGTACTAATAAGCTAAGCTAACAAAACTGTTTCTCACAACTTGATTTTATGCATTGATTGAACAGTCAGTTGGACATTAAGTTACATGTGCATTATATATTGTAATGAAGCACAGCTAGATTATAAGATTAGAAATGATCTCATAGACTCATTGACGAGCTGGAGCAAGAGATTGGCTCGGTTTGTTGCCATAACTGTGATATTTTTTAGGTCCCATCAACCTAATTCTTAATCATGCCAAAAAATAGAATTTGTTGTTTTTAAAGTGAAATGGAAAAGAGGCCTTCGGGAGATCTTTTCATTTTGTCGTGTTGTAAGTTGTGTTGTTTGCTTGACTGACTTTCCAGTTTGTTATCAAACTCAGCTCTACTGGTTGCAACGTGTGCACAAAAAGTTTGATTTTCTGGCTTCATAAGAAGGCGATGAGTGCCAAACGAAACTCAGGCTTTCGAAAGTACCTGCAGAAACCAGTGTTTTACATTTCATACAGTTGCATCTGTTTTTCTACAGTCTGTTATTTTAGCAGTGTTATGTCACACATCATATATGTGTGCCTGCTGTCAGGGAGGACAAACAAAAACTGGCAACAAGCAAAAAGGGCAAAACAAACCCCAAAAGACCAAAATATTTTTCATCCAAACAGCTGGCTGGTTCTAGTACAGCGATCATGTGCTAATCAATGGCTTGTTTACTTCCTCAAATTGTGACTCAGACTCAAAATACTCAACTCTGTCTTGGACCGATGCCTTCAAACAACCAACAAAACCACAGGCCTCAGTTACCCAGTGGTTCTCCAGCCCTCCTCCAGACTCCTGCTGCATTCATCATCCAGGCACAAAGCACCAATTTAAACACTTCCAAAGACCTGTATATTCTGAACAAGACTTGGAAATAAATGATCTCGCTTAGAGTTATGAAAGGTGTTATTTTAACATGCAATGACATCTCTCTATGAGTGTGTGTAGAGTACAGTCACTGGGCAATACAGTGTACCAGTGGGGCACTATTCACAGCTGTTATTGCTGCTAATTTTAGGGATTACATCAGCAGCACTAAGATGATAATGTTGTTGAACTCCCTCTCTATATTTCTCTGCTGCTTCCCCCTCCTCCTCCTTCCCTCACTACTCCTCCTCTTCTCCCTGTCCCTTATCCTCCTGTCATCTTTCCTCCCTGCCATTTCCCCCTGTCTAACCTTCATCCTCCCTGTCTTTGAGCCTCTGCTTGATGATATTCGACGTATTTCTGTGAAATATGCAGACATACAGAAATATGGCATGCACACACATTGATCACATTCATATTAATACAGTTTCAGACTTTGATCTGTGTTCCTTGCTCTTTTGTCACTTGTTTCTCTTAAATTGTGATTAGAAATGGTCTTTAAAAAAGTTTTGAAATCCAGACAAAGCCTTCTCAGTTCATGAATAGCCTGTTTGAGATGAAGGACTGTTGAGGATGCCTGCAAGGCTCCAATCAGGAGATCAAAAACATTACTAATCTATGGGTGCTGTGTGCCAAAAAGAGAACACAATGTATATCCTGGAGTAAAACAAAGCCTTTACTCTTGCTCTTTTACCTCTCTTTCACCTTGTGAAATCCTACTGACAGCCCTTTCCCTTCTTCCCACCCCGCCCCCCTTTCCTTCAGTTTGTCTAAATTTGTCATTCAGGAGTCTTCCTCTGACTCACTCCTGTCTCGCGTATTCACTTTCGATATGTCTCCCTCTGTGTTATTTCTTTCTGTTTATGATGACCTTCTCATTTTCATTGAACGTACTTCTATTTAACATTTTATTCCCTGAAGTAGGAGGGGAAGACAATGAATCATTTTCCGTTTGTTTTTCTATCATGTTGCGTCACAATAGACACCACTTATCAAGTTTTTTGGGAAACAGCCACAGTTGAAGATCAGAACATAGCTGATTGTTCCCAGTTGGCTCAGAGTGTGATTCCAGTGTTCACCATTGCAGTTATTTTGCATGGTTGTTCGCTGCCTGTTTTATGTTTTTCTCCATCTCTTCTGCTCTTATATCCGTCTCTCTCTGTGGGGAACAGTCGGAAAGGGAAGGGCTGATTTAAATAGCAGGAATTCCTGTCTTGTCCTTCAGACACACACACGCACGCACACACACGCGCGCACACACACACACACACACACACACACACACACACACGACCAGATGGCTGCAGTCAGCTCGTTCACATAGCCGCGTCTTTGTGTGGTTTGCATGAACATACGTTTCTGTATGTTTTTGCATGAGCAGGACTTGCTGCTCTTCATGTACTCGTCTACTGTACACAGGAAACCATCAGATTACATCTGGCTTTGAACAGAGGTACTTTCATATTCACTAACAGGGACTTAACCATCTTCTCCCTGCTGTGAAGTGATTGTAATACTTACTGACGACAAGGAGTCGTGTAGTTTTTAAACATTTTTGGTAAGACTTTTAATAATGATCTTTTTAACTCGACTTCGCCTATGGTGAGGCAAAGAAGGAATAGAAATCCACACAGGCCTCTTTGTACTTGTTGAAAGAAATACTACTGCTTCTACACACAGATGGGTATGATTCAGATGCTTTTTCACCCACTTTTAAATTTTGCGTCATTAAAATTTCACTGGTCATCAGCTTCTCAAATGACTGTGTTTTGCTGGTTTTATTCATCTTCTATAATTGCAAGATCTTTGGGTTTTGAACTTTTGGACAGACAAAATAATGTTTTATTTATGGATTTATACATACCAAAATATTGGGAAAATAATCACCAGACCTATCAATTTGAATATTAAATCTGTAGCTGCAAGGATGATGCCAAAATCTAGTCTTACACTGATGGTGCAAAAAGTTATGTGTGTAGTATATCTCCCCTCATTAGTTGTGTTGCAAAGGAGGCACATTGTCTCTGTGACTCTTGGCTGTCCATGGAAATTACTATACAGCCACCTAACACAGTAATATAGCGCTTTAACAACTCAGCACTTCTCTGTGCGTTTGTGTCTGTGTGTGTGTGTGTGTGTGTGTGTGTGTGTGTGTCCATGCACATCTCTGTGTTACAGAGCTACAGGGGCTTTAGTCAGCTGACTCTTTTTAATTAGCCTGGCAGAACTGATTAGCTGTGAGCAGTAGTCTCACATACACACACACACACACACACACACGCACACACATACATACAGAACGCATTTGGCCACTTTGTGCAAGCATGTGGGGGTAATGTGTGCGGTGTCCCAGGAGGGCAATTGTCCCAGCAGCACCAGGCCAAGTCACAAAAGAGAGACAGGACCCCCTCAGAAATTACTGAGCCACGTCACGCCTCAGTAAGCAATACACACGAGATGCACACAGGATGCTGTGTGTATGTCTAGTCAGTGCAAACCGTCTGATGCGTGTGAGCCTGTCTGTCTGACGGCTTGCCATTAGACAAGTCACATTTCCTGTCTGTTTGACGCCTGCCCGTCTGAGTTTGTCATGTTTTCCGAAAAATGTAAGTTCTACACACACTAAGTGTTTGTCTATTTTCGTTATTTTCTCTTGCTCTTTTTACCTTTCTTTTCTCCCAACTTATTATTTGTGGCTCTCACCCCTTTTCTCTCCTCTCAGTCTTGTCTACAGTCACCTGACTTTAGTTGGCACATGCTCACAAACAGCCACAATCGCAGACAGACTGTTCCAGGAAGTGTTTCCTGTGTGACGTGTGTCCTGCTCTGTGCTCTGCAGACAGATTCCACATCACAGTTTACTGAGTTTCACAGTAAACGGTCCTCTGTGGCACTTTATGCAGATGAGTGTGTGTTTTGACTTTTTCAGTTTGAACTGAAAATGAGGGTAGTAGCACAGGACCAGACGCTTGAGTCCTCTGAACTTAACTGTATTGAAACCATGTCATGGTGCTGCTGAAAATTACTACTCAGAAGTCTGTTCATAATGAGTGTAATACTTAGTATTTCTTGTGACAGTTCACACTTTAATTCCCCTAAATCCACCTCTCAAATGGAAATGAATTTAGATAAATGCTTCTAAACTGCTACAATACAGTGATGTGTGAAGATATTTTCTTTATCTTTATTAGTGTCACACTTACTCTAGTCTTTTGTCTATTTTTTTTATCTTTTCTCAGTTTGAATTTTATCTGTTATCTCCTCTTTGTCTGAGGTAACTCATTCTGTCAGTTATTTTCTTTCACATATCCACCAGATAGCCACATCTTTAAGCCGTCTCATGAAACACTTTTTAAAATTTTGTTGACTTTGCCACCACCTGAAATGTAAAGCTCATCAGTGTGCAGCAGAGATTCAGGAGGCTCAAAGCTCTTTAAAATAGGATGGCTTGAATGATTAATGTGTTTAATGAATTATTGATAAAGAAAAGCTAAAAACATTCACTGGTACTGTATATGTTTTGTAACTATATTTAAACCAAACCCTTGATTAGGTTGATTGTCCAACACTGGACTTCTACACAGCTTTTTCCTGCAGACCTGCAGGGGCTAAACTAAAGAAGCTCCAAACTTAGAAAAGTAATTTTCTTTGCAAGTGTTTTCTCTCATAGTTAGCTTCCGTTATATTTCTTTGAAAAAGCAAATATCACACTGTGTGTGTCTGTGTGTTTGTGTGTGTGTTTGTGTGTGTGTTTGTGTGTGTGTTTGTGTGTGTGTTTGTGTGTGTGTGTGTGTGTGTGTGTGTGTACGTGTATCTATGTGCGTATTTATTAGGGCTGGGGCTTTGACAGCAAGGCAAGGGAATGATGTAGTGCTGCGCACACTAGTATGCGATAGGGAGAAGACTGCAGTTAAAACACACACACACACACACACACACACACACACACAGGTCTGAACACAAATATGAGCCATCCTTAAATACTTCATTTCACCCCTTTTTTTCTTTCTAACTATATATATGTCTGTTTATCTATATATCTATCAGTCTATATATATGTATCTATCCATCTATTTCCATCTTTCCCTCTCCGTCTCTCTTGTGTACATAACACTCCTCTGAAGGCAGGGCTCCATGTGCTTGCATATGATTGGCTGCAGAGTAAAAAGATGATGTCATTGTTAGTCGGGAGGTGCGTATCGTTTCACATACACACACACACACGCAGACAGAGGAGAGAGAATTGAGGGTAGGGATCCTGGTTCGTAAGCAGCAAGCAGAAGGAGAATGAAAATGAAAATGGGAGCATGAAATGAGGGAGATGGGTAGATGGACAGCTGATAAAAATGAGGAGAGATCTTCAAAGGGAAAAGAGACAACAGTCGACACCAGAAGAGATATTGGGGAATAAAGGAAACGGCTAATTTGATGCAAGAATGATGAAGGCAGAAATTGCCAGAAAAAAGGGGGGATTTTAAGCCACAGGGAGGGAGAAAGGAGGATGGAGAGGTGGGGGGGGGGGTATACTGAACGAGAGGGAGGGAGAGGGTGAGAAAAGATCCTCCCTCTCTGTGAAGCGTCTGGTAATAAGAGCTCCCATCTCTCCTCTGCTGGAGGAGAATCAGCCGCCCAAACAAGCAGACAGCTCCTATTGTCTCTGCTTTCAATTCATCCTCTCCTCGCTCTCATCTCTTTCTCAACGCCACACACAGAACAGAACAGAACAGGAAGTGAGAAGGAAAGGAAGACACTAATGCTCGGCACCAAAAATAAAATATAATTATTTCATTATTTAAATAATTCAAATCTTTACAGGAGACTTATTTTTTTAAGGGTTTTAACTCATTCCCATGTGTGCAACTTAAACTCTTTCACCTCTTCGGGGATTGAAGCAGAACATGCAGTTGTTACATTAACCAGTAAATAATTAAATTTTATACAGTAGTCATAGTGAGTGTATGGACAGTATAAAAAAGGAACTTCAACTGATGAAGTTGTACAGTGTAACTCCCCTTGAGGGTACACTTGCTTTACAGTAATGTGTTTTGTATTATGTAACTTGCGTCATAAGTTTTCGATCTGTGTTTCTGAGGTTGTGATATTTACTTTGAAAAAATAGAAATTGAAGGTAAATATTGTTCTTTTTTCCTGAGAGAAAATATTTGTAGCCTTTTTGTGTCGTTTTAATAATTAATGGAAAAATGAAAACGGCTGTAATTCTCACTAACCTTAGCAACTGATTCATTGATTTGGTAAAAACCTTTGGTTGTCAAGGTGATATTTTTCAAGATGTAGTCATGACCTTTGTTGTTTAAAATGCTCTGAGATGATTAAAACTTTCACTTTTCAATCACAGTTTGCTTTTCACCCAAGACGGTTAGAGGCGGTTTGCTTTCAAATCTCCAAATCGGTGCTTACGGCGGTTAGGCAGTTTGGTTTGGGAGATTTCAAGCTGAAAGGAAAACCAGTTTGATATACTTCTTTGTCAGTCCAACTTTCTTTAAGTGGGATAAATCACACTCAGTAAGTATTGGTAGTTGCTGTCAAACCAGGTCTGCTCCTCATAGTTTACAACTCCACACTTTTCAACCTAATACCTTTATTACCTCAATATTTTTCTGAGCGATTTACTGTATTAGAGTGATTTATCTGGAATTGTAATGTGCCTTTGCTTGTACGTCAAATCCTGTCTGCTATGCTGCAAATCCTCCAGACGTGGGGCTTTTTGAAAAGGAAAACCCATTATCCATTATCGGCTTGTGCTATTGTGTCGTGTGTTCACATACGCCAAAATACAGCCAGCGTCTCTCTTTGTATCTGATAGGGGCTCAGTGATTTATGCCCCCTACCCCCTCTTCTTTTTTTGTGTAATTTATGCTCACAAAGGGGAGGGGGTTGCCTCAGTACACTCAGCTTTATGTTACCAGTCGATCAATAAAGATGCTCCCTCTCTTTCCTCTCTATCTCTGTCTTTCCCATTCTCACTCTCTGTCCATCTCTCTCTCTCCCATCCACATCTGCTCAGCAGCCAATCCATCTAATGCAGTTTCCCCCTGCCTGCTCTCGCTTCATCCACACCACCTCCCATCCCGTCTCTCTCTCCCTCTCCTTCCCTCTCTCTCTCTCTCTCTCTCGCTGCACAGGTGATGTCATTCTTTTTCAGCTGGATTCTCCTCCCTTCTCCCTCCTCCCTCACTCTCACTCTCTCCTCCGCTTCCCATTAGCGGCTGGCTCTCCACAGCACAGCATCCTATCCACGGTAGAATCTCTCCGAGGGTGGGAGGGGGAGGAGGAATGCCGGCGTGAGGTGTGAGCGCTAACCAGGGAAGAGAGCTTGAAACTGGGGATAAAGGAGTGGGATCACTGGCCCCTGCTATGGAGCTGCACCCCTGAGCGCATGCATGCACCGCTGGAGCTCTGTAGAGAGATAAAGAGTTGCAAAGAGACAGAGAAAGGAGTTTGACAGACATTGACAGTGAATGAAGAGGAGAGGAGAGCTGCAGGCAAAGGATCCAGGCTTTTGGGTGGCGAGAGGGGACTGTTTGGATGACTCTAAACCAGGCAAGACGTTTCTTCCCAGGGGGCTGCAGATGCACAGACAAGCCCCTCTTTTCATCCAGCACTGGCTCATCTATTGAAAAGAGGAACCTCCGCTTCTTTAAAGTGGATCTAGAAGAAGACAAAAAAGACTCAATGAGTTTCTACATTTAACTTTTAACAGAAAAATTTGGATGTTAAGTTGGATGGCTTTATCTTTGACCATGCATCCTTCCCCTCTGGGATTAGTTTTGAATATTTGGCAGATTTCTAATACTGAAGGTTTATTTGTGTTTTAAGCTTCTCTGTTGCAGTTCCTTTGAATGCTTTAGTACAAGAGAGGAAAAGCTTGACATATAGATGGATCTGCTTTGACTTTAAGTCTCCCTCTACAGCGACATCTGACAGTCATCCAGCCAATCTTTTACCTTTTACTGCCAGATCAACACTGAGGATTTTTCTGGACAATTCTCTTCTTGCAGCAAAAACATCGGCGTCAGCCCTTGCCTTCCTCTTTTACTTACTTATTTATTTATTTTTTCTTCATCTCTTGGTGAACGGGGGGAAACTTCCCCTCACTGGCACCCTCCCTTCTGTGGAAATGGCTTTCCTGGTCCGTTGCTATGCCAACTGCTTGCAGCCGTGGTCCTCCAAAGTAAGCGATGTCGTAATCCCTTTTCTGGCCATTGCTTCTGGCTTAGGATGCTGCTGCCTCTGTGTGTGTGTGTGTGTGTGTGTGTGTGTGTGTGTGTGTGTGTGTGTGTGTGTGCTGTGTCTGTGCTTTACTGAGAAAAGGAGATAGGGTGGGGAAAATTAGCCTAATTGATATGCATATGACGAATATTTATTATGTCTGTTTAAAAGCGCATTCATGCTTTGCTCTTTTCCTCTTAAATTTGAACAGTTGAGTCCTGAAAAATACTGATATGCACAGTAGCTGGTACCATAGCAGAGCCTTTTCCCATCCATTCACTGTATAGGGGTGAATTAGAAAACTGCACATGCATTACCTGCACAGTATATTGACAGAGGAAGACATACTTTTAACTGTTTGCATATCGGTTGTATAATTTTTATTCATCTGAGAGGGTAAACTTGATGGTAACTTGAAGCATTGCACTGAGCTTTGATGTAATGATGACATTTTTTTTGTTTGTTTTCTTTGCGCTGATATTTTTACCATTTCTAGCATTTGCCAAAAATAATCATTCCAAAAATAATCTTTGGAAGTTTTAAATATTTTTTACTTTCACTGGCAGCATAGTTTTTGGAGGAGAGTCAATATGTATTTTATGAAATTGATAATAGTAGTAATTTGAATGTTCACAATGCCATTAGAGACTAATGATGGTAATTAATAATCACTGACACAAAACCATAGTGAAATAATTGGTATTGTCATTTTTGCAAAAACTCTGCAGACAAAGTGCTGCTGTAACCATGACGACCAATTATCTTACTACTTCGTTATATCTGTCAGCAAATACATGTAATCCATCTGATCAGTCTAATCTGGCTGTTGGCTCCGGGTAGTCAACAATAGACTGGTAATAATGTAGCCGTGTGTATAATTAACAGTTCGATGTCCTACTTTTAGTTGCTCAGAATAATCCGCCAAAGTTAGCCAAGCCCCTGGTGAACTTCTAGATGATGCAAGGAAAGCCACCACAGTGCATGGAACGTGACTTGTGTCTTTTATGGATTCTCATTTTGTTGTTTCATACACAAAGGAAAGAGGTGCAAGATAGAATGAATGAGCTACATACCAGGACCCCTCTGCTGTACGGCTCATTGGTTGTCCTAGCAGAATGAGTGTCGGATAGATCCCTACGTGTCTGTCTCTTTGGGAGCGCCTGTCTGGGTGCTGAAAGCCTCAGAGATGTTTGTCTTCATTATGTATGTGTGTATGTGTGTGTGTGTGTGCGCGCTCATGTTCACATGCTGTCAGTACGATAAGTTATAATTAGGTCCCTGGAGATGAAAGGGGATAAAGTGTTCAGTCTAAGATAACACATTAAATCTGCACCACACGCAGCTGCACAACTTAAACATCTTATTACTCGTCTTTATTGCTTTCCATGTTGTGTGTGATTCAGATTATGCATAGATCTCGCGTTGCTTGGAAGGGGTCTAATGTCACTGCTGCTTAATGAAAACCATGTTTTTTTAAATTTTTATTTCTTTTTGTTATTTCACTTAATGATGGCTCATCAGTGGTGCCATATAAACACGTTTTTAACTGTAGTTATGATACATCCATTTGCTTATCTTAGGTGACTTTGTACATTACCTTTTTGACTAGAGCATGACCAGGTATTGGAACTATTTTTTTATAAATATTTAGTCTCAAAAATGTCAAAAAAATGTACAGTTTCCTAAAGCACAGGCTGATATCTTCATTTAGGTTGCTTGGTTAGAAAAGTTTGGAATCAAGGTTTGGAATTTTTGCATGAAGATCCGTTGAGCAAATCAATTTAACAACTAATCATTTCAACTCTGCTTGCTATGTGATGAAGACACAGTTTCTAAATGACCTCGGACTTATGTTTGGAATTTTTGCACTGACTTTATCAGTCAACCTCTGTTTACAACTGATCACCACAACAGTCCATTGTCTGCGAGTCACAGCACCTCATTTGTCTCTTGTCTGCTTCTCAAATCTCAAGGCTATCAATCATCTATTGATCGTGCCTAAATTGTGTTTTTGTTAAAGGAAATGATTTGGTCATTAATGTTGTTTACAACCAAAAAGTAAAGAGCAACTTAGCATCTTTTTAGACAAATTTTGCAGGCATTTAACTTAAAGTGTTGTATCTGTATGTTATTACTGGCCCATCTATGCTGCATGAGTCTAGCTCATTTATTCTCAGTCTAGAGTCATCCAGCTCGCACTGTTTGAAGTCCACAGTTAATTGGTCGGCGTCTGTGATGAGCCCACCTCTTGCAAAGGTTAATTAAGTTTCCCTTTTCCTCCCATTAGGTAACATGTGCTCTGTCTGGAGATACAGTAGCAATAAAAAAAATATAAAAAAAAAAACACTGCAGTGGGGTTGGAGGGAAGAGAGGCGAAGTAGAAGATGAAGTGTGAGGTTGGTCTGGAAAGGGATTTTAATTCCCTGAAAAGGTTTTGTGAATTCATCCTGAGATCTCAAGGAAGGAGGGACGAGGGAAAGAAGAAAGATGAAGAGCTGTGCTGGAGCGTGATTTGAAATTTGAAGGATGAGAAAGAAAGCAAAAGAGAGAAACGAAAGAAAGAGACAGAAAAATACATTAGTGAGTAAGAGAAAGCCTCTGAAGCAGTGATTTCTATTCCACAGGAGTTTTTTTTTTTTTTTTCGCAGTTTTATCATTGACTGCCTTCTCAGAATGGCAGCCAATTATTTTCTCAAGAAGTGGGTCTCTTTTGATAGTTTTGGCTGGCCTGCACTGGCTTGGATTGGTGATATTCTTCACTGAAGTGGTCTTTGATTTATCTGGAATGATGCATAAGCCAATACAGTGCCAGGGCGGGCCATGGCAGCCTTGCATTTAATGCATTTCCAACCAGTCAGATGCTTAATTAGCCTATATGAAATTTTGATCTGGAAAACTAAACCAGTCTACTTACTACTAGTGAGCAGGTCATTGTTTGATTCATTTGACTCACTTAGTTTCATGTCTCTTCAGGGAACCTCCAGCTGCCAACAGGCTTTTACAGTCTTTTCTGCAGCCTTGTTTACTACAGACCTGGAGAATAACCCTCTAGGTTGAACTTCTGTGGAAAGCAAACAATTCTTTTTTTGCAGTTTAGGCACTTTTGTTGGTTACCACTGTTCTAAGCTGCAGCTCTTACCATATAGCATGTCAGACTCGCTTGCTCTAATTTCTAACGTCAGAGGATAGTTATTGAAATATTGACTGTGTGGCTGGAAATTTGGCATCAGATGACAGACAGCGAAATGTAGGCCAGTGGAGCTGCTCTTTGGGCCTTTTTTTTCTGACACACCGAACAGTTATGAAGCCTAGATTTATTTACATCTTCAATAAACAACGCAGAATTTTCAGAGAGGACTGCTTGGACAAGAATAGCCTCCTCTTAAGAGTCAGCAGTCAGTTTCTGCGTTTAGAAGGCTTTCATCATCTTGCTTACATTTTATTGTTTTATTGTGTTGTGTTTATGAGTGAACTGTCTCTTTAAATCACGTCCTGCTCATCTCGGTGGAACACAACCTCAGTCTACGTCCTCCCGCTGCTGCAAGACTTGTCAAAATGTTCTGCTGCCTGAACTCTATGACCCTCTCCACTGCCAACATGGGACCTGTTCTCTCTCTGGAGCTTTCTGAGCTTCCGCTCTTTTGTGCCTCTCCCACATTTTCTCACTTTCTTTCTTTAGCTTTGCGTCTCTCTCCCTTCTGTTTTTAGCGGAGACGTCCTACTCTCTTCCTCTTTCCCCTTTCCTTCCTTTCTCATCTGTTTTTAGTAAGGGACACTTCTTCTCTCCTCTACTACTTGTTCATTTCTTCTTCTCCCTCACCCTCTCTCGTCCCCCATCTATTATTTAAGCATCAATAATGGGGCCTGTTGTTGTTGTTGTTGTTGCCAGCCTGATGCTGCTGTTGTTGCTGCCCTGCTGGGCAGTATTCTAACTCATCTGCTGCTTCCTGTCTTATAAATCACACCAACTCCTTCTAAAACCATCTGCATCCTCTCATGTTCAACCTTTTGCTCTCTGTTTCTGCCCCAAATACCACCCATTACTTATCACCCTTCCAGATGCCTTGTATTTCCTTTTCACTCTACACTCTGTAGTTTCTCCAGAGTGTGGTTTAACATTTAAAACTTGACATGATGGTGGCACCAAATGGGAGTGTCCCACACTTCTCTTCAAGCAGTAGTGTCTGCTTTACAACTTCTCCACCCAGATACAGGCAAAGAAGTGAAATTGAATATTAAGATTTTTGGAAAAAATGTATGGACATGGACTTTATGAACATAGCAGGTATCCATTGGCTGTTTTAAAGAAACTGCAGGTTGTTGAAATACTTGATTCATAAATGTCTTTTTATAAAATAAATTTAAAAAAGATTCTGTCTTTCTTCTGACTCTGAGGTTTTCCCACCATCAGTCATTTCTAATCAGATAAGCTTTTGCTTGAGCAAACAGGAAGTACCGTGCTTTGCTGATAGGAGGACTTGTGCTCAACACAAGCACGTAATTTAGATTGAAAATATTTGTAATCACCCCCTCTGGGCTGCAGGACTCCCTGGCAGAGTGCAGCGGGTCCAGACTCAGGTTGACCCAGACTGCTGCCTTTGCTTCCCTCAGCAATCAATGGGCCTTGCTGAACATTGGCGTAATCAGTGTGGGTGGACCCATGCTGCATTGAATAGTAAAGGGGCTATGGGGGAGTTTCAGTAGGATGGCGGATTCAGTGCCAAGGCAGGAAGGGCAAGGCAAGACAGGTCAGACAGATGGACAGGTAGACGAACCGAGCGCCTGGCATATCCAAACCCCTCTAGACCTGCAGCATTCATGATGGAAACATGAACCAAAATGCACCTACAAGAAACAACAGGAAAACACAAGATGAAAACAGTTTAGTTAATGGTTGGTCTGACGAGTCATTTCATCGGGTTTAAATTAGATTTGAATGAGGAAAGAAATTAGAAACATCATCAAAAACTACTTTACTGATCTACTGTTCAGTGTCATCATACTTCTGCTTAAACAGTTGTATGCTCTATTTGATTTGATATTTGAAGCTACACTTACTGGCCTACCATTCATCATCAGATCAGATCGGATAGATAGCTACATTAAGCTGCTGAACCTCTATTGAGTGGAATAAGGAGATTAATTATTCTTCAGTACAGTCTATTGACCCTGTTTCTCAGTGCTGTGGCTTCATGCCCAGACAGCGTTATGAGTCTGATTAGGAAGTGAGCGCCTCAAGGCTTTACACTTTTTTTTTTCCAGAAGGTACATGGTCAAATGTCACTCTGAGGGATAAAGATAACGCCTCAAGTAATTACCAAACTGATCTCAATTCAAAAATGAAATAACGTGATTGTTGCAGTTTAAACTGGAGGAGCAATTGGTAAAAAAAAAAAACACTGACCGACAGCATGGTCACATCGAACATATAAGTGGTTTAATGTAGTCCTAATGATTAGAGAGACGATTTCCAAGTTTGATCCGTTCTGTCTGGTACCTGTAAGTCAGTAAAATAGTGCCAATCGAGCCAATAAACTTGTAGAAGTTCATTCATTTGAGGAAGCTATAAAAGTGTCCGAAAGACATTTAAATTTACTTACTGTGTTCTGTAATCAAGCTTGAAATAAATCATAATCATACCATCCAGCTGTTTCACATGGGCAGTCAATAAAAAAACTGACAAAATCTGAAACATTTCAATGTTGTTTTCTAAACTTGGAAGACCAGTGGGGAAACATATGTTACTCTCACTATTTGAGAGGAACAATAGCTTGCAAAGCAGAGTTTCTAGATATCTGTGGTTCATATAATAGCTATTGCAGACCAAAACAAGACCCGAAACATCCAAGTTAGCTATTGTAACACAGAAGGCGACATTTGAGTACTCATGAGGGCCAGTGTGGTAATGGTAATTGCACCCTGTGTCATCAAGAATTTTACAAACAAATCATATCAGCAGAAATCTTAGTTTTTTGAGGCTCAGCTTTGTTGTGCTACAAGGGAATGAAGCAGTAAAACAACAAAACACGTTTTCAGCATCTTGATAATGTTTGCTTTATTAAAAAATGCTGCGTTCAACAGGTTGTAGTAACCTGTCGATCATAAAATGCACTTTGTTCTCTAATCGTCTGCATCATCAGATCAGTGGATGGAAACTGCAGGCACCATTAAAAGAGTATTAGATAGTTGCACCGTGGCTCCCCAGGTACCTGAATATGTTGACAGATCCATTTTTGTGCACTCAGACGGTGACCTTTGCCAGGTGATGTAATGCCACAGGCTCTTCACGTTGGCCTTAACAGATTTATTGTGACCCCGAGCCCACAGGCAGGCTGATTGACAGATTGACACAACTCACACAGGGTGTCAAGGTAATGTGGCCTTTGAGCCCGAAGATGTGTGGTGTGGTGGGGGGGCCGTCCAGATAAGAGCATGAGGAAAGAGAGAGTAAAAAGGAGGGAGAGAGCGAGATAATCTGAGCGAGAGGCAACAATAGATAGAGGGCTTTTAGCATGCCGAGGGAGGTCTAGGATATCATATGCACACAGGAAGTAGGGGTGATATGGATCGATATGGGTTGCATTAGGCCAGACCATGCCCAACTCACCTCCCATAAGTCATGAATTACTATCCAATCCCTCTAAACAAAAACACACATTGTTGCAAAATGTTTCTTCCTCTCTTGCATGAACAATAAAACTGGAACATCACTGCATATGCACAACAACACAACATTCCACAAAGCACCATAAATATCATAAGCTATTGTGCAAAACAATATTAGTGCTATATGAGAAAAGTGAAGACTCAAAAAACATTTTTTTGCTCCTTGTTGGCATTTTTTGAGATTTTTGAGTGTTTTCAGAAATTACTGAGATAACTGTTCTTTGGTACTGAGCACTACGTTGGAGTGTACTGCTAAGTGCTCTATTTAAGTCATTTGGGCATGTGAACGTGTCAGCTATTCATTGCGATTCAGACTGAATAAGCAGGGAGCAGCAGAGGGTTTCATTCAAGGACGCTACAACTGAAGACATAAATGTAGTTATAAACCCTTTATTTATACGGGAACACTTGACTAAGCACATTGGCTATTTTTTCAGCCTGCTACATTTACAATACAATTTTACTCCTGCGATCTGCTCAGTAAGTAGCTCTAGTGACTCATGTGCACATTCACTATATTGGTCATTGCCAGCAGTCATTTGTTTACTTTTTGCACATTTTTCACAGCTAATCTGGGATATGATCAGGTGACAATTAATGGCCAGTCACCTATATAAAATGCACACGTCATCCAATGTTATGATCGCACACTGTAAAAAAGAATTATCTTAATCTATAATTTGTAAACTTATGTTGTTTAAACACATATCTGAGTTCCTTAAACTTGGAATAAATAGTTAGGGTGACAAAGGTGAAGCTGACAAATTAGTCCCATCAACTTTATATTTTAAGTTTAATCAACAAGTTTGTTTTTTTTGTGATACCAACACAGATATTTCAAGTTGTACAAACTCCTAAATCCTAGTTGAGACAACATAAAATGACCAGTAAAACCAACAAACTTGGAATGATATCTTGAGTTGTACAAACAGAACAATAGAAGTTGTTTAAACTAAGCATGTTGTACGATTAACTTAGCTGCAGACAAAGGTGACCATTCTCAGCTGATAATATAGCTCGCTTACCTAGTAGTTTACCACACTTCATCTTTTCATGCTGAACAAAGACAAAACTCTGTTTGATTGTTGAATTGTTACAGTGACATAAAAGAGCAAGTCTGGTTATTTAGTAATTGTAATTACTGTCCATTAGCTATGATAGGCTGAAATTTTCAAATGAAAATCGCACTCAGCCCAAGCTGGTCAACATTACTGGACTTAAGTAAGGCTGCTCATGTGGGGACGCACTCCAGCCTTTTGCATGTGCACACACACATAGTCACTGTCTGTACTGTCATGCATGTGACCCCTGTCCTTGCTAGTGTCTCACTCTCATGTGCACTTCTACATCCTCACAATGGTCACAGCATAATACCCACATGCATACAATACATGTGCACATACACATAAATTACTCCCACTCATATATGCAGACTCCACCTACCAGAGCTCAGTCATGAGCTGCTACCCCCACTCGTACACACAAACACATACACACATCATAGCACTGATATTTCAACCACCCTTAGTCCCCACCTCCCCCAATTTCCTATGCTCCCATTATCTCACTGTTATTGATCCACATCCCCTCTTCTGCCTGCACTGCCAGAGAGCCTCTACTGGATAATTTTCAAGGGCATTTATAAACACAAGATGGGATGGATGGGTGATTGCTCTGTGGGTGTTTGTGAATTTGTGAGAAAGAGAGAGAGAAAAACAAAGAGAGAGGGAGAGAGTGAAGGGGAAGCAGACAGTGTGTGGTATGCCTGTATGAAAACAACTGTGATCAGGCAGGAAGAAGGTCAGTTTTGCAATGCTAATAAAAGAATCTTTTTTTAAAATGTTGGATCAATCAACCGCTACAGCAAGCCATACTCTGTCTCTTAGGGGCCATTTGCACATTCCCACAATAACATGTGCTGTTTGGTTCAGTGAAGAGAAAAGCAATTCTTCCTTTTCTTTAGTTTTGAATTGAAGTTGGAGGGTTTTTCCCCTTCTGCTTTCAACTATTATTAGAACCACATTTCAGCTTTCACATTTTCACACTGAATATTCATCAACACATTAAACTCCTTATTTTGTCGTGTTGAGACATTCTGACGGCAGCATGGAACATTCACACAAAAATCAGCCAAATGATTCTAACCATATAATAAAACCGTAATAGACAAAATTGCAACCATAGCACTAGGTCGGCTCATATCTAGCAGTCTGTTGTCAAGATTAGTTTTTGTCAGGTAAAATCATAAAATATCTGATAAACGTTGGCGGTCAGGATTAGGTCGGCAGGCAAACAAAGTTAATTTCCTGCCCTGCTTGGTACTGAAATTGTAGTCAGCTCTGTCTGGGCTGAGGTGAGCGGGCCAAACGTGCGGAACAGGATCCAACATTAACAAAAACACCACAGGAGAACCAAAAGGGTGGAGCTGCCCCTCCACCTGGCCCCTGGGTCAACCCGTAGGGGTGCCAGGGACGCTCAGCATGTCTGTGTTTGTATGTGTGAAGTAGTGCTGGTTGGGCTAGAGGGCAGGAAGCATCTGTTAACAGAGGGGAGCCAGGAGGTACTAAGGTGTATGTGTGTGGATGTGTGTACAAGCATGTGTGTGTGTGTGTGTAGTTGTGTCAGTATTGAAGCCAAGTGTTTAGCCTTCCCTCCTGTATCCGGCAGACCTGGCTGTAGCCCACCTTCCTCAGGGGCCCAGACAGAGACGCCTTGTACTTTCCTGTAACACAAACACACACAACAACAAAGCAAATTGATAGTGAACACGATCATGTTCGCTCTGTTAGAAACTCTGCATACACTGCATATTTACACCAGTGACTTCTTCACATAGAGGTGGGTGCTATCACATTAATTAACATTAAACCAACTCCATCAAAATCAATAGATCCTTTATCATAGCGCCATTTTGTATTCATACTGCTCTCCTGCATTGGGAAGATAAAAGAGGGGTTGCACAATATAGATGGGGTGGGAGAAAAAAGCAGATGAATGAGGGAGAGAGGACATGGTTGGGAAATAAAAATTACAGAAAGTAAATCTCCTTTTTTTTTTGCCTACCTGAAGGCAAAGATGGATCAGAGTTGCCAGTATCATCAGAATCCAATGACCATCAGAAAATGGAAACTTTTACAAAAAATATTCGACTTTTTCAATGGTGAAACCTCAAACATGGTTTCAAGCAGGTTTAAATCACGCTCTCCCTCTTTTTTCTGCCCTGAAAATTTGCTCACCCAGGTGTTAAAGCAAGTAGAGGAGGAGGGCAGATGGCCTGCGACAGGTTGAATATCCCTTTCAAAAACATCTAACGCTCCTTGGCAGCAACTAATGTCTGCTGCCTGCTGCCTGCTGCCACACACACACACACACACACACACACACACACAAACACACAAACACACACTCTCTCTCTCTCTAGCTACTGACTGGAAGGAATTTCCACTAAAGCCCGGCTGTAATACCTCCAGTCCTCCAGAGGAGAATACTTGACTCTGCAGGGGTGCCGACCCATGCTAATTACCTTCTTCACTGTGGAAAAGCTGCCAGAAAATTGAATGAGTGGTAAAGACTGTGTGGGAAGAATGAGCATACAGCCAATTTAGAGCCATTACTCACCAAGAAAATCCAGACTGGCGTAGCTCAGCTGTTATTGCATTAACAAGTCAGGTATTTCACTTCCATAGTTCATGTTAAGTTCCTTGTGAAATCAGTTACATGGTTTTTCTAATATCTATTAAACTACGGCAAGGAATCTTGTACTTGTGACTCGAGTCAGAATCTGATCATTTATCTGGTGACTACTTGACAGCGCTTTTGATTTTAGCACCAGACAGATAGAAGAAAAAAAAACACCAAACATATGCAGACACACTGTCTTTCACTCTACGCTTCCATTTCTATTTACTTACTTTGCTTATCCTTCCTTCCTCTTCTGCCTGTGTGTCTCCGTTGCTGCATCTCTCTCCCTCATCACTCTCAGACAACTGGGGCAAAAGTCACAGGCCTTTGGCAGAGTTGGTGACAGTGCCATTCAGCATCCCGTCTGTCACAATACTGGCACAACAAAATGTGGAGACTGCCAACTAATGGCTGTTTATCCACTGTAGTAGCTTGCCAACCACTTTCTATCCAGGCTAAAAACTTGCCAACCAATGATTGTTGAACCCTGCAACTCTCAAACCAATGCCTGCCAAATAACAGGATGCAGTTTTTTTTCATAACAGCGATTTAAAATGTGTTTCAGAGAGATTTCTAGCCAATGTGTTGCTATGCAGAATCCCGACCTTATGTTGGAAAAAAGTTCTTTCAAGCTGCCACACTTTCAGGTTCCAACCATTAGTGTCTCATCTTCTCGTCCAAACATTTTTGAGCATATGTCGCTGAGAAAAAATACCGTGTGTTTATTGCAACATTAGTGTTTTAATTTTTGTCAGTATTGTCCAGCTTAAGTTTTCAGTTGCTGCACAAACTAATATTAGCCATACCTCACTAAAACAGCTTGGTGCTATTTCCTCAGACAGTGTCTATTGTTTCTTCTCGTATTGCGATGAGTGACATGCTGTATGCTGCTGTTAAAACGTAGTCTGTGACTCCAGATTTTGATTTAGTGTTGCACCTCCATAAAGTTAACGGGGACTGATTTTAAAAAGTCAGAATGAAAGCAGCAGAGACAGAGATATCCTGACTTAGCCCTTGTGGCAGTCACAACCCAAAACTCCGGGTCATATATTTCCCATAATGCAATCTGATCCTCCCCCTGCCTAAATGCCTTGAATAAAAATGTTTTTAAGTCTCAAGCCGAAATTGAGATGACCCTGATGGCATCACTATGACATAATCAGGGTTTCAGCTTCCTCCAGAGTCATGGACATTTTCTCCCCAGAAGACATTATTCAACTGAAACTCATGTCTAAAATCAGTCTAAAAACAGAGGAGTGTCCGTTTAATATCAAAGAATGTTTGCAAAGAAAACAGAGCCGCCACATTAACTTCTGACTCGGCAGACTGCACACGCTCTTCTCAATGCACGATCAAGTGTTTTTTTTTTCCAGTGGGATGTGTTTATTCAGTTATCTGAGGGTTTAATCTTCATCTGCGCTCCAGTGGAATAGATAAATAAATAATGTAAAACAGCAGCAACGCACGCATTTTATTTTGGTCGCGGTGTTCATGAGCCGCCTTTTAGAAAGTAGGGCTGGCAGGAGATGGAGGTAGTGTCACCGTGAGGAGCACACAAAAGTGTGTGTGTGTGTGTGTGTGTGTGTGAGAGAGAGAGAGAGGGAGAGGGACACAAAGGATCCATGTGTGTCTGTGTTCTTGTTTGTGTGTATGCACATGCAGTCTCCTCTGCGTGAGATTATTTGAGTCCTCATCTCCTCATATGGTCCCCTGTTAACTCCACCCGCTCTCCCCACCTCTCTTTTCCTCCCTCTCACTCTCCTTCACTTTCTCTGTGGCATGTGTGCCTTTGCAGTTGTCACCTCCAATTCCAACTTCAATTCATTACATCTCCCCTTTTCCCAGCTCTCTCTCTCTCTCTCTCTCTCTCTCTCTCTCTCTCTCTCTCTCTCTCTCTCTCTCTCTCTCTCTCTCTCTCTCTCTCTCTCCTCACACTGCCATTTTACCTGAGATATGGTCTGGACTTCAGTCTGGACTGAGGTAGAATTGGATTCTGAAGAGAATATTTGAGGCTTTATATCTTCATCTATTCACTCCCTTTCACTTCATCCTCATTCCAACTTCTCACTGTCAGCCCTATCTCTATTATACCCTCTCCTCCACTCTCTACTACCTTTGCCCCCACCACCCCCTCCCAGCTCAATCCACTCTCAATCCTATGCTGCACTCTACCTCTCTCACCTTCTCCTCTTACACTCTTTCTTTTGGACTCACCCTCTCTGTCTCGCTCTCACTCAGTCATATTCTCCATCTATTTTCTCCCCATCTCCATCTGTCTCCCTGCACTGTATCTTAATCCAACTGTCTGTGGACTTGCCAGTAATAGAGTGGATAGTAGCTATGTTCTGAGCCTATTCAATAAGCTCAGTGTACGTTTTACTGAATGAAGCTCATAGAGGCGGGCAGTTGACATGTAGTATGTTTAAACTGTGTGTGTTGGCATCATTTTGTGCTGTGTGTTCCTTTTTGTATGTGTTGTTGGAGGCATCGCTTTGTGCATGCATGTGAGTGTGTACTTGTGTGTGTATGTGCATGTATTTTACATTTCTATTGCTTACATTAATGTGTGTGTTTCCCGACACTGTCACCCTCTTACAACATTAGACCACGCTAAGAGGGAGTCTCAATTGATCAAAGCTTTCTGCAGCGCTATGGGGCTAAATCTGGAGCTTCAAAATGTGTGTGTGTGTGTGTGTCTCGTTCCAGACAGCAGAGCCAATGTTCTCACCTGGCCAGTCTGATGAGCCTGCTTGCAGTCTTTTCACTCCTTTTTGCTGCCTTTGATGCAGAATTGCATGTGGAAGCAGAAATGGGACTTTGATCCACTAGGGAGAAAACGCAAGAATGGAGAATATGTACCAAAAAATAGACAGAAAGAGGTAACAGAAAGTAACACAGTTGTAGAGACAGCGAAACTGAAGAGTGGAGGCTATAATAAGGTAGTGAATCATTGGATATATAGAGAGAGATGGGAGAGTTAATAACAAAGACAATCAAAGCAAAGAAGTGAGATCGGCCCGGAAAGAGACAATGCAAAGAGACAGACTGACTCGGAGAGCAGAGACTTGAATTCAGACATCAAGTTAAGTGTCACATGAAAGGAAAGATAACTCAGTTGTGTTGCGAGAGGGTAGCTCGATTGTGTCATTGTGCAGAGGTGAACTGCAGCTGTCTGTCGTGTGGTTTCTGGTGTAACTACTTGCTCTGAGCTAGCTCAACATGTGGTGACAGCTGTTATGAGCGAAGATGAAGATGTTTACAGCTTATGTTTAAAGACTTTCTGGTTATAATGTTACAAATCCAAAGTGGGAAGGCCTTTTATGGAATTAACCTAATTAACACCAATTTTTCTGAAGCTTCCATTTAGAAAGTTGCCAAAAAAGTCTGGCTCTCAAGATGTTCATATTGATGATAGTGATCTAGAATACAGTGCTTATTTTATGTTGCAATGTTTGTGACCCACTTTGCCTATGATTTAACAGCTGGATACCTAAAATATATTGAAAAAAACCCACATGCAAGCACCTGCAACTATTTTCAGTATTTAAAAAGTGATACAAGTATGAACATCTTGCATACTTAAACATGCCCAGTTTGTTGCTCATTGCTGAGTGATGGTTGTGCTGCTTGGCTTGCTCCAGTCAAGTCATGTCAAGGCAGTTTGTCACTGCTGACATCTACAGGCCGACCGTGTTCATGTCAAATACCCCACCAGTGACCTCACTATCCTTTACAGTGCCTGTATTTACTCAGCTGTGGGGTTATGAGTAGTATATAGCTGCTACCTTCAGCAAAGAGTGTTCTAAAACAGGACTTAAATGTTATTATTCCCTAAACCTCTACAGTATGTGTGCACTTGGAGTCAGCAGAATTAAGCTGGTGATGTAATCTTTCTTTCCCGGGGCATTTAATGATATTTGAATAAATGTTGGTGACCGCTATCATAATCCTATATGTTTATAATTAGAGATTATTGGGTATTACTAGAGGGAATTATTTGTTTGTGTGTTTTTGGTCAGTTGGTTTAAAGTATAACCAGGAAACATGACAAAGGAAGATAGATCTTGCAAAAGCACCAGCTCCCACTCATATGTGGTTTTGGTATCTATTTAGATTTATAAACAAAGGGACTCATGAATAATACATTGATTTTTGCCACCTTATTTCCATCGTACATCATTTACGTCTGCATATACCTTCATTTTTTCCAGTGATTACAGCAAACTAAAAAATCCTCTCTGAAGATGCTTTATTATACTTTGGAGACCCCAAACAATACCTCTTTCTCAATGATACTGTCATTTCTCTCTGCAAACACAAAACCATTGTCTTTAAATATTCACTGAGCTTTGTTTGTGTCATTGTTTTTTGAACCCATTTTTAATTATCATCCTCATCAGGATTCATTAGCCTCATCACATTTTCTTTAATTACTTAGCTAAGCCATTTGTCCCCTTTATTATTCATCCTAATGTATTGTTCTCGCTTTTGCTTCCGTTCTTCTTTGTCTCATTCTGTGTGTTGATTTATATGTCTTCGTCATGCTCCATCTCTTTCATAAATCTTCACTGTCTGTCAGTGTCTGTAGTCTCAGGTGTGACCTGCCATTTAGTCATTAAATCCCAACTGCGTCCTAACAAAGGCCTCAACAATATTGGGTCATAAAATTATTAAAACATAATTCAAGGTGAAGTAGAAGGACTATTTTAAAACTGATCAGATTCAGCTTTTATCACACCCTCCTTCTGTCTATGTGTTTTAATGGCATGACCCCTTCTGGAACCCTTAACCAGCCAATTCCAGGGTATTATGCGAAACAGACCAGGCCTCATCCGTTAATGTCTTCAAGGTTTCCCAAAACATCTCTCTACACATTGACCTACAATGTAGCAAAGATTATCCCAACACTAAATTGCCTTTGGGAAAGCCAGTCTCTTGTCTGTGTAGCCAAATGGCCAGTCTGGGCTTTATGGCCCATTTTATCACTGAGGAAATAGGGGGAACCGAGCACTCAGGCCCATAGCTAGTTAATCTTATTGTTAAAATTGGATGCAATAAGTGAAACAGTTGGGTTTTATAGAAGAAGGAAAAAGAAGACATCACCCTAATATGTTTTTGGTTTGTTTAGCTTTCAGGCCCACAGAAAGACAAATGTAATCATAAAGTTAGCTAAGAGAAATGCAGAGTGGCTATTTGTATGTCAATTTCTTTCTCCGTGATTGATTGATGGGTGGAGGGAAGGATCTTTATTTGGGTAGTAAACTGCCATGTAAAAATGCACAAATTAGAAATCATCAAGTATGTCATTTTATTAAAGTAGCTTGTACTCGAACCACAAAGTCTTCAGGTTGTTTTATTAGTAGTAAATGAACAAACAGCTATACACACATTTAAACATACAGCTACATCAGAAAATTCCTTTCTGTTGAGCTCCTGTCATGACATAATGCTGAGCCCAACCAGTTGTGCTCTTTGTTCATGACATTAGCCAATTATTCATTTATAAGCCGCCAAAATAGGTAAGAACTTGATGTTCTGACAGCTTCAGGCCTTGTTCCTTCCAGGTTTTCATCCTCTTTGACTGCTGAATCTTTCTTAAATTGAATCTTTCCTCACCCCTGTTATGATTGATGATAAGGTTGATTTCCCTGGAGTTAATCAGACTCTGTGATTGGCGATGTGAAAGCTTGGTTTGTTTGACTGCGAAATAACATTTAGAGCCAGCTCAATCCTCCTATGATTGTGCCCGCTCGTTGACATGATAGAATTGTACAGCTGAAGGAACCTTGCACATTTATATTTAATCTCTTAACTCTCATCCTTAATGCATGAGGAGAATGGGAGACCCCCTTAAACACCCCACCCCCCACAAGTAGGCCCACTGGGAGAGGGAAAGAGGAGGATTAGAGCAGGATTAAGTCTGTGGTGTGAATAGGAGCCACGAGACCGCCACAATTATTCACTTCCCCCTTCACTCCCTCACTCGGCCCCGCCCTTCAATCCTTCCCTCATTCATACACTCAGACAAACACATGAACCCCTTCTGTGCCTGTTCTTGCCTTATTTCATTCCCTGGCATCCTTCCTATGAGGAACTTTGTCTCTCACATCTAACCCTAATTTTGTCTCTTAAGTCTTTTTCATAAATCCAACAAAGCAAGCATGAGCTGAATAAATTGCCCAATTAGATCATAACCAGGACTTCCTAACAAAGCCACATGCAGATTCAGATTTTTCTTTAATGATTGTGAATTTTGTGTACAAAGGTTTTCAGAGAGTTGCTTGGCCAAGTAGAGTCAGATCATTGTGCTGTGAGACAATTTTATCTGCCAGTATTGTTTAAACACACATTTTTTGGGGGATTTGACAAGGTGTTGGAAAAAAGATGAAAATATAATTCAGAAAAATAGTGCTTGACAGAGCAAATATAACTATTAATGTGTGAGTTTCAGAGGTGCTTGTAGGTGGATTTTGTTACCTTTGGACAGAGTTGGGCTAACCGTTTCCACCTGTTTCCAACCTTTATGCTAAGCTGAGCTAAGTTAGTCTAGCTTCAACTACCAATTTTAAGTTGTCGAGGAGATGCAGTACTTCTCAGACCAGGTCTGGCTGTAAAAAACTATTTTTCTCTTGTGGTGCTGCTGAAGCAAAATAGGTTAAAATCCATTGTGCAACCTCAGAACCAACAGTCTTACTATATTTTCATATTTCATAGTTCATTCATGTCAGCGGAATAAATAAATATCCAGCAAAACCCAGCATTAACAGCAGTAGAGCTTATATGAGTCCCTATCTTACTGTCATTCAGTGCTTGTGCACTGTTAAATACTCTAAAACAGGCAGCAGAATTTGCTCTGTAAAAGTGAAAGGTGAAATTGATAGATTTTGCATCAGTGGATTCATTTTCCCTCCTGCTCGCAGTGGTCATTAAGGCTTCAACAGCAAGATAAGTTTTAAAATCCATCAGCGATGCAGCCTGTGGGAAAACAGAAAACATTCTTCTTCCATTTTTAACTCACCACGGTTGTGTCTCTCTTTGCTCCCCTTCAGGCACCAGGTGACAAGCAAGGTGCTGTTTCCATTAATGTGCTGTCATATCTGAGTGAAGCGTAAAAGTCTGAATGACAAAAAGCCAATACTTGAACAGGTAGATGAAGCCAGCAAGGTTATAAATAATATCAGTTTATCCCCCAAAATGTCAATACGTTTTAGATACCTTGTTTCCTTTACAACAAATACAAAATATCAGTATCAGCATCAACCACAACAAAATCCAGCCTACGTCAGGCTGTAATGGTGGGTTAGTTTAATGGCACCTTAACCCTCACCTCCCTGTAACCAAGTCTAGAGTTTTAACTTACTATGAAACACCATCCATAACAACAAACTAAAGTCTTGAAGAATTGGGGATACTTTTAGCCAAAAGCCAAAATGTCAAACTCACAGTGAATGGGAATGTTTTTATCCTTTCTGTAACTTTCCCCTGAGTCCTGATCGCCTCAGCAGTTTGACACATTAACTTCTGTCTCCATGAATGTGGATTTGGGTGAATATATTAAATTGATGCAGGGGGGAGCTTAATCATCACTGGCTTATAACCGCTCCATCACACAAAAAATCAATAAGCATTTACCGGTAATGAAATTAACAATCACTCTTTGTCCCCTCGCTCGCTTTTTTCTGTCTTTTCTTATTCACACACAAACGCAACCACCTAGTAGTGAAGAGCGTTGGTCAACAGCAAGTATCTGGGATGAGAGTAGAGAATTCTACTTGTGTAGTATATGTGTGATTTAGTCAATAACACCAACAGTCGGGGATTAGGTGTTGTCTGTGGTTCAATAAGTGAAACACACAATGCATTACAACACCTTACCTAATGGGGAAATGGATTTCACTTAAATACTCCTTCAGTCACACGAAAACTAATGTCAGAGACCTGTGAGTGAGTATGTGTGTGTGTGAATGCTACACTTTGAAATGGAAAAAATATATACTTTTTACCCTGTTATCTTAAATAAAAATAAGTGGGTACATGAGAGAAACACAGAGAGACCAAGAATATATTAATAATGAAGTGGTACACTATGTTAATATAGAGGTGTGTGATGAAGGCATGAGACGCATTAATGTAACTCAACTTTACTTTTACAATGGAGCAGATTTTGTGTGTATGTGAGTCGGATATTTCGCTGTGTAATTACTCAAAAATAAATCCACAGTGCATGGATTACTGCTCCTGTTAATAATACTGATTTCCTTTAGGGTTCAGGGTTGGGTCCAAACAGAAACAAACAAATAATCAGTGCATCCATAACAAGTCAATCACTGAATTGCTTTTCCTTTGACCAAAGTGTATAGCTCCTCATATTACTTCTTATAGGCTTGAGTCAATTTTGTCATTTCTTGTTCAGGGAAAGAGGTAGCCATGTACAAATCTACAAATCTACTGACTACCGACTGCATGAAGAACATGCAATGAACGTAAATAATAGGCAAACTTTACACATTATATACATAATGCATACATTTGACACTCACAAAATGTCTGACAGTAAATGCACTATATTGAAAGTGCTATATCGCTTTTTCTGTCTTTTCTTATTCACACACAAACGCAACAAACTAGTAGTGAAGAGCGTTTCATTCCACAGAAGCCTTGGACTTGTGGACTTGGCATGTTTTAAAAGGTTAGTCTTGGGTCTAGGGATATCTAGTTGTAAGTGATTTAGGTCACACAAAAGTCCTTCATGTTGTGTAAACCCAGTGTACATGAATTCATTATACTGAGTGATCTCCTTTAATATGCCACACATTAAGAACAAGCCAACGAGCTTCTTAAACTCCACCCATCGGTACTGTGTTTCCCTGTGGTCTTGGGAAAGGGGGGAAGGGTTAAGTGCTGATGGGGTCGTACAGTACAACGGGCCTATTAGTAGAGAGTACTGAGGGGGCAGCACCCCCAGACTCAATGTCTTTAATATTACATGTTGGCACTGCGGTTACTTGCAGCGTCAGCCAGCTTCCAAGCTTCACTTTGGCTTGGTGGAGCTTTGCATGTACAACTGTTGGCTTGAGCTTTTCAGTGACTGTTTATGTGTGTGTTTGGACGGCCAACTCTGCCTGATGTGGAGATGGAGGAGATGTGCTGTAGGTTTGCCATTTGTCGCAGGAGGACTTCTTCTCTCACCCTGCCCCGATCCAAACTGGTAAGACTTGAGAATCAGAGGGTTGGCTTTCTTCTAGAGCAGAGAGGACCTAGTACATCTGTCCACCTGCCCAGGAAATATAGATGAAACCTAGCTGCCTCTTTAATCAGTCTTTAAAAACTGTCTGCAGTGGCAACCTTTGTCAAACTACCTCCTTTAGTTATCCTGTCATCTTCATCTAACGTAAAAACATCTAAGTATTAGAGTGCAAAACCACTCCAACCTTATGTTGGTAAATTTTGGGTAAGAAATGTTGATGAATTCAGAGTAAAGGAGTAAAACTTGAACTTGACCTTTGGTTGAGCTGCTTGTAAAAACTGGATAAAGCTGGTGCCATGGAGACATGGAGTATGTACATGGCGTCTAGCTTTGCATTCACCATTGAGTCTACCAGAAGGTAGTGTCTTTGGGTATTCTTTTGTATGTACCAAATGTCTCTCTGTTGGTGTAACTCTGAATGCTCTCACCGAGTGGTCAGTCAATTAATGGTTGAAATCAGTCTTTAAAGTAAGACACTATAGAGTATCACACCAGGACATGTAGGTTTGTTCACTCACACATAAACTGTTTCTTTACTGTCAGTTGGTGCAATGCTTCACTTTGAACTTAATGTAATTTGAAGACTTGTAAAGAGGATGCACAGATATCACTTCACAGTGCTCAAACAGTTAAACTTGCTCTGACTCTCACGCTTTTTCAATACCTAGCAAACCAGACGTAAAGTAGCCTCATTGTAGAACCTGGACTTTGAAATTAGCTAAATCTTGTATGCTCAGTCTGTTGGTGTGTGCATTAATCTAGGTTTAATCATTAGTTTAAAGGTTACATATTGATCTGGTGACCTGTTTGTCACCGGTTCTATGTCTCTTTGGTAGTTTTTGTCATTGACCATGACATTGACATGTTGTCCTCTTGCACTGTTGAAACTACATACATAGAATATATGTGAAATGGATTTTAATAAATGAGTTGGCCTAACTGACAACTTTGTTATTCTGAAACTGAGGGCTTGGGTTTGAGTGTTCATGTGCATGTTTGTCTGTTCAGTGTGTATGCATAGCACATAACATCTAAGCTGTCTGCACAAAGGAAAGCAAGCCATGCCATCTTAATAAGACAGCCATGGCCAGAATTTACAGTTTTATAGTTTTATTAAGGTCACTCCAAAAATATAAAACCAGCCTCCCACCTCCAACCCTCCTCTGTCTATCAGAAATGATATCAACCTCCAGCCTTGGATCATAATTTACAGTCGTCTGAAGTGTCTTCAGTTCCATCTTCTTCGTGTTAATTATCTTGGAGTGTAACATGTCAAACAGTGCCAAACCACTTTGGCTTTCAAGCTGATGAAACAGCCTTGTGCCTTTGTGTCTGTGAGTGTGTGTGTGTGTGTGTGTATGAGTGTGTGTGTTTGCAGGCTCAAATGTTTGCCTCTGCTGAACTCATATCCTCTTCACGTTCTTCTTTTTTTTCTCTCTCCCAATGTCTCTACCACTTCCTGTCTGTCTGAGCAGCTTCCTGCTGACCTCAATAAGATGCACCTAACAGACCACGCCCACCAGCAGGTGATGCACATGGCTCCCAGCCAATCAGGATGCAGCATCGCCAGCGACTCTGGAAGTAGCAGCTTATCAGATATTTACCAGGTTGGTACCTCATTGCTTGTAACCATTTTATCTCACTAGATTTTTTTTCTTCTTCTTGCTTTTTGCTTTTTTTTGACTGACATACTCTTTTTTTCCGTACATGTTTGGAGTTTAATACCAGTGGTGTACAACATTAAAATCCTAACATATTGATGTTCTCCAGAAGCTCCAGTTCTATGAAACCTCAAATTTTCTGCCAAAGACATTTTCCCCTTCACTTTGCCATATTCTTTTCACCTCTGTTAAATATTTTAAGGTGACATTTTAATATAAGAAGTTCATTGTTCAACATCGGTACAATCTAAAATATAGGGAATATAGAGAAGTGTACTGCTTCATCAGTTTGCTACCTTCAATTTAAGTCTTGGAATATCTTGTTGCTCTTACTGTCAAAGAAATATTTTGATAAATGAAAAATTATGTTTTTCTCTTCCTTGCCACCAGGATTACATTACACACAAAAAATAATGAAGCCTGTCAAATATCGGTGACAAACCCGTGTCTCTTCCACCGCCACACTGCGACAACATCTGCTCTGTGGCAAAAGTGTTTTACTGACGGTGGATTCTCCCCAGCTTGATTTGCTCCAATTCTGTCTGTCTACCTGTATCAACCCTCTACCCTCCCTCTTTATAATCCTTGATATCTCACTAATTATTGTGCATCTGTGGTACGTCCCGTTGATCCGTCTCCCTCCGTACTTCCTGCTGCGGACGAAAGGTCGCATTCAGGAAATGAATCTAACCTTTAAAGCTCTGTCTATACCTGTACCACAGGTATAATTTAACATAACATAAGATAGCTCAGTTCTAATGCTCAACTCAGAATGATGATTATTGATCAATGATCAGTATTCCTTTGGTCTGCTACCACAGCTAGTATGCAGTGAAGAGTGCTAGTGAAATTTAGATTCTAACATCCTATTATGGCAATCATGTTGGACATAATGTTCAATTTAGATTTCCCTAAACAGGAATATAAGGAATAATTGAGCATGGTACTTAATCTCACTATTAGAGATTATTTACCTCAGGAAGCATCCCATTTCCTCCGTTTTTTGTGCTCATGTTCATTTATTGGAAGCACTGGAAACATAAGACCTTTGAACTTGTTGATTGTGTTGGTTTAAACGGGAATTCCATTTTTATTTGACCCTTGCGGTCCTCAGCGAATGTTGCTTTTAATATCTGCACCAAAGGACGCTTATTCTGCATATTATTAATTGCAGTGACCCAGCTAAATGCACAAAGTGGGAAATGTTAAGTGTAATTTAAAAGTATTATTGCCAGACCAGAAGGTCTTTGTATTTTACTCTCTCCTCTTGTATCAGCCTTACCTTTACGTGACATTTTTGAGCATTCGGTAGCTCAGTGTGCCATGGAATTAAATGCCTCTCTTGAGGGTAGGGCATTTAAATGGCTGTGAATCAATAATCCATAAAAGAGTACATGACAAGGCTGTCGTCTCATCATTTTAATACCTCAGATCTCCTAATCTCCCCTCTTTACACAAGAAGCCATAATAAATCCAGAACCTTTCAGTCTCAACTCTTCACGACCTACATGCTTTATTCTTCATACATGCTTGTGTGTATAGGAGTGTTTCCATTCGACACCAGCTTGTTAGCGATCATCAGCTGAACTGGTGAAGTGCATTAGCTACAAACTAATGAGCTAGTTACAAGTTAATGAGCTGGTATGATCAATGGGCACAGCTTGCCACAAAACTAATGAGGAGGCTGTAGTGAGGAATGTTAATAATGCTAATAGTGCCAGGATATAGATTTTATTTTACTCCCATTTTAGCAAGTCAAAGGCGAAAAATACCAACCACAAGTCAAGTGTAAGTACTTTATTCCCCAGCGACCTTGCAAAGCTAATTTGGAGGCCCTCGGTCTCTATTCAAAGTGTAACTTATTATCTGATTATGTTGCACTTTTAACATGGATTCTGCTTCACACTTTCAACAAAGAAAATCCAAATAATAAGAAGGAGAAAGTATTATTAGACAGACTGAGACATTGGGAAGTCTGCTGCAAATTGCTGTCAGGGTTGCAGTTACCTCAAACATAAGAGCGCAAGAATTATGGGATCCATCAGTCATTGTCAGCAGAATAAACAGACTAAAATGAATTCATGTATTTTAACCTCTTTATCTGCCACAACCTGTCCTTTCTGCTCAGCCGGTCTGTGAAGCGTTTGTAGATTGATGTAAGTCAGGTCAACCTGGGTCAGACGTTTTAACACCAGAGACCTGATCTCTTCATCCTGAGATTAGAATATTAATCACACGGATCTGATCCCATCAGCTTGTCACCGACCCAGCTCTGTGTTTGTTTACAGCTGTCTTAAATCGCTGACCCTCCAGTCAGCTGTGGTCCTCGGCTGTCAGTGCAACAGACTGTTTTTGTTATTGGTATCTCCCACTCGTTCTCTTTTTTCACCCTCTTTTGCTCCCTTACACTCCTTCGTTTTACACAATCTCCTCAACTTTTCAACCTTTCCCTGCCTTCTCCTGTTCGCTCATATTTCACCCTTCTGCCCTTTCCCTTCTTTACATCCCTCTCCTGTCAGTCACCCTCTATTCTTCTGTTATTCTCTACTATTCTTTCCTTTGCCTTTCCCCCTTGTCTTTCATCTCTATTGGCTCTACCGGCTATATCCTGAATTTCTGCTTGCCTCTCTCTTTTCTGTCTCTTTTCTGTCACTTCTATTCTGACACAGCACTGTAAAATGTGGGCAGATCCTCATGTCCCTCATCTCTAGGAAATGTGCTCCTGGCTCAAACTCCTTCTGAGACCGGGGGACTTACACAAAAGGGCACATCCTGCATTCAGAATGAACTAGGCCTCTCAAAAGCACTGAAAGTTATGTCAGTGACAGAGTGTGAGAAGAAAAGCTAGGGGTTATTGTCTCAGGATTGCTCTGTTCTTTCCACATACCTTAATGTCTCTATTTTGTAACAAAGTTTAAACAGATGGCCCATTTTCTGTAAGAATTGAATAAGCTGCATAGCAGCATCTACCTGACATTATGGAGATTCCTCTCTTGTTGGGAACTATAAAAAGTACAACTGCATTTTCGGCCTTTGTCTTGTTCTGAACATTGTTTCCTGAGGAATACATGAGACGAATGTCCTCCAAAAATCAATAAATCAGAGGTGAAGCAAAATTAAAAGCACTGCAGAACAACATGCAGGGGAAGCTGTTGTTGGGCTGTTTGGTTTGAATGTCTTAATAAATATGGAGCATCTGTCTCATTTATTATGTTAGTCAAAAAAAATAAAATCAGGATTCACATTTCATTTTGTGCTTTTCTATTCTTATACAGTATATTAGGCCAAATTAAATGTATCTGGTGCAGAAGAGGGCAGAGCTGAGCAGCTGGTGTGTTTTTTAAAGTCCTCTAAAAAGCTTGTCCAACCTAATTTATGAAAACAAGAGTGGACCTGTGCCTGAACTCAGAATGGACTGTTAGCTTAATCCCCTTGCCTCAGAGAAACCTATGAAACCCTTTGGCCAGGTACCAAATCTCCCTAGAACCCAAGAGCTCGATCGTAGTATTAGTTAGGGAGTCCATCTTGGTGTTCCACAAGCTGCAAAAGCTAATATCACAATCAGGTTTTCCACTCTTCTAAATCAATGGCTGCCAAACTGTAGGTTTATAAGTGCTAAGGTAATGCCCCTGAAACTTTTAGACTTACTCTTTATTCCACGATCACCCCTGAATATGGTTATGCATAGAAACAAAATAAACTAAAAATAAAAGAAGTGGACAGCAACTTAACTAATACCAGATGCAACAAATGAGAAAACAAGCACAAATACCCAATAGTTACTTCAAAGTTGACATTATTATTTTAACAAACTTTTTGATTTTCTTGTGTTGAATAATTTACCAATTCTTGGATTGATCCTGTGGTATCGTTGAATTGTTAACAGCTAAAAGTTAAGACAAACTTGCGTTGTGCAATACAGTAGTAGTCTTAAAAACATAGTCACACAAATAACTCTTCTTTGAAACCACACCAAAATGTAGACATATTAGTTCTGGCCGCCCAGCTAATAAAAAAGAAAAATAAATAGAACTTAATTTTGAGAACAGCCAAAGCTAAAAAATCATGCTCATTTTTTCTAGAGGGTTTCCTTTTGTTTTTAGGCCTACCTGTAAGAGGTAACAGATGGCCTGCAGTGCTGCAGGTACCACCAGGGAGCTCCTCTTTTCACCTCTCGGTTGATGGTTCAATTCCCAACTGACCTGAAAGCCCCTGTGCCCCTTTAGAACCATACTCTGCCAACCATCTGTCTGCCCCACACAGGGGAAATATGGTGGAAAATGAATTATTACTGCTGGATTTAAATATTTGGCTGCTGGCCTGCTGGTTTTCTAGTTTGGGACACGGTGTCGGGGTGTTAGCTCAGGGTCACAGGTACAGCTGCTCATTCCAAGGTTATTCTTCATGGGTTGTGTGGATCAGTGGAAAGTGGAAATGGAATCGAGCTGTAAAATTGTGGTATTTGATATAGCCTGGTGATTTTGATGACTTAAAATAGCTTTTGCACAACTTTGAGTAAAACTAGTTGTTGTCCTGCTCGGTCCTCTCTCTTTCATATTCCCATAATTTAATAGAATAGATCACTATGTGTCAATGTCTTGTATTAATACTGAATGCCCTTAAACCTCATTTTAGTTTGATTTGAAATAGTCATGTCACAGTATGGTGCAGCCTGAATACCACTTTAGTAAACTGGTGCACTATTTCAAGGCCTGCAAACCATCTTGTGATGGTACACATCACTGCTCCATTATTAATTTCTAGGTCACATTATTATTCAAGCTTCAGATAGACCAAGATAGTCAAGCAACTAAAACCCTGTCTAAATGTATTGCATGTCCTGAAAATCCATAAAAGAAAATATATATTTTTTTATTTTAATACTTGATCCATAAAAAGTTGATTTTTGTTTCTTTTTCTGAAGTTAAGTTACTATCAAAGACTTCTTCTTTCCCCCCTACTGTTACCAACCACTGTGCCGCCTTCTCCGCTGTATTTGCACCAGGCCACAGAGAGCGAGCTGGGAGATGTGGACCTGTCCGGACTTCCAGAGGCTGCGGTGGACAGCGAGGAAGAGGAGGAGGAAGATGAGGACCTGGAGAGAGCTTCAGACACTCTTCTTGGTCGAGACTTAGTCCGAGAGTGTCTGGAAAAGGACCCAGCCGATCGCAATGATGATGACATTGGTCAGTCTAACTCAACACTGCTCCTAAAGTGCTTTTCTGTCTTTAAGTTCATTTTAAATGGTGTCCAGCATTATAAAATTGCTTTGAAAGGTAATTCATTCTTGCTTGTCTATAATCAGCCACTGAATAGTGCAGTTCATTTCAATAAAATTGTTGAAGGAGGAGCCCTCACAGACACCATCTATCATTCAGTAAGCACAGGGGAGATACACAAATGCCCCTCTCACAAAAAGACCCCTCACAGTGGTCTCTAAACACCAGTGCCCTTCCAGTGTGTATTTTTAGGCAGGCAATCAGAGAGACAACCTCATTAGTGGGACTCAGTGGGGTCCTGGAGGAGAAGGTGACCACATCAGAGAGCTAGAAGGTGTTGTAAAGGCCCGACCTGCTGTGTGCCTGCTGGGAGGCTGGCCTTCTCATGGCCTTCACCACAGACTGGTCACAAGAAGTTCATTCATAGTAAAGTTATGCAGTTAACGGGAGGATGTGTCTAAGTTCCACCCTGAAATCTATAAATATATACATTTATATATACATTTTTATTAAGTTCACTTAAGTTCAGTTTTGACAATGACACCAGTGGACTAAATGTTTAAATACAGAGGATGTCACTCAGTACTGTACTGTATACCTTGTGACTTTATCCAATATTATAGTAGTATTTATAGTGGCCATTATAGTATATTTATATTCCCAGTTGGCTTGCAGAGGTTGTAATGCCCAAATTGGGACCCATGCAAGGGGTTATCTGATAAATCTCAGGGGTTGTGAGATGCTTATACAAATAGTAAAGCAGAAAAAAAACAATTTCTTCATTTCTACTTTGCAAAATTAGGTTTATTTTTTCCAGAAGTTCTTCTGTCCTTCTTAAATACTGGATAACTGTACTTTTTCTGACCTCTAAAAGGTATTCAAATGAAACAATCTTGGAGATTCTTTGATTGAACTTCTCGCAACCCCTGAATATGTGCAAACTGAAAAGGGGTCATATGAAGACATAGCTTCATTTTAAGGGGTCACAAGCCAAACAATTGGGAACCATCACTTTAGCCAATCTTAAATGCTTCCAACCAAACCGTATAATAGTTTCCATTGCTGCCTGATTAATAACATTGCCACGTTTTTCCACATCAGGTTATTTACATTCACATTTATATTCAATGTAAACTTGATTTTTCACCTCTGACAAACATCCAACCATCTTGAACTTCAAACTGTCAAAAAAAACACCAAGATTTACTTAAAATGCCAACTGTTTAACCCAGGTTTTAAAAAAGACCAAAGGAAAGAGGCACAGGGATGAAGAGAGATAGAGAGAGGAAATGAATGAGCCAGGCTGCATACTGTGCAGGTTGGAGCTGGGTCACTGTGTTCTCAGCCACAGTGCAGAGGAAATAGACAGATGAGAACTAGTGAAGGAACATGGTGTGAAACTTTCTCATTAGGCATAAAATCTTAAGAACGGATGGTATCCAGGCTAACAACAGTATATTAGCTTGGAGTCACTGGAAAACATTAAAGATATGCGGTATGTGGGTGGAGTGGGTTTGCTTGCAGTCAGGATCATTTTAAGTTCATTGTTTATTTTTATAAATGCTGCTGTTTGTCTGTGGAAAAGTGCTTTACCTGCACACCTGAGAGGAGTTGCATCAATACGTGCCCTCTACATGTTCCACGAGTGTTTATGTTTTTTTCTCTCTCTCTCTTTTTTCTGCCAAATAGAGCAACTACTGGAGTTCATGCACCAGTTGCCTGCCTTTGCCAATATGACCATGTCCGTGCGCAGAGACTTGTGCAGCGTCATGGTGTTTGAGGTGGTGGAGCAGGCCGGCACAGTCATACTGCACAACAAACAGGAGGTATGAATGAACTCATAACACATGCACATAAACCCGTGGACAAGAGTGTAGCACTTGTGTTACTGTAAAAGAGCCCTATAAAGTCTGGAAAAGTTTTGAAATGAATGTTGTTGCCGTTTAAGGTTTTAAGAAGTATTAAAACAATTTCTTTTGCAGTAATTATAGTTATTATTTTGTCATGTTACCAGCCTCTTTTGCTGCATGTCTCATGTAGATTAATCACTTATAAGGTAATTATGATATGCAAAATATCTTTTTTCATTATATCTGCTTCATTAACACAATTACACTGAATTCCCTGTACACTTAGAGTAGTGTTTGTCTTCATTCAGTCAGAAACAAGATGTGTTTGCTGGCTTGCTGATTCTTAATTGGGTCGTTAATGTAATTACAGTTAAAATATCTTAAATTAGTCTTTCCGTAGCATACAGAAAAGATGTAATCTACTGTATAACTCAAGCATGAAGGGAGTCGTAATAGGTCAGTATGGGGGAACATGAAAAATTGCGTAATATAGAAAATAAAGAAAATTGGAAGAAATGACACACAAAAACACACAAGAACCCCACACACTGCGGTTTGAAAGAGTCAATACAGGTGTTGACAGGTTTCTATTGGTATAGACACACACACACACATCCTCACCATCTTCCAGTCTATCCAAAGCTAATTCACGTAGAAAAACTGGTATGTGCAAAGTCACTGCAGAGTAGAAGCCCCGTCAATCACCTGAGCCACTACACAGCTAATTAATTAAGTTACATGCCTGAGAAACGGGAGTTCTGTCATGGCTGTTTGGTTGCACACAGCAGCATTAGAACCGACAGGGTGATAAATGGCAATGAACTGCCAGCCGCCAAGAGGAGGAGGATGGGAATCCACGTCAGCAGGACAAAACCGTCCACACACACACACACACACACACACACACACACACACAAAAATAGGTTGCGTGCATCTCTGTGGGTGTCTGTGCTTCCATCCCGTCTGTGTCGAGTCTGGTTGATGGACGGGTCTCCTCCGCTCTGTCTGTCTCTCTGTGGACTCTGTGTTGAAGGTCAAAGAGAACTGCTTGTCTCCTTTCACAAGTGAACACAACGCTAAGTGAGCAAGAGAGGGAAAGGAAAATAAAAAGAGTCTAAAGTGGTCTGACAGAAGTAAAAAAGAAGTAAAGTGCTTCAGAGGACAGAAAGGAAGAGATAAAGGAAAAAGAGACAGCCAACAAGGGACTATCAGAGTGGAGGATTAAAATCAGCTTCTGCCTTCCATTTTATTTGAATATTTTCCACCTTTGCAGTCTTCTATAAATATTAATGATTTAAATGCATAGTATCTACAGTATGTTATGAGAAGTGTCAAATTGCAAATGCAACTAGCTTTTGTATTCAGTATATATAGTTGATTACCTTATCTCACCTTACATATTACCGTTTCATCATTGCTGAGAAATAAGTAGAGTTGAGAGGCTGACTGGAAGAAAGAGAAGCTGATGGGGAGAGCAAGCGAGAAGCACTGAGAGAATTGGAGATTTGCCGGGTGAGAAACAGTGAGAGAATGGAAAGGCAATGAGGAGGAAATATCAGTTTTAGTTGCGGAGGGAGCTCAGGGTTGTTCTCCCTCCCTCCATCCTCTCACACCGGGGATGAATGGCTTGTTATATTATGCCTGCTAGCATTTCCTTTTTCAATAGCCACCACTAGAGACACAATACCTCTTCAGCACCATACTCATCCCTCACACAATACACATTATGCTCACAATTTATTAAATGTCAGCTAGAAATATGTCACCATTTTAACGGTCATTCTTGTGCAGTAGTGCGGTGATATCCAGTGTGCTCTTTGAAAGCTCATGATTTATGATAAAACTGTGAAACACAACAGTTTTATTTCAGATAAACAGTCAGACTATTATATATTTGATGTTGTTGCCTGTGTTTTAACCCCAGTTATACTTAGCAGATCCACAAATCAGCATTAGTAAAAAAGATTTGAAATTGCACGTTTGATGTCTGCAGCTGGACCTCTGGTATGTTATCCTCAACGGAGCCGTGGAGATCAGCCATCCGGAGGGAAGAGTGGAGACTCTTTGCATGGGCAACAGTTTTGGCATCTCACCCTCACTGGACAAACAGTATATGAACGGAGAAGTTCGCACCAAGGGCGACGACTGCCAGGTAAAGAAGACTGATGAAGACATAAAAAGAAAACATTTAGTAATTGTGTGACTATCTGTTGATAGCATTTCACAGACTTAAGACTTTGTCAACTAGAAATTTAAGTTTAATTTATTCAGTAAACAAAAACAGTAAATGCATTTATTATTTCAATGTTTTATAAAATATCACCATTAATGTTCTGTCAGTGTTTTTGTGTGTTGTAAAGGCTGTTTCCTTTTTTTAATTCTGCACTGCTTGACTTAATTTTGCAAAATGGGTGTCACGGTGCAAGAATTGTGGTTACGGTCTTTTTTTTTTTTTCATAAAGTTTGACTTTAGTGAAGAAGTTTGCAACGGACTAAATAATGCCATGTCTGAAAGTAGAGATTGTTTATTATAAAAGTGCACATTTGCTAAATTCTGCGAGCGTTACTTTTGGTGTATTATTCAGATGAGTGCACAAATAGCCTTACAGGTTTCTCACAGAAAGCCGGCATATATGTAGAGCTGGGATGCGATGTTAATGGGTTCACAAAGGTATAAGACGCCCAGAATGGACTTGTGGTAACCTCTGTTCACACACACACAGTTCCACCACTGCACACATCATTTCCTGTCCTCAGATACAGAGGAACTTGCAGCGGTAGGGCTGAGCGAGTCAAATGCAGAAATGAATGATTTGGTCAAGGGAAGTGCAGCAAGTAACAATGCTGTAGGGTAGGGACGAACCGCGTCCGGCACTTTCTGTTCAGTTTCAATATAATGAGAAGTTAGTTGAAGCGAAGGATGTATCTGCGAAATAGCTAGTTGATAGGTATTTATTATATTAAGTTTAGTTAGTGAGAAATAGTGCATTTGGACCTTCCCACTCCTCCCATGCCTCTCTCTACCCACCATTATGCTTCTTCTGTGCTGTTGTTTGAGTACCCGATTCTGGTGCAGAGCAGTGTTTTGCTCTACTACAAGTTCACCCGCTATCCTCATGTCATCCTCGACCAGTTCGTCTGCATTGCCCAGGAGGACTACTGGCGCATCCTCAACCATGTGGAGAAGAACACGCACAAGGTGGAGGAGGAGGGGGAGATTGTTATGGTGAAGGAGCACCGCGAACTTGACCGCAGTGGCACCAGGAAGGGACACATCGTGATCAAGGTTAGTGATTTTAAACGTTTAAAGTAGATTTTTGCGAAAGTATTTTGCTGTTCTGAAGTGTCCAAAAGGTTTCTGTTGTCCGTCAGGTGAATCCACTTCGGATAAAAGCAGGGATGCAGGATTGGTTGGGGTGTAAACGTAAGGTGAAGTTGGACTGATAATTCAGCCAGCACTCAACCTTTGCTAACTGACAGGATATAGAAATCCATTCAGCCTTGTTCAAGGACATGTCCGCAACAAGACGAGACAGGGAAGGGTTAGTGTCCAAGGATAGGCTGGATGTTAACATGACTGAATTCTTAAATGAAATGAAAAAATCAAGTTATCGCGCCCTTTTTTTTTTTCATTATTATGTAATAAATACACTGAAATCCTTTGGATTGATTTGAGTACTCCCTCATTATGAATCGACCATGCCCTCACATACAGTATCTTGCAAAAACATCAATGCAGCCGCTCTGGGTTCTTTGTTGATTGTTTTGAGGCACCGTTAGCACTATTAGTGTTTGCCGGAGCATTTTCTTGTACGCTACATTGCAAAGCGCTCCAAGGCCTTTTGATCCTTCTCCCGAGCCTCCAGAGGCAGCCAGGTATTGATCGGATAATGGGCCTGAATGATTCTCTTGGCCAGTGCTCCGAGGAAGGCTGTTGGCTCCAAAAACACATCCAGTGGAGATGAGTCAATTCACAAGTGTTAGCATTTCCACTTCTGTTTCTGGCTTTGTTCTTTTTTGCGTCTGACAAAAGTGGATGCCTTTCTAGTTTCTGTTCCTTATCATATGAATCGTTTCCCTCAGAAACCTCTGCTCTGATAGCATTAACAAACTTGCTGAAACCAGAGGATACAGTTTACGTCTCAGACACAAACACTGGTTGTTTACTACTTGTGAATAAAAATGAAAGAATTAGACAAAAACAACATTTTGCTCCAGATAATACATTTACATTCGCTCTTGTGTGTGTGTGTGTGTGCGTGCACATGTCTTTGTTTTATTGATCACTGACTGGCAGCTCAGTTCAATACAATAGCTGCATCTTTATAGTGTATGTCCTTGTCACTTTTATGATTAATGTTGATATAATTTATTCAAATTGGTGTGTACACATGCTCATGTGCGTGTTTGCTACAAAGTGTGTGTGTTGTATAGATTACATGTGCGCTTGTGTCCTTTCAGCTGAGTGTGCGCCTTATGTTTTTCCCCGTGTATCCTTATGTGTGTGAATATGTTTTTCCCTCCAGGGAACCCCGGAGCGTCTGATCATGCACCTGGTGGAAGAACCATCGGTGGTGGACCCCACCTACATCGAAGACTTCCTGCTGACCTACAGGACCTTCCTGTCAAATCCTATGGAGGTCGGCAAGAAGCTGCTGGAGTGGTTCCAGGTGGACAGCCTCCGGGACACTGTGAGTTTGTGTGTGTGTGTGTGTGTGTGTGTGTGTGTGTGCATGGCTGATTTTGGATGTTTCAGGTATGTGTGTGTGTGTGTCTGCAAGGGTGAAAACTAATAAAGCAAAAGTTTGGAAGGTTTCTGTGTGTGGAGCAGCAATATTTGTATGTGTGCCTATACTGTAAGAGTGTACATAAAAGGTCAAGGGGTTCAGTTTGCTAAGATGGAAATGTAAATCAATGGTGCAGGGAAGTAGCGGAGAGTATGCATACTAAGTAAAAACTGTATATACACTATACATTCTGAACTATTTTACGTGTGCAGAAACAAATGGCGGTCCTTGTGCTCCTATCAGCACTCCTTATGTTTTGTATTCATGCATGTTGATGGAAGTTCATGTGTTGTCCCGCTCACATGGCGATCAATACAAGTTCAGCCAGCTCAGCTGTCCTTGAGCCTAGCAGCGATTTGTTCATGCCTGACACTCCCATTGTCCATAACTGCGTTAACCTAAGATTAGTCTTGTACTGTCAATAGTCTTTATGTGGTTGTCATTCAGGCTTATAATCGTCAGCTCCATTAAACAGGATCTAATCCTGTACAGAAAATGTAACAGAATGTGGAAAGAGGGGCGGAAAGATGGTGTGAGAAACGAAAAGAGAGTAGAAAGTGGACATTGATTGATGCTCTCTGTTGATTTATCGGGTGCAGCTCTGACCTTTTGCAGAGGTTGGAACAATGTTACCACCAGTGTAAATTTGCAGAAATAATTGTTTCCGAATGCCCTTTGCTTTTGGTTTTTCTTCTAATTATTATGGGATAGAATTAAGCAGTCAACCAGTGGTTAAACGTTTTTTCTGCAGTCATGCACAGAGTCATTATTTAGCCTTCCTGCTGTTTCCCATGTTTTACTAGCTACTTAAGACAGATAGAGCTATAACTGGACTGAATAAAAACAGAAATATGACTCTCGAGTTCAGGCAGCAGTTAAAGTTATTTAAACTGATTGACATTAAATATAAATGAGAAATATTTAGCATGCTAACATAGCGTGTAAGGAGGGCAGCACTTTTAAAGCACTCTGGTTGCCAAGCATTTAGCCTGCTAAAGTGTCCCTGAGGCAACTACCAGCTCTAGAGGTCCTGCAAAGTAGTTAAACATGATCTCTGACCCGACACCTATAGCGTGCTCAAAATAGTGCAAGAACCTGAGGGTGAAAGCAAATTGTTACAGGAACTGAAAACAAGTGTACATTTTGTGTTTTGTGTCATTGTGTCTCACAGGTAACCAGAATAGTGCTGCTGTGGGTCAACAACCACTTTAATGATTTTGAAGGCGATCCGGCCATGACACACTTCCTGGAGGACTTTGAGAAACATCTAGAAGTGACAGTAAGATCAAACATCAAACCAAATTTAGCTTTTACTTAAGTGCACTTAAGCTGTTGAATATGAAAGACGTACTTGCAATCCATGTCAGCTCAGATCAAACGATTATTGTGTTACCGTTAATATTCTCATGTAAAAACCGCTGGTTTTAGCTCTAAGCGTATGAACATAATTACATTTGCAAGTTGTTTTTCCATGGAAATCTACATCGCTCACTTTAGGAAACAAAAGCTCATTTAAATGCGACACTGTTCAGGCTCATCATTTTCCCATTTTTCACTCCTTGTCAGAAAATGAAGGGCCATTTGCGGCTGCTGAATATAGCGTGTGCAGCCAAGGCTAAGTGGAGACAGATCACTCTGCAGAAGGCATCCAGGGAGTCGCCTCTCTACTTCAGCGTGCAGGGCGGCAGCGAGAGAGGATTCGGCATCTTTGTCGAGTCGGTGGAAGTAGGGAGCAAAGCTGCAGAGGCCGGGCTCAAACGGGGAGATCAGGTGAGAGGACACAAATGTGAAGTGGTGGATTATTAGATATAATACATTGCTGATGATACATATCTATGGCTGTAAGCAGTAAGCCAGTTAACAATCTTTAATGCTTTTTAGTTTGAGTATTGCTCTGTGTAGTATGCATCCTTCAATGTGATTTAGCTCCTAATTAGACATTACAATGACCACGGGGCATCTATCATCACTTCTCGGATGAATTTAGAATATATTGCACAAATTTACATAGTTAAATATTTTGTGTAATGGGATGAAATATGATATGAATATAGATTTGATGTGAAACAAAAATATTAACAGACTTGACTAAACTTGACTTCTTTTTTTTTCCATGAGGTTTTAGTTTGTGTTAGATTGTAGTGTATTGTCAACCTGCCCTGTGCTGACAAAGTCAGCAGTCTTATTTTTAACATCCAATGTGACAGTGTGGTTGGAATGAGTTCACAAAATCTACACATGGATGTGCAGATGGACACACACACTATCCCATAAATGACAAAGTAAAAACACATTTTTACAAATGTTCAGAACATAATGCCACTCCATATTGAGCTTAGATATGTGTTTACTTGATCATTCTTGACTTTGAGATGTCTTTGAGATGAATAAAATGGCTGTGCAAAGTTTTGGTGGGAAGACATAATTTAGTACAGCACACACCTGAGTCCCACAGTGAACAAAAACCCAGAGACAGACTTGTGTGCAATCTCATTGTGAAGTGAAAAACTCTAAGAATCTGTTAAGACAGCTTTAGGATAAGAAGAGCTTTTATCAGGGAAGTAAACAAGAACTTAGAGGCCTCTAGAGAGGAGCCACTCCTGAGTTTGAAGTTTACCAAACAACCATTGCATGAAGGACTGCGTGAGACAAGATTGTCTCGTCTGATGAAACAAAAATTGCAAAGCTATAAAATCCAGGTGTCCTTCACTGTCTGGTTATAATGAAGCACAGTGTTGATGGCCTTATGCGATACTTGTCAGCAGCAGGAACTGGAACACTGGTCAGTATTTAGCTCATTGAAAAAGGAACCAGAGGTCCTTTACTGTATCTATTGGTACTCTAGAGCGCACCTGACCTCAGACTGTGGTAAAGATTCAACTCTCAGCACATCAACCTGAAGGTCACACACACCACAACACTGGAGTTGCTTTGGGAACAAATTACAAATTTTATTCAGCGCCTCAGCTGGAAATTGAAGTCTGGTCCAGCTTGAGAGGATCTGTAGGAAACAATAGGAACATCATTTATGCACATCACTACCAAGTTTGGATCAGAAGCAACTTTTCTTCAAAGATCCATCTTGACCGTCCTCAAAAATTGTGATCCATGGAACTTTATTTCACTAGATACATCATTTAAAAGCTCTGTTGGGGACCCGCTGCAAGCTCACTCAGAAAATGACCTTGAGTTAAACAAGGATTGTTCTGTTGTGGTTAAAGGTTAACATTTGTTGAGCTGATTCTTCAGAACTGGCTCTACTCTCACATTTGGTTGCTATTTATTGTCTTTGGTTTCAGTGTATATTTCTACATTGCTTTATACAGCACATTTTCTTGACTTATTTTATATTTAAACTACAGATTCGACTCTTCTAAAAGTGATGAAACAACAGTGTTCAAATCAAGCTGACCAGCAGTCACGCTGCCCTGCACACATCCCTTTTTGTGTCACTTAGAGAGTAACCAGGGTTACCACACTCTTAGCATTTAAAAAAATGCTTACAAATATGCTGAGTCAAGAATAGTATCATGACAAGCAGACCAGAATACAGCTGATGTCTTTCTGGTTTCAGGCAAGGATAATCTTAAGTAAGCTTTTTTTAATGGGAATTCAATGGGTTTTTATTTTCTCCAGACAAATCCTGCATAGGTCTGCATCTACCTGTGTCACTGCACTTCAGTCAGTTCTGATTGAGCCCTGCTATAATTTTGTCATTTTATCTGTCTTGGTTCAGATCATGGAGATCAATGGTCAGAACTTTGAGAACATCTCCGTCACCAAAGCTGTTGACATCCTTAGAAATAACACACACCTCTCTCTCACCGTCAAAACCAACATATTTGGTGAGTATCTTTACACATAGAGCACAATCCTCTTCAGTTCCTATCAGTCTTTTGAGATGATGACCAATCCTCCTCCTCCTGTTCTTTCTGAACCTCTAGTGTTCAAAGAGCTCCTTAGCAGGATTGTGCACGAGAAGAAGAACGGCGGCCCTCACATTCCCAAGATCCAGGAGAAAAAAGGCAATCGCTTCTCTATCCCCGACCTTCCTGGAGATATGGAGTTCCCCACAGACCACAAGAGCACCAGGAAAATGAAGGCCAACACTGTTTCAGGAGGACGAAACAAGATTAGGAAGATGCTGGAGAAGACGCGCTTCAGTATACTACCGCCAAAACCATTCAGGTAAAAGGATTGTGCAGTCTGTATGCAGAGCTTGAATGGGAATAAACCTGCTGTTAAAACTGTCACAACAAAATCTACATTCCCTTATAAGTTTTTGCAGGTTTACATGATTGGTAACGTGAGTTCAGGTAGATTTACCTTCTACAGAAACACCTACAACAAGTTGGCTGGCCCACAATCCTCCTTTTACTTTACTGTTTCTGCATCAGTATTGTAGCAAGTTTTGACCGTTTGCAGACAGAAAGGATTTGAAGCATGAGAAGAAATTTCATGCTTCCACCTCTGCGACTGAACTCAACCACCTATTGCATCACAGAAAGTGATAGAGAAGCACATTTCAGCCTCACCTCACGGCTTGTATGAGCAGAAAATGGAAAGATTTCACCCTGCTTTAACTAAAATGCTTACCTACGTTTATTGGAAAATGGTGGTACATGGTGGAAATAAGTAATATAACAGTATGCAAGTTCAATCGCATTTTACAGTCTGAACATTTCTTTGAAAGTATTTGCTTTTGTGCTCTCTTACTTGTGGTCAGCTGTCATGCAATACTCTTATCTTCAGCCGCTGTGTTGTCGCTAGGTTCCACGAAAATGTAAAAAGCATCATCATCATCGAATAACCATTGTCGTTGTCAGCCATAGCCATCCGTTAAACTTGCAGCATCTGGAGCAATTGAAAGCAATTGTGCAGATGGAGGCTCGCATTCAATATTCCACCCGTAACGTGCTGATACAGGCTTGATTTCGATTCATCATGTCATGCCTCTCCAGGCCTCATTAAACTCCATACTGTGTCAGTACGTGAGAGAGAAGACGCCATTCTCGCACTGTTAATTACAGAGCTAACCATCAGCAGGCCTCTCACGCAACTCTAAACTCGCACAGTCACTGTCATGCACATCCTTGTCCCCTCGCTTTTCCCTCTTACTGTCTCCATTCCATCTCTGCGGTGATTATGTCCACAAAGCCGCACGGTTCACGTGAAAACTGCCTCTGTCTCGAAACGCAAAACATGCTATCACACAGCCATTGATCTGACTCGATGCACAGCCTCCAAAGGCTCTCTGTTGCGCTGTATTTATCGACCAAACAAGGGTCTTCATTGCTTTTTATTTTGCTGATCGGCACCATTCAAACCACTCTTTGGTTCAAAGGAATTGATGGCTGATTAAAGGGACTGGAGATGAGAGGCATGATTTGGGTCAATCAAGATTCATCAGTGCCTGTTGTGGGATAAAAATTTGATGGGAGGCAACATTATAAAGCTGTCTACTTGGGTGGGTGTATGTGTGTGCATGCACATATACAAAAGGTGTAGGCTGCACTGAAGGCGATATAATTTAAGATACCGTGCACCCACAAACACACGCTGAACTGTCCTTTTAAGGACACAATGGCTCTCATAAGAATGAAACCTGTAACCAGTGTTGCTATGGAACAGCCTCTCTCCCACAAAGGTACATTTTTAATGCTTTTGCTCACTTCTTCAGCATCTGGCAAGTTAAATTAAGCCAAATAACCTTGCTTAACAATTTAAGATCCTTTTCTGCTCTTGCCCAGTTAACCCACCATCACTGCTGCTGCTTCTTTCTGTTCTTGGCTGACATTGTGCTCCACTCCAGACAAGGATTTTATATGACAAGGACACACTGGCAATAAACAAGTCTTTTTTCTGCCAAATTAAGATGTACAGGCCCATGCATGCACCTTTACACACGTCCCACACTGACCAACCCGGGTGATTTACATTCCACAGATTGGAAAGCAATAGACAGAGGTTTTAGCCTTTAGTCAGTTTGTATCAGAAGTCTGAGGTGATTTAGTGAGATGACGATAAAGTAGTAACCCCCATGTCCCATGATGCCATTTTCATCCTCTCTACTTCTTTGTGATACAGTTACATGTGCTAAATCATGCTGCATATCACTTTAACTATTATGTTAGTGAGCCTTTGTGCCTCTCAGCATTCACACTGCAAGACGTCCATATTTTACAGCATGCTCACTGCACTACTGCTAAGCTGGTGCTCCGCCTGCAAGGAGAATTGTTCAGGATATTCATTCTCTGTTGCATTTAGAGACCGGCCTGGACATTTGTTAGAAAGTCCCGCAGCACTGTTCATATGCACAAGAATAGGTTCAACTTTACCTTCGAAAAACACTGTAGACTAGAGGTCATTAGATATCTGTGATGACATGAGTGGAAATGTGGTAGTTCTGGTCAAAATGCTCCTGCCTACCAATTTGAAATCATCCCTGCTTTGGTGCTTTCATTTCCGTGGTTGAGTTCTCTAATAGGTTCTGGGTTCTGCCTTGTTTTCCACTACGTTTTACAAACCAGAACATTTCTGGAAAGATGTCATTTAATACGGGGCACCCACCATATGACAACACCGGGACAAACGTCGTCATTTTCATGAGCTGTTTGGTGGGCGTTTTGTTCGTCGTACAGCAATGGAAAAAGTGGTGCTGATATTATTTTAATTTTAACAATTTTTAAATGGATGTGAAGTCAGTATCGTTAAATTAATAGAAGAGCCCCACCTGCAGTAGGAGGTTGACAGAATGGAGCAAACACAAGAGTGAGCACCAGACCAGCTCCCACACTACTGACCAGTTCAGCACGTGTTACTAACCAAGACGCAGCTTTGGAAACATTTCCAGTGTTTACTTTTTACTTTTTAACGTCACATTTTGAAGAGGTGCAGCCTCAAAATAGCTGACATGATGAAGAAAGGTAAAGAAAGGACATTTACCAGGTACCAACACATACTTGGTAAAAGTCAACAAGAGTAGCATTAAATATCAGGCCATAACTTGATATATTTGTCTATTATTTTAAATGTAATGAAAAACACCAATCAATTCTGTATTTTTAAATCAATAAATTCACCTAAACATAATCTGCTCCCCCCAAAAAAAGACAAGTTGTCTTTCTGTTCAAGAGAAGAGCTTTATTTCTGTACTGCATGTTTTATGTGGACAGACTCACAGTTGCTAATTCTGTCTAATTCTGTCAAGATGCATTTCCCCTCATGTCACCCTGTGTATGAACCTATGCTTGCATTATGAAATTGCTCTGCTTATGTTCTGCTTATTTATGTCTAAACTTTTGCTGTTGTATATTCTGTCAATCTACATGTGTGTCTGTGCTGTTTTAAATGCGTGCGAGAAAGGAGAAAAGGGAGGCCTTGTCACTCTGCTGCGCATATATCGTTGATTCACATCAGCAGAGCTCTGCTTCTGTTTTTTTTTTTTTTCGTAGTTTTTTTTTTGTTGTTTTTTCTTTTCACGCTTTTCAATGTCGTCTCTCTTCCCGTTTGTCTCCGCTGCTTCAGGGGCCTGTTTGGGTAAGATCTCTTGCGTAACTCCCCATCCTCTAACCATTTGATTCAATGTTCATCTGTAGACTAGCGCACAGCGCAGCCACACATACACACACACACACTCACACTCACACACTCACCAGCAACACTGACCTTCAGCAATATTGCTAGAGGACTGCATTTGTATATTTCATGGCAACTCCTTTAATACAAGAACCCTACTCTCTGTTTTCACACTCTACCTCTCCAGTTAGATTTATGTTCATCACTTTTTAGATGTTTTGTTACTCAAACAGATAACAGAAAATATCAAGGAGGCTTTTGTTTATTATGGTGTTATGGACTAAAGATGGTTTGATGTTTTTTTTTTGACACTCAGCACAGCTGGGCTTTAAATTAATCTGATTACCACCTGTATGCATAAAAATCTAGAAGCTTGTGAAATTAGCTTTTATGTTTTTTCTATGCTAGTATAATGCTTACAATTAAATTATCCGAGCTAACAAAGTCAGTCTAGTCTTAACTGAGCCCCATGCTACCTTATTTGTCTCAGTTTCACCATTATCCTCTTTCAAAATCTTTGTCTTTTCACCACCCACCAAGTTATTTAAGCAACCTCTTGCTCCTCTCCTCCTCCATTCTTCATCAGCCCACGTTTTTACCGTCTTGTCTCTTTCTGTTTACCTTTTTCTCTGCCCTCTTTCTTCCATCTTGTCGGTGCAGTACCTATCGCCTGGTAACGTGAAGATTACAGAGGCTTTGCTACAGCTGCACTCTGCTGTGTTAGTTGAAGCCCTGCATTACTGCACCATGTTCAGTACATACTGTGCAGACACACACAGCCAGAGGGAGGCTACAGTTAGTATGTAGGATGAGATTAACTCTTTGTCTCAGACACTCAATTACAGTCTCACAAACTCACAACAATAACATAATTAAATATGTGCAAACATTAATAAATCATCACAGCATTTAAGTGCCAATACATCACATAAGATTGCTTCCACTTTCTTTCATTCTGTTGTTATTATGTTTGTTACTTTCAGTCTAAAATGCTAGTCTCAGATTGATAACAGGGTGTCTGCAGGTCTTTATTCATTCAATTTCCTCAAAACAAAAAGGTGTTTGTGTTTCAGTCCGCACCATCAGACCTGTCATTGTGAGCTTTAGCCAAAACTTAAATGAATTAATCATTTTTAATTGGTTAATCCACCTTCCATTTTCAATCTATTTTATGCCACTTATCTGGGTCCCGGTCATTCATTCATTTAATTAATTATATTATACAGAATTATTGTTGCATACAGCTGGCAGGTACTGAAAAAATGTGACATAAGGGTAAATGATTTCAGGCTGTATCATCCCTACTGGTTCATAAGATTTTAAAAGTCTTGTGAATTCTGCAGAAACCCTGGCTGAGTTTAACTGTTTAAGAAACCCAGGTTTAACATTCGAGGCAGGGTGATTCAAAATCACAATACCCAACCTTTCTGTCTGTGGGTTTGTCTCAAATGAGTTGCTATTTCCATCACATGTATGCAGATCCAGGCGGTCTAATGAGACCATTTGTAAAGGTTAAAGTTTGCATATCCCCGAGCGACGGCTGGGGAGCCAGGTAGAAAAGGCGACGTCTCTCAAGTCCAGTTTAGTCGGCATAATGTGGCCAATCGCTTGACACACACAGGAGGACAGAGGACTAAATGCTAAAACACCAACAGAGGAAAGCTAAAGGCAATGTACAGTGTACAAATGTGCAAATAAAAACACCTGCAAAGTCATGAGAAAACATTTGAATGAGCTAAAATCCTAATTTATTATCATTTCTTTTGATATGAGTTCTGCAATGCTTGTTTTCGTCTCTGATAGCTTGTGTATTTCTGTCTCATTGTCTCGTGTTGTGTGTGTGTGTGTGTGTTTGGTGAATTTGTGTGTGTTCCTTGTTCCTTATCAGTTCGTGCCATTCATGACACCGCCTCATGGATGAATTTCAGCTGTGTCACTGCTGCATATTAAAAGACGTATATAGTGATATCGATATTTTGTGTTGCCATTCTGCGGGAGGAGACATTTTGATTAAATCTCCTGATAGTTTTTTCCACAGTGTTATTAGTTGTCAGCTCAAAATGAATGGAAAAGCACTCATTCTAATACTTGTGCTTAAAACTCATGAGAGAAAAACATTCAGGCAGTTTTTAAAAAAATGTGTACTGCTGCAGAATAAAACCCTAAAATGAATGTTGGAACATGAAGTTCATCTTTGAAGGCAAAAATCTCATTTTCCTGTTTCTCTCTCTCACACTTTTTCTTTTAATACCACCCCTCCTTCCCCCCAACTCCTCCTTCTTTTCTTGTCCTTCTATCCCCCCCTGCTTTCCTTTCTAGTGATGGTGGCATGGGTCAGTCTCAGGATGACAGCATTGTGGGTACCAAGCAGTGTCGCCACAGTGTGGCCATCATGCCCATCCCCGGCAACCTGTCGTCCAGCAGCCCCGACCTGCTGCAGCCGGCCACCAGCGTCCTTGACTTCTCAAACCCTGCAGGTATGAAAACGCACCAATTCAGTGAAATCAAGGCCTTTGTGTGTGGACGTGGCTCTGGAAGTGGTTGGTTTTGCTCTTTTGTTTTAACCCATTACAATTTCACTGGTTTCTCCAATGTTTACAGACGCTGTACAGACAACCTGTCACCCTTGAACATAATCGTGTAAAGCTGTGAGAAGTGTAGTGTCGTGTGCATTTGGTGCATTCTCGAACACAGTCTCTGTTTTGTTTTTTTTCTCTCTCTCCTTGAAATACAGACAAACTCCTCAAAAACACTTAAGCTCACTTGAGCTGACAAAGGAACACACATTCACTCACCCAAAGGAGGCAACTGGAGGTTTATAGCACAGGTGTACACACATATTCAAACACAGCCTGGAGTCTTTGAAGTGCAACAGAGCTGTTGCAGTATTCTGTCCGTCTGACAAGAACTAACCTCCCGGACTAAAAGATATATTTATTCCTTTGTTGTCAGATGGGTTTCTGCGCCCATAATTATTTAAACCAACATGAAGGACTCTGTGTGTGTGTGATTTGTGTGTTAGTGAGATTGAAATATAGAGAGAGAGGACAACAAGAAAGAGAAAGCGGAAAAGGTGACAGAGAGCGAGAGAGTGAATACGGTCCTGATTTATTCCACCAGCCATTTGTCATTTGTGTGCGCTGCACACACAAGACAGACCCACGCACACATACACGCGCACACCTGCATGTTGATCCCAAGTTTGTAGACCTATACATCACATGTGGTTGTGTTGTACTAGAGTCCACACCAACTGGGCTTCATTAATCACCCGCCATTAGATCAGGTTTCCTTTACTCCTCTGGCCTCCCATTAGATTTAATAGTAGAGGAGAGAACAGCCCGCTCAAACTAAACCCTGTTCCAGATGCTCTGCAGGGCTTGTAATACATCCAAAGTCCTACCTGTAATTACATTAACATAGCTGATGCATCAATATCCCTGTTTTACGGTCCACACTGGGAAGTATAAGCAACATGGCTGCCAGTGTTTTTTGGGTATTTTAAAATCTCTGTTAAATTATTGTTTTGGTTTTAAAAAACTTCTTTTTTTCTGGGTTAGTTGAAGTCATTTAGATTTTAGGATTGCATAATTCAGTAATCTGATTTTATGGTCATTTGTAGTATGTCTTATTACTGCATATCTTGGTCAGGGCACCCTTAAAACATTTTTTTATCACAGTGGCTTTAGTAAGCTACTGGTTAAATGAAATGTTATTGATATAGTCCCATTTTATTGGACCATTTTATTTATCTTTCTTATATCATTTCAAATTGATTATCCTTCAGTGTTGGACTGTTGGTTGGACAAAGCAAACAATTTGAAGATGTACTGAACAATTAATAAATGAGTAGATCCTGTACATCCCTGCTTTAAACAACAAAAGCTGAAACTGTTAGAGAAGTGGAGCATGTGTTCTTTCTGGCTATTAGAAGTAGAGACAGAGCAGAAGCGGCGACGTGTGTGGCCCTGAGTGAAGTCGTACTCTCACTTAATTCTTTTGTCTCTCTCTTCCTGTCCGTTCTCAGGACAGGAGCTTTCTGTTTCTTTCTTGCTCTCCAACTCTTCCTCTTGTCCTTTTCTCTCTCTCCGTCTCTCTCCTCTTGCATCTCTCTTGCTGTGATTTTAAACAGATGTTCTAGTGTCGACATGATGAGTCATACTCAGCCCCTCCGGTTTCACATGAACAGATTAAGGCTACTCTAGAAACTCCACTGGTCTTCCCTCCTTTTTCTTCTCTGTCATGATGTTTCCTGCACTCCTCCCACACTCTCTCTTTCTCTCATATTCACTGTGTTTTCTCTTTTTCCTCTCTGCTTGCCAAGCCCTGGGACTGTACTGTAAGTATACATACTTTCAATGCCTGTTTGAGTGTGCTTCAGTAAATATTCCTCTTGAATGTCCCCTCCATTTTTTTTCTCTAATCCTTGAACCTATTTTAAACTCCCATTATTTTGCATTGCTGCATCCATGAACGTCATCCTTCATTCTCAGTATTTCATTTATTTTCTTCAGCATCTGCTCTATAAATCACATGTCCTTTGTTCTGCTTGAGAAAAAATATCAGAAACCATAATGAGAAAAATGTATCTGATTTATATATTTTTTAGTTTGATGATACATCTGTGTCTTTTCATTAATTCACTGGAGTACTTCTTCTTTCCATACAGCCAATCAAAGCACTTTATTTTGAATAAAATAATAATAATTTGCAAAAAGCATTAACCTCACTGTAGTAGACAGCAGCACTGTAGAAAAGATGTGGATATGGCCAAGTCATGTCCAAGGCCAGAACGTACCAAGAATTTAAGGGTCGGTATCAAGACCAGACAGCATATACATAGGTAGCTAATATGTATAGCTAATATTTAAAATCTTTGTGTGAGTGGTAAATGATTTTTGGTATAGAGACATATTGCTAACGTTAGTTAGCTAGCTGTATCACTTACACTTAGCTAACTTCTCTTTATGCTTTCTTTCTAAGTACTGATAAAAGTTCATGTGTTCCCAGGAAAAGTGCGCTAATAACATTAATTTGCACACTAAATTACACAGCTGCAGCACACTGAACAGTAGGGTTGTGAACGATAAACCGATGCGACCGGATATTCGGTTTAACAAGTGAGAGATATGGCTGCGTCGGTAGCAGCCTCCTCAATCGATACGAATTAGCCATCAATTCCTAGAAGAATCGGTTGTAGAGTCATGGATCGGGTATCGTGAGACTTGGAATCGGTTGGCGGCTTCACACACTTTTGGGAAAATCCACCGGGCCCGTTTGCAGCGCGTTGCGTGAGCGTGGCATATTTGGTCCGTCCTGCACGCGACTTAAACCCACCGGGAGCTTTTCAGAAGCGTTTAGCCCGCCAGACTTTGTTTACTTGCTCAGATTTGGCCATTTTCCCGGTGTATGTTCTTCTAAACATGCTTCTACGTGCGTAAATATGCCACATAGTTAATTAGTTTCGCTTTTGTCTGTTTTTACGACCGGCACTTTGCACGGGGTATTTTATTTTGAAAATCCACCCGATTCTCTCCAACAAATGATGTTGATTCAGCCAGACTTTTTTTGGTCCATGTCTAAAAATAAATACATTGACATGTGATTTTGTTGTTGTTCTTTTTTTAAATTTTATTTTTGCCAGTGCCATAAAGCAACAATGCTTGAGGATATGTGGTCTTTTACATATTTGAAAAGAAAATATTGTACTGTACTGTAAGATCACTTTCATAGAATTGGCTTCTTTATTTTAGAAAATATCTACAATAAATATTAACCGTAGAATCAAATCATATCGTATCGTTCTTACACTGTATCGATTCGTATCGAATCGGTCTGTAATAAAAGTATATCGTTTTTGAATCGTATCGTAACCTGTGTATCTAGATGCATATCGAATCGTTTATCACAGAGAGATGTGCAACCCTACTGAACAGCATGTAAGCATACCTGCAAATGCCACTTTGATTCAGTTATATGCTAGTCTGGTACTTACTCGTCAATAACACTATGAACACATTGTCTGCCCATGGTTTATAAGCTACAGCGCAGGTTTACAAGTTTTTTTTTTTACTTTATGTCCCCCTGCCGAGTACCAGAGCTAACCCAGCAGGATGCTGTCAATCACAGACAACAAAGTGTCCCTCCAGCCACTGAGACAAAATAGAGCATGAAGGAATATGGCACCTAATCTAACCATATGTATTTAATGTGGGTTTTTTTTTAAATAGTTTATGGACAAAATCTGACTTTTGTCATAAGTAGTGCCAGACTCTGGCTACATAGATAATACTTGTTAGCATGATAGATTCATTGTTGGTTTCAGTCTCTTCAAGGGGATTGGTGGTAATAATAATAAAATCAAATAACACCAGCCGTATCATTTAAGGCTTTAGTCCTCATAACGAGTACATTAAGATACATTTTTTTATTTGTATTTATTTATGATGGGCCTGATGTTGACCCCAGCTACTCTACTCCACTCCCCTCGCAGCCGCCTCAAGCCATCATGCCCTGCCCTCTTTTACTCTGTATGCTTTTACATGTGATTTATGTCTCAGGACTGTATGATGGAGTGACTGGGAAAGGCTTTGGCAAACAGTAGAAAGGAGGGGGAGGAGGCGGAGGAGGCTAGGGCTCATAGAAAGTGTGTAGCCTCTCTTAGTGCTGTGTTTGCAAAAATCCAAGAGTTTTTTCTCCTTGTATAGAAATCCTGGTTGGCTTCAGTCTATGCACAAATTCTCTGGTGTTGAAGGAAATGAATGATACTTTATTAAAGATGATAATTGATTGGATGTTTGGCTGGATGGGCTGCGATTGTCCTCCTGCGTGCAGGTCAGGTCGCAACTCATCCAGAGGATTAAATATGATTAAGCCCCCCCCCCAGATATGATAGCCAGCTATTTAGCCAAGAGCTTCACACACTCTAATCACAAATCACAGCTAATGAGACACAAAGCATTTAGCTTCCACTCAGCCCACCCTCACCACCCTGCTGCTGCACATAGACAAGAGAGGAGCTCTGCTACTGCAGGAAGCATGGAGGAGGCCGCACACTTATTCCTCTGTTGCAGTTGGTGCTTTTGCACATATCACCTTCTTCAGGGTTCAAGTCAGTAATCATTTGACTGACATATTAAGTGCACGTGTCATGTGATTTCAATCAATAAGCCCAGAGTCCATAGAGAGGTCTTTCATAGCCAAGATTGGCCCCCAACATCAATATATCTAAATTCCAGGAACCATTAAATGCAAACCTGAAAAAGACATTTCACACATTCCACAACACAGAAACATCTGGATGTTTGAATTCAACACTATAACATTAACATATAACGCTGTAAATATGCATTAACAGTACACATATACTAAATGTATCTGTGTATAGAATAAGGCAGCAAAATTACACAATTGAAAAGCGTTGAAAAAAGTGAATACATGGAATACATTCCTGTCAAGATAACATACAGAAAGCAACAACATATGGACACATCCAGACTGATGCTACTCACCTAAAAAAGTCCTCACTTCTTTCATTCGTACATCACAGGTATTGAAAATACAATGAATCCTGTAGACGCGCACACACACACAGTGACACACACACACAGGCTTTTTAAACAAGCAGAGGTGATTGATTATCAGCATTCTAACGTTATTATTATTGGCTTTACCTTGGCCAATTTGTTTCTCCTCATTGTGCTGCTGCTGCCGCTATAATGATGATGATAATAAAGCTGCCCTAGCTATTGTCATCTAACACACACACACACCTAAAGCTCCACAGTCAAAGACAGATCAGAGATCTGTGTGCTAATAAAGGTGAAGGTAATGACTTTGTGTCTGAACACACTCAACCATTTTCTGCTTGGTAAACAGGAGGACGCAAACTCATCAGTCAAGCAGACCTTTTTATTTGGTTTCTAGATGATCTCTCCGTGATCTCCCTCCATTTTCAGTTTACATGATGGAGCTCTTTGGCTGCCTGTGGCTAATGGGCCATACCCTCTTCCTTACTCAAACACAGGGATCTTTTAATGCAATATTTCACTCAGGGGGAACATTTCCATTATTTAACACACATCTCACCGCGTTGAGTCACGTACAGCTGCTCCAGTATCAGCTGCCACAGGAAATGGTAGCTTTTATATCGGCCTCTTATTATCGAATATTGTTTTAAGTCGATCAAACAGTAATATTAAACAGTAATATAGTATTTCATTTAACATGAAAAAACTGAGTCGTTGTGGGAGATGATGCAGTTTTATTGTTGTCCATGAATTATTCAATTTTGCATCGTAGCTTTTAAAAGGTACATTACATAATGTGGCTCAGTAAATGATTTAAGTTTAAATGATTAATTATTGAATGAAAGAGAGTGTGTTTTGATTCTTTTTTTTTTTCTAATGTAGATCTGCAGGTCTGTAGATCTGCAGGTCCATAATCTTATAATATAATAGTTTTGTGGAATAAGCGACATAAATCGATTTTAACTTCTAATTCAAATGTTGTTATTAGAAACAAAAGTATGGCCAGGTCACATAACCAAAATAAAGTGAGAGATGATCACAAGTCTATCATTGGACTGATGTGTGAGTGTGAGATTCCTGCTGCTTCTTCCGTTGTCACGCAGCTCCTTGCAAACTGTTGTTTCCTTCCTTTGTGGTGCATGTGTGTTTCTTTATCTTGCTCAAGCTTCATGTGAGGCTCAAAAAAACGCCGTAGTGCACACGTTTACTGTGAAAGATAACCTGTGATGTCACTGACCGTGTCACGTGCACACATTTCCCCAGAGTCATTAACAATATTCGATTTTGATGCACAGACTAAGAACAAGAACTGTGTGTCTTTATGTGTGTCTAACATCAAAAGTGCAAATAATGTTATTAAACTAAATGGAAGTGTGTAGAGATGTTGCCCGATGTGGCATCATCATGAAAGTCCATTAGAAAATTGGCTTCACAGAAAGACTGAATTTATGTAACAGCAAGGCTGGAGAGAATACGAAACAGAGTGTTGTTATTTGGCTGAACAGAAGAATAATTTGTCATTGGTAAATTTAGGTTATTGTGACACCGGAAACCTTTGTGTCTTTGACCCTTTGCCCATTTGGTTTAACACCAAAGATGTTTTGGCAGGAGGGCAGTCAGCTCAGCAAATCTGTCCAGAGTAGAGGACATACGTCTTGTCACTTGAAACCCTCAATAATGTAATGAAGTTAAAATATAGAAAGCATAACCTTAGAGTGTTCCTGCCATTACTGGCACAGGCCACATTTCATACTGATTATATTATTGGTACATTACTCAAGACAAAAACTGCAAAACTGCTCTTAGATTACTGTTTTATTGTTTCGTAGACTTCATTACATTTAGTTTCATTGCATTATTGGCATTTGTTGCAGTATTGGCTTCCACATACTGTAACCATCGACTCATCCAACCCCAATCAGTCATGTGACAGCTCTCCTCTTTTCTTTTTTTCTCTTCCTCCCTCAGACATCCCAGACCAGGTGATCCGGGTGTTCAAGGCCGACCAGCAGAGCTGCTACATCATCATCAGTAAGGACACTACTGCCAAGGATGTGGTCGCCCACACCGTCAATGAGTTCGGCCTCATTGCAGCACCCGAGAACTACTCCCTGTGTGAGGTATCGGTTAGCCCGGAGGGAGTCATTAAACAGCGCCGCCTTCCCGACCAGCTCTCCAAACTGGCTGATCGGATTCAGCTCAACGGCAGGTAAGAAACACGGAGATCATATTTTTGAAAAAATACTCAAGACTTAAACATTTAAGTTGCACGTGCCTTAGTGTTTCTGTCTCTGTGACATAAAGTACACAAGTCAGCAAACAAGAATTAATAAACCAGGAAGCAGTGATATTCCATGGTCAGGAAAGCACATTTGTCCTGGAAAAAGGCACGGGCATGTATTTACAGTAGATCCACAGTGGGACTCTTGGACAGAAGGCATCTGGAAAGTGGAACAGAGAGTTTGAGAATTTATACAGACTTATGTCTTGTTGGAGGCTTTAATGACTAAACCAAAGTGATGACCTGCGGTGCCTGGACTCCAAGCCCAGAATCCTGAGACATGGGAGACTTTCTGTCTTTTTCTTTTTCAAATGATTCCTGGGTTGGCTCAGCTTACACAGGGCTAAGTTCTAAGTTGATCACGTACAGTGTAAGCAGTGGCTCTCAGTCCTGTCATGTTATTAATTCACTTAGCATTACTGAGGTGTAAATCAGTTGAGAACCTGCAGGGCTCCAGGTGCCGAGGAGCAGGATTCAGAACCACTGTCCTAGTTTAGTAGAATGAATAAATGAAGTCGTGTTGCCCCATAAAAGGGCCGGGAAACATTTTTAGTTTTAGTTTTCACACTTTGTGTGAATTGTTTGTTGCACCAAAACACAATTGCCAGTATGTTTTTACAAGTCTTGGTACATCACACTGTCTTCTTGATGTCAGACACATTCCCTTTTTAAGATGAAAGTTAGTAGAACATGAAAGATAATTGGACTGCAGCCTTAAAGTCTGCTTTAAAACTGCTCCTCTGTCAGTTTTTCACACTTTTCTCCCTCTCTCCCGGTCTCCTGTGGTCCCTCATCAGTCCCCTCCCAACTAGGTTAGCATGAATATTTCATCCTCTGTCAGGGGCGGAGGCCTCAGCAGACAGCATGGCACTTCTGGAATTATTCATACACACTCGCATGCACACACAGGCACATACAAAGATATAGATACAGACTGTTACACATCTATAGACATGCAAATACTGCATCGACCTGTATTTGCATGCTCTGCGCGCACACATTCTTAGCAAGAGAGTGTCAAACGTGTACTGTCGGACACACTCATTCACTTAGAGGACACTCATGGTACCCTTCCTGTGTTTTTGATGGATGGCTGAGCTGCAGCTGCCATACTGTGAGATGGGTAGAAAAAAGGTTGAGGTGTGAAGGTATGACAATATCTATAGATAGCTCCTCTCTAATACTTCATGCTTTACTTTCCTATATTCTTTATCCTGTTTTTATTTTTCACAAAATAAAACATTTGACTTTACGGATTATTTATCTTGTTGACATTACTGACAAATTGACAATCTGCTGTCATATTTGGCTGTATTTTACATGTATACATATACATGGTGCAGTGTCAGCAGGATGCACATGCAGTATGTATTCAGCACAGTTTTGCAGTAGTGGTATTTATCAGGCAAAGCAGGCAAATAGATGTCTGTGTTGCTTCTCTTTCTCTGAATCCTCCTCCATCTCCCACTCTCTGCAGCTGATGATTGACAGGAGGTCTAACAGCAAGCCTTGTTCACACTGCCAAAATACATATAGACACACACACAAACCGTCAATGGACATTTACACTGCACTGAGTTGAGTTTATTAATGTAAGTTTAATTTACTTGAGAAAATTGGACCATTAAGGGATTAGTCGGAGGTCCCGTCTCCCCTCATCACGTCCCCTTTTAACCTTACTTAATCTCACTTTTTCTTCTCTCCTCTCTTCTCCTCTCCACCTTTCTCACCTCCACTTATCTCCTCTCCTCTTCTTTCCTCTACCCTTCTTGTCACCTCCTCTATTCTCCTCTCCTCTCCTCTCCTCTCCTCTCCTCTCCTCTCCTCTCCTCTCCCTTTAGTGAAGTCTTCAGGTCTGTTTTTGAGTTCTCAAAATAGTTACAACTTCTTTTCTGAGAAATGCGCATAAAGCTTGATCTTCTCACCTCACATCCTCACCTCTCCTCTTGCTCTCCTCGTTCCTCTTCTCTCTCCAGCTCTTCTGGCAGAGTAGCAGAGGGCAATTTAGAGTCATATCCATGCCAACACTTTGCCCCTGAGGGTTGTTGGTCTACAGGGCCCTAAGGTGCTGCATTCCTAGATGACCACATTACAGCTCCATTAGCGTTGAAATGGAGGGTGGAGGTTTTAGATTTATAAACACAGCAGCACATAACGAGGTAAGAGGGATGGCCTGCTGCTGGAAGCTCTCCCAGAAAACCGCTGGAGATCAAGCCTAAAGAGAAATGGCTCTTTTTTCCACTCTCACTTATGCATCTGTCGTCTGTCTTACGTCTTTTGCTGAGTGCCCCTCTCTTCTCTCTCACTTTGTCTGTCTCCTTCTTTTCCCCAAGGTAAAATGTGGCCGTAATCTATCAATACCATCAGAGAATTTATTCCCTTTTTTAAAAAAAACTCATCTTAAATTGAAGACAGAAAATGTGTCTCTTCAAGATGAAATGTGAATGTGAGAAACATTCAAGAGATTTATCTGGGTTTTTTTTTAACGTGCCGAAAGTTACAGCTGGATGAAAAACTGGATTCTGTCCACCCACCTGTCTGCCTCTGCAGCTTTACTAAAGCATCTGAGGATACTGCAGATCTAGAACCTGCTGCTCTAAAAATACAGGGATGACATCACTTTCAAAGTATTTTACTTTCTTAGACAAAGTTATTCTCAAAAATTATGTCAGAACGTCATAGCAGAAACATATTTCGTGACACCTTCGTTGCATTAGATCAAAACATTTACAAACCAGGAACAATATTTTTACTTTTACTTGCTCCAATCTCCACATCTTATTCTCTGCTCTCCTACCTGTAGGTACTACCTGAAGAACAATATGGAGACTGAGACATTGTGTTCAGACGACGATGCCCAGGATCTCCTCAGAGAGAGTCAGATCTCTCTGCTGCAGCTCAGCACCATGGAAGTCGCTGCCCAGCTCTCCATGAGAGACTTTGAGCTCTTCAGGAACATCGAGTCCACAGAGTATGTAGATGTTTAACATTTTGATTGGTTTTAGGACCATGGTAACTTGTTGTATGCCAATTTTCAAAAACAAACTTGATAAAATAACATCTTTTTCATGGTTCCCAGGTACGTGGATGACTTGTTTAAACTAGAGTCCTCGAGGGGAAGTGGTAATCTGAAACAATTTGAGGAGGTGATAAACCAAGAGACCTTTTGGGTGGCCACAGAGATCCTGAAGGAACCCAACGCCCTGAAGAGGATGAAAACCATCAAACACTTCATCAAGATCGCCCTGCACTGCAGAGAGTGCAAGAACTTTAACTCCATGTTTGCTATTATCAGGTGGGTTTAGTGTCGAAGCTGTCCTCAGAGTTTGCCTGTGTATCGGCTTCCTAGTGCCACAGTGTTTCATCATTTTCCTCATTTGTGCCTCGGCTGTGTAAAGTAGTAGCATCAAAGACCAGATTCTCATTCTGTGAGGACAGCTCGCATTTACTACTTTTTTTTGCCAAATGAGCTTTGGCCATTTATCTCCTTCCCCACATCCTCAAGAGAACCTGCCTCACCTCCTGCTCTCTCCCTCCTCCTCCTCCCGCCAGCTCACTGAATGAGCCCTGATTCTCCCAAACCACACAGACTCTGCCTCAGCAACCCTACAACATCCCAAGAGTCCCATAGCAACAGCTACACTTATTGTTTGTTGCCATTATAATTCCCTCTGGCCTGTGTGGTTTTGGCTCTAGATGGCTGAGGATGGGTATACTGTGTCCCTGTTATAAGGGGTAAAATCCACATGAGAGGAGGAAAGTTAGTGCTGGTAGTGTGTTTTAGGGGTGAACTTGAAGATGTTTGAACCCACCAATATATGCATATATGTTTAGTGTGTTTGTGTCTGAATAGGCAGTTGCGAGTGTGTTGGTGTTGGTGTGTTTTTTCAGGTGTTGGTATGCGTTTATACAGAAGAGGATTTATTTACTAACCGTATCAATCTGTGTTTGTATGTGAAAGCATTAAGTAATAATAACTTATAATAACTTACTGTTATGGCACATTACAAAACAAAAAGTGCAAAAATTAAATAAATGGTAAATAAAACATAATACAATAATATACATATACATTATGTTTGCCCTTCTAATTACCTCACGATTGGACAATGATGCAGTTCAGCTTTTAATTGGCCTTTAGGGCCCCCGTGGGTCTAGGCAGATATCCACTTTGCCTGACAAGCTGTTTGTTTTAGGACCACTTCTGTTTGCCTATATGTGTTTGTCTGAAAAAAAAACAATTTATGATACGATTTCGCACAGTCATATACAGTCATGTCCTCTCAATTAGGGCAATATCAAATCTACAAGCAGATTTCTGGGTCCTTTTCCAGTACATGTTTGGACAGATTACCCTGGACTGTGAGTAGATTATAAATTGTTTTACAGATTACATGTTGAGGAACTCTCCAAAAACTTAAATAGAAATAGAAATAGTGTAATTGGAAACTAATGCAAACATTAATAAAAGATGTTAATGAACCCTATGGAGCCTTTTAATAAGAGCAGAGCTATTAAGTTTCTATTGTCCATTCTGACTATAATTAAGCTAAACTATTGTTTTATACATAAAGTAGTATCATTGTGGCTTCACTGCCAGACTGCATCAATGGGATCTGGAGATGATGCTACTCAACTGCTCGTACTTCTTGCTCCATGGTTGCTCATTTACTGCTGCTGCTAGTGTCCCAGTCCCGAGAGTAATTATTCGAAAACAACACGTCATATTCTCTCTGTAGCCCGACCTGGATAATAGGTTGTTTAGACACGTTTGTTTTGCAGTGGGCTCTTCAATCTACAGTATAAATAGTCAAAGAGGAGATTGTCTGCAGTGTACCTGCAGCATACGCTTAAATATAAGTGCATGAAGATGCAGTTCTGCAATAACTATCATTGTAGATTAAACATATTTTGATTAATTTGAATAGACATGAATTAGCTGTCCTCTTGTTGGGTCATGTACAGAGTCTACTTTAGATCTGGACCCACAGTTTAAGTAGCTCAGCAGTATGGTGATCTTTTGCTCACTGCTGTAAAACACAAGTTGGTGACCTCCATGTCCCTTTACACACCTCCTCGGAGCAGGAGGTCTTTGCACATATGGTTCTCTGATGCATAACCTGCCTGATATCAGATGCATTGCTGCTGTGTGAGTAAGTAAGTCTCCCATCATGTTCAGATGTGGACGCATTCATTTCTCCTGGAATAAAGAGCACCTTTATTAATGTAATTGATGCAGGAGACAGCGGATTATTTGTGCATTCAGTGAGGTGTTTAAAAAATAAGGGAAATTTGTAGATGTGATGACTTAAGAAAAAATATACACCTACCGGCAGAAAAAGTGAGGAAAACACAGAAAGATCGTACTAATGGTTGAAGAGGGATGGACAGTTGATGAGCGAAAGAAAAACTGAAAAGATAATGAAAGAAGGGAGCAGAAATAAATGCTGTGCCGGTCATAATTATCAGCTGTCTAAATGAGTCTGCTCAGAGATGACTTTGCCTCAAGGGGTCTCCTGCTCTGGAACATGGAGACCTCGCTAACTGAAGATAGTTAGCTTGAAAAGTGGTTATTAAGCAAATGCCAAAATGGGGTTTGGATTGGGATGTATGTATCAAACACTAAAACTAAACTCCTCTCTTCTTTCTCCTCCACCCTCCTTTCCATTCGCTGCTTCCTTGTTTCTCTCTCTCTATCCTTCCCCTCCCTTCTTCCCACCCTAACCTATTTATCTCTGCCTCTCTGCCTCCCCTCCTCCCATCTCCTTGCACCTCTTTCTTCCCTCCCATAGCGGCCTGAACTTGGCACCGGTGGCTCGGCTGCGGAGCTCGTGGGAGAAATTGCCCAGTAAGTACGAGAAGCTGTTTGGAGACCTGCAGGACGTCTTCGACCCCTCCAGGAACATGGCCAAGTACCGCAACATCCTGAGCAGCCAGAGCATGCAACCACCCATCATCCCACTGTTCCCAGTGGTCAAGAAGGATCTCACCTTCTTGCATGAAGGTAGGTGATGGCTTTGCGGAGGAGCCCAGAATGTGCCGCTTTCCTTTAATTGTCTATAAACAAACAAACAAAAAAGACATGTAATTCTGTACAGTTTGATGTCCTCTACTTCCTCTGTGTTGTACGGAAGGTCAATTTCAGTCTTACACAGAAGGTTTACTTCTGCTAAAAACTTTCCCATTTTCTTTTTTTAAGATCACACTGAGTCAGGTCAGAAGTACCCAAACTGACTTCTCATTAGGTTTTCTCTTAAATGCAAAGCTCTGAATTGAAAAAAAAGTTTCCTTTTTTTAGCAACTCATACACGTTGTACAACAAATTCTCATGTGACCCAGTATGACCCAATATGAAAGACAGAAACCGCTTTGATCTGCTAGAAAAATGACAAGAAGGAGATCAGAACAGAGATTTTTACTTTGAAGATTTGACTTAGATATATTGTTTGAGATCTTGCAAATCTCCCAAAATATGAATCATTAATCTCCTTTATAATTCTGACAGCTGACTTCACACTCACTGTTTGTGCATGCATTTGTGTGTGTGTGTGTGTGTGTGTGTGTTTTGTATTGTGTCTGTCCCTGCAGGCAATGACTCCAGTGTAGACGGTCTTGTGAACTTTGAGAAGCTGAGGATGATCGCCAAGGAGATCCGACACGTGGTGCGATTGACTTCAGCTAACATGGACCCTGCCCTCATGTTCAGACAGAGGTTGGTTATTTTTTTAAGAGTCCGCAAAACTTTTTATTTTCAAGACGATGATGCCGTTGGAGCCAGTTTCACAGATACGGGTCGCTTAAAATCCCTACATAAAGTTTTAATGAGCTCAATTAGCTGTATCAAAAAAGTGTCACATGCAAAGATTTTCTCTAATAAAGCCAGGAAAAGGGAGAACTTCAGAGGAAAGGGTGCCTCAGAACCCAATGAGAAAGTGAAACAGTTCACAATTACTTTACTGTCATCAGATAAGTTTAGTAAGTAATTGCAAATCGTCAACTTCCTTCCACTAAGTGTATTTTTGAAACTGACTCTGACCTGTTTCCCATCAGCCAGTCTGTAGCAAAACAGCCACGTCTCAGAAAGAGTCCAGTGTAGCGAGGTAGATTACAGGTTTTAGAATACAGTGCAAAAAGGGAACCACCACACACCTTACCTGCATCAGTAAACCTGAAACCATCACCAGCGGGATCAGGCACACACTGGAGGTTTGGTTCGATCCATTCCCATCCACTTCCTGTCCAGTTCATGGCTCTTGTTGGTTTGATTGCATTCCTCTGCTGGAATGTAACGGCACGAGGACACAAGGCATGGATCGGCTGGAAGTGAGGTAGAATTGATGCCAAGCACAGTGTGTAGTTCGTATCACTCGGTTTGTGTGTGTTTACCTGTCACTGCTGCAGTGCATGACTGCCCCCTGCAGGCACTCCCTTCATACTACAAGCTCAAGATGTGTTTTATTTTAGACTTCTATCTTGTTTCAGCATCATATCATGTATGACAAAAGCTTTTCAAAGACCCCAAAAGGTGACACAGTGACCTGTTTTCATGAGTGCGTGATGCTGAAGGCCATTACACGCATTTCTCAGGTTGATATGGGGAGATGTCATATGTCTGGTGTCATCCCATCGCCAATCATTTCCTGTTTGTTTGTTGTGGCATGACCTCAACATAGTCTTGTCCACTCCCGACCCCTGAACTTGTCTTTAAGTCACGCTTCAATCTTCACGCCTCTTGCTTGCAGGAAGAAGAGGTGGAAGAGTTTAGGGTAAGTTTGTCCTGGTACTGGTTTCATCCTGTTTCAGTCTGGACCAGCATAAATTCAATCCACCCTGCATCCCCGTCACCATAAGCTCTGCATGTCCCTCCCTTACTTTACCTGACTGTACATATGTGCCTGTGCTTGTGTGTGTGATTAACCCTTCCATTTGCAGTGCCCATTCACCTGAACCATTCTGAAGTCCATCACTGACCCATTAATTGTTTGTTCATGAGATTGTATGTTTGAGTCATATAGTAGCTTGAAATAATACTTAGTGTTGTTCTAAACATATTCACATAGTGATAAGTAGGTAGTCTTGAAAATTGTCTGAAATTTCTGATTTGTGACGTTTACTGTAAATTCAAGTTCGAATTTCATGTCATTTATCAATATACACATACACAGTTTAATTAAATGAAAGAGAACATAAGACAACTTTACAGACAAAACAATCTACAAGTCCCAGAGAAGCCGCATGTGACTGCACGATATAATAATAAATATGAGATTAAAACAATCTCACCTCAAGGTCAAATTTGGTACGAAGAGCTTTTGATCATATCACATGATCTCCATCAGCAGATGTAGATGATTAAGTTTCCATAATTCTATGAGCACTTGGAGGATTTCTCTTCCATGTTGGCTCAAAGTCTGAGGTTCAAAGACCATTCTTGACCTTGGAAACAGTCATGGAAATGAAGATGAAAGACAACATGGACAAAAAGTTCTTGAAGTGGTCAGAAAAAATCTGCTTCTGATAAAAGTGATGCAATTGACAAGCTCCAGAGCAGTTATTAAATGGATCTTTAGATGATATTGCGTTGTCAGCTGCTGTTTACAAGGTCAAGAATGAACTTTGAAGCTCAGCTGAAATCACTGTGTGACAAACAAACCATTAGAAATATCCACAGATACTATTTGACTCAGGTTTAGTGTTTGTGCATATCCTCACCCCGGCATAATATTCCCCATATCGAATCTTGTGCATCTTTTGTTTCCTAACCCTTTTTGCCTCCATCTTACAGAATGTTCTGCTCTTCTGTACTGTGATAGCATGGCACACGAGCGAGAGCTGCCTCCCTCCCAGTTGCATGGTCCTGTTTTAAAATGCTATGCTGCCACACAAAGGCAGATGTACAGATTTTATAGTACAGGAGGTATTTGATAAGAAAGTAGTTGTATCTGTTTTATTGGTGATTTGACTGATTGTTGTTTACTATTCTTTCCTTCCCCCTTTCAATCTCTATGAGTCTTAATACTTTCATGTGCATTTCTTCTGTTCCTGTCTTCTTCATTTATCTCTCTCTGTTCTCTTCGGCCTCATCTTTCTCCACCCTTCATCTTCTGCTCATCCATCAACACTTTATCTATTTCTCCCACGTCTTTAAATTCCCTCCACGTCCCCTCTGTTTACTTTGTCCCACTTCTGCCTTTCCTCAATATCCTCCTTCGTTTCCCTTCCTCCTCTCCTCCTTCTCCCTCTCGCTCCCCCTCATTAGGTCTTTGAGTCAGGGTAGCACCAACTCCAACATGCTGGATGTGCAGGGCGGCGCCCATAAGAAGCGAGTACGTCGCAGCTCACTTCTGAACGCCAAGAAGCTGTATGAAGATGCTCAGATGGCCAGAAAGGTGAAGCAGTACCTGTCCAACCTGACTGTGGAGACGGACGAGGAGAAACACCAAATCATGTCCCTGCAGTGTGAGCCGTCCTACAGCACCTGTGAGTACCACAGAAACTGAAACTACTTTTTCATCTGTACCTCAAATGTTTAGATATTTTCTGTGGTATGAGTCAGAAATATATATTTCTATGTCAGTAGACTATAGATGCGCATCCTTCCTGGTATACACAAGAATAACAGTAAAAAGTAAATTTAATGTATCTATGTATGTACTTTTTCTGTATTTTGGTACAACTCAGTATATATTTCAAGTTTAACTGTTAGAAATTAGATGCTGGAAAAAATCTATGTAGGAAAATGTGTTTTTTTTTTTTTTTAATCAAAAGATCTCACTGGCTGATGACTGATGTGACAGTATATACTTTACTATACTGTATACAGTCTCCATTTGTATTAATGGCTTGCACTGCTGCCACCTAGTGTACTGGTTAATGTGTACTTGTTAATACCGTAGTATGCACATCTATTGTATCATTTAAAACCTCTGTAAAACAAAACATGACCACTATATTATTGAATTTAGGTGAGCTTCAACAGGTTTATTTGTTTGTTTAGTTTCATTCTGACACATCTAATTTTGATGTAAGCCTCTGTGTCCTTTTATTATATTTTAGTATTATTTGTTAGAAACAATATGTATCCACTTGAGAGCATTAACATACTTCACTCTGAACAATTGAACTGAACTTCTTCATAAAGATTTTTCGGAGTAACGTCCTTCTGTTTATACATTTTCCGTCTTCTTTTTGTGGTTGTAGTGTCGAAGAACTTGAGTGAGAGGCGATCCACCAAGTCGGACATGTCTCCAGTGTCTCTGCGGTCGGCTCTGCCCTCGGGGAAAACACAAAACAGAGTGTCACAAGTCCTTCAGGTCCAGGTCCCACTGAACCCTCTACGAAAGAAGAGCACTGCCAAGGACATCGGCGCACCTAGTTAGTACACCTGCATTGTACTATATGTTATCATTACACTCATTTATGTAGAGCAATGCTTTACTTCTCGTATTTAGAATTTCATTTTAATAACCCCATCTTCCAACCTGAGAGGAAGAAAACTTACTGTACACTTCAGGCTCCCGGGAAAATTAACTATCAGTAACCTTTTTTTTCTATTTTTTTTTTTTTCTTCTTCAGACGCCAACTCTCCCCAGGTGGTGAAGAAACCTCCAGTGAACTCATCAGAAGAGTGGAGCACCAAGAGACCATCTGATGACACCGTCTCCACCATCTCCTCACTGCACTCCAGCCCCACAGTGTCGCCACAGGGCTCCCCGCGTAAAGGTGTGCTACAGAAACTGTGCTTTTCTCTCTGTATGCTTTTATGCATGCAAGGTTACACTAGGTGAAGAGGAGGCCTCAAATAGATTTAGTCAAGTCAACTTCTTCTTTTTTCCTTCCTTGAAAACTTTAAGGATAGCGCCAAATATCTCTTTAATTTTTGATGCATTTCTACATGTTTTCTCTATAAATAATAACTGAGATGGTTGCTTTGTCTTGAATTTCCTGTGGGGCACCCTGTGACGTAAATCTTCAACACTCACCTTTCCTTCCCCCTTTTCAGTTGGAGGCGTGGCCAAGTCCCAGAACTCCAGCCAGATGAACTTGTCAGGATCTTCGTCGTCACTGACAAGCGACGCCAGCACAAAGGCCGGCACCGTCAGCCTGCGCAGCTACGGCATAGGTGGGGCCCTTCTTCACAAGAGGATACTACTGATGACCAGGCAGCACAGCCAAGAGAGGAGCAGGGAGAGGGAGAATCAGACAGAGGAGGAGAAAGGAAGTGAAGTGGAAAAGGATAAAGAGGAAGAGACAGGGGCAGTTCAGAGACGCTTGTTTTCTTCAGAGCAAAAGAGAGGGAGATCCAGGCAGCAGAACAACCAGGCTGCAGGGGCAGATTCAGGGCTAATGCTGCAGAGGGAACAAGCAGACAGGACAGGTATATATGGGGTGCATCCCATGGTCCTCGCTGGGTCTACTCCCAGTCTACCAGGGTTAGGACCCATGACTCCGTCATCTCTCTCCCAGCCCCAGTTAATGAGACCCAAACCCCCAGAGTCCCCCATCAGGACGAGGTTGATGTCACCATTCAGGATACTGAGAGAAAGGAGTCAGTCGAGGGAGAGGCCGATGGCAGTCAGGCTGCATCAGAACTGTGGGGAGGTTGTACCCTCCTCACCCCAGGATGAGGAACAAGGACAGGCAGAGCAGAGAGCCAAGAGGTCGGTCAGCCCAAACCCATTCCTTTGGCTCTGCAGGGACAGACACACCAGGAGAAAGACTGTCTGACAGAGAGGACTGATACATCCAATTATATGCTGAGTAAAGGCAGTAAATTGGAGATAAAATTGAAATAAAAATGAAGTTAGTGGTGTTTACAAGAAAACGTTTGTAAGAGGTTGATGATCAGTTACGCTTAGAATCTATCACAAAAGATAGCCTGTTTGCCTGTTTGAGTGATGCCACTGAAAGCACAAAAACAAGTGTTAGCTGAGAGAGAGAGTGATAGAAAGGTGACGTGAGAAAGAGTTTTCACAGCCAACACTGGAAGCAGATAAGAAAAAATGGATCTTGTTTTTGTCAGTAACGACAAATGGAAAATCATTTCAGTTTGTTCTCTGTGTTCTTTCAACATTTCTTTGTCCGGGGGAATAATGCTGTGAATTTTTCAGTGTTGCATTGTCAACAAACAGCCAAATGTCGCAAAATACGTCATTGTCAAAGCAGTAAGCGTATTCACCTTGACATTTTAATCCCAAAATGAAGGATATTTTGTCACTATGAGACATTCTTCTTCTGAGATCCCATTTTTAGAATCCGTTTTCAAAAGAAAATATCGTTCCTTCTCAAGTTTTGGTATGTGACTTTTGTTCTGTGGCATGCAGTATTTTATTGCCATGTTCATTTAGTTTCCCTGCGGTCAGAAGAGATTTGATTCAGCAGGTTTTTGTAATATGAAGTTTAAACTGTGACCCCAACAGTGTCCTTTACAGACATTTCTCTTTGTTGATGTTTAACTTCACACTTTAGAAGTGGTCATAACTTCACAGCCTCATGGTTTCTCAAACCATCTGCTGGACTGTGTAAGCCTTGTATGACAATGATAAGTGTTATGGTTTGTTAACAGTGTTACCTTTAAGTATTTTTCTATTAAAAAGGGAACATTAACTTCACCATTCCATCGTTGCATCTGTCCCTTTTCACTTTCCATCCCTGCCCCATCCTTTGCTTCTTCTTCAGTATTATAATCTGTATTTTTTACTTCATCCTAAAATGTAAATGTCCTCAATGTTTCTCTCCCCTGTCCTCTGTCCAGGTTACACCCTCCTTCCAGCTGGTAAAGCAGACAACCTGTCGGACTCGAGTCACAGCGAGATCTCCTCCCGCTCCAGTATCTGTTCAGTTGACTCCGTGCCGCCTCCCGGGCCTGACGACAGGTGTAATAGCAGCAACAGGACCTGTACTACTACTGCTGCTGCTAGTGCTACTACAACTACTACCACAACACCCACTGCGGTTGCTGAGAGCACACCAGCGACGCATGTACACCTAAATGCTGATTACAGCCAGCCCAGCACAAGGTGATTAACCTCAGTTCGGTTTATCTAATGTGGTTACGTTGATTGATTTTGGTTGAAAAGAGAGCAGCAAACATTGAGCTCCTGTGTTTGTCTTTTTTTTTTTGTAACACAGTCACATTCAGTTTTTTCACACAAAACAGTGGTATTATGGAAGTGAGAGACCTGGTTACTCCAGCTAGATTTGTTCTGCTTTGTCCAAATTTCTTTGTGAAGAATTTGTGTAAACTGGTTTCTTTTTACTTAATAGACTACAGACAGGGGAAGTAACGCAGTGACAGCAGAGGGATGAAAGAAAAAGATCATACTCTAAATAAGTTGGTTTCCACCACTGAACACTTTTCCCTGTGGACACATTCAAATTTGAGGAGAAGAGCTCACTACACTCTGCCGCTCACTGCACCGTCAGCTCCAGCAAACATCTAAAATAACCAAACTGCCTGCCTGTAACCAGAAATCTCTGAGTTAACTGTTTGTTTGTTTTTATTATCAGTCCATGTGAACACACTGACTTTAACAAGCCAGTTGGTTTCATATTCATATCATATTGTCTTTAAAGAATTAAAACTTCTGCAAACGAAGTGAGATAATTCAGCCTGAAACAAAAAAGGTGAATCAAACCATCTTCACTGTTCTCATACCAGTCTATATCTGATCAAGCTCAGCCAGGTTTTAAATGCAGTCTGTACAGCATGACCTCATTCTTAGGAAAAATGTCACCTAACTCAAGGACATTGTCACTTACAAGAGGACCTGCAAGTTCACTGAAAAACCATTGGTAATTGTTTCTGTGATTATTACTGGGGTGGTGATGAAAAATCACAAACATATGCGACTGGGATGGATTAAAAATAATACACCAGGGCCAAACTATCAAGACAGAGATTCTTTTCAATCTTCTAGACTTTATATGCTTTTACTTTGTTTATCAAAATTCCTGTTAGCATATCATACCCATACCTTGGAGAAAAATCTATTGGTGTGAGAGCATATGTTTTTTGTTTTTTTTTAACTAGCCATGACTCAAGCCTCAAACCACCGGGACGCAATCACACACATAATCATCAGAAACCTTCCCAATGGCTAACATGAGCAAAAATGCATCACATGTACCCGGTGTGCTACCTCAAGCCGTTCCTCCATTTCCTCTCCCAGCTGGATTCCTATTATGTCTTTTCCTCGTTAAAACTCGGTGAACAGGAAGTTGTAAAACCCAGCAGGTTTTTATTAGCGTCCCACGTTTACTGCCCTCCTCCTCTCTCCTCCTTTTCTCCCTTCGCAACGTATCGTTTTCACGCAGGCAGCTTTTTAATCTGCTCGAGTAAACAGCACAGCTTTTTTATCGTCTGCTGTTTGTTTATTGTTCCTCCATGATCAGGCCATTCTGCCTCACAAAGTGGAGACTATAAAATATCGCCGGACGCAATAATCTGTCTGCTTGCCTGATATTATATTACCTCAGCAGCCTTGCCGTATAACACCGGACTGTTTTATGAAATATGGCTCTGTTTCATTGAGTGGCTTGTTTGTCCAGTAAAACCGTGTCAGTGAATCAAACTGCCGCTTTATGAAAAGCAGCTGAGGAGAAAAACTTTTTTAAAGTTTTTTTTTTTTTTTTAATAAGCCAGACATAGTGATCTATCATGCAGGGGATACTGTAAAATGTTTGTTTTGTGATTTTTGTGTGCAGATGAGGCATAAACTTTAATGGCTGAGCATAATTTACAGGTGAAACAACAAAACACATTCGGAAAATCTGTACAAAAACATTTAGATAGAAAGTTGAAGATTGTGTTGAGGTAATAGGGATTATGTGTGCAACACTATATTTTTTGTATTTCCATTTGTCTTCATTTTTGTTGTTGTGACTCTGACCCGCTTGTCCTCCAGCCAACAACTTTTTCTAATTAGTGAACCTCATCTCCCTCCCTTCATTCATTCATGGTTCATTTCAGGATGACTTACCTCCACTCAACATTTTGGTATTATCTTCAGCTTCAAACTTTTCACTTTCTCTCTCTGTTTCTTTCTTTTACAGTTTTGGGCTTAGCCTCATGAACTCTCACACTAAATTTATTGTATCTTAATGAGTTTACATACTCTACTGTGCTGGTTTAAATCTTCTTTCATCTCTTTTGAATCATATTTAAAATATGAGGTTCACTCGAAGAGGAGAATCCTGGTTATCAAGCTTCTAATAGTCTAATGCTGGGGTTTGCCTGACAGTAAAAATTCACCTTTATTTCACTCCTTCTTTTTTATCTACAGTAGTTCCTCGTCATTGGCTCGAGGATACGTAGCACGAGCCTCTACCTTCACCTCCTCCACCTCCACAGAGGAGCTGACCCCGGATCACACCTCTCTGGACTCTGTGGCCGACAGCGGCCGCGGCAGCTGGACGTCCTGTTCCTCCAACTCCCACGACTCCTTCCAGAGCCTGCCCACCTCCTCCTGCCGGCCCTGGGACCACGGCATCCACGGGCATCCGCTGTCCCTCCCACACACACACCTGGGCGCCTTCAAGCACACGCAGCTAGCAGGGCCGATAGCAGAGGTCGAGGCCGCCGCTCACGCGTGGGCGAACGAGGATGCCGCCAAGCAACACTCCAGAAACTCCAGCTCGGATCTGTCCAATCAGTCGCGGCAGAGCTGGGCGTCTTCCAGCTCGCTGTCGGACACCTACGAGGGGAATTATGGGACGATAAAGAGGCGAAACACCTCGGAGCACCCCTCCTCGCCAACCAACGAGGAAGGAGGGCAAAGCACAGACCCTGTCTACAAAACGGTGACGTCAAGCACAGAGAAGGGCCTGATAGGTGAGGGGTCAGGTTGCGAGTTTGATTCCCTGTAAACACAAGGTGACAGTGATCAGCTCTGTCGCTACGTGTGTGGTTGTCTGGATAGTTACAGTAAAACATAGTTTTCCCTTTTACACAGTCTGTTGTTGTAGGTGAAATACTGCAGCTTTCTGTTGCTTGACTTGCTGTTACGGTTTAGTGAACATCTGGCAAACGCTGCATTTCTTCAATCTTGGGCGAAGATCCCAAACAGATCTATTTCTTGTCGCTGACAGAAGTTATAGAGCCTCCTCATCAGAGGAATATAAATTTGTCTTTTGGATCTCCAGCTGTAGTTTCGTTGTAAACTATGAGACTTTGCAGCTTGATAGTTTTACGGCGATAACAAAAACTTGTTTAGAGTAGTGGAAGAGGAGTTAAGACAGCATGTCCACTGCCGAAACAATTGGTCAATTAATATACAAATAGATCAATAGACATTGAACTGAAAGGTTTTGATAATCGATCAATCGTTTAAGTTGAATTTGCTCGTTTTGCATCAGTTGTAAATGAAATTATATTTTGGACTGCTCAGACAAGCACATCACTTTGAACTTCGGGCAAATTATAGAATATTAACGATTAATCGATTAATCTGGTCAATAACTGATTATTTAACAATGAAAGTAATCATTAGTTGCAGCTGTTCATCCATCTCATTGGTTGTATATTTTCCTTTTGATTTCGACACGTTTTGGTGCATGTATAGTTGTGTAGTGTTTGTGAAACATCACATTGATTTTAATTTTTCCATTATTTTCTTTTGTTTCTCCCCTCCCCCGCACAACTCCCCCTGCACCTCCTTTTTCCGATGACTTTTTCACCCCCGCCACTCCTCATCCCCTCACTCCCCTCCTCCTTCGCTCCACCCCCTCCTTTCTTTTGATCCACACCTCCATCCAGTGTACTGTGTCACCTCCCCCGCCAAGGATGAGCGTTACCGAGCTCCCCCTCCCACCCCTCCAGGCTACCAGGGTCTGGCTCTGGGGGATCTCGTCCTCACAGACGGAGTAGTAGGTGTGCCAGGAGGTCTCCTTCCCAGGCCTCCTCACCTCAAACCTCCAGACTACAGCGTGGCCCTGCAGAGGAGCAAACTCCTGCAGAGCCCTGGAGCCGCTGGCAATTTGGCTGAGGCACGGAGGCTGGCTGCTAACCATCACCTCCACCACCCAGAGGCCCGGACGGCTGGCTCCACGCAGGGCCACTCCAGACCGCCCAGCATCTGCCTCCCACCACAGGAGCTGGCTGACAGTGAGGATGGTACGTCCCCCAGGATGGTGAAATGATGGTGAAAAGCACAATGCATGTCCCAAATACTATTACTTACAATATACAGGACCATAATGTTACTAATGTTTTGGGAATGACCACAAGCTTACAAAATGATACAAAAAAAAAAGAAAGAATAACATTTACAATGAATTCCTTCTGCAGTCATTTTTTCTTTTTGCACATTCTTAAAGGGAATCCCCAATTTTTCTCTTCACTTTCTGTCTAAGGAAGATTTTCTGAGCTGTGCTCATCACAAGAGAATCTTGTTTACTGTAAAATGGAGTAGTAAATGGAGCGGCAAGAAGCTTTAAGGCGCATGGAGACATAAACTGGTTGAAAATTGGATTAAACTGCTTTCCTTCTTACATCTTTTTGTGGGAATTGGGAAAAAGTACCAGGAAGTAAACACAAATACCAGCATGATTAATGCTTTAAACATGTCATACTTATCAAAAAATCATATTACAAAGAGTGTTTTTGTTGATGTGTGACACATACTATGCAGTTAGTAGTATTCTACTGTGCTTCTTGTGTTTCATTTGCATTCTTGAGTTGAAAATGAGCTGTTTGAGCTGTTTGCCAGCTTTGTGTCTCGATTGTTAGATTGGTCTCCTTCAACACATAAACATATGTTTACACAGGGTCTCAGAAGAGATATCAGCAGGTCTTGAAAAGTCTTGAAAAGCATTGAAAAGTCTTAAATTTAACTGCCAGTGATGTTATTTAAAAATGGTTTTGCATCTGATTTTGGGCATTATACAATATATGTAAGCTAAAACAAGGCTGTTTCCTGGAGTCAGCACCATCAGGCCTGCAGCAAACACTGTCACTTCAGTTAGCTACAGTATCTATGAACCTAATCATCTCACAATTGTAACATTAAACTTTCATTTAATTAATATCAATATGTCTTAGAGTCTTATAAAGTCTAAAATTAAACTTTGTGAACCTGCAGAAACCCTGTGAGATGTGAGATCCTGCTAAACATCGTTCTCTCTTCTCTTTTCCAGATGAACAAGTGTCTGCGGTGTGAAGACAGTGATGTGACACACACACACACACACACACACACACACATCTTCTCTCACACGGACCAAGTCGTGTTGATCAGGCTTTGGACTAAGCTAGCAGCCTGCAGTCACCACGTATCAGAGCACATTCTCCAACACCCGTCCACAAATCTGTGTGACATCACCACGGACCATAACGCACCTGTGGACCGGAGGAGTGGGTCATGTGACCTCTCTCCACATCCCAGGACTTGTACAATCATCTCTTTTTAAATCCATTTCACAAAACAAAGAAGAAAAGAAAGATTTTAGATACTTTTTAAAAACTCAGAGGAAGGCGGTGTGACGGGGTCACATCACGGTAGATGGACGTTTAAAAAAAGGACGAATAAAAGAAGGAAAGAGTGACAGTAACAATGTCTCATTAGAAGAAGTCGGCCTCCTTGGAAACAGACCACCATGTACCTCCATTTTGCGCTCCAAGCTCTCTTGTCTAAAGGTGTTTCACGTTGTTTTTTACAGTTTTAACATGTACAGTGATTTGTTTTTTCTAAACTGTTTTTTTTTTCTTCCTCTTCTTTTCATTTGCATCTCTGAGCTTTGCAACGTTTTTATGTGAGAACAGTGAGAAGGAGCAGACAAAGGGATAGAAAGCTGTAGTGTAATTATTACAGGGAACATTTGCTTGTGGGGATTTTTTGTTCGTTTGTTTGCTGTCAGCTCAAAAGAAGATGAATGTAGATAAATAAGACAAGAAAAAAAAAAACAGATAATGAGATTTTTTTTAGGGGTGTTCATGGGCCTCTATCAAACCTTGGCACTGATGATGTAAATTTACATAAATAACATCAGTTTACACACAAACAAACCAAATCCACACAAAAAAGCTACAAAACCAACCCCAATATTTACACTTTTGACTGTATTTGAGCCCCTCTACATATTCGTGAACTAACAGAGAGCACGTCAGTTTGTGTTTACCACTTATTGGACTTGGAGAAAAAAAAAAGAAAGACTTCTATCATCTCTCAGGCAGTTCTTCATGTCGCGCTCCCCGCCACCCCAGCCACCTCTCTTATTGCTCGTTCAGTCTGACGTGAGGTACTTTAGCGGCATGCTGCCTCCTGGATGTTCTATAAAAACTGTATTATAACTCGTTTTTAATGAGCTGAAGAACAAATGCCTCACTGCTTCCTGTAGAGTAAAGCGTGCGTCATTATTCTATTGCAGCAGCTATAATAAAACGATAAATTAGCACTGTGTGATCGCACAACGTGCATGCATACACACACGCGCACACACACACACACACACACACCACCAAATCTTAGTTTGTGTGTGAAAAGACAAAGGACAGTGTTTACACCGATGCTTACACATTTTGTTTACAGTGTTTATTAGACTAGTTGTCTATTGAATTACAAGCTGTAATGTTAAAGTATAATTCTCCAGGTTCATTTGACCTTGTAAATTTGTTTATAACGCAGCAGGAATATGAGATGCAGCATAAACTCTGACTATGTGCTCATAGTGTACCTCTGTATTGGTTTTTGTTTCTTATTTAAAAAGAACGAGCAACAAAACAAATCAACAGATCATTTTAATGCCTGGCTTGCATCTCCATTCCATGTTCATAGTACATTTTGTAGAATATTTAAAGGATTTGCTTGAAAATAGTTTATTTGTACTGAAAACGGAAGCAAATTTGTACATTCTGAGTAACGTTTTGGAAAAGGAAACTTGTTTCTAATTGTGTTTGTCTGCAGTGCAGCAGGGGTGTAACTGGAATTAGACGTTCTTCTCTTCTACTTTCTGTCTCGCGCTCTGTGACGCTTCTTTCGTATTGTTTTGCCACACAAAGACTTGAAATGATTAATGCTAATATATACATGGCATATATATGAATTTATACATATATATTTTTGTTGTTTCTTTGCCATAAATTAATGTATAGATGAAAGAAGAGAGTCCTCTATAAAGGCTATTTTTGAATATTTTGTTATAAGAAAAAATCCAAGGTTGTGATTGCCCAGTTTCTGTCTGTGGGCAGGAGTCTTTTAAGGAATTAGTTCTTGTTGTTGTTCATGACTTGTTTTCTCCCCTGACACTCTATTGTTGGTGCCATTTCTGCTCTGTCTATAGTTGTAATTGCTGCTGTGTTTTGGGATATGACTGCGTGTGTGTTTGTGCGTGTGTGTTTTGTGGAATTATATTTGCGAGGTTGGGATCAACATCGATTTTTTTTTTTTTAAATCCCATTTTGATGCAGTCTGGGCTCACAGCACATAAAGAAAGGCTCAGTAGTCATTGTCAATAAAAGCCCTTTTTAGTTTGCAGCTCTGATTGCTCCTGCCTGCAGAAAGGCGGGACCCTTGTGGGTCTCCTGCCATCAGTTTCATGGCACAAGGCAAGTTCATTCACACTCCGACTGGATGATTAAGTGGATGGAGTTTGCTATAATATCCCAGTCTGTTTGACCTGGACAGAACAAACCCTGCCATGATGCCATGTCTGGTATCGTCTCCCTGCCTTTCTCTTAGCCTTGTCAACTCAGCAGGACTTTAAACCTTTCTCCTGATGGATTTCACTGTATCCACTGTGACCTTCGTCCCTTTTTTTCCTTTTCGAAAATAATCTCAATAGTAGAAACTTTGAAACAGACTGAGAGTCAGAAACTGACAATTCACCTTTTTTTTTTTGCACAACTGTATTCCTCAGATTCTTAACCGTACATCAGTATTAATCTTCTGCATGGATGATTTAGAAAATAGCTGCATAGAGGAGTTGACGCAGATGTTACAAATGGCACGGATCTTATTTAGAAGTCAGAGAAAATGCTATATATATTTTTAATTGCTTTCAAACATTTAATTGAGAGCTAAGATTTGTGTTTTTTTCCCATAAAAATTTTGTACAGAATTTTAGAATGAAACTCTCGGCACAGAGTTATTTTATTCCTCACGAGCTAAATAAGCACTCCAAGAAACGATGCTACAATGTTTTTGTTCTTTTGAGGGCTAAATTTCATTGAGCAGTAACCCCCTCTCCTCCTACTCTGCATACAGTAGGTATGTTTTCATGGAGGATCTGGCAGTGAGCAGCTCTCAACACTGTGAACGTAACATGTCGGCGTTTTTAACAGCAGAAAACCAGAGAGGATAAATTTCACCTCTCTCACAGCTTGAGGAATATATCTGGCAAATTGTAATTTAGCCTCCCTGTCCCATGTCCTGCCATGTTACCTGGAATGCAATAAGAGAGATGTGAATGTGTTTTATGTAGACATCTTTTGGCATTACAGCAGAAATGCACAACAATAAGCTTAAATGTGGTGAGTGTGCTGCACAATCTGTACAAAGAGGTATTAACTTGGTCTGTGGCTTAAGTTTGCTTTCGTCTCACACTTCTCATAGCTATTGTAACTTATGTCTTTTAGAAAGACAACATGATTTTGCTCGTACGCTTTTTATGTATTTTTTACGAGTGATTGTAAATAGTTGTTATATTTTTGTTTAAGAGAATGTTTAAAAAGGAAAAAAACCTTTTATTTCTCCAAGTCTACTGATATGAATTTGGACAATGAATAAAATGTTAAGCAGAAATGATTTTGTGTCTTTGTTCGTGCTTGATAACCTGGTTACCAATACTTCTTTCCTAAAGCATTCATCCATTTTCTGTAACCGCCTATCCTCATCAGGAGGCTGGAGCCTATCCCAGCCGACATTGGTCGAGAGGTGGGGTACACCCTGGACAAGTCGCTAGTTCATCACAGGGTACATAGAGACAAACAACCATTCACACTCACATTCACATCTTCGGGCAATTTAGAGTCACTAAGCTTAATTGTTAAATACAAAATAGTTTTACCTCTTCACAGGAATCTGTCCACCACTGTGGTCCAGACTGAAATATCTCAACAACCAATGGATGGATTGTTGTGAAAATTTTCCATAATAATCCTACTGACTTTTCGTTTAGCACCACCATGAGGTTGAAGTTTGTGATTTGGAGTGAAATGTCTCGACACCATAACCATGTCCAAAATGTGTCTGGTGCTTTGGTTTGTGACCAATTACATGCAAAGCTAATGACATCCACATCAACTGTACTTTGTATTTAGCATTAGGTTTCATGTGGCTAATCAAAGCCTTTGGTTTCTGGAACAGTTCTGGTCTAGGTTAAATATTAAAAAGTCAACTTTTACTTGAAGTACAGGGCGAGTTGACTTTTTCAATATTTAACACCATCCTCAGTTTCTTCCTCGCTGTCTCTCCGCCTTCTGCTGTGTTCAGCTCTATCAGTTCTGATCAGAGGCGAAGGGCTTCATGCTGAGCTCAATGTCAGGTTCCTTTTATTACTCATTAAAGGTTTACTATAACACAGAGGGGCAGGAAGTCATGCTGGTTGCTTGTTTGTGTGTGTATGAGAGGAAGACTACACAAGTCTGTTTCAATATCTGAATACTGGACTTAACTGTCACTGTCTGCAAACTTTAAGCACCAGGAATGACTAAATTGTTTGTAAGTAGAAACCCACAAATGTAACCTTTAAAAGGTCAGTTCACACAAGTCACAACACTAAAAGTATTCATGCTGTTTAGGAGTCTGACAAAAGAGTGCAACTTACCACTCTTACTCTTACCAGAGTTTTCCAGAGTCTCCAATTGTATCACACGGTCTTAAACAGCTAATGGAGTTTGCTCAGTTGTAATTGCGATGGATCTGTTGACACATGAGCTAAGTAACTCTTATGATTTAATCCATAGCACTTTAAGAACTTCTCTTTTGTGTTGGCTGAAAAGTTTTGTCTGAAAAAGTTCAGTCGTGACCTTGAAAACACTAGTCTGACAAAACAATCCCAACTCAAGTTCAACCACATCACATGGCAAGAGTTCAGTTCAGATGAACAGGAACAGGAGGTCTAGTGAAAATAGGTTGGTATGTATAAATGGCCAATCAGAGAAGAAGGTGGGTGCAGAAGATCAGGTGCTGAGAAGGGCAGGAACAGTCTGGATATCTGGTGGGCAGAAGATGGATGAAAGGGTCTGGGAAGTTTTTTTTTGTATGTAGGAATGAAAAAAAAAGTTTTAGAGGTATTCATCAGCACAGCAGAGCTGTTTGGATGAAATCATAATCTACTGAAGATCTATCTTGAAAGCTCAAAAAAAAATGCTTGAACTTGGGTTTGGAGTATTTTGCTAAACAGCTCGCCATCTAGATCAACAGATATACACAGCAAACAGGAAAAAACATCCTGTTGATCACAAAATGATTTAAAAAAGTAACTATAGTAATGAGTAAATTATCTAAAAATATAGTCTATGACCATACAAATGCATAAAAGCTTTCAAATTTCAAAACATAAAAAAAAAAGAGAAAGCAGAGGGAATGGAGGACCATGAGTATTGATGAATTCAACTGAATGACCTTGTACCTAAACCAATGTCACCTAGAATCTGGCATGGAGGTAGTAAAATAAGATGTCTGTCTCTGTTACTCTAGATAATCCACAGAAATAACACCAGCCACATCCTGACCACACAGGACACCATAAGTTCCAGGAAGTCTGACTAATTCACATGACGTTTAGTAAACTTTTGCTCAGTCTGACTTTGACACTATCTGAACTGCTTCTGTGTTCTTTTTCTGAGATAAAGCGAGAAGGATGTGTAATGGTGGTGGTGAGGGGTGAAGTGTAGAGAGGGAGGTATGTTAACCAGCTTGTTCAAAGAGCTGGTCTTTCCACTTCAGAGAGAATATTCCAGAACGATGAGAGAAGTGAAAGTTCAGCTCCGAGTGGGATTCGATTGGAAACGAGTCGATGAAATTACACACAGCTTCAATTATACATCACAAAGGGCGAAAGAGCCCCACTGGATGGCAGAGGAGGAAAAGTGGAAAAACGCTTGGGTCTTGTAGTATGTGCGGCCTGTATGCACTGCGCGCGCGCGTGTGTGTGTGTGTGTGTGTGTGTGTGTGTGTGTGTGTGTGTGTGTGTGTGTGTGTGTGTGTGTGTCACACCTCTCCTCTGTTTTGACTTTGAAGTTGTGACTTTGTCAGGAGCAGAAGCCGAGAGCAGGAGGTGGGAAAACGGAAACTTTACCACCTGAGGGTTGTACGCACGCACAGGGGTTGGCTTTTAGCATATTCCTGTCTAAATGAAAATTTGTGAAGCAAAACAGTTTGGAAAATATTCTGTCACCTGTACAGTCTCTGTGTTGCCCTTGAGCACGTATATGTGAGTGTGCATTTACTCTGACATACATAAATGAAAAATAAGTTGGTTTTCCATGTGTGTCATTAACCTTTTCTATCCTGCTTTCTGTATGATCATAAATAAGTTGTTTGTCCTCAAGTATTTCAGACTTTTTGAGGTCTATTAAACTGTGTTGTCTTTACATTATTGTACAGTGTGCATGAAGGAAAAGTTTGTTATCTAGGACTAACATTAAAGGTCCAGTGTGTAGGATTTAGTGCCACCTAGCAGTGAAGTTGCAGATTGCAACCAAAATGCTAAAATACTCCCCCTTCTAAGCATGTAGGAAAAACTCTGGGGAAATTCACGCAAAAAGTAAAAGGCCCCATCTAGATTAATGTTTGGTTTGTCTGTTCTGGGCTACTGTAGAAAAATGGCGGTTCAACATGGCGGATTCCGTAGAAGAGGACCCGCTCTCTCTGTAGATATAAAGGGTTCATTTTAAGACAACAAAAACACAACGATTCTTATTTTCGGGGGATAATACACTAATGAAAACAATAGATCGTCATAAATGTTACACACTGGACCTTTATTGCATTTCCATAAAATCTATTATTTAACTATTGGTTAAAATTAAAGCAACTGATGCATCCTTGTAGCCTAGCTCTTTAAGATGCTGCCCATGTAATATCTCTCTAATATTTCCTTTCACCTCAGTATTGACCTGTGTATATTAAAGAGAAAAATCCTGTTTGTGGTTGAGTTCCAAAAACACTGGTTTCTACTCTTCCCATGATGCACCTCTTTTGTTAGACTCTTGTCCTAAGGAAGAGGACCAGGCTTTGAAGCCAGTTTGACACAGTGGACAAACCGTGTAAAAACAATGTCATTTGACATTTGCACAGCATGGCTTGTTTCCCATAAGCTTACATTTTGAAAGAAGCGGCTTTAAAATGGTGGCTAATTGTTTTTGACCACCAGAACCCCTGTGGAACATCTCCTTTCATTATCAGAATTTGTTCCATTTGGTCTGATGTAGTCTAGATCAGCCGCACAATTAAATCCAGAAGTCAAACTGTTTTGGCTTCATGCACCACTGAGCAGCTTCAATAGGAATGAATGGAGTCCCACCTCCAAAGCTCTGTTCAGTTCAACTCAATATACTTAATTAATTAATATAGTGAATTAAAATAATATGGTTCATGGCATGTGTTGTCTGATCACGTCAGAAGGCAAAAGTGTTTATAGTCGTTCCAATCAGCCACACTAAAAGGCGGAAAACAGCGCACACTTTCAGTCTCCTGGAAGGCATTCATACTGTAGTGTTGCACGCAGTTGTGAACATGGGAAGGAAAATGGTGGTTTAAGATAAGAAAAGAGAGAGAAATTAAAAATTCACAGTTCATTTTCACTGTGTGAAGTAGGTGTGAATGTCAGATTGACGGTTTCAAAAAAATCCCAGAAATTTTTGGATGGAGCCACGTCAGTTTTAACAAAGGGAAGGTGTGCGGGGTGTCTGGGGGTTTCTGAAGCCGTTCCACAATCCAACACTTCTTTGTTGTTTCTGAAGGAGTAAACATCTTTGCAAAAATCTTTCAAACTCCACAAAAACAGGTCTATTGTTTAATACCTCAACATGTGGAGAAATATATTATATACTATACTATCTATCTATCTATCTATCTATCTATCTATCTATCTATCTATCTATCTATCTATCTATCTATCTATCTATAGATATAGATATCAGTAATTTGCTCAGGAGACATTATACAACATAGTCTCAGCAGTACTACCATTTTTGACACACATGCACATGTAATTTTCAGTCTGTTTGGATCAACCACAGTTTCCAAACTGGCTACAAACTTTAAATGTTCAAATGCTCTAATGTTTAGAGGGTGTTTTTGCTCTGTAGTTGCAAGTAGTTGCATTAACTGGGGGGACAACATGACTTTAAGTTTCTTTCTGTCGAGGTCTAAGGCCAGTTGGTGATCAATGAGGCTGTCTGAACACAGGTGATGTCCAGCAGAGTCATTACTACAGTTCATCTTCTTGTTCTTCACCTCCTCTGCCACGTGTCACATACAGTCACTTGAGTCATTTTTCACAAAACCTGTGTTTCTTTAGTCGGAGTCACATGAAATATCTTCAGGTCTTTGCATTATTAAATTTTAGGGATTGCACTGACCAAAAATATCAGACGGAAATAATTTAAATAAAGTACTGTGTAGTCTCTTAACTGAGATTCTGGTTCATTATCAGCTTCTCCTGTTGATTACTTTTCAGATCTTTTCATGAAAGTGTCAATATGGTCTCACAACAGAAGCTTTGTGTTCGCTTTTGAGACACTGGCACTTCCCCTGTTAGCTTGTTAGTGGTGTTAGTGCAACCCAACCTTGTGTGACAGTCTCAACTATTTTTATACTTTTATTTTTTAACCCTTTGAGTATTTAACAGTTATAGTTGTGACAGTACTGCGTATGGAACATTTCAAACAGTTTAGTTAACATGGAGGCTTTACAAATAGAAAAAATGGAAGCAAAACATCTCATTATTGATGTTTTTAGATGCCTGTTAGGTTTCTTTGGAATAAAGCTCTTTGTAGTTTGGTGTATAGCTGTGTTGTTTCCAGGTTCATCCGCAGTCATTTGTTACAATACATGAAAATATTGATTCCTAAGATGTTAGGATGTAGGAGTGGGGAAAGCAGCAATGGTTTGAACACAGGCAGAGATACAGTATTATTGTCCTCCAAAAAAAGTGTGCCTCTTTTGTTGTACTGCATTTCAATGAAGAAAGGTTTTTCTTAAGATATTCCTGGACACTCAAGTCTGCCTCTCTGGACCATTTATTAGGGCAGGAAGTTACATGTTAAGGTGGCACCCTGCAGGGTCACTCTGGCCATTTGTCACCTGTCCTCAAGGCTTCCTGCAGCTTGTAAAGAGGTTGAGGTCAGCATCCTTGCATCTCACAGTCCTCAACAACATCAGCAGCACAGCACAGATAAATGACCTGACAAGGCCATGGATTGTAACCCATTGTTATAAAGCCTGCACGTAATCCTTGAAGCTCTCACCTTTTCTTATCCACTATTTCTTCTTATGACATTTACGTGTCCGTGCGACACCCTCGAATCTCACTGAGGTTTTGGTTTAATTCAGTTTTGCAAAGGTTGTTTCATTGGTTTAAGTAATTCAGCTTATTGTGTGATATATGGTCAGGAATGATAAAAGTACTGAACATTTTGGACATGTTATCTATACATTTTTGGCCATCTCCTATCAAGCTGCCTCCCCTCCAACATAATCAGTCATTTATAGGTCAACACACAGATTTGTGGCATAGATATTTTCTTTTTCTTACCTACTTTTTCAAGCACAAAAAACTATTTCTGACCTCTTATTTCCTATTTCTCATCTCTTTGCATTTGTTTCTGAAGATAATGTGTTTGAAAAAAACTAGAATAGAAAAAATTGAAACATCAGAGCTGACCCCACTGAGCCGGAGAATTTCCTCTCCTGCTGTTCCACTGATGACCATGCGGGGGCAGTACTGCATTGTGAGACACACTGCCTGTGGAAAAGCATCAGCATCTGCATCTCTACGCCCGACAGGCATTCTGCAAGATTTGTAAAAGAAGGCTATTTGGAGAGCATATTTTCCCCCAGAGATTGGCCATCCTATTAAGGTGCAAATTACCAACACGTTGTCCATGTTGGAACAATGCAATCCTGGCTTTGCGGAGGGAATGATTATATCTGTCTCAATTGTCTTTGCCCAGTGTGCAAAAGTCTCCTCTCATCCTTTAACTAGTAAATGTTGGCTCCTTAAGGGGAATGGCTGCCACTCCTCCATACTGAGATTTAATTGTTGTTTTTAATGGCTGGTTGCCTCACTTTGTGTGTGTGTATAGATTTATTTAATTGTCTTAGTGGGTGGGCAGAGCGTGTGTAACTTCACTTGGTGTGTGTTTTTGAGTGTGCGCGAGGAATTAGTGTCACTTTCAATGCCTTTAAAGTTCGATTTGGTTTTGTAGTATGTGTCCTGTATTTGTGTGTGTGTGTGTTAGAGAGAGAGAGAGAGAGAAAGAGAGAAAGAAATTATTTGGGAGGGTAATCCATCCTCCTTAACTGTAGAAGATGCAGTTGTGCTGCACATAAGGGCCTCATCATCATCATTATCATCATCATCATCACTATCATCATCAAATATCATCATCATCTACCTTAACTGGCAGAGTGAGCTGGGAGGAAGCCAAGGAAATTATACTCAGAAAGAAGTCATCTATCTATCTATCTATCTATCTATCTATCTATCTATCTATCTATCTATCTATCTATCTATCTATCTATCTATCTATCTATCTATCTATCTATCTATCTATCTATCTATCTATCTATCTATCTATCTATCTATCCATCTACACAAACAGTCCAGCTGCCATTTACATCCACTCTTGTCTGTCTTAAGCAAGGTCGACAAAAAATCGCTCCACAAATGTGTGTGTGTCTCTGTGAAAGCGTGTGTTTGTGTGTGTTACCAAGCTTCACGAGAGTAAGCGAGTGTGTCCATATCCTCACCAATGCTAAGACTGACTGACTATGGTTCAGTACGGTGTGTGTGTGTGTGTGTGTGTGTGTGTGTGTGTGTATGTGTGTGTGTGTGTGTGTGTGCGCACTCACATGTTTAAGTGTGAGTAACTCTTGCAGGGGGATCAGCTACGGTTGACAGAGCAAAGTAGCTGGATGCCACTTTCCCAATAATGAGTCAGGGTCAAATGGTTCAGAGGAGGAGGGGAAGGTCAAGAGTTTGAATAGGATGATCGACCTATACGCACACTCACACACACAAGTAAACTCACATGTGAATGGACACACTTGACTTTTTTTTCCTTTTAGAGGAATCAAGTGGAGAGTGGTGAAGGGTGAAGGGAAATGAGAGAAGCTCAAGGGGAAATGTTAAAGGAATAGGGAGGAGATAGGAGTTGATATGTGTGTGTGTGGAGGGGTGAGATGGGGTATCGTCTCAGCAGGACGTCCCCTTTGCCCGAAGCACACCTAGAAGAAGAAAGAACACGGGAGAAGGTGGGACAGGGAAGGAGAGGCGGGGCTGAATAAGACTACATCGGGTTCTGCTCAAACAGAGCTCGTTTGTACGATCTGTGAAAGTTTTTCTAGCTGATCTAGCTGAAGAGTTTGCTGTGATTGTTTAAATATAAGGGTTAATGCTGCACATTTTCAAACTGTCTCTCAAGGAGGGCATTCATAGTATTGCACACATGAAAAGGGACAAAATGTAAAGAATAAACAAGGGAGCTAGAGAGAGTAGTTCAAACACTATAGCTCCCTTCTTGTGTCTGCACATCAGGGTGTGAGTGTGCAGATTGGTGATTTTGGAAAGGTACAGAAATAAACAGATGCAGAGAACATCCCCAATTTTGTCTGAGAGCGTATGGACTTTTGGCTCTCTGTATACACTATGTACTAAATACAATATGTACACTATACCAGCATTTCAGTCTTTTGAAATTTACAAAAACGGTCTCTAGAGTCAATACATCTGGGAATTGTGACCAGCTGTACTGACATTAAAAAGGAGTGATTACAGAGAAAATTGGACGAGATGAAACGTTTTTTCTGCCAGATTAGCTGTTTAAATGTCTGAGGTCTTTATAATGATAATGGTTGTTTTAACCATTAACAATGCTATGCTAAATGTATGAACATTTTTAGATTTAACCAACTTTGTGTGTCTAAAGTAGGAGTAGAATTCTAGAGGCTGAGGCTTCAGTATGCTTCTCCAGTACAGACATACAGCGAACACGCTGCAAAGTTAGGATTTTTGAGTATACATTTACATGTTTTTCTTTCCTGTTTCAAACCCACCTTGTGATCAGATTCCTGATGACGCATTGGTTGAGACTTGGGCAATATGCAAGCCTCTACAACTTACGGTTTCCAGGGATGGAAAGTTTAAGTAAAAACAATCTTGAATCTGTATTCAAATAAAAGTAAATTTGTAGATCAGTTAAAATGTGCTCTGTGTACTCATGGTTACCCATGAAACCCACTTGTGCATGAAAGACTTTACGTGTAACTTAGTTCAAGGCTGAGACAGAAGAGAGACAGAAAAAGCAGCAGTAGAGAGAGAAAAAGAAAGAGAGAATGAGAGAAGGAAGAGAGTGAGAGATGAAGAGAGAAACTGAGAGAGTGTCAGAGGGAAAACCTAAGTACCCCCCACTGAGGAAGAGCTGCAGAGAAATGGATGAGAGAGGTGATGGGGGGTACTTAGTGGGAGGCCCGTCTTTTGAACTAGATGTCAGGAGAGTGCGAGAGAGGGAGGGAGGGGGCATCTCAGAACAGATCAGAATGTAGCAGAGCAGATTAAAGACGGAGAGATCACAACAGAGTTAAGGAGACAAGAGAGAGAAAGTAGAGATGATGGTGATAAAAAAGGAGACACTTCAGCAGCTCCAGCAAAGAAAGGAGAGGAGAGGAAAGTAGAGAGATACTGAAGGTCTAACCTCCTCTGGTGCTGCTGAGTTGCAGCCAGGTCTTTGATCCTGCACTTCATTTAACTCCACTGTAGGAGACCCTCCCAGTCTGATGCACAGGATTAAAAGCCCATTCCAGAGTTTATTTGACATATAAATTATTATTCACACAGGTTCATGAGGAATTTGAGTTGAAATTGACTTGTATTTACTTGTGGCATCTTATTTCAGAGTGAAAGACTGAATTACTCCTCCCGTTAGTGTGACTTATTATCTGTGTGCATGTAAAAGTAAAAATCTTAAATGCCCCTTCAAATGCCCTGAAATCTGATTGATTGGTATAAGCAATGAGGTCCTACACAAACATACACATTTTTCTGCTGATGTTGGACCACTTTGGTCATTTCTCATAAGGCTCTTCTTGCTTGTTAGAAATAGGCAGAGGTCAGTCAAGTTCCTAAATGTGTCAACATGTAGCAACATTTGAATCAAAGTCTGATGTTTGATGGGTTGTTTGGTTCATGTTGACTGACAGAAGATGAACAATCAGATCTGTTCTAACCACACCCAGACAGACTTTAAATTATCTGACTTTTTGAGCGCAGTAAGTACTCCAAAATTTACTGCTGGATAAGCTGCCTATTATCACCGGGAATTAAGTCCACATTGGACCATTCCACATCCCACAATTTACAACCGTTGCCAATGTTCAGTGCCAATGCTGGATGTAATGTTCCCTACATGTTGCAAGGCAAAAAGTAAGGGTGTGGAAGTCAAAGTAATTGATGAGCATGTTGTTTATTAAAAATGTTATTTCCCTAACTTCCCTAGTTTCCTGAATGTTTTAGTCCCGTTTTAGGTGCCGAACTGAAACCATACCCTAGCTATTGTATGTTTATATATATTTATCATAGTGTCACTCTGTTGTACACAAGAAAAGTGTATAATAGTTATTTCAAGAATGAAAAACGAAAGGCAGAGAGAGAACCCTGCTTGCTTTCTCACCTCTGCACAGCTGGACAATCACGGCATGAAGTGGGTGTGGGTGTGAATGTCAGTTCAGAAAGGTACAGAAATGGCTGTTTGGCCATCTGACAAGCAGTTGTGACGGAGAACACTGGCACCTTACAATATATTGCACACAATACTGTTACTGACCAACCAGACAGGGACACAAAACAGATTACGCATTCACTCTTATACTGGCAGTACTTGTTGCTTTTACATATTGGCACAGAAATAACAACAATACTCATAGTCAAGAAGACATAACAATGTATAGGAAAACACTGTCACAGCTGAAGCATCATCTGGCACGAGTGCTGTTATGGAATCTGCAACAGATGGTGGATCTGTGCCTGTTGCTATGCACAATATATGTGGTGGCAACAGTATTATCATCCATGGTTATCACAGGTCATACTGTGCAACAGTTTAGCTTCCCTGAATCTTGAGAAACATACGAGATCCAGTGTTTTTCTCTCTAGTTTTTCTCTAATGCTCAAGGCATTTTGGGTTGATTCTATTTTTTTTTTTTTTTTTTTTAGATTTTAGCCATTTCTTTGAAGTCAGCAAATTGATTTGTGAACTGCCCCCGCAAAAAAACATTAAGGGTGTCAAAACACACCTCAGCTTTAAAGCAAATTCTATTTTCTATTACTGGCCCATCCACTGTGCCCTCACTGAAAAAAATCCCCATTTTGTCTGGGCCTCACTTGCATCAGTAAACTTTGTAGTTCTGCTGTCCAAACTTGTAAATATGTATAGGTCCTTGATCAGAGTCATAGTCACCGACATTTAAATGAAGTGTTCTTAAGTAAAAACTAAAGATTAAAAAATACCAGTGCAGATTTCAACTTGAATTCATACATTTTTTGCAGGATGTGTATACTGTACAAGCTGGGTGTAATATAACAACATTGAGCACTTCAGCGCTGTTTCCTGAAAGCCCTCTTGTACATTTTCAACCTCCTGACTTACATATTATTCTGTCCCTCATCTAGCATCTGTCCCTCATCTACAAAAACATCTTTGTACAGGATGTATTTGTATTAGATTCTGTTTGTCTTTACAGTCGTGATTTCGTTTGTCTTTGAATTACAGTGCTGTTTGATGAAAACCTTTATTTTTATAAGATTAACTTCAACGCCAAGGTCTGCACAAATCAACAGTTAGGAAATTGATTTTTTCAAGTGCTCTGTGCTGTCTGTTCCCATTAATGACATAGAAATCTGTCTTGTCTTGTTACCTTGAGTCAAGAGGAAAGATATTGGACAAATTTATGCTGTATTGTATTCAGGGTCTCACTGAAAGGAGCCTCAACAATCTCTTTGTGTTACTAAGGAATTTGAAATAGCCATTGGGATTTGCTAGGTTCAGTTGAAGAATTCAGTGATAGTGTGCGAATAACACAAAAACATACAAAAGGTTCATTTTCCTAGCTTGTGCTCCAAGAATACCAGGTACAGGCAGAGTAATAAAAGAGAGGTATAAATTAATGAGGCTGTTACTTTTTTAAATTCTCCTCTTGTCTGATGGACTCCTCAGTCAGGAACCCATCCTACCTCATGATAAATCTTTGATTTTTTAAATATACATGTATGCAATAAAGCTAATCTTGTACCCCCTTGTAGTTGCTGAGTACCCCGGGGTTCAAAAATGTGAATCAACCCTTTAACTAGTCAATAGCCTGCCCACTCTTAACAGGTGGTTTGAGGTGCTGCTAATTAGCAAACTCCCCAGCTGTTTGCCACGTGTAATTTATCACAGAGGAAAGCAAAGACATTGAGGAAAAATAAGCAGAAACTACAGAAACTGCATGTGTGAAATCACCAACCAAGGCCAAAGTATCTGTCAAGCAGCTCTGGGAGCAAAATATGGCGGACTGACACGGCGAAAACCAAGTAAACAACTCAACCGCAGACACTCGGCGTCGGGCTTTGTTTACCAGCTTTGCTGTTACACTTGGAGCTACTGCTGCTGTTCACGTAATTGTTAGCTTTACAGTAATACAGACAAGTCTGCATGCTAACAGTTTGCTTCAGGGCAACTACGTACTTCAATGGAGGACTTAAAGCTAAACGTTGGTCACGGACAGTCGGCTCTAAACGACACTGATAGCGGAGGCCTGTCCACCTGTCGGCAGCCTGAAGTCTTGAAGGATTTATGTATTTAACCTCACAGAGCTACTGCACTGTAAGTACTTACTGCTTGTTTTACCTTACTTATTTTAAGTTTATGTCTTGGATATGAAGTTGGTACTGTTATGAAGTGAAGTTATATCTGCTCACAGGTCTTTGCTGGCTGTCGTTACCTGCAGTAATTGCATTACTATTGATTAAGTTACTTTATTATATACTTTATAAGTGAGTGCCTTCAATGCTGTTTATTTACATCATGGTGAAATGGAGGTGGAACATGATTAATAACACAATGTGATGTGTGGATGTTCATGGCTCACTGTATAACAGTGTTGGAATGTAACTAAGTGCATTTACTCAAGTTTGCGGTACTTGTGCTTTAGTGTTTTCATCTCATGTCATGTTCTAGGGGAAATATTGAACTTTTACTCCACTACACTTATTACAGCTTCATTTGGCATGCAATATTTTTCCATTAAAAAAAACACAGCGCTTATAAAATAACATTAATTAGCAACTATTTTTTATAATTTCATGATCCAAACTACTCATTTGGGAGGATTTGCTGCTTTTCCTTTTTAATTTGAATAATTATGAGGTTTAGACTATTGGTTGGACAAAATAGAGCATTGTGAATGTGTTGTTTTGGGTAATTGCATTTGTTACTATTGCAATCAATTTAGTAACTGTCACTGGGTCAATTTTTCTGCAAGTGACTTCTTTTACTTTTAATACTTCTAAGTGCATTTTCCTGATTATTTTTACATAAACAAACGACAGCTGGGGTTTAGATTTATCCACTTCCTCCCTTTAGGATTATTTATTTCCTGCAAAGGTCCAGGCCTCATGTAGTGGACTCATAATAACTGGAGTCCTGCTCTGTATCTAATGAAGTTTTGGCAGGTATGTTTATTAAGGTCACTCCCTAGCCCCTGCTGCGTTGAGGTTGGTGTGTGCTTGCTAGGAGTGACAAAGCCGTGAGTTTGCCAGCTGTAATATTTTTCACATAATGTTGAAGAAGTCTCATCAAATCTCGCTGTTCTGATGCACAATTTCAGTTCATGATTATGATTCACCGAAAAACTGTTATGAAAGCGCGGCCAGTCAATTTCTGTCCCGCTCTCACAGCACTCCTTTCAGATGTGCCTACTTCCTTTCATTGCAGCATGTGGCCAGTTTAACAGAAGCTGAAATAATATGTTGAGGTAAAACCTGTGATGTGCCGCTTCAGCCACGTCCTCTAAAAGCTTCCCAGCTTTAATTGCAGAGTAGAATTTCTTTCAGACTGAACCGATTAGGGGATGAGGCACATCAAGTGTAGCATCAAAAGGTCAGTCTCGTATGAAATGGGCATATTGATGGAGCAATTACAAAAAAATATTCTTACATCAAGACTTTTCTTTCATGAAGTTGAGATATTTTGATACCCTTTTCTTGTCTCTTCCCGTCTCTCTCCCTTTAAGTTTGAATAAATGTTATGATGTCAGTGTGAGTTTTTGGATTGATGGATGACTACAGTGCCCGGAGGCAACTATTTCAACTTACAAGCCTGTCTGTGCTTTTAAACCAGCTTTCATATAATTTAGAAGAAGACACCCACATGTATATGCTATGCACACACACACACACACACACACACACACACACACACACACACACACACAATGGAGTTGGAAGACTTCAGCCTTGGTTTTATCATTAATTTTCACCAGCACTCTGCTTTGACTGGACCTCTTACAGATACACAGTGACTGTTAGGATGGGTTTGTGTGTGGGTGAGTGTATATAACTTAATTTGACTCAGACTGGGAAAGAATTATGTTTTCTGTGTTGTTATGATGCACAGTGCTCTCGCTGCAATCCCTTAGTGTTGCAGAGGAGGGAATAATATGTCGAATCTCATTAGCAGGGAGACTGCGACATCTTCAGTGTGCTGTTTATACCTTAACCACCCGTGTGTGTGTGTGTGTGTGCGCGCGCGGGCAAGCTGGTGGATGTGGTTGTTTTTATTTATGTCTATGCATGCATTTGTTTGTATCTGTGAATATGCACTCTCTATTGCATCTTCTTTTGTTTGTGTGTGTGTGTACCAGTCAGTCAGATAGCAGTTAGTATGCACTGACTGTGGGTCCAGATTACTGTCATGATTGATGTAGCTGTGTACACACTGGATCTTAGAGCTGTCTGCCTAAAATGGATCCGCCATTCCCTCCATTTTATTCCTCATCACCATCTTCCTTGTTGTCCTCTCTTTTTCCTCCTCCTCATCCTCCCTCCCACTCTTTATTCGGCTCTTTTCTGTCTGAGACTATAATCTCTGACGAGAAAAGGCAAAAACCTTAATTTGATTCAGAAAGCAGTGTCTGGATTTCTTTAAATGGTGTCTCGGTGCATGAACAGACTTGTTGATGTTTGAGCTGTTGAGTGTGTATGGGAGACTCAGGCTCAGGTGGTTGCACTGATAACTATTATGACCTTGCTGAGTGCTTAACTTTGACTGCCTCACTTTTAGTTCTGAATGTATTTCTCGAACAGGGCACATTACTTGACAGCAATTTTGGGAAGTGATCAAATGTTGCTTTGCAAGCTTCTTTTTTTTTTTAATTTAAGTTTTATTGACATTCAGTAATCAATGTTTCATGTACATCAACTTCAATTATTGATTACAGGATATCAGCCTGTGTGTCTTTTTTTTTTTTTTTTAGAACAGAAAAAACATAACTACAGAAAAAACAAACAACAACAAACAAAAAACAAAACAAACAAAAATAATTAAGAACATAAACATTTACATTTACATTTAGGGAGTGAGATTTAGTTGTTAGTAAAACATCTGATGTATTATCTAGGATTAGGAGTCAAAATCAGGCCTGCGTTGTTTTATATAGTCCATCCATCTCTTCCACCGTGAAACAAAGAGGTCCATCTTGTAATTCACATCCGCTGTTATTTTCTCCATCCTATAAATGTCCATTATAATGTTCATCCACGTATTCAAAGTCGGGCTCTCACATGAGAGCCATTTTTTTGTGAGGGCCTTTTTACCTGCCACCAACAAAATGCTAAACAAATATTTATCTTTATTTCTCCATCCTTCTGGCATGAGTCCAAAAAATAAATATTTACTTTCCAAAGGCAGCTGGTTTCCAAAAATCTCTTGTATTGCTGCATGTATTTCCTTCCAATAAGTTTTAATAACATAACAGTCCCAAAAAGTATGATAGTGATTCGCATTTGTATTTCCACAATTTCTCCAGCAAAGGGGGGGGTTACCTTCATAATGAGATTTTTGATAGGGTGTAATAAAATATCTTATCAGACTTTTCCAACCAAATTCTCTCCAACTCTGTGAGCTGCTACATTTCCACTGATTTGTCCATATTGTTGTCCACTCTTCCTCCATTATATTAATTCCTCCCTCCATTTCCCATTTTGTTTTGATATATCGGGTCGAGTGTGGTTTCATATTTATTAGCCCCTTATACAAGCCCGAGATAGTGCCTCTGTCCTTGTTTGAGTTATATGCCCTTTTAAACAGGTCTAACAGCTGTTTGCTTAATTCTGCCTTACATTTGATCTTTTTACTAACAAAATTTCTCATCTGTAGATATCTATAAAAATCCTTTCTAGTAGATATTTTTCTTTAATCTTTTCAAAACTAAGTAACGTACCTTCCTTCATTACCTTACACAAAGCTGTTGGTCCTTTATTTGTCCATTCTTTGAATCTAGTGTCTAATTTATTGGGAGAAAAGTGTGTATCATATGCACACCACTTAAGAATTGCTATATCTAATCTAAGAGTATAAATCTAATTTATACTCTGTTATTACTTTTTCCCAAATTTTAAAAGTTAACTTGATCCATGGGTTTTCAATAGCTTTTATAAGGTCTTGCAGGCTACTGTCTGCTATAATTGCTTGTATTGGAATAGAAGTCAGACCCTCTTCAATATCTTTCCATTGAGCATCGTATGAGGGATTACACCAGCATAGCATAGGCCTTAATTGTGCTGCCCAATAATAATCCCTAAGAGAAGGAAGGCCCCATCCCCCTTTTTCCTTAGACAGTTGTAAGGTTTTAAATCTAATTCGAGGCCTTTTACCTTGCCATATGTATCTGGACAGAATTTTGTCCCATTCGTTAAATTGTTTTGGTCTTATTTCTATTGGTAAAGTTTGAAACAAATATAGTAGTCTGGGTAGTATATTCATTTTAACCGAATCTATTCTCGAATTGACACTTCCTTGATTTTCTTTTGTATTGGTGAGTAATTGCGTTCTAGTAGTTCTGTGAGATCCTTTGGTATTATAACTCCCAGATATTTAAAGGACTCTGTTTGCCAGCTTTGCAAGCTTCAAATCCAAAAAAATGCTGGCTCCTACTTTTTATTGTAAACTGCATCTCTTTGGACAGAAAGAAATTGAAAGTGTCAGTTCGTGTGCTGCAGCTTTTTGAGAAAATAATCAACTGATTAATTGCAAATGACAAACTTCAATTGCAGTCTTGCTCTACTCTACTACTGAGATGTTGCAGCACAGGCTATGTTTTGTGTATTTGTATGTTTGTAATATAGCCTAGCTTTGGACATGAGATGATTCAACGATTCTCTGGCAAAAGAGGGACAGTCTTGTTTCGTGGGTTTCCAAAGCCCAGCTGCAAAATGGACACTCTCTCTGCTGGCCAACAGCAACACTTGACTGGTTCAATCTTAAAAACTGGCCGGTCTTCCTGCTGCTGATCAGTCTGTTGCAATTGAAATATTTAAGAACTCCACAATTGATGAGGACTCTTAATTTTTTACTAAAACTACATTACATCGTCTCCCAACTTGATTCAAGTTTTCTCTCTGGAGAGAAGCCAATTATGCATTACTTTTAGTTTTCTATTTCCACTCTTCCTCTCCCTTGCTAACTAGTTTTTGTGCACTCTCAATCACAACATTTGGCGTTATTTCAGCTGTCTCCAGTTGACTTAATGTAGCTGAAAGGTTACTGGTTATTGTGACAATAATTTGTAATCCCATTTTCCTCTTTTTTTACTTAAAAAAAGAAAAATAGCCGAAGAAGAACAAGGTTGAAGTACTTGTACAGTTATTCTTTCATTTTTGTAAAAAAACTTACTTCTAAGTTCGAAAAAATTTATTCTCAGTGTGGGCTTGTTGTTTTCTTCTTTTTTCCTCTCCCAGCAGCTTTGCGATTAACTTCTATTCAAGTCCTATAATGGTGCTACAGGCTAGATGATTACTTGGAATACAGTAGAGCCATAAAACAACTGTGATCAGAGCCTGTAATGAGAGCACGACGAAAGGGCAAAAGTGCAGTTAGAATGGCAGAAGTGTTAAAGGCTTGATGTTCTTCCAAACTGTAGGCGCCGGTCATGTGCACCTCTTTTTCTTTCACTATTCATTGTGCGTGCGTGTGTGTGCATGTGCTTGGATATTAGACCTTAGAAGGGCAAGTGGAGGTGAATGAGATCACCTCGTCCTGCTCTGCTTAATCGGATGGAGACTGTATGCCCCTGGCTACAATAACCCCCCCCACACACACACACACCCACACACACCCCTAGCCCATCAATGACCCGTGTATAGCATTCAGCCATTTGGAGTCATTTCAATGCAACACATTTTCCTTCAGGCGGACGAAGGCTGTTGATCTGCCTAGGGGCGCATACAATTTTCTGCAATCCGAAGTCTCCCTTGCTCCAGTCCTGATTGATAGACTTGGTGATCCAACTCTCTTCTCTAGATGTCTCTTATTCCTTACCTACTCTGTCAGCGTCTTCTTCCTCTTTTATGCCACTGGCTCTCTTAATCGTTTTCTCTCTCCTTTTGTCTCCTCAGATTGTAGAGGAAATATTTTTGGAAAAAATGTTAAATCATTTACATCTTTGTGGTGTAGAGGAACCAATGGTAAAAGGATAGCGTTGTAACATTTATTACAAGAAAGCACACCATTCACATCCTGTGGCATTTCTCAGTGGATGGAGTTGCTAAGTGGACTTAAAATAAGTCAGTTAATGATATGAAGGGGTTGTCTCTGTTTAAAGATGTTCTCTAATGTCTCAGAGGTGAATGATCTCTTTGAGGTTTTTCTGGCTGTCCGCTGACTCCTGTTCGAGGACTTTGACCCCTTCAGTCAGTTCTGTGACCAGTTTTTACATTTTGTAGCTAATAGGCTAAACATGTTTTCATTTGCAAATTAAAATGTAAACACACTCAGATTCAGATTTTGAGTTCAGTTAGCATCCTGTGGGAGTTTGCTGTGTGGACATTTGTCTGTTTGTTGGAGCCTGGAAAAAAAAACGCAGAGGTGTGTTTATGGGTTTATGGAAACTTGAATTATGGTAATGTGTGTGCATGCACATGCGTTTGTCTCCCTTCCACAACCAGATATGAGAGGTCCTGTGCGACAGAGTCGGAAGTGCTCATTACCTGCTAAATTACCCAGGATCCTATGGGAGGCCTGCTCTGTCTGCGCTGCTACAGTAACTCAGTGGTAGATGCAGAAGCCTAGACTGCAGACTCTGAAGTGCTTCACAACACCGGATGACTGGACTCGACTCTGCGTCCAACTCTGACTCTACCATGAGAACTGAATGTTTTCTTTGTCATCTTGTGTTTGAAGTGAAATCAAATTGGGCTGTTCAGTCACTGATCTCCTACTCAGCCATTTTTAATCTATTCATCTGGGGAACATCTAGCTGGGAACAAATGCTCTTTTTCTGCAACACCCTGCTTTAGATTCTTCACTTGGGCCCACCCAGTGCATAATTCTTTGTTGAGCACTGAGCAACTTGAGGATTGACTTTGCTCAAGGGCACTCCAGCAGTAGTGGCTGGATTATATTATGCCTTACCAATATTTTGGTGCTCCCGTCAGTCCTTGTTTGATTCAACCCTCTTTCACTCCCTCTTGTTATTGTAATACTTTTCATCAAAGTTTTTTCCCTTGCTCATAGATGTGCTCTGACTTTTGTGAATTGTCGGATCAAAGCTAGATCCTATGACACTTTGAACTGACCCTCCGTATTCAGGTTGAGCTCTAGTGGGTTTAACTTGAAATGACCTACATCAGATCAATAACCACAACTGTAGTTCCTATAGGGTCATATGTTCAGGTTCTCAGACGATGTATCTGTTTTTCTTGAATAGAAAGACTGTTGAATGTTTTTACTGAAAGTTTATTGGAGTTCTTATTGTAACTGACAAATGCAGTGTTCTTTTGTGGTGCATAAGACATCACAAGTTAAATCAACTCATACTGATGTGAGGTCTTATGTGACATTTCCAAGCAATCAATATTTTCTTTGTGTGTGGCATTTGCAAGCAGTTCATAATTTGATATGGCTGCAGATGTAATGCTTTTGACCAGAGTGCACAAGAGAAGGTTGAACCAGTGATCCAGGCTGTAGAAATCTCAGATAACATGTGCTGATTACACACCATATATAGATGTGTTTCTGCTGGCTTCCAAGAAATCTTTGCAGCCATTTAAGATGGAGCCATGAAGCAAATACCAGAATGCTCATGGGGCCGTGGAAAAGCAAATTAATCCATGACCTTGAGTTGGAAAGGTTGAGGCATTGTCAGGCTTGTGGTGTATCGCAGGGTCCTGACAGTCTTGTTATAAATGAAACGTGGAGTTATTTACCAGTACACAGGGTCTGATATAAGCAATCATTGTTCTACATTGGGAGAGGTCTTTATTAGAAACCTAGATTGGAAATGGTGGGTGAGAGTGGGTATGATTTGATGAAGTGCCCATCCATATTTTGGTCTCAACCACACTGTGCTTCTAGAATGACTGACCCTTCTGGTATCAAGGAGTGCTTATTACATAGATGGGTTCATTTCATTTCAAAGTGATTTTCTAAAGTAATCTAGTGGCTACATTCCTGTTAGCTACCGTCCTTTTATTTTGTTGAAGTAGTTTTATATTTCTGTCATTTAGAAATGCAGTTCCAAGAAAAATAGAGAAATCCCAGAGCCTGTTATCATGAGCTGTTTTACCTAATCTTGAAAACCTTCACTTAATTTGTTATCCAGGATTTTTTTGGCATCTTTTCCTACCCCTAAAATATTCTAGATGGGGAAAGAGGAAATCCACAGTAATAAAAAACTATATTAAGTAATGATTTTATACTATTGGCTATGCTATATTACTTAACTGCTGTAAGGATCCGATGCTCTCTTCCTGGTACCTGGACCCTCATCATAAATTGACCAGTGGCTTTCAGGAGAAGCTGAACTTTGGCTGCAAGGTTTATCATCCAACTTGTAAATGAGTGGCACTTAAATAAATAAATAAGTAATGGTGAGCAGGAAAAGGCTGTTCATTGATTGGTTAATCAACTAAGATGGCATTTACCTCAAAATTTCAGCTGAAATTTTCAACACGTCGCAGCAGTTAGTTACTTTTATATTTTCAAATTATATTTTTAAAAAGCTTAATGCCAGAGGGCATTCAATGCTGCAATATTGTGGCTAATATATTAATAAGTTTTACTCATCTGAAATGTATACTCAAGCTGAATTTTTTTTGGTCTGCTTTTTTTATACAGTCCATAATTCTCGCTGTGAATCTAGAAAACTTGCATGCTGGAAAGCATAATTAATTGAGTTTTTAATCTAGTGATTTTTATGTTTATTGCTTATTACTTCTGTCATGTTAAATTTGAAAGCATAATATAGAAACGTAAATGCTGCCTTGCTGAAACTATTTCAAAAATGTACAGAAAGGAAGAGAAAATTAATTCTTTAGGAACCGCTACCCTAAAGCTATCAAACCTAAAAAGGTTTAGAGAGTGTGAAGTTTAATGGGCGTACCACTGAAGTGCAGAAAAGTTGTTGACAATTCCAGGAGCTGATGGCAAGGCTACTGTACCTATACTACGCTGAGATAACTTAAAACTCAAGTTCCCAAAATCATATCCATCTCTCCTGTTTCTAAGTTTATACAATCTTTTTTACCTCTCATACTTGGCTCTTGCTAGCAACATTGTCTTGGATGTGTCACAGCACAGGAGCTGTTTTGTTTCCAATGTTTATTATCATGAGGAAGTTAATCAAAATGCTTTGAATAATTCAAATGAATTATGTCTTTCCAGACATATCAGTATAACTAGTTTATGAATATCTCCTAGGATAATTTGATTGCCAGTGCACTTCCTTGGACATTGAACAGAGAGAACACACAGCAGGGTCTCAACTTTCCCTGACTTTCCCCTAATCAGATCTAAACTGGCAGGTTATGAGTTATGCCAGACAGAAGATACTGCCAGTAATTTTAAATTAGAGGGAGAGGGCCCTTTGCAACTCAGGTGTGTGTGCAAGCTAAGAGTAAAGAACACATTTGTTTGCACCAGTTTTTTAAATTTTATTAATTTATTTTATAAGGAAATGTTGTTTCGTACAAAAAAAAAAAAAAATCCATCCACATCACATATTCTTGGAGGTACTGTCAGTCGGTTGCACTATTGCTTTGATTAATGACTCCATGCTTTGTGTGTTTGTGAGTACACTTGCTGCTTGCAGGTGGTCAGGTCAGACTGCTGTACAGGGTTGCAGCCCCTTAGTTTTGCCAATTAGGAGAGAGTGGAGAGGATATGGAAGATATGGAAGGTTTAAGAAAAGGAAAGTAGAGAATGGAAAAGAGGGCAAGACCCTCTGAGAGGTGAAGGATGTAGGATAAAGGAATAACAGGAAAGGACGAGCTGTTGAAGGGAAGTAAACACTATCAGGAATGGGTGAGAAGCTATAAATGCTGTGACACATTCCTCATCGCCACAGTCTCACAGTTCACCACCCCCTGCAATGCCTACACTCCTTGTACCACCTGCATTATTGAAATAAACCTGTCACTGAAAAGTGGAGGGGTGGCTGGCTGGGCGGGGGGGGGCAGGGCAGACCCCGATCAAATGGATCAAATGGCAGTGTGTGATTGAGACAGAGCGGAGGCCCTGCTGAACTAGAAAGCGTTAGCTCACAGCATGGGTTGTGAAAATTAGTAGGAAAAAAGTTGGGAAAATTTTGTATACCCGTTAAAGGCATAGTTTACTTCAATAGAGAATTATTGAGTCAGAAATTCGTGGATAGATGTTTTTGTGAGAGGCGGATTCAAAGTTTTTCCTTTCTCTTTTCAAAGAGCCACAGGATATTACTCACACATGCCACATAATTTGTTTTGTGGTACCCTGAGTGTTTTTTTTCAAGATGGCATGTAATGGTAACATAGTGTTGTGTGACAAGCCAAATGTGAAAGGGTTCTAATTGGAATTTGCTGTAGTGTATAGATATTGTGACATGTGCTGTAAGACTGCAATATCCAAGATGATGCTATTGTCTGTATAGTGAATAATGGGCTTGTTTACACACTGTGCCATTGTTTGGCTAAAAAAAACCCATGTAAATCAAGTATGAAGCAAACGTTGCTTGGAGAAATTTGGTTTGTATTTTTGTTTTTTGTTTTTACAGATGAAACAAATTGAATTAAATGAATTGCCATTTATTGTGATAATCAATGAATTCTTTGTTTCTCAAGCAGAAATTCACTGGGTATGAGTATTTGCTGGTTTTCTTTGTTTTCTGACATTCAGACCAAAACAATTACAAAAATCAAGAAAGACATTGTTAGTAGCAGTCCTGGTTTTTTTTTCCGGCTGGCCTGACTATTTTTCTGTGTGTTTGGGGATCATATGACATGGGGATGTGTATAATTACAAAATAACAACAGAAACTCAAGCTACTGCAAAGTGAGCCTGATGAGGCCTGTGGTGAAGAAGAATATTGACACGAGCCTCCCAGCGTGTGTTTTTATGTTATGTTTGTCAAAATAATAGAATTGCCATTTCAACATTCAACAACTCCTCTAACACTACATGCTGTTGCCAGTTCCTCTTGTGTAATGAGGACCACTTATTACTGGATGTAGCTACAGCATATAATTATTCTGGTGGTCAGTCGAATTTAAATTGCAATAATTTCCTCATAAATATCTTCAGGATTTCACGGCTAAATGATTGGAAGAACACTACTGAGGTTGCTAAGGGACACCTGTTCTGGTAATTCTTGGTGCTGTGAAGTACAACATGTATGATTGCTTAGATTTTCTATGTGTTTACAGTTATCACAGTGGTAGACCCAGAGAGACTGCCTTAAAGTGTTTCAGCACCATGGAGAGGCACACAGGGAGGAAGAGTTTCCCTGGGGTTTCTGGTTTTGTTGGTACAACCGTTCTGATTCTGGCAAATTAAAAGGGACAATAACCAGCTCTCGGTGGCCGCTGTAATACTGCAATGCAGTACATATAGCATTAGCAGAGTAGCAGAGTCACAGCTGAGCCGGTGGTGCAGGGTTGGCAGTGTCTTCATGGTAAGTTGCATACATTGGGCAAATACATTTCTAGAAAGTTAAAAAACAATAAGCCCATTGTTTTCCTTTTTCAATACAACTGTTGTGCAGCAGTCGCCTCACAGCAAAAGGTTCCTGGTTTGAATCCCTCAGCCAGTTGTGGCCTTTCTGTGTGGAGTTTGCATGTTCTCTCCGGGTACTACAGCTTCTTCCCACATGAAGACATAAAATGTGTACCCTGCCTCACAGCCATTGTCAGCTGGGATCGGCTCCAGCCCCCCGCGACCTAGTAAGGATAAGTTATTGAAAATGGATGGATAGATAACAGTGTCTGACAATCACTTGTGTATTACACCTGTTTGCTATGTTAACAAGGTAGCTAACCAGCTAGTAGCCAGTATGAATCAGTAATGTAGCAGAAGTATGAAGCCTTGTGTTGGTCTGCTCCCATTTGCCCAGTTAAAGTCACTCCACTGAGCTGTTAATACAAATGTTTCAAATTAAAAGCCCTCTAGTGTTTCCAGTGTTTGGACAAAAATCCTTCATTTCTTAACAAAGATGGGTCAAATCTATGACAGTATGTATATAGAAGTAGGTGAAAAAATGGTGCCTGTATAATATGAAAAAACAACAATATACAAGTGTTCTGTAGATGTAAATCTAAAAGATGTAAATAAATATAAATAATGGAAAGTAATAAGTATCAAATTGGTAAAATACTAGATTACTTTGTATACCTGCTTGTAAACATGTCTTTATACAGTGTGCAAAACCTGTATTTGACAGTGTCAGATTATATTTACATTAACAACAAGTGTCTTTTAAACTACAAATCTATAATTTTCTAGGTAAGTGGATGTTTTAGTTGTTGTTGACACTGAATGACAGACTTCACTTTTCCTTATGGCCTGTGGAAAGAAACTGTTCTTGTATCTGGTTGTTTTGGCTTACAGTTCTTTGTAGCGACTACCGGGAGAAGCTGGAACAGATTGTGTCGGGTCTGGAGTGATGTTTCCTGCCTGTTTCCTGACTCTGGAGATGTATAAAACCTGCATGGAGGGCAGGTTGGCACCCAAACATTTTTTTCGGCAGTTGTGACTCTGCCATAGTCTGTTCCTGTCCTGTTTGGTGGTCGTTCCAGACTGTGATGGATGTACAGAGAACATAATTTGAATGAAGCTCAAACAAAGACAGAGGAGACACACTCAGGCGGTTTAAACACCTAACAATGTTTATCTTTTTGTCTTATCTTCCATTTGTATGTTTTTTTCAGTATGGCTAGCTTGTTTTTATTGTATCTAACAATCTCCTGTGTAACAAGTGAGCATGAACAAACCTAGAAAAGAGTGAACGAAAATGTGAAAGACCTCCCTTTCTTCTCCTGCACCTCAAAGGTGCCAAAACTATCACTTTGTTTTCGCCCTGGCAGGTGAGCACAGCTGTTCAACTGGCAGACACCGCTGCTGTCACACACAGGTGGGGGAGGTGTGAGGGAGGGACAGGAGAAAAGACAAGAGAAAGGTGTTGAGAAAGAAAGAGTGGAGCAGAAAAAAGCCATTGAAGAAGAATGAGAAACACATAGAGGAGACACGAAAGGAACAAGGCAGAGTAAGAGAGAGGCATAAAGACCGGATGGAGAAGGCAGACGCAGATACAGACACAGAAAACAAAGTAGTAGGAAGTGTTGGAAGAAAAAAATGATTATGGAAAATGGAAGAAAAAGAAAAAAGTTGGCAATGCCTTTGTTCAATTAATACTGTCCTAGACTTGGCACTAATTTGTTTTGTGGTTATTTTTTCATGTCCCAACACCAGCTGACAATAAAGAACAATAATAATTTGGTTGTACAGAGTTTTTTCTGACACAAAGACTTATCTAATTAGGATTTTATTTTGTTAAAGGTTTGTGTAAATAAATAAAAAAGTTGCCAAATGGATGAGAACAGCTGGGAACATGGAGAGAGAGAGAGAGAGAGAGAGAGAGAGAGAGAGAGAGAGAAGGGCGACAGGAAAGAAGAATAACAGAGCTGTCTTCACTTTGACTTTGGCTTTGTGGACCACCTGCTGAGACCTCACTGTATGTGACTTTTGTCTTTTTGATTTTTCAAGAATGATTTTCTTCTGTCTTTTTCTGTCACCACCTCTGTCTTTCTTTTTCATGCAGATAAACTCACTAACACTCTTTTATCTCACATATATTCTCTGCACACACGTTCGTGGTTATTTTCCCTCATATTCATCTTTGTGGCGTTTTTCACCAACACCAGAGCACAAGACGCAGCCGAGACCTCTGCTCTATTGTCATGCTCGTACTTCATCTCAGTGGGGCTTGCTTCGAGGGCACAGATCTTTGTTACTGCATGCACTACAGAGGAAGATAGAGTGGTAGAGGTCAAGTTTACAGAGGTCGAGTGTGGAGGCTAGCTCACGAGACTGGCCTAGTGAAAAGAGAGGCTACTGATTTGATCTCTAAAATGTCAGTCAGTATCCCTTGAAGCACAACATGTTCATTAATTAATCATGTTAGATCATAGGAGAAGCTAAATCATCAAAATATAAATGAAAGGAGCACTATCACAGCTCAAATGTTTGGTGTAACGGTATGAATTCATCAGTTCACTTTTAGTTGAGACTGTTTTCAGTCCGTGTAACAGAGAGATCAAAGATTGCATCATTATGTCTTTTCAATATTATCAGGTGGGAAAATGCAAATCATCTCATTCCCCTCTTGTATGAGCACTGAATTGCAAGATATTTTGGTCTCCCTCTTACCATTAGCAGAGAGTTTCTATTTAGATATTACTTACCACTAGGCAGGATTTGCTGTTGGACCCCAGCTGATTCTCTACATTAAAGAGTATTCCAGCTTTTTTTTTTTTTACCTTGTCAATACCTGCATTACATTATGCAGGATGCAATTTGAGCACTGACAGTTTGGTCAAAGAAAGGGTGTCATGCTAGTAGCGGCTAATGTAGCCTGTAGCTTCAAGCTAAGATGAGGTAAAAATTTTTTTTTTTTTTTTTTTTTTTAAAAAAAAACCCCCCCGAAAAGGAGCGGGTCTCTTTTAACGGTAATGATGCCTCTTTCTTTTTTTTTTCTTAATTATTGGGGGAAAATATCATGCAGTTTTTTAAATGTCCGATAACATTTTAGTCTTGTCAATGAAAACAAAACTTTAGCTTGCATTTATCATGGAAAAAGATTGCTGCTAAACTTTTTTTCAGAGTTTTCATGAATGATAACACTGCTCAAGTGACATCACTTGATGCAGATCTTGATTATCAGATTCCATGCAGCTCCCTCCAGTACTCCCGAAGAACTGTAACATACTTGTACAATCAGTCGAGTGAGGAGAAAAGCAAACATGGCAACAGCACAGCTAACAAGCTATGGTTGTTAGGATTGGTTGTGGACATAGATAGTTTGATAAAATTGTGTATTGTTTATGCTGCAGTAAGAAACAAACACAGTTTTCTTATTAATGAAAAAAAAACTTTAGCTTGCATTTATCATGGAAAAAGATTGTTGCTAAACTTTTTTTTTCAGAGTTTTCATGAATGATAACACTGCTCAAGTGACATCACTTGATGCAGATCTTGATTATCAGATTTCATGCAGCTCCCTCCAGTACTCCCGAAGAACTGTAACAGAGTTGTACAATCAGTCGAGTGACGAGAAAAGCAAACATGGCAACAGCACAGCTAACAAGCTATGGTTGTTAGAATTGGTGGTGGACATAGATAGTTTGATAAAATTGTGTATGCTGCAGTAAGAAACAAACACAGTTTTCTTATTAATGAATTTAGTTATTTATTGAGTAACTTTCAGATTGTGATCTGGACCACAGACATTGGATTGGGCTTGAGCTGAATTCTATGCTTGTGTAACTATGACTGGATGAATACAGTATTTATACTGAAATCCCTAGTCCTCTTTGCTAACAGGTGGAGGCATGTATCCATTTTTGAGTTGTTTATTGTGGTCATGGATGCAGTTGTACAAGTGCAAACAGAGCAGACCAAATATGTATTTGTTTTACGTAAGTAACTTCCTCCAGGTCCTCCCGAGAGATTTTCCCAAACACTCTCACTCAGGGAGTTGCATCTTCCCTCGGTTCTCCTTGCAAATGGTCTACCCCAGATCGCTTCCAGAGGGAGGCAGCCATGGGTCATCCTTATTATTGGCCCCACTGGCTTCCTCTCCAATATAAAAGGGCAGCGGTATGATATCCAGGTCCTCCTACATTGCCGAGCTCACTCACTCTATCACGTAGAGTGAGACCAGCCACCCTGCGGAGAAATATCATCTTGGCCACTTGTCTGTGAAATCATTCTTTCAGTCACTGCCAAGAGCTTGTGACCACACATGAAGGGGGTTTTAACAATGAATGACCGGTAAATTGCAGCCACTGCTCCAAACCAGCAGTCAATCATATCATATTTTGTATCATCACTTCTGAATAAGGGAGTGTATACTGAGTCCTACTCACATGGGTATAATTAGAAGAATATTGTTGTTTCAGACATTGCACCCACTGCCTGCCTGCATGAATCTGAGAAACCCTCAAACCTGGTGAGGCATAATGAGATATTCTTTAAAAATTTTGTTAATCAGATGATAACATTTTTACTTTAATTAGATACCCTGAATTTGTAATGTCTTCTACAAACATTTCAGGGTTGAACAGATAATAATAGCACCTGTATTTGTAGCTCTCTGTCAGCTCTGACTATGGACTGAGAAAATAGGCTCAGGAGTTGAGACTGTTTTTCTCCATTAGCGGTGCATCAATAGCACTTCCAATGCATGCCAGAGCTAATAAGTGACCAGCTGGTGCTTAGAAACCAAACGCCTAAAGCCTTGTCAGGAAGCCTGCCGTCACAGTCTAGTCCCCGCCACAAAACAAATTCCTGGTGACAGCATGACATACGCTTAAAACAGAGAGGACCATGGCACTTCACTTCTGTCCACGCTATTAATTAGCAGTAGGTGTGTCAGTGCCAGGAGTACAGACTGTTGACAAAGAGTGTGGGCACCTGGACCCTATTAGTTTTTCATGGGAGTAAGGAGAAGTGTCAAACAAAGGCCGGTGTCCCTCATGTTGTTGGACAAAGCGATATCTGTGAAGTCAGAGTAAATGGGAGCACTGCACATCTTTATTCAGTTAAAATAAAATCCACTTGATCTGGCTAATGTTGATATACAATTCAGTTAGCTAAATGGATATTGGTTGGATAATGGATAATGGTTGTTACAAAAGAATATAAATATTTTTGTTTAACTGCAGCTGCAAGATTATGACAATGTGGCAACACCTACATCTAACATGGATGTTTGTGTGTGTTGATGTAATTTATGGAAACATAAGCAAAATTTGTGAAAATAATACTGTAGAAAACGACTGCAAAATGAGCCATTCAACAAGCAGCCTGCTGCCCCTACTCTAATGGCTTTATTTTTCACATGTCGGGCATTTTTGGTATGAAAATTTCCATCACAAGTTCCCTCCATCATAATATGTGCTCAGCCAGCTGTGAGGGAAATGTTGAACATTGTTTTCTCTGCAAAGTCTACATATCAAAATAAGGGCTGGCCCAACACGGTTGGGGCCTCTAAACTGTTATTTGCCCCACCTGCTGTTATTTTGTGTATCGTATGGCTATGCAACAATTTGATTTATAAAGTAGTGATTCATATGAGACTTTGAACCTCACTGTCTTCATGTTTTAGAATAAATACCATGGCATGCATAACCATTTGTCATTAAAGCTGATATCTGAAATGTTTTCATTTCACATTGCTGCTCTGCAGTGGCTCTGACAGTATAGACGTGGGAGTTGTTGTAGATGGATGTGTGGAAGTAGGCTGTTGCTTAGAAAATGTATGATGCTACTACATGATGCACAAACACTGCTTATTGTAGATTTTGATGTGGGCTTCTATGCAGGGAAAAGAGAATATCCACTGATACTGACTTATGTATTATGTCAAAAGTGAATCATGTTAATCTCCCAGATTGTGTTGCACTGCTCTACTACTTTTAGTATCAAATTAATGTTCTGTTAAACATAATGATTACCACATTGACTTTTTGTTTGTGGTATTCCATGCTTCATGGCACATGTAATCCAGTGAAATTTTTTTTTTTTTTTTTGGAGCCTAAACTTTTCTGACCTCACTTTTCTGAACTCAGACGGGATCCTCGAAAGTGCTGCTGGAAGTATTTTGGCTTTTACTTTTCCCCAAACTACCAGCTTCAGAATCCCACACTAATGAAAGTCCCGTCTTATCTGTCCTCATGAATTTTAATACAGACACACAGATTACATTTCTGTAGATACGGCAAAGCCAGAGGAAAGAAATTGCCTAGATTCAGATTGTATGCATGTGAAAGAACACTTATTGTTTTCTATGAATATATCAGCAAGCCCAGGGAGGGGTATAAGCAAAATTAAATTGTTCCTCTAAAAAGGTCTAAGTGAAAATGGTGAATCTCAAAATACATCTTTTTGATTCAAAATACATTATAAATCTACTTTCAAACTTTGATCTTTCAATTTTGGGATGTGAAATTGTTTGATATGAGTGTTTTCTCTGCTGGCGTGATACAGAATTACTGTTAGTCATTACTGCTTTCACTCGGAAGCAAGGAAAATAAATTTAGATCATAATGAGGAGAAGTGATTTAATCTGTAATGACATATCTAAATGTTTATTGTCATTTCTAATAACCTATAATCTAGCTTTGTATCTTTTTATATTAAGTCTCCTAAAAACTCTGATTACTACACAATTAATCACTCATACAAACTCATTTTAAACTTGAAACAGTGCAGCTGAGAATGTCTTTATTTGGCTGTTTCTTTCGAGGCTTTGTGTGAGCTGTAGACACCATACAGCATTGACCAAAATGTCCTTCAGTGTCATTGCCAACCACTGCAAGTTTTCCCATATTCTCACACCGCATCAAACACTTTTCTTTGTTGCTATGCTGATGGGAGGATGCCTATTTGTCTTGTTTAATATCCCCAGAAGATCAGATGCTCTCAATTTTTCCCTTTTTTAGTGTCAATGGCAAGGGGTCACCTTGTCCTTGAAGATGAAAACAAGTTGCACTTAGCCACCAAGCTGCAGTAGTGTGTCAGGAGATGCTGTGCTCTACATTTGGAAAGCAGCTCAGGGACCGGCGAGAGCATCTTTACTAACACAACCGTATATGACAAGGGAAATTACTGCCACTGAATGACTGCCAGCCTGCACACATACACACACTTGTTTTGTGCAAACATGGAAAGACCACCTTCTGGCCTTCTCATCTGTTCCCAGTTGGCTTTTTCCCTGTTCATATATAACCAGGAAAATAAAGCTGTTTTGTGACTTTGTTTCGACTTGTGGCAATTTCTCCAATTTCCAACGCTCAATTACTGACCCCTGAGAGAAAGGGACAGAAAATTGCAAAGAAAGGCAGTGACCCCCCATCTCAGTGGAGGTTCAACTCATTTTCGATATTTTCACCCCCTTTGGAGCAATGGCGTCCTCTGGAAATGCCCATACGCCGCAATGGGGGTGTGATGATACGATTTACCATGAGTGTGTGTGTGTATGTGTATGTCGTGTGCCACCTCTGCCGCTCAGAACACCATTTAGATTGCTTTCACCTCATCAGCCCACACACACTTGGCTGAGGCCAGTGGGACATACTCTCCCGAGGATAGATGTTTTCATTGCTCCACAAGCATATGTTCCTTAGTGTGTGTGTGTGTGTGTGTGTGTGTGTGTGTTTTGTCTGCATGTGGAGAGATAAGGAGTGAGGAAAAAAGAGGAAAAACTCGAGCAGGAGAGAAGGCAGTGACTCAGAGAAATACAGGGAACTCCATAAACAAAATTGTCTGTGGACTGTGTGTGTGTAAGAACGCTTGCCAGTCACCACTGCCACCATTTTCTTTTTTATTAAAAAATAAACTTCCTCTGTAAAATAAAGAGAATATACATAATGCATATGTAAATAAGCTGCAGCTCCAGCACTTTCAAGCAACCATTTACGATGGTCAGAAGCATAGCAATCAAATCATTATTAAAATCATTAATCTTTTTCTATGACAAATTAAACATTTTCAGAAAAAAGCAGTCATTTCATTTCACAGATGTACATCTTGGGTTTACAAGATGATCATCATATTCCACCGATAGTACAAACTTTCCACCAAACCTCACAGGGCCTCTACTCCATATCTCATGTTACAGCTGAAATTGGTGCATATTTATGCACTCTCAATAAATATCAGATGGTTCAGTTATGAATGTTTTCACTCCTCAGATGACCCCAAACCTTGGCTGCAAAATCAAGAACAGAGCAAACACGGGCCTGAAAGAGTTTGATGTATGCGAGAAATCCAATAACTTAAATTGACTTAGTTTTGCCAATAACTCCCAAAGTGCCTTTCTTGGAGACTCAGAGAGAGTGGTTGTTTAACTTATCACCGGAATAAAACTGATTGCAGCTATTACAAGATAAAGAGTTTAAGAAAGTTGGAAGTTGTTGCATTGCATTCTGACTCCCAGACAGGACTACAACTGAAAATTAATTGCTTGATGGATCGTCGGAAAACATCATTTATCAAGCAGTAATACTGAACAGTTCAAGCCATCTTTTGTCTCACATTACAGTAAACTCAACATCCTTGGGCTTTGGTGACAGATGGCAGCTTGATGGGCATTTTTCACTATTTTCTGACATTTTATGGATAAACAATTAGTCAATTAATTATAAAAGTAATCTCAAGATAAATAGATAATAAATATAGTCAATATTTAGGATAGGAGAACAACATCATCAGGATATAGCATTGCCTCCACGTCTTCACCAAACATGCATCATTTCTACAAACTGCAATTAAATTTTATCCTCAAGAAGTTTGGAAATAAACCAGAATTAAACTTCAGGGACACTATAAAAGGAAAATAATAAATTGTAAAAGGTCTCCTTCATCTCATATTCTAACGGTCAATATGCTAGAAGCACATCTGGTCATTCTGCATCATAAAGTGCACAATATTCTTTACACTTTCTGTATACACTGTGAATAAGGTCTTTGGTCTGAAAATATAAAGCAGAGGCAAACAAGGAGCTCCATCAGTATGAGACTTGACTGCAGGGCCACAGTTTCACCCCCACACAAAATGCTAGCTTCAGTCTGAGCACCAGTCCTTCAAGGTCGTGGGCAAAGCAATTCAGGTCTGTCAATCATATCACATCCATATAAGTAATATTTTCTGTGGTGGCTCATGCTTGCTCTCACCTCTAAATGACACTGAGCCCCTTGGAGATAGCTGACTATTAGATAGAATAGACATTTTGTGCATTTTCATGCATCACTTTCCCTCATTATTAGTCACGGAGGTTAGCCATCAGTCAGTTTAGACTGGACAAAGATGGATGTAATTCTGTTCATTCACCTTAATCCAGCAAGTGTTTGATAATTGGCATTGCGAAGGGGATCCGTAATGACATTTGCATGTTTACTATATACTTAGCTGCTGCATTTACATAACGTAGATACAGAAATGCATACAGAGATCAAATGTTTTATGTTTAATTGAGCGTCCATTTCCCTGGTCTATTTGTAAAGGATCAAGGAGAAATGTATTGCGCTTGTTTTCCCAATTTATTAAATCCATTCTGCTCATGAGCAATTTCTTTTGTGAACCAATGAACAGCTGGGTGTTTAGTCTGCTATTTAGAAAATGTGTAGATGGAGCGTGTTTAAAATCTGAATGTCTTTATTGACCAAGTGTAATGAATGTCTCACTGCTGGTGCACACATTAACATGCAAAATAACATGATTCATATTTTGCTGCATCGTATATTGACATTTTTGTTTTATTTCTGTTCAGAACATGACGCAGCAGATATCACTATGAAGATACATTCAGTGAAAATGAAACATGGCTATCCACATCTTTTTATGGCAAGCACTAAGCCAAAAGAAAATAATCTTTGCAAGCAATATTTATGGTGAAATGAAGGCCAGTGTAATGACATATTGAATCATTTCACATCACTTGCAAGGCAAACAGCCAAAGTCTGAAAGCCAATTTCAAATCTTGTAGTATCAGATGCTGCTACAAGATGTGCGCTATCTTTCATAATGCAAATAGAGGTTCACATATACAATGTCCTTCAGTATAGTTTCTTCTTGCAATGCGGATACATTGCATGCTTACGTTTCTCTGTAATGGAGGCCCAGGAGCTCTTTTCCTATCTATGAAAAAATGCCTGTCAAGTGCTTTTGTGTGCTCTCTCTTGTTTGACAACAACCCAATACAGATGACAGCAGAGATCTGACACACTGGCTGAGTTGATGTAATACTGGTGGATGATTTTCCACCATCTGTCCAGCATGTAAGTCAAAGCCATTTGTAAGGCATCAGACCTGATTTTTTTTTTTTTAGGAGTTAGAAGTTTATGCTCCATGCTGCATCCCTTTCATCCCTTTTGCCAGCCCATAGGGATCTACGGCCACAACCAACCTCATTAAACTTACAACCATCAAGATAAGACTCAATTACTGCAATGCTCTGCATTGGCATCCAAGATCAATATTGAACTAAAAAAAGGGGGCGTCTAATAGTCTGATGTACTTGCAGCCAACACAGGGAAAATGGGTAAAATGAACAAACCAGGTTCCCAAGCCTAACCAGAACCTGCAGTCTTGTTTCTCATCCTCCATAATAGCTTGGTTCCATGCATCTCCACTTTGTTCAGCTTTCCTTACAGATTTGAAAGGATTTACTACAAGCAAGACAGACTTTGGTGACTAAATCTGAAATTGGGTCTGCGTTTGTTCATGAAATGTGAAATATCTTTAATCGTTCCTCTGTTAAACTACAAGCAGGAACACTGCTGAACTGTGTTGTAAAGTGATGAAGCCATTATGAAAAACACATGCAAATATAAAATCTAACAAATTATGATATTAAAAAATGTAGAGTACTGAAAGTGCTTCACTTACTCCCACACCAATTTGGTAAAATGTTATTTTATTCAATAATTTAATTAACAAAACAAATGTTTTTGGTTTTGTGATTCATCATGTAAACTGTTGGATCATGCATGTGAGTTTAAATCAGGTGTAATGTCTGTATTTATCATCTCAACACACAAATAAATCTTGATACGGTTTCAGTGTATTTGTTTTATATGTGTACAAGGTAGGCCGGTTGACTATACATCGTGTTTTACAGTGACAACCTGTTAATGGTTAAATAAATTATTAATGTAACAAGGACAGACAGCTACATTAATTAAACAGAACAGACGGTACACGATGTGTGGGGCTGGGAAACTGTGGCTTTAATGGTATTACATCATGAATTACTTTTACCAACTAAGACATTCTTCAATATGTAAAGAGCAGAATATTAGTGGGGATATGTTTACTTGTTAAACTATTCAGATTCAGCTCAAAGTCTTGTGTATCAAGATCAGACTGCAGCTATGATTTCAGGTTCATTTTGTTAATAATGATGGTGCTTCAGTTTTAATTAAATCTCTTTAAATCATGAACTATTTATCTAGTAGATGTATAGTCCTCTCTACTGTATTTTTTTTTACCAATGCTTTTCACTCTGAAACACACACACACACACACACACACACACACACACATACATATCTCCCTCTCTCCCCTGCTGTCTAAATCGCTGCGTTTCTCTTCATACCCCTGCTGCTGCAGTGAGCATAAATAGCATATCAGAAATATTCAAATTGGGCCGTGCTTAGGAGAGCATGAAAGATGTATAACTCTGCCCCCCTAAATTCCTGCCTGTCCATTAGCTTTTGCCCGTTCTCGCCGCATTAAACTCACGCTGCTTGGACGTCTGCATCATCAGATCAGCTCAATTGAGAGGTGGCTACATTATTGAAAATCATCAGAGTAGAACAGACTAACGTCCGGGCAGAGATCCTGCTTTGCTTCAACACGTTGGCTGAATTTGTAAGGGTCCAGAAAGGTTTAACTGGTAAAAGCAAGCATACAGGAGTTGTTTTCACTGCTATATTTTTCTGTAATATATACTGTATGTTACAAGCTATGATAGCAAGATCAAATAACTCAACTTAACTACAGTACTTAACTCTATATGTAATAGTAACTCCATGTCACTGGCATCCTAATGTCACCGGCTGAAAATAGTCCCCAACAGAAGTATTTACTTCTGTTTGAGTGACGTCTGCTGCACACTATGTTTTCCAGTAGTTTTAGAACACATTTGTGACCCATTTTTTCCACCTTTGTAGCAATGAGCTTGGGGCTGGATAAATCGTAAAGTATTAATGGTAAACCATGGGTTTTGTTTATTAATGATAAACAAAACTATTCATATTAATATGATGTTGATTGACCAGTGATTGAAGGAGACTATTAAAAAAACAGTACAGTACAACCATGTCCGCAGAACACTTTTGGCATTCAAACAATATTTTTGACTCAAACGATGCCAATGGGCTAGAGCAAGACGGCCACCTAGTTTATCAGCCAAATGAGATAAGCCTAGTTAATAGACATCCAAAAATGTGATATTGTTGCAACCAGTTGGAGCTTTAAAATCTGGCTGAGATCTCACCCCTGGAATCTCATCCTTAGTTGTAGTGTTACTTTTATCCTTTTTAAGTTTTCTCTCACTGAAGTAATTAATCTCTTGGTAGCATGTGTGAACTGAACAACATGTGCGTTGGAAGTGAGTTTGAGAAAGTTCAGTTTAAGGTTATACAAGGTCGCAAACAACCAGTAAAAAGCTTGGCCATGGGGTAGATTCAGGCAAAGAAATGGGCTCTACTCAAACAGCACAGAGGCTGCCTTCATTCCATTTTTATTTTCCAATTTTATTATGATTTTCATCGAGGCAGAAGGAAAGAAAAAAAATCATGTGCAGATATTTTCAGCTTCAGTCTTCAGTTCTCTGTGTTGGCTCTGGGGATGGATACAGAAAGTACTGCTGGTAGGTTGCAAGGTTTTATATCCCTTACACACTGTAAGCTTCACAAGCACACAGTAGGGGCAAATGATGTTGGAGACATACTAAGGAAGGGTAGGCAAGAAGATTGGTGCAAAGTGTAGGTGGGCTTTAAGTATCTCTCACGAGGTTCGTCGGGTCTCAGTGAGGGTTAGGGCCTCCCTAACCAGATCTCCTCCTAGGTCCTCCACAAACATAATGGCAATTACAGGGTCCTTTAGGGACCACAAGGTGAAAGCAACCACACTCCTGGCTCATCAGAAAATGGGAGGGAGGCATCAATGAAACAGGACCCGGTGATTATTTAGGTTCACAAGCTGTTAGTGCGATGGCTTTTTAATCGTTGCTAATGGAGTTCCCACTACCTAAGCACCCAGTGGGAGTGAGTTTGGCCTACTCCTCCCCCCTATTCTCTCAATATCTCCATCACTTTGTAATATCCAGCCTCATGTCCCTCATTGTTTACTTCCCTCTCTCTCTCTTTTTTTTCTTTTTAACCTTTCTCTCCTTGGACAGCAATTATGTACTGGAAAAGGAGTGGCTGTTATTTTTTTAAAATAGCACCTGCCTTTTAAAAAGCAAACACAAACATAATATTGCACTCAGCAGCAGTCAGACTCACCCCAGGGCAATGTATTAGCTGCTGAAGTGGCCATTTAGAGTGAAAGTAAATGAATCGGATGACAGGTGAGCTGAACATTTTAAGCTTGCAACAACCAAGGACATCCCTCCGTCACATGCCTTTTTCTTGTGATTTTTTTTTTTATTATTAAATCGAAAGAAAGATGGGGAGATTTTTTTTTCACCATAATCAGTTTTTCCCTAAATCTTTCTCTTCATTCTCTCACTTCTCCCTGAGTCTGCTGGAGTCAAAGGCATCCTGCTGTGGCCGTGTCTTTCCTGCCCTCCCACCATCCCTCCTCCTTTCTCTCACTTTCTGTCTCTCACCCTGCTTCTCTGCCTTTCTACTTGCTGGTGCTGACTGTAGGTAAAAGCTGATATGAGATTTAAAAGGCCTACGTGTTGGCAAAGTGCACTGCATTGTGAGCAACCCCGACACCCAAACCTCCCCTGCTGTGTTTCAAGTTGAGCCGTCAGGCAGACCGTGCATAGATAAAACCAGGTGGGGAGCAGAGAAGACTTTCAGGAAAACTGTAAGTACATCAAAGTAAAATGTCTGAGGAAGGAAAAACTCGGAAAAGCAAGTTAACACATGCAAAATTAATATCAAAATAAAATACCAGATTTGAAGCTCTGACAAATTAAAGATAAACCTCAATCGAAGTGTGAATAGATGCAACTTTTTTGCTTTAACTTATTGTTATCTTCTGTGTAACATTGAAATAAATGTAGTTATAGAATAATGAGACCATTGCATTTAGATTACAGGCCTCACTTTCACCATGTAATTCTGTCTGACACTAGGCCTGATATTTCCTGGAAAAATGAAGGCTTAATCCACAAGACTATACATAGATTAAATGAATGAAAAAAGTATTTTCTCCTAATGTTTTCTTCTAACGTTAACTACTCCCTCGACCCAGACACCAGCCCCTGCTGTGCCATACTTGTGTATATATGTGTGTGTGTGTGTGTGTGTGTGAAGCAATGCAATCATTACAAGGTTTTGCCTGTTTTACCTGCCTGAATGCAATATGAAATTGTGACCATTTCAATTTACCTCATCATGGGTCGGTCTTCTTTTTCCAAAGTCATGTTGATAATTTCTTCACAGAGCTAGACTCTAAGGGAAATGGAAAGAGATCCTGTCTTCATGACACGGATAATAATACCACTTGAAAAAATGCTAGGAGGGTTGTCTGTTTCACTTTAATTAGTGTTGAAACAACAATTGGTGCTTCCATACAGGCTCAGTGAAAGATTATAGTATAAAAATTACATGCTATGGCCTTTCCATTCCCCAGAAACAAAAATCGAAAAACTGTAATTTGACAAGACTACTAATAAGTACATTTCTAAACATTATTGACTCATAATAAACTAGTGAGAATGCAGCAAACATCTAGCCACTGCTGAATACTAGAATTAACTGAATTGATTTTTTTTTCTAACATAAAGCAAAATGATGTGAGCATACACTTAAGGGTGACTATGCTACAAATGTGTTCCATCTAACCTCCACAGGGCAAACCTAGCCCCAGTGCTCTGTTACTGAGTCAGCATGCATTTCCCTTTCATATGCCTCATTGGTGCATCCTCCCATGGCGCCATGAGCACTGCTGCACGTCAGACCACAAACCAAATCTGGCCTTAAGCTAGAGCTTGTGATTTCCCATAGGATTATTTGCACTCTTCTTAAATCTACCATCATGCCTCCTTTGCCTTTTTTTCTCCACCTTGGACAGTTGGAAGTTGGTGGAGCTGTAGCAACTCTCCGCAAGCATACAATCAATACTGCTATCCTTTTTTCTGATGGCTTGAGTTTGACAGAGAGGCAGGACAGTGTTTTTCCCTTTAGTGGGGCTGAGGACATGCTAGTGGAACTGTTTTTTGTTGTTGTTGTTTTTCTATAGATAGATATTTTTTGGCCTTTTCAAGCTTTATTTTTGACAGAGACAGCTGAAGAGTGACAGGAATGTGGGGAGAGAGAGATGGGGAACGACATGCAGCAAAGGTGAGCCTTCGTACATGGGGCGGATGCTCTACCAACTGAGCTAATCGACACGCCCTAGTGGAACTGTTTGTGAGGTCTGCTTAGGTTAAGTCAGCTATTAGTACTGTACTATCAGTTTTTTTTAGAACATTTTAGAGTTGCTGTCTGGGGAGTTATACAGCACACACTGGTGTATTCTCTAAACAAATACAAGGCTCAGCATTTTATTGATGAATTCCACATAGGGTGCATTGTCCCCTCTGTGCATTTCCACCTGAAAAATTTAGGAGGGGTCTACATGTCCTTGTTGGACTCTGGGAGCTGTGTTTTGTCAGGGGCAATAGCTTCAGTTAGTCTCCCAGTGGATGGGTGGGCATCCATGCGAGGGCCCAGACTAAGAGCGATTCAAGGACCATCATGGGGAAGATGCACCTCACCCAGAGCTGGTGAAAAAGCTGGCATGGGATTTTGTAGTGGAGACAGGTCTTCATTTGCTGTTGTCGTGTCGGACAGAGACCCTTTTTTCCTGTGTAAAGATAGGGGCCAGGTGTAGGGAAGGTAGTAGTGTAGCCGGACTCACTTGCCCTAGTCCTTGGGTTGTCACTGTGTTTCTGTTTTCCTATTATGCTGTTCAAAGACAAACATGGGGCTAAAGCTACGTCACTGGACTTTGGGTGGTGAGAGCTCTGAAGGTTAGAATTAGGCAGCTTGGGGAAAAAAGTGTTTTTTTATATGCTGTCCTATGACATGTTGTGTAGTGGCTTGAAATGTGTTTTTCTTCATTCCTATATTTGAGCTGTAAACAAAGGACTTCCAGCCGGAGCTTATATTCATGCTGTGTTTCTGCTCTTCAATGGGATGTTCCTGATGTTGTAGTATGTAATACCAGATTTGTGTTCTGTATAAGCTATTTTCTATCTTTATGATTGTATGCTCAGAGTTCAATTCAACTGGGGATGCAAAATGACAACATCATTGAAGAGCAGAAACACCTTAATCCTTCTTTCAAATGGTCATTATATACCTATACCACCCCTAATTATCCCCAGCAGTACTTCTGAGATTTTGCAGTATAATTCAAGGTATATGGGGTTATCTATTTTAATAATCTGATCAAATGTCTCTTGGCAGACGTATTGAATATCCTCAAGGAATCTATTTGATATGTGCTCAGAGTCCATATCTGTTACATCATCTTGACTGCTGTAGCGAGATATTAGAAATCCATACACTCAAAATATGATGTATGACTTGGCAGTGGTGGAATTGACTGGGGCTTTGGTGTGTTGCAGCACATTTTCTTTTCTGGGGGAGGAGAAAAGGAAATAGAAAAAAAACCACAGGGTACAAAATCAAGAATAATTTGCACATTCACTATAGTGGAAAAGGTCAGGCCCATAAGGCAGCTTAAGAAAGAGGCTATTACTCTTGATGAGGACAGATAGCATGTGTTCACGGGCCGCATGTGGCAGTTAAGTGGCTCAGATGACTGTGGTATAGCATGGCTGAAGGCAATTTGGCCAAATTTGCACCATGTATATGTCACCATACTTTCACTACAAATTTCTCACATCTTACTACTGTCATTTAAGTAAATTACCCAGATAAGAACACATAGCCAAGGGCCAAGCATGCATATGGCATGATGTGGAAAGGTTGCAAGTGGATGACGTTTGGACAACATTCAAAGTCCATTCTTTATTTTTTTTCAACCCTAATTAGTGTCTAGTTCATCTGTAACCCAGTTTTAGAGCTAAAAAAAAATCATTAGCAATCTAAGAGAGAAACAAAGAGGGTATTTATTATGGGAGATGCAAATTGAAAGAGAGAAGTATAAAAAAAAAAGCATAGGGTGGCAAAGACATTCCTTTTCTCTTAGCTACTGAGGCCCATAGACCTTTTGTGAAAAAAACAGACAGTAGTTTGGCATTTTTCAAGTACCTTCTTGCATAAATTTGACCCTGATATTTTCTAATAAATACAAATAAAATCCATGGATTTGTTTCATAGGCATCTGTATGTTACATTTTTGATCACAATGTCCATCCATTAATTTTCTGCAGCTTATCCTCATCAAAGCTGTGGGGGGCTTAGAAACAAAAACAGTCACACCTACGAGCAATTCAGAGTCACCAATTGGCCTATTAACTGCATGTCTTTGGACTGTGGGAGGAAGCTGGAGTACCTGGAGAGAACCCACGCAGACATGGGGAGAACCTGCAAACTAGAACCAGGAACCTTCTTTACGTACGTACAAAAAAGTTTGGGAATTTTTTAAAGAAATAAAATAGTAAGCCATCTGAGCCACTTAACTGCCAGTTATAATAATATTTAATACCCCCTAAAATATGAATGTGGTGTTTAAAATAAAAGACAAGCTTCATGCTATTCTCTTTTCTTTGTCTCAGAGCCACTCCACTCCACTCCACTGCCAAATCTCCTTACCCCTTAGTACTCAGCTCTCTATTAATACAGAGATCCCTGTTTGAATGCTCTTGGCAACTTTTGTGTGTAGTCGTAACACCAACTGAACCAACTGCAACACTTGGCACGCTTTGACTGCAAGTATGTGATAGAGAGAAGGAGAAAGAAGAGCTTTGACTGGCACGTTAGTGAGGGAGCAAAATAAAAATGATGTCTGTATCTGTTTTTTCATGGCAGTGCACATATGCATATCTTTCTTATAATTTTGGGCTAGATGTGCCATGATGGCACACCTGGAAATGTTAGAAATTCAATTCTGCAAAAAAGACTACGAAAAGTTATGCTCCCAAATTGCTTAGGCAAACGTGTATGTAATCAAGAAGTGATACAATTTTGACCACATGAACTTTTTAAATCTTTTGTGTGATATGTGTTTGTGTGAATTTGAAATATTGTCATTTGTGTATCCAAATCCTCCATGTGTCTGTGCAGGTTTTTCTGCAGTTTGAGCAGTGTATCTGTAAAATAGTGTGTGACTGTATTACTTCACTGTTTTATTGCCCGTCCCAAGACAGACATTTGCCGAGGCCGTCCAGTAACTGCTGCATATGCCATCCTAATCTGTTTCCCCTGCTGTGCCAGGTGTGCGGGCAGCAGGCACTTCTGCAAAGACACCCAACTAGGTAGAAACTCAGCACTCAAGGCAAAGCTGAGGGGACAGTAATGGCATAAATCCCTTAGTAATTATGTTGTAAACAGAGATGGAACAATAAAGCTTTGTTTTGATGTGCACTGCAATAGAGTGGGAGGCCCAATCTCAGACAGATTACTTCCTACTGGGCCATTGGCGGCCTTCTCTACACTCTCTTTGTCACTACATGTAGAAGTGATTGAACGCTGGTAATGTCGGTTGCCAAGTGATGGATTGGTCCACAGGAAGCTCTATCAGCTGTCCATGCTGACTAACCATCTGGTGCACAAGAGACTGTTAGTGTTAATGAAAAACCAAAAGCCAGTGATACAAGCCATCCTGGTCATTGTTTAAGTACAGCACATGGATGTTTTATACTTACTAGGGGGTGCCCCAGTCTCCATAACTCCTTTAATATTGAGTATCTACCAATACCAGGTTTACTGTTGTTTTTTTCTCTACATAATACTGCTGCACAGTGCACACTTAAAGGCTTAGTGTATATGATTTAGTGACCTCTAATTGTGCAGTTGCAGACTGCAACTCACCCTCCCATTCCAAGCATAAGGGAGATACTACAGTTGCTGTGAAAAGTGCAAAAAAACACAAAATGTCCTATTTAGATCCAGCGTTTAAGTTTTCTTCCTCTAGGCTACTGTGGAAACATGACAGACTCAGAAGAGTCACATCTGTAGATATAAAATATATCATGATTCTTATTTTCATGTGATTATACACTAATGAAAACATAGTTTTATATACATATTATATTCTCTAATTCTGTCATTCTGTAAATGGAAAACCCTTACACACTGGACCATTTTAAAGCTAGGCTACATTAGATTTTGTGGAGCAGTGTACACATGCTTGATAGATGAATAGCTCTGCATTAAGAAAATAATGCATCCCACCTTTTCCTTTGATTGTTTCCTATAATGTTTTGTGTAATACTTTATGGTCTATTTTATAATATCCATGGGAGGAGGGTCAAACTGAATCTGTTGAGGTAGGAAGGATTTTAGCAGCTTCTCTTTATCTCTGTTGTCAACAAAGTTCAAATACAGTTTTTAATGAACAGAAGCGCTTTAGAAGTGTGTACCTCTAAAATGTCACTGAAATATACATAAAACTGATATTTTTAGATCAATCCAGGTGTGCTTGCATTGCCCACTTACACATGCTGAAATGAAACACACAATGAGACACAGCTGTCAGGCAAAATAAACAACTGGAAATAGAGCAGGTATTCAAAAGCTCCCAAACCTGATGCTGTAGCTCGAGGCGGGGCACCCACCTCTTCTTCTTCGCTGACGTTTCTCGTCAGTGTCCTGCTGCTAGAGTTTAAAAGCTCTGGATATGTGGCTTGAAGTAGTAGAAATGCATGTATGTTATTAAAGTTGAGCATCTCATTAAGCTTGCACAAAAATAAACAATCAGAAGGCAATTGTGGATTTGCTTTTCCAGTGGCTTAAAAGTTCAACTTAAAGTTGCATTTAGTGTACAGCACTGCACTAGAGCGTGTACTATCACAATGTATCTTGCAGTGAAAACTTGTATTTGTGAGCTACATGTTTGCCTCTGATGGTCTGAAAATCAATTCCAACATAGAGTCCTCTTCGCATTGTACTTTCATCTGCCTTCAAACTGTAGAAAAAAGGGAAAAATCTGTATCAGAATTCTCTGATTCTGTTACACTGGGACAAATTTGCCGTCTACCTGTGTAAATTACCCCTTTCCTTGAAAGTGGCTACATTTCACAAGGCTGTTGCTCAGTAGTAATCTAATATTCTCCTGAACACCAGACAGAACGATCTTCAGACTTTTCAGAGAAACCAATCATGTTTTCATTCTGTCTGCTCTTGGTGGCAGTAAGGCAGGGTGGGGGGCATCTTGTTTGAGCTTCCTCCACACTGACCTGTTGTCCTATCTCTTCTTGCACCAAGGGAGATAAAGGCATAAAATGTGTTCTGCCCTGGTCTGATAGATCCCCAGCTCTGAGATCACCACTTGTGTGTCCACGTTTGTTTGAGGTTCTGAAACACTGTGGGCTCGTTTGCTGATTATCTCTCCAAGATTGTGTCTCTTTATTTTGCTGTCATGCCTTCTGAAGTGGTTTCCTCATGTTAACAGGAGAGAATGCAGGAACGCTGAATCCTGTGTTGTTCTGTTTTTCAGGTTATCTGATGCATCCGTAACAAATGGCCACACCTCTATGCGATAATGCTTTAGTTTGATCTGGTCAAGGCCGAGTCTTTGTTGGTGTATAGTGTTGTAAACACATAAATATGCTAGTTTCTCTGGCACATAATGTGATACCTGCACAGTACATTTAACCTTATCCTTCAGTTGTATTCAGCTTGAGCTGAAGAGAGTCTGACTGAAAGGTAGACCCTCATACCAATAATCCACAGAACACTTGGACACACATCTTTTTATCGTTGCTATTGGACCAAAATAAACTGGAGTGACAGTGTAGGGGAGGCTGTTGCTTGGAGGTAGAGCGGGTCGTCCACTAATCAGATGATCGGCGGTTCGATCTTTGGTTCGATCCCTTCCAGTCTGTATGTGCGAAGTGTCCTTGGGCAAGATACTGAACCCCAAATTGCTCCTGAAGGCTGTGCCATCGGTGTGTGAATGTGTATGAATGGTTAGCTCCTCAAACTGATGAGCAATTGGCACCTTGCATGGCAGCCAATGCCATCAGTGTATGAATGTGTGTGAAAGGGTGAATGTAAAAGCGCTTTGAGTGGTCGGAAGACTAGAAGGGCGCTATATAAGTACAGTCCATTTATCATTTACAATATGGACAACCTTACCTTTTTCTAGATTTGGTAATTTGATATCACTCTAAAACTGTATTAACAATTGTGAAAAGCCTGTGTTTTATTCCATTTCCTTTCACATTGGTGGGTACCATCACCAGTGTGAGAGGAAATGGAATAAAATACAGGCTTACCTACCAGGGAGTACCAGCGAGTCCTTCTTGATGGACATGTCTGAGAGTTATGGGGGGAAGTGGAATTAAGCCAGAAAAGAAGGAATTAGTGGGAGAAGTAAGGACATGAAAATATCTAAAATTGTTCAAAAAGAAAATAATATATTTACAAGCTTTTCATTCTGATGTTGGGATGACAGTTTAATCCACCCACCGCCTTCCCCCCTTTTATTTAATTAATACCCTTTTAAAAGAAGGGAGATGGGGATTTCTTGGAGCACCTGTTAATTAATATAATCATCAGAGGTATCAACGTGCATCCATGGCCTCTTTGTTTCTACTTGGGACCAGCAGGAACCAGATGCACAATGTGAGAATAGATAACTAAGCAAGAGTCTCTTGCACTGCTATGCAATGCCAAAATTTCCAAAATCTATCTTGAGACATGATGTTCTTCCCAAGAGTGGTTACCCTGACTCAACAAGCACTCCCAGGAATCAATCTAAGCTTGCTCACACAAGCTCAATCCCCCCATCATCTCCTTCTGCAGTCACATACTGTATACTGAACTAAATGTCTTTCTGTGTCCCGTGTTTGCTTATATACTTACGTCACTACACAGGATGTTTTGTAAAATATTGTTAAGTTATACATTTCAACATACCTCAATGTATTGCATTTTTAAAACAAAGTTGTTTAAGATGTGATTTTGGAAAAGTGGTAGAACGTCGTCACTGTAGGTGTAGAGGATGAAAGAGTTTCCCTCCATGAGCAATTATTGTGAAAGTGTCATTGCGTAAGGCATTTAGCTTCCTGCTATTCCACTGCAGCTGGTGTGTGACCAATAACATAAAATTAATCTCGTGCCCAGCGGGGATAAGTTGTGTTACATGTAGCTATAGTATATGAATGCAAAACACAATATGTATTTAAGATGATGACAAAGTGCACCACATTGAAAGCCTTCATACATCCATGAAACACGCATGGCCAAGGATAAATCAAAGGCAACCAGCTGTGGAGTAAATTAGTAGTTTTTATTGTTGCCAATTCAAGGCTGAAGCCCGAGTGATTTGCCATGCTAAATTTAGCACATCTTTCCATATTGCAGTACGAAAGCAAAATCTAACTCATGTAGCCATGGAACAAAGAAGCACATTTATGTTTCATTCAGGTCTCAGGTGTTTACAATGAGACTGTCCTGTGTTTTATCATATGTCCTCCCCATTCATATCTTTGTGCATAAATGTACTTCAATGGCTTGCACTTGCACAAAACCATTAACTTTTTAGAATAGATAGCTAGAAATATGATCAAATGCTATGATGTGGATGTTGCGCAATTCAGTGAAAGTGTTTACAAATGTTGTCATCTGATCCCAAGAGCCGAGGTCTTTCACTTCCTGCCGGAAATGTGGAGCCCATTTATACGTGGGAGAAACAAATTCCCAATTACTGTGTGCATAATAAGGTGATTCAGACAGAGCCTTTTTCGAGTTACCGGAGGGTAGCTAATGGGCTCCATGCAAATTAGAGTTGGCATTTGGTTCTTCTCGATGGACATGAAAGGTGAGGTGATGAGGTGACGGGGTCAAGAGGAGGGACAGCCATTACCATGACTTATATGAAGGCCACATCCATATCCATGTTCTTCACATCTTTGGCCTTGAGGGTGGGGAGAGAAATTAGAGAGCATGAGGGGGGTCAAGGAGTTACTAAAGGAAAAAAATTGAGTCTTACAACATGAAGAGAAAATGAGAGAAAGAATGAGAAAGAGCTGGAAGGAGAATTAGAGAGAGAGAGAGAAGGGCATAAGCACAAGATGGAGCAAAGAGGAGAGAAGGGGAGGCGTTGCTCTGTCCTTGCTATTAGTCACTCCGTCACAGCTCCCTGGCTTTATAGAGAGTTTCCTGTCATGGTGCTGCTTTTTAATTGACATTAAAATGCACTGACCAGTGTGTCAGCACTCCCCGTCTCCCTCTCTCTATACCCACTCTCCTCCTTTCACTCTCTATCTCTCTAACTCTCCATGCTTGACTGACGTGGGCTGTCATTTACATACAGTGTAGCGTGACAGAAATGGCACCCTTACCTCACATCTCACCAGCAGTTGTGACGGCCAGCAGTTCCTCCCCGTCAGAACGGTTTTGCTTGTAAAACCTTGTTCTGTATTCTGCCTATCTGTACAAGCACCAGCTTCTGTGTGTCAGTGTCATATTTCATGGCCTTGTCATGTGTGGAGAAAAAAAAAAAAAGTCCCTCTTGCCAAGACGAGAAGTGAAGTGTTCCCATAGGAATGTGATGCCGGCTCCCACGGGTGCAGCAGAGCTTTTAGATGTTATGAAGGGGAGGAGATGGAGACTAATGCCTTTGAGGTCAAAGGAACGCAGATCTATGAAGGAGAAAGTGTGCACCATTAAGGCAGAGATAACGCTTGACAGATGATGATGGGAGCATATTGTGTGAAAATATATCTTAGCTGATAAATTCCAAAGTTTTTAAAAGTATTTAACAAGCAGCAAGGTCTGTTTTCCCTCTGTGTAAACCCTATGTTGAAGTGATAGTTGATACACTTTCCAAATCCTTGTTTATTTATTTGCAACACTTTTCACAACTGTGCAATCACACAGACTGCGCAGGCTGCTGGTGTGATGTAGAGGTATTCACAGGCACACGATTTCAGATCTGATCTGAATTAGACTTGTGGAAAACCTATCCACACCCTACATGCATACATTTATTTTCCAAAAAAAGTAAAGAGACCTGATCTGTAAGAGAGCAAGGACAGTCAGACCCTCTCAAAATAAACCTGAGGATAATTGGACACAATGCAAAATGTGGTGGAGCCAAACAGAAAGAAAACACCAACAGCAGCGTGTCGCTCCACCAATTAACAAGCAGTCATGGTTGAAAACACCAACAGTACATGTTATTTTTTTCTACTCTTTAGAGATCTCACTCTCCATCTCTAAAAACACTTTACACTAATACCACTCAGGTATTTATTCACACCCCAGTGGAAATAGACCCTACATGGACCTAATGAGAGCCAATATATTGCTATATTTGCAATAGGCCCGACATGGGTCCCGTTTTTCTTTTTGGTTGCTAGGAACAGAGCAGATGTGGTAGAAAATTGCTGAATCACTGTTACAGTCTGAATAACTCAAAAGAGTCAAGCATGTGTCCTGAGGTCACTGTAGGGACGATATCATCTTTCTTGAATATTTGTTTGTTTTGGCATTGTGCTCATGCCACTTACAAAGTTCTTCTATTTTTATTTGAAGAAGTGCTGATGCTGCTTTCACAGCTGGGAAATGCATCACTTCACCACCACCAGGTATAGGGCTGTCACTTTTCATTAATTCATTTCATTCTGCCTTGAACTCCCCCATTGAACTTACTAAAATGTTTGTCCAATGCCTTGTTGTCCTTTAGTACAAGTTGTCCTAAGCTAAGACAAAAGAAAGAAAACTAGGCAGATATCTTGACACCAGACCAATGTGAGCTCAAGTGAGACATGGAGTCAAATAAATGGAAGGTAAATTCTACAGCAAAATTTACATTTTTTACGACACATGGGTTGTGTTCAGATGCAAAATTTGTTTAAATTTTATGTTAGTTCTAATTGGTTTGAACTTATTTAAAAGGGAACATTATCGATGTAACATCTTAGTTTGTTGACATTAGATGTATTATGAGACATTAGATGTATTATGAGAGTATATAAGTATTGATAGATGCTGTCATCGCATCAGTTTTGCTTCCTGTACAAGGGGTACTTTTCACATCTGTGGCAGAAACAAAACAAAGTTCATAGTGAGCATGTGTGCCAGCCCGTCTCTGTTTAAAATGTGGATTACTGGCGCACATGTGTTGTGAAGCGTGCTCAGTAGTTTGAGCAGAGAACAGCCTCACCTCAGCATTTTACCTTCCGCTTCTTTCTGCTCCATTTCTTCAGATCAATGAAATGATAGACTGCTGAGAGAGGGCTGAGTGACTCTGCCGTAGTAGAATAAATGATTGTGTGTCTGTGTGTGAGTCAGTTAATGTGTACCTATGTGTTTAAAATTATGCTTTTCTACATGTTTGTGCAAGTGTGCGTGCCTGGGCATAATATGATCTTCATGTCAGTTAGCATGAGCACATAGTTGCATGTGCTGTGTGTGTTTTAGGCTTTAATGCTTGCATGTTTGAGTTTATGTATTTCCACAAAATGTGTGATCAAATGGTTTTTTCCTTGGAACCTGACCCTTCTCTTCACACACACACACTTCCGTAACAGTACAACTCACAGGTACACTTGTTATTGTGTGGTTTGTAGAGATTGGTTAGTGGAGTAGTTACTAATAGACTGAGTGAGTGAGAAGATGTAAAGAGGAAAGGACATAAAGAGATAGATGGGCTATTAGAGACAGATAAAAAAGGAGAGATTGATGGATATAAAGTAATAGAGAGCAAGATGACACACATGGACAGAGAAGAAGACATTGTACTATGCAGCTAGCCCATCAAAACCATTTCAAGTACTCAAACGTCCTGCTGGTCTTCCTCCCAGTGGCAGAGAGGTTTTTTGTTTCTGGATCCAAAGTTCAGGAGTTCATGTCCTCCAAGACACTCTCCCCCTCTGCTTTGCCTGCTCTTCCCGTCCACTGTAGATGACTTGTGTTAGCTGCAGCCCTCTCCCAATCCATCAAAAAAAGCAAATACACAGCACCCACAAACCACTCAAAATTGTTTCCCTGGTTTACCAGATTCCCTGGTTTCCTGAGGCTGCTGATTCGGCTGCAGCCTTAGCCAGAAAACAGAGACAGATTCTGCCAATTAGCTCCCCTCGCTTGTAATCATGATGATGATGATGGCCATGGCTGAGCATTAATTAAGAATAACTTCCTCTGCAGCTGTGCCTTACAACACACATGTGAACTGGAGATGATATTTGGAGAGGGGGACAATGTCTTCCTTATTCCAGTGATGGAAAATGTTTGGTGTGTCCTGAATGCTTTATTACAGTTTCAAAAGTTACTTTTCAAAGAAGGAAAACAATAATTAAAAACAAACAAAAACAACAACAACAAAAAAAAAAAAAAAAGACACAGAAGTACACTTTCATATCTGTAGCTCAGATAAAAGAAAATATATTGTTGCCTTTCAGGTGTGACTCATGTTCACACTGACTTTTTTCAAATGAACCAAGAGCTGCAAACAGCAGACACATGGACTGAAGAGTAAGTCAATTAACTGGAGAGATTTGATGCTTGTTTGTTTTTGCTTCCAGAAAGAGCCTGATTGATCAGAGAATATCTCCTCGGTCACACACTGACACACACCTCACCATGCTTACCAAATGAGATATGCATATATGAATGAATATGAATGAATATATATGCCAGTTATGCATATTGCTTATAAATACTTTGCTTTAACTGTTCACAATTATCTGATACATTTGTAGTACAAATGTAGTTTTGCTCTTCAAATCATGCTAACCAAGACACACCTTTTCATACTGTCTCGATCAGGTTGATGAGTCACACCAGTTAGAGTGACGCCTTCCATGCCGGCCATGCTGAACAAAAACAAGACAGGGAAATGCACCAAAATACATTTGAACTGCACCAAACTGGTTAGATGTAAAAGCACATAAGTTGTTGTAAACCCCTGTCTTTTGTAGCCTCTGTACCACACACATGGTGACACGTGTCACAGTAGTACTAATTAGTAATGTGAGATACAGTATGAGCTGGATCAATATTCAGAAAGTTAACCTGTGTGAGTGGAAACAAACACAAGCAACTGTGTTTTTGAGGGTTTGGGTGATGAGTGTTTCTTATGCTCTTTTCCTGAATCCTGTATACAGTGGACTAATATAAATGAAATATATTTGACTCACGAACCCGACACAAAAATTGTTTGGCCCGGACCTAACTGGCACCTCAAACACCCAGTCTACCGTCACAAAGTAAAGACCTATTTCTGCAGCTTCTGGGTATGTGACATTATTGACATATAATGGGATGGTTTCTTTGTTCTTATGAGTTCATTTCAGTTTTGGCTGTAGTCACTGAAATAACTGCTCCATTTTGAAATGTCTGAACTGCCACAGATGGTGTGTACAGTAAGGTACCAGACCAGAAACTCGGATTGTCAAGAAATACCTTTCCAGCTCCAGAGTCATAATCTTTCTCTCTTCCATATCTACCTCATCAACTCATTCTAATATAAACTCAACTTGGATGAAAAACCCTTCTCCACTCTTTTTGCTCATTTTACCTTTCACTAAGAAATTTCTCTCTAGCCAGTATTGGTTGTTTGCAATGTTGTTGATCCTAGATAATTTATTCCCCTATGCATTCATTGAAAGTCCCTCTGGATAAGAGTGACAGCTAAATGCACAAAATGTAAACACCTTATGGTTTGCTTGAATAGTTTCCAGCTTCCAGATATGCTGGCTGCTATTGGAGATGGCAGATAATGATACAGGTAAATGCTTTTTCAGCCACGGAAAGGAAAGAAGAGCCTGCTGCAGTTTCCAGAGTCAGGTTTATTACTTTGGTAAATGGTTTTATTTAGTGGGTGATCATGACATCCAAATCCTTCTTGTGAGAAAGGAAAGATTTAAATATCTTACAGTACACTATCTACTGTGCTGAAAGGGCGAGTCGATCAATGAGAAAATTAACCAACAACAATTTCAATTATTGAGTCATCATTTAAAGCAATTCATCTAATGAAAATGCCCATTTGTACGTTGTAGCTTCTCCAGTGTAATGATGTGCAGCACTTCTCCATCTCTTATCATAAACTGAATTCATTTGGCCTTTTAACAGACAAAATGAGCAATTGAAATATGACACATTGACCTTTGAGATCTCGCAATGGGGGCTTGATAGATTAAACAAATGATTGATTCTTCTGCAGAATAATAAATAGATTACACCAATAAAAAATTATCCCTATCACAGCAATAATCTAATGGAATTCTGAACTTGCACAACCTCATCTTTTCTAATGTATTGTTGGTTATTTTTCCAAAACTTTTGCTTGCACTTTTCTTAATACCCTGTAGTTTAAATATTTCACTCAGTATTATCCTGGGTCTGATGTTGGGTCTATTTAAAAAAAATGAGGTTTCAGTGCAAGTCTCTGCTTTCTGTTTGATATGCAGCAGGGATAACACACTTGAGAGCAGAATCTGTTGGACTTGGGAAATACATGCTATTTTGTCCTTAACATATTATTTTTCAGTTTTTCAGATAGTATTGAGTGTACTTGAGCCTTTAATAGTAGTATTTTTCTATTGCATTTTGAAGGATAAATAACATAAGTACATTCAACATTTATTCTGTCATGCCCCTGCTGTAAAAAGTGTATAGTGCCATGATATCTGCCTAGTGTACTTTATTTGTATTTGTATGTATGATTTACTGAGTTTTAACAACGTACGTAGACACAACATCTGCAGTGTTAGCTGCTTCAGATTATCCCCCTGGTAATTTCTCAGTCTTATTGCATATTAAATTATCTAAATAAGTCATGATTGATTGAATTCAATGACATTTGAATGTATCAGCTGAATGCAGTTTCAACTTTGGTGCTATCTTGGTCTTGGAAAGGGACTCAATTTGTTCTCAGTCTTGATATATTTTGGCCACCTTTAGACCCCACCAGACTTTCATCTTGTGGACTTGATGTGAGCTTGCCAAAGCTGATCTTGACTTCAGCTCTGTACTGTTTTCTCTGGGGACTGGAAGCTGATTTCATAGAGCTGTGGAAGCTGTGTTTAGTTGATGTCAGCATATAATTGGATTTGTGGAACAATATGTGTCACACACATGCACACACACAAACATACACACACTTGGACAGATGCATTGTTTTAAGGTTTGAGCAACCAAGCCTGTAAAAGTAATAGTCTGTGACATTTTCACATACATTAATTCCTGTTTTTCTACCCTCTGTCACCTATTGATAAAACACAGTGGAGATTGAACCCATACCCAGCTCTTTAAAGGTTTTCACACAGAACACTGTTCTAAATAGCAAACATGTGTTTTTTTGTTTTCCTCAGTAAAAATCCTCTGGCCTACAGAAAGTAGTTCATTTTATTATTCTGGAAGCAGCATACTGTTTATTCAATACCCAATTTTGATGTAAAATACATATAACATATAGACATACTTAATTCATACTTAATTCATATGACTGAATTAGACCTTACAGAAATCTAAACTTTTATTTAACAACAGTGGTGTGTGTTCTGTGACTGTGGAGGTATTCATCTGAACATTTTTGTTGGAAGAGGAGCAGTAGAGGGACCCACTCAAGTAGAACCTGTATAATGTCTGATGGAGGATAATCTGCTCTAAACTCCTCATGTGCACTGGACAGGAGAAAAACCTTGGACATGTCTTCTGTTGCATCATTTTCTTTACTTTTTTCTTCACTACTTCCTCTTCTGATTTCCTTCTTACCTCTTCTCTCTTCCTTCCTTCATCGCTCTTCTTTTACCTCCAAAGGTACTTCCACTACCATCCTCTTTTCCTTGTTGCGAATGTGATGTTACTGCTTGTTCATACTCTCCTACCCTGGTATTGCTTCATTTGGAACAATAAGGACAAAGATAAGCAATGATAATAGGCCTTGATAGTGGGAGAATCTGAATTTTGCTAAGTCACACAAAGATGACATTCAGTCTCTATAACTGGAAAAAGTAGAACTAAAATTAAATTGTTTATTTATTTATTTTTTTAGATATTTTGTGATATAACAATCTCACTTTGAGCTGGATTCTGGTGCATGCTGTAGTTTAGGGGCTTCCAGTCTTCTAAGTAGTTAATCAGTATCTCAAGAATTATATAATAAAAATAAATAATAAAAATGTAAACATGATGCATATAAATTCACATGCAGTATATATTTTAGATTTTAGAGCTATTTTCATTAAATGAAACCATTTTATATGAAACCATGAATGAATGAAACCAAATTATACCATTTTAAGGTTGCATTTATCTGTTTTATAAACTGTTTTTATTCAGTGACTCTCCATACAGTTGTTTTTATTGTTAGTGGCAGAGTCCACCATTCTCAAGTTGGATTCAGATTATAATAAATGTGTGTAATCCTGCCTTTCCATCCATACTTTTTGTCTCAATAATGTAAATTTAAACCCAACATTTCCCTCTGGTGCTGCTTCACATTAAAAGCGTTCAACTGGTGAAACACAGTCTGGCTTTTATTGTCAAGCAGTTGCAGTAAAACTCAATGTATTTTCTACAGGGGGTAGCGCTGACCACGATTACACGACAAAAATACATTTACAAAACAAAACAGTTGTCAGATGTACCATCTTTGACGGTGGATCAGTATTAAATAGGGGAATGGAGCTAGTAGAAACAGCACAGGTTACAGGTGACAGGCTGCACATATCTAAGTGTTCAGCAGGTAACAAACCTTTTACTGTGCTCTTAATTGTGTGGAAATCTACCATTTGTATTTTAAGGATTTTAACTTTAAATGTATAAGAATACCAATATAATCCCAAATTGCAGTAGATAAGCAATCTTTTCCCTCCCCTCCCCATCTTCTTCTTCGTCTTCTTAAATTTAAAGAAATATAAGAGAAAACAAAGTAGGCATTTGTACCACACCTTCACTGGAAAGAAAACTTGAAATTGAATTGAATTCCATCCTATTTTGTCTCTATGCTGCAACTTATTCATGATCCTACTGTCTGTCTCAGCCCAGCATTTCCCTACAATTCTCTTTTCTCTCTCCTCTCAACCTCCCACTCTGCACCGTTGTCAACATGTACAAATACAACCAGATGAGGTGCTACTCTATAATGAGCCTTGCTTGCCCCTTCCTGCTATCCTTGCTACACAGAACATAGCATTATTTTCACCTCTACATACCTACTCATATCATGCCCCCCACCCTTTTCTCCCCTCTATTTTAAATTTGGTAATTAAGATGATACAAATAGTTATGATGAATCATGTTTTCCATCCACATGATGTAGTTGACTTGCTTATGAGAGCTGTAATAGAATTGTATGTAATTTTGTGTAAGATGTTAAAAATTTATCAATTTAATAATCAAGTAAGCAACATATCTGATGACCTAGGAATGAGACTCAATCCACTCCATCCATCAAGCAATCCACTATCATTCTACAGTATGATTGACCCCACCATAGGGCACCGTTTTTCATATGAAAAAAATTTATTAGTGTAACTTTCAGATTAGGGTAAGTATTTTCTATTTATAGGACCCATAATTGTTGGATTTTGTTCCACTTATCTGCTTGTCCCATTCTCTACATCTTTAGATCTTTTGATTTTTTTCCACTGCAGTATTATAAACTTTTATCAAACTACAACCTTTTTTTAGAAGTCTACTAAAAAAGTAGTTTTCATGGTGGAGAATGATTGCTTTTCCACAGTTTATGCATAATATTTGCATTTTAAGACCACACTCATCATTCCACCAAATGTTATGAGACAGGCCAGGCTATCTAATCACAGTCAAGCCACATGGGAGTAATTGCTCACACATCCATAAACTTAACGGAGGTGTTCCACAAAGGGATAAGATCATCACATTTTGTGTCATGTAAATTAGATCTCAAAGCCAGTAAATAGCAACTTCAGTGGGAGGACAGAGAAAGGTTCTGTGGTGTAGGATAATAATAGGCAGAACAAAGTTGTGGAGTACATCACCCACATGTTTCTGTTCAAACAATATTATTTTTCAGCAATATGTGATACAAATCTTCAAATCGCATTTAGTTGGCCACGTAAACCTTTACATATTTATTTTTCTTCACTGTTACTAAGTCAGCTTGACAACCGTTTCTCTACAGAGATATGATTGACAGGGAACTGATAACACTCCTCCACAGTGTTATGGAATTTTCTATCCTTAGGTTACACGAGGTCACGTGTGGGCCTTGAGGTCCTCGGCGGTACTAATTGTTTGGCTTTGACTGGGAGCAGTAGGTGCCAGTCTATCTCAACACTGTGGTGGCCAGGGTCGAAGAGACTCTTGCTGCCTGCTTAGACATAATAGAAAGCTTGCCGTTGACATAAACAGACATCTGTGTCTCCAGACTAGAATATGTTGACAATAACACCGTCCTTGGTAGAAACATTCTCTTTGTCTCATTTGGGGCGTATAGTGTTGGTGTTATCTCGAGGTTTAAAGTCTATCCACCAGCACGAGTTCGGCAGAATGTGAGACCGACTCAGGCACTTCTGATGCACTATGAGAGTGTCTCTAATTCTCCTTGATCAAGCGACAATAAATACTACAGCATAAGACATCAAAGGCTTCTGAACACTTCTTCATTCCTGACCTCACCATTGACCATTGATTCCAGCAATTTCTCCACAACACACAGCTCTGTTATGACACATCCTCAGATTGTTTTTACTTTGTTTAAGTGGTTATAAAGTATGAAGTTGGTGATATTCTAGTAAAGAGTATTGTCTCTGCATCTGAAGACTGACATATCTTAATCCCAAAATCTATTACAAACAGTGAGCCACACTGTTACAATGTTCCCTCATTGCAATGAACTTGGCTGCTGTAGTTTATTTTTAGTCAATCTTACATACAATACCCTGCTGCTGTAAATACTCACATAGAGCACCAAATGAGTGAATCCCCCACAGAAATTAGTACCCCCAAAAAATTATAACTTACTCCTGTTTGAGTAATATTTCCTTAAACCTACAGTAATCAGTTCTAGGGAAAATATTTACCCTTTTGTAAAACAGGACAGGGAAGTCAAACTGACACATTGTATAAAAATGAAAAAAACAAAACAAAACCATAATACCATATACCACTGCTTTATCACTTTTAAAGCATTCAAGATTATAGAGGACACAAGCTGTTGACCAATGTTCTTGTGACATGAAACTAATCTGGAGTCAAGAAATACACAAGAAATGTGGAAGTTAGATGAGTCATTTTCAGTAGATGTTATGAGTTTCAAGTGGTGCCAATGTATTCAGTGCTCTTAACAAAGTTCACTGTAACTAATTATAAAAATCACTTAAAAGTAAATTACCTGCTTCATAAAGGACTGATGAGCTTCCTTCCATCACAGCAGGACTTAATGAAACCCTGTTTTAAGTATAAATATACAGTATTCATGTTGCTGAGCAGAGTGGGGAATGATTGGCAATTTTCCAGCAAGTTTCCTGATGTTTTAATCACCCATATGTTCAGTTTTTCTGGCCTCTCAGTAATTTTAGCATATTTGTCAACAACATGTGATATGAAAATGATGAAAGAACAGAACATGTCCATTTCCTTAACTATCCTCAAAGCTAACTATAAGCAGGATGTGTTCCTGTCTTAAGGCTTTCAAAGCGGTTTAGTGTTGATCTTGATGGTATCTGATATGGTGCTACAATAACTGTTGGCTGGGATTTGTTATATGATATGCCTGTTGACCGTGAAACCAGAAAAATGTTAAAATTAACCTTAATCCGTTGTCAGTTTCTCTTGATTTTACTGGATGTTTTTGCCATGTAACAAAACAAGCTGCAGACTGGCAGGAGAGATTCTTTCTGTATAATCCTCTGACACACACCAGCCCACACGCACACACATGCACTTCAGTATCTTTCTCTCTGAGTTGTCCTGGAGGCACAAGCACACACACACACAAGTATATACACACACTCATCACGACTTTCTAACTGAGGCAGACCTGCAGGTATTCCCTATCTGTTGATAAGGGTGAGTAGTTGTGTGCTGACCAAGCAGACCCCTGCAGCCTGCAGCCCACATTGAGAAAATGTTTAGTACATTGACCTCCCATACATCACTGACTGGCCCGTATCTAAGTTAGTGCAGACAGGAAGGTGTGTGCGAGTGTGAGTGAGTGGGTGTAGATATCTGTATGGTCACTGTAAGAGGAATGCTGAGCAGGAAATACTGAGATTCTATTTGTATGAGCTGGAAAGTGTGTGTGTGTGTGTGTGTACAGTATGTGTGTGTGTGTGCAGTATATGTGCTTCAGGTTGTACGTCACTTTATGTGTGTGTGTGTGTGTCTGTGGGTGTGTGTTCTTATTCTACTATTGTTGTGACACAGTGTGAGTATAAGATTTTTGAAATGAAGGCAGTTTTGCGAATGAGGTTTTGGTCAGTACTAAAAGAACAAATAGGATAAACTTTTAGGTTAAACCTGTTTTAAGAAAGCAAACGTTTAACCTGAAAACCTTTTATTTTAAAAAAGTAATTCATAACGTATCTTTGGTTCTCTATATTTCAAGAAAGTGTAATTATGTGAGATGATGCCACTTAACATAAATAGGAGACAAACACTAATTGTATGGGTGCAAATAGCCTATGTTAATTGCTTTTAAATGCTTTTTTATATCGCTGTTTTTAATTGCAACAACAAATTATAATACAAGTTGCAGTTACATTTTGATTGTTATCCCCAAGCTACCCTTCAACCGCCATCTCTCTCCTCTCCACCAACCAACACAATGGTCCCCTGCGCAAGTCAAAGGCAGTACCTACATTCATCATCAACAATGAACCCTGTTCACAGGAGGCTTTTTAACTCATTGGTCCAGTACAGAAAAAGATTGTCCCAGTAAACAAGTGTGAGCCAGCATGTATAACACCAGGACCCTGGATCTATCTCACTTCAGTGGCATGCAAAGGTTTACTAATCAGGTACACTTGTACTGAGCATTTAAATTTAAATACTGAAAAGAATACGAGTCATACAACAGTCTTTTTAAGATAACGTGAGTACCTATAAACCTTTTTAAATATCATCCAATCTGAAGAAAACAATCTAAAAATACACTAAGCAGTGAGGAATGGACTAATGGGCCTATATTACAGAGGAAACAGGAGAGTAATGGCAATTGCCAAACTAAATTTTTTACAGTGTCTATCAATATACAGTATATCTTGTGTTTTTTGATCTAGGCTAATAGTTTATTCAACAAACCCAGTCCTTTTCCCCAATCTCTCAGTCTTGTGGATAATATTCAGCATGACTTCTTGACTTGAATAGACTAATTTAAAATTACGTTGGTTTTTTTTGTTGCTCTTGAGAAAAAACTTCAGCAGCCATTCATCTGTGAATGCACAAGCTTTGTTTGTGTGTCCTTGTATTTTCAGATATGCATTATGTGCTTTCAGAGAGAGAAAAATACCTGAAAGAAGAAGAAAAAAGTGAAAGAGGACTTCAGCTTTGCCGTCTTTGCGTCACTTTTTCAGAGACTGCCTGAGATGTGTTTGAGTAAAAGTTTGATAAAGAAAAGAAGCATGATGGGGGGGGGGGGGGGGGGAGTTGAACTGGACAAGACATGAATGTTGAAAAACTAGCATGGTTTCTAAAAATTCTTCTCGGGGTTTAAATTAATGATCAATAACTGATTTGCTTTATGGTGGAGATGGTGTGTTTTAAACATGAGAAACTCCAAAGGGACCATGAGGCAATGAGTTGTAACTGCTCCAGGGTGCATGTGTGACTCTTCTGTGTGTAGAAACTCCCGCTACTCTCTGTTGAACTGACCTTACACACCAGCTAGACAAACTTTCATTTGGTCAGTGTGATATGTTTCAAACTAGTGAAGTGCAGTATTCTGGCTCTTGTTTCCAATTTTCGTTTATATTTTACTTTTTACTATCTACGACCATATATGGAATCACATGCAACTTCCAGGTTTTGTACTTTCCATCTGCATTTCAATGTGTGTTAATAGTGGGGCTTCACTAACGAGTATCTGATTGGTCGAATCAGATATCGGCCCTGATATGGAGTTCATTTTAATGTATGAAGCTACTGCTGTTACTCTTTGCTTCATAATAAATGCCCTTGATTTGTAGGTAGCTGTGAAAATGATTCAAATTAGGCTTTTAGCTGGATTATCTGGAGGTTGTTTTTAAAAACACTGCATGAAACATTAGAGTTTCTTAGAATTTGTGACAAAGATTGATAAAGGAGAGCAGTTTAGAACTTTACTAACTCGAGTCAAAAAACAAAACAAAAACATTATGGAAGAGGTGTGTGATGTTAGTTTAGCAAGTCAGTTTTGGTTTTTGGGGAAAAGTGGAGGACAGCAAGCGCAGCATCGACTCTGATCACTGTTTGCATTACTCACAGTAATACAAGAGTCTGTATCTGTACATAACATCCGTCATGCATGTATCAGACAAGATACACAGCCTGTCTGCCTTTAGGTCAGATATGGTAAAAAATGTAACTGACATTGATGCATTATAATGACACAGTCTAATAAACTGGTTGAAAACAAAAAATACAATATAGATGGTGTATCAGTGTTGCAGTTTCATGTTAACTTACAGCATTACATACATTTAAAATGTCAGATCTGTATTCTGCATCCTCAGATACCCAAAGTTTGGGTATTTAGAATCTTTACTGGAGGAGAAGAAAACAGATGGGTTGTTCTTGTTTGGCTTTTAGCAGACTTTGTATGGATGAAGAGTTAGGGATTTCAGTTTCACTTAAAGAGTAATAGTTAAAGATTTTCACTTTCGCATAGCACAGAATAACTATCACACCCCTGAGAAACCTTCCTCTGCAGACCTTGATAGTGTTTTTGATCAATACCTATCACTGAGCAAATACTTGCAGCTGTACCTGAGACGACTATGCTTTCCTTATTCCAACCATGATTCTGAGGGCAATTGAGGTTATAATGCTCCTTTAATTCTTAATGAAAGCAACTGAGGATGGGGTTAAAAAATGGCAAGCGTCAAGAATAGATGTTTTAGTTGCACAGAAAGTCATTACTGAGTGAGTGAGAAGCGACAACACATGCCAGTACCAGGCTAACATGGATTTTCTCTCACCATAGATATTGTTTCAGATCTTTCTCTCTCCCTTTCACTCACTTCCATCCTTCCCTCCCTCCTGCCTCCTTTATACATCCATCTAGATTGCTGTATCACAGGCTGAAGAGTTGGTCCTTAAGATTGTTGTGGAGGGAAGAAAAAGGCTAGAGCGCTGCGGGGTGTGAGCAGAAGATTGCCCAATACATCATAAACCCCATCATAGGGTTGACCCATTAAATAGGTTGTTATTAGGTTTTCTAGGTTATCTGTTTGCAGGGGGGCACACCATCTGCGTTTGATCGTTTTTATCTATTGCATCTGCTGACTTGGGAGAGTGTTTTCAAAACTATGTGGGTTAAATCAAACTTGACCCAAAACAGTGGGAGATGCCGCATCAGACCTGCTCGTATTGTACTTTTTTTGGAATGTCAAAAAACTTCTGGTGGAAATTAACAGCTTGTAAAACAAAACTCCAGAGTCTGTCAAGGGTTCCGTTCACTGCAGCCCGTTGACTTTTCCTGGCCGTGAAGGAGAAAAGGGATGGAACAGCTCTGATCCTGTCCCACACTGTCATTTGTGTGTGTGTCTGACAGGTGTCACAACTCACACGATACGCTACCTGTCACCTACAGTGGTAAGGACTGCAGTTAAAGGTACTTTTGCAGCCTATAATTTGTATGTAATGTATGTATGCCAACAGTGGGTCGTTCATGTATGTGCGACAGCATGCACATGCAGATGTGTGTTCATGTGTGAGCAAGAACATGTGTGAAGGTCATTTGTTGATATAATTTGTTTAATAACTCAAAGGTTCTGTTGAAAGTGGAAGTCCTTCTTATTAAGTACAAAAACTTGTGAAACTACAGAATGATTTGCAACAATGGTGTAAACACGTAAAAGTGGCCTATTTGTTTGCTTTTATTCTCAACAAATAATATATTATATACATTTATGTACTGCATCTTAGTTCAGAAGATGATACTGTTGACCTAGTGTGGTATATTTTTTTTGCAAATTAAATATTTCAATGAACTCATTAATAGACTAAACCTTCTAACCTCCAAAGCAGAAACGAAACCCAAACAGAATTTTCCTAAACAGTTGGGGTTGAGGTAATGGAAGTGTGAGGCAGTAGTTTAAGGGCAAAGGGAAAAATAGGACCTCTGAGCTTGTGTAAAAAAAAAAAAAATGAAGCGGGAGATTGACTTTACTCCCAGAACTGCAGAGCAAAGCATCATGGTAGATTGGCCTCAACCCCAGTTTTCTGTCCCTCTCACTGCTTTTCCCATCTCCGTCGATGTTGCCTGGAGATGCCTGAAGAGCCTCGAGAACTTAGTGTCCACACAAAATAGGAGAAATGGAGCAGCAAGTGAAGAGAGGGAGAACAAATTTTGAGAGATGAATGTGCCATGAGGGGAGCAGAGAGAGTGCCATTTGAGATGATGTGATGTAGTGATGTGAAGAGTGAAAGCTTTTTCTCACTGTTTCAGTAGATAGTAATATCTGAATCCCACAGCAGAAACACTGCTAGTGTAATCTGTTTAACTGTGCATTGAACATTGTTTATGTATCATCATCATCATTATTCCTTTTGTGGAGAGTCAGATAAGGTGGAGGATACATGTTTTGCCACAAAGTTGGGTTGAGAGGAATCTTAGAGCCGTGTGCTTGTACGACTGCTTGTTTTTAAATTTAAAATTGATAAGCTTCCAGAATCTGTCATGTACAATGCCCTGTTGGAAAAAAAACAAAAAACAACAAAAAAAAGACACAAAGAATAATTTAATTAAACAAACATACTGTGTGGAATCAACGTGTAATCTCCCAATACTCCAATATCTTTTAAACTGACAACAAATTCAACAAATACACTATTTTTTTATGTTCTGTATACAGATCATTGCAACAGCATATTTCATTTGGATATTCACAATTAAGCCTTATTCTGAATGTAGCATTTTCCAATGAAAACATGGGATATGCTGATATTATTTGCGTTTTAGGAGCATTCTTTGGAAATGTGTACAGCACATTTGTAATATACATATTAATTGGGGTTTTTACTGCAGTTTGCGACACACAATCTCGTGTCTGTTTGCCTTAGCCTCTTGGTCAGCTCTATGCTTTGTAAATAAACCAACTAGCCAACAGTTTGCAAGGCTGGTATGGAGATGCATGCACAGAAAATAGCCCACTTTTCTTATCGGAAGGAGAATCATGCCTATTTTACACATCAGCAAGTTTTTGTATATGTGCAAGTATCACAATGGTGACCTTTCATTACATTAAGTGGAGTATGCAATGGAGGCTGCATATGAATGGGGAATGTCAGCATACTATTGTCTTTTTCAGAATAATGTCAAAAAACATAATATTTGATATTAAAGTTATATTTTTTGCATATAAACATACTAGATTACAAGCCAGAAAATGATACAATTCTATAAATAAGAGCTAGAGGTGTTGTTGGGAAATATTTAACATCTGATAAGTCTCGATAGAAAGTAACAGGTAATTGGGACAAACCTGAAGATTGTTTCCACCAACTTTCAAAGATTTTTTTTTCTTTGACAGTCGAGAAGAAGCAAACATCTTTCGACTGAGTAAATATACTAGACACTGAACACCTGGTCAGTAGTCTGTAGTCTGTAGTTCTGGCGTTAGACAAACTCACAAATCCTGAGAGAATGCCAATTGTCTTGTTCCAAAACAAACATGGACAGCAACCAGCTGTTTGCACTGCTTATATGCAGTGCTATTTGCGCTGAAAGGCCAAAAAAAAAAGAGTGCAGGCTGCATCTAACTGCTGGTGGCAGAATAACCATGACATGAGTAATGTTTCCTAGGCAACAATCTCTGTTTTAAATTGTTGCACCGCTGGGATTAAGTTTTGAAAGGATGTGTTTAAGGGTCTTGCCTCAAACAAAAAAGCACTAAGACACAAATTAAGTTTAGCATGCTTGGCATGAGCTGCCATTCTTAGTTTACTTCCTCAAAACTTTATCAGGTCTTCTACATATATTTTCACCCCAAACTAAAACTTAAATCTCCCTCATCTGTCTCTCTTTCCATCTTTCTTCCAGCTCACTGTCCATCTGTCTCAATTCTCCCTTCATCCTCTGGATCATGGGGTTGTGCAGCCTTATGTACCCTTCAGATAATTGGTGTCAGTGTCTCTTGATGTAATATGAATGGATGGCATTGTGTCTGGGGGATACAAAGCACCCTGAGAGCCTGTGAAACTACACACAGTAATAGAGGGACAGAGGTGGGGCTGGGAGAAAAATCAAAGTACAAAGCTGGAGAAAGAGAAAGAGAAAGGAGGAAAGTAAGATAGAGAATGAGGGGAGGGTGGGGTGTTCAGGATTGAGGGAGAAAGAGAGAAATGAAAATGATTGCAATAGGGGGAAGCATCGTCTGAAAGAGATGGGATGGTTCAGTGGGAGAAAATTTGAACACTGTGTGAGTGTGTGTGTGCATGTGTGAGAGAGAGAGAAAGAGAGAGAGAGAGAGAGAAAGATGAAAGGAATTTATCTTCCAGTCCAGGCTTTAAACTAGCCTCTTGAGCCACTTGAGATCTCTGGATTTCTTCATGCGTGTCTGACTGGCCGTCTTTGTCATTGTGGAATCAAGTTATTCAAGCTCATTGCAAGTTGGTGACAACTTAAACATGCTACTGATATGTTCATTTAGCATAACATGTAGTCAGCCAATAATTTAGTCAACACATACTGCCTGCCTAACAGATGTGGACGTATCGCTCTGTATCACTGAACATGTAGTAGGCGCTAACAGATGTAGGATGTAATTTTTGAAGAACAATATTATACTTACTTTGTTTTCCCTTTAAAGTTACTGTCAGTGACTGAAAGAAATGACAGGTAGTCAGTGTGTCTCCAGAACTTTCTTCTTTGCAGGCATAATTTCGACCATCTGGACACCAAATTCTCCACTAAAACACATGATATTTAGCTGTATGTGGCAGTGAAGCAAACTGGGATAAGTCCATCCACCCATCCACACCATCCATTATCTGTAACCACTTATCCTCATCAGGGTCACAGCAGTGACTGGGTTAAGTCAATACTGTGAAATTAAAAATACAAAATGATTAAAAATAAAATGTAATTATAGATATTACAAACTATTTTAATTCAGCTTTCATGAGGGAACACCAATTTAGATGATGCTTATTGTTGGCTAGCCTAAAAGACTGCATTCACATCATGTTTTATTTTAGTTCAGGTGTTCAGGAGTGCAGCTGTGTATCTTCATATTGGGCGGTAACATATTTTCAGTGGGGTGCAGGCTGGCTGCTGTGCACGTGTTCAAATTTGCTTATTAGGATAAACCGCTTAAGATGTACCATCTTGTTTTTGAGAGTATTCTAACATATATCACAGTCACTACAAAACAACAGGGGAAGAACAAAATAAATAAAAACAAACCACAAATATCAATGAATGGAAACCTTGAGTACATTACAATCACAATAGTGCATTTGAGTGTTTTTTTATTTCTCTGTTTTTAAGCCCTGATCATTAGAGCTCTGAGTAGTTTTATCATGGTTGTCATTTGTCTGTATCTGTAAAATATGTGTCAAGAGGAATACCTTGTTTTATACTGCAAACCAAACCTGACATGACCTGAACCTGACCTGATGATCAATATGATGAAGGATATTTAACAAGCTCAGCTGTTGACTTGCAAAAAGAGATCTAACACTGACAATCTTAAATTGCACATAAAGGCTGGTTCTTATTTTATAGTGTTTTATTCAGCATGTTGTTATTGATGTACTTGGTTCAATAATGCCAGATGTATGCCCATCCTGTCTGTCTCATATTGCTGCACAGAGCTCTCGATGCACAGGTCGATAGTAGTCTAGTTAAGCTAAAGATTTACCTGACAAAAGGTGCCAGATAGTTTTTTTGTCAAATGTCATAATGTTGAATTGTACAATAAAACCTGTAATTGAGCCCCCTCATCAATAGCATACAAGTATATGTGTAAGTGTAGAAAACCTGTTCAGAGAAGACATGAGTTGTCTTAAGTTTTAACATTTGCTGCCAAGAGAAAGAAATGTTGAGATGAAGACCACAGACAAAACACACTGGTTAATTCCTCGCTGGTATGACTCACTTTGCTGATGCTATTTAAAATATTTCTTACTTTTTTATTTTTATAACACCACCTATGCTTTGATATAAAACACACTCACAACACTGTCGTCTTTTTTGTTGATACTTTTGTTCTTCATAAATCTCCTGCGTGGTTTTCTCACCTCTTTCCCCACTTCCATTGATTGAATAAAACAAATAAACAAATAAATGAACCCTCCATATAATCATCTCCATCACCTTGAGACTTGAGTATACTTCTACCTGCAATGATTAAAAAAAACAAAAAAACAACACCCACGGCAAATCGATACCTCCATTATGAAATGTTTATTCTAGCATGCCTGTCTGTCTCTAAGGTGCTGAGGAGAGACGTTTTACCTGCACATCTTTTGAGAGGCAAAGAAGGAAGATGGATAGGATGGTGGGATGGATGGAGAGATGAAGGGAATTAATCACAGGATGAGCAGAGGAGTGAGGGAACTGAGGAGAGAGAAGGAAATACGGATAGAGAGTTCTCCCTGTGGATCGACTGCTTGTTTTTACTTCAAGTTCGTCTTGATCTTGGGTGTACTCGTTAGAAGCAGAAACATTTGCTGGCTGTCTTCCCGGTGTATAGTTTGTTTGCAACTCCTGATTTTTTTTTTAAATTTTAGTTTACATTTTTCCATTGCAGCTGACAGTTTCAACTATTTCTTTGCTTTTTCTTGAGGAGATTGAGGTAGACACCGCCATTGGAATTCACGTTACTAAATGATAAATAGAAGAAAGAATAAGTAGGTAATTGTTGGGTAAGAAGAAGTAATTGCACACACTAAATGTGTCATACAGGCAGGACGTATCAGTTACAGAAGCCAGGACGTCAGTTCAAGTTCACATGGCTGGTTAGCAGGGTCACATAGAAGATGATGGTGTGGGTGTTTTAACTGAAGTCTGAGTGTTGCCCTTTAGACTCGATTTCTCATTCACATTGGCTGAAAAGTTGGTTGAAACTTAATTCTTCACCACATTAAACATAGTTGGGGAAAAAATGGTCTGACCAATCCCAGCAGCCATTTGCTGAAGACGAGTGTGTAATTTGAACAGCTATTCAATGAACCTGGAACATTTAAGTCAGCATGGATGAGAAGTCCTTAAAAGTGGACATCGACAATTCCACAACTGGGAAAAATCCATCTGCTGAGAAAGATCATTTGGTACGATTCAATGCTGAATTGACCTTGTGTTAACTAGATCAAAAATGAACTAAATGCTGTTTAACTTTTAAAGAGTAACATGCAGACCTTAAAGACTTATGTGACTTGGCCTGAACATGCCACAAAAACTTAAAAGCCTGCCCCAAAGGATACCCTCATTAGGAATGACTGAAGTTCCCACGGGTCCTTTAAATCCTTAAAAAAAAAAAAAATCTGTGAATTGGAGGGGAAAATAAATCAAGGTCTTAAGTTTATGAAAATGTATTGAAACGGACACGGGTCGCAGAATATGCTTAAGTATTCTGTGCAACAATTTGAAGTTACACAGATGCATTGTATAACAAAGATATGAAATCTGCCAAACAGTCATTTCACAGTTGATAATCAGAATGCCTCAACTGATTAATCCATCGAAATCTTCTTCTTCTCGACCTGCCTCACTATTTGCAGAATTATCCAAACAATCACAAAGATGGCTCTATCTCATTCAAAATACAGCAGCTACATATACACAGAAGTTTTAACATTTTACTCTGGCACTGAAAGCACTTCATTAGCTAGTACAATACAGAATCACCTTCAAAATCCTTCTAATAGTCTATAAAGTGCTTAATGGTTTCATTTGTCAGTACATTTCTGATTTGCTCACTAATTATAACCTGATCAGGCCTCTTAGGTCATCAGGCGAAGGTCTTCTGGCTGTGCCCAGAATTAAATCCAGTTACTGTTGTCCTGCTCCCTGGAACAAGCAGACTACAGACTTGAGGACTGTCACAGCTCTGTCCACATTCAGGTGCAGCTCAAAAACCTTTCCACACACGTGTATGATTAGCCACTATGTATGTATGTCTGTATGTATGGGAGTGTGTGGGATGGGGTGTGGGTTTCTGTTTGCGTTGATGTTTTTGGTTTTCAGCATTTTTTTTTCCTCTTAAGGTCTCATGCTTATATTTTGTATTTTAATGTACAACACATTCAAATTCATGTAATGAAGTGTGCACTATAAATAAAATAGCCATTATGACATAAAGTTTTTATTTAATACAGTGGGCACAGCCACTTTGGCCAATCCTGTCATTCACTCCCTCGTTTCTGGACTGGATAAAACAAAACTCCAGAATGACCATGTTATGCCTTTTATTAATCTAATATGACATTTTCACAAATAGGATTTTCGTGAAAAGCTGGATTACTTTCTTATTTCTAAGCTGCCTTGTAGTTCTTTCTTCTGTTGGCTGCAGCTCCTTCTTCCTTGTATTCAGAGAAACACCCCCTGGACTACACTGTGTGCTCAGGGAGAGAGCATTAACATTTATATAGAAACATGAGGCCGTTGTTTGACGGACGATAAATGGGGTATTTTCCTAACTCTGTTTCAAATGGAACAATGGGGACGGAACTCAGCAAAACATTGTCGTTGGCACACAGTAACCCTGGCTAAGAGCGACATACATCAACACAATTGCCTTTATTAGTCTGCCTCTTAGAATTCATTGTTGGATCGTTTGTATGTGTGGGTCATCTTGAGGGGATGCTGGTGGAGTGGGGGTGGGGGGGGGGGGGGGGGGGATTTAGAGCAGTGTTGTTGTTGTGGGTGTGGCGATGGAGGGGTGGATGTATAGGTCAAGCCTGCTTAAGAGGCACAAAGTTGATGGCAGCGGTAATTTCAAAGTCACACATGATAAGTACAATATGAGAGAAATGTGAGTGGAAACAAACACAAAATCCCAGAGCAGGGACAATGTAGTAAATCATCTGAATAAGTCCGCCAGCTGACCACTAGGGAGCACTAATAATCCGAACCTGACGTGCCCTCGCTCCCTCTCTCACTGTTTTTCTGTTCCCCTCTTACTCATTTTTTTAAATTTTTTTTTTTTTAATCTCTGCATGCTCTCTCTCTCTCTCTCTCTCTCTCTCTCTCTCTCTCTCTCTCTCTCTCTCTCTCTCTCTCTCTCTCTCTCTCTCTCTCTCTCTCTCTGTTCTTTCCTCTGTAACCATCTTTCCCTCATTCTCTCTCCCGCCCTACTGTTTCTGTCTTTTGGCTCCATGCACACAATGCGCGCACACACATACAGTATACTGTGCTTGGCCCTGTAATGAATTAATCAGAGCTGGGGCAGCTGTGTATTTGAACAATGCCACCCTGAGAAGTTGGCTAGAGTTTTAAGCATCAGTCTGTGTGTGTGTGTATGTGTGTGTGTCAGTAGGGGAAAGCAACTAGCAGCAGCTGAAGCAGTGATATTGACCTCAGGCTTGTGTGTGTGTGTCACTGTAGAGTTTGATACAGCAGTAGTTGTGGTATGTGTGTGTATACACACACAGATAAAGCTGATCTGAAGAGCCCTATGAGTAAAGACAACTGATATAGTTAATAGTTCATTATGATTTTCATGGAAGCAAGGACTCATCATCTACAGACACAAAGTTCAAACTCATAGCTCATTTGTCCTTCACAACCCATGGCATTGCCCATTTGTCCATGGTATTCCATTAAACAACCTTTATTCTACTCATTCTTAGTCATGTTAGTCTTCCTCAATTTTAAAAGGAAAACAATCAAAACACAGAGCGCACTTCATTCATTTTTTAGACAGTATAATTGTAACCATTCATCCATTTCCTGTAACCACTTAGCCTTATCAGGGTCATGCGGGGGATGGAACCTGACATTAGGCGAGAGGCGGGGTGCTGAGGTCTGACCATAAGCAGAACATAAAATTACATATTTGGTTCACGTCAGCTGATATATTGCAGACTTATCTGTAGTGGCTCATACTGTATGTTGGCTGCCGTTTGTCTGAATTGTACAGATGAAGTTGGTTAAGCAAGTTTAGCTGCAGTTACAGGACTACAACGGTAGTCAATGCAGTCGTATTATGGAATGAAACAAACACAATCGTTTACTATTTGTTTCTGTATGCCTTCTAAAATTCAGCAGTACACGTCCAACATTCACCTGATAGCCAGTGTTTGGCTTTGAGGTCAATCCGTCAAAACTCGCTGAAACGGAGACATCTGCTCAATGTGAGTTCATCGACTTGACTGATTGTGTTTGTTCACACACGCTCGGTGAAGAACTTCACTCAAACTGCTGGCTGCTGTTTACTTTAGTGCTGCTCTGCTGTTTACTTTTAAACACTGCACATCATGTAACTGGTGTTCAGCTGCAGAATGTCACCACTGGGTCGTTTCTTGGGCAGAAGTAAAAATATGGTGTACACTAACTGTAGATAGATATGGAGGAGTGTTGGGGCTGTGTAGTATGACCAATATCTCATATTCAGATGTTATCCAGCACATTTTCTGTAATGAATATGGTTTTATTGTTCAATTTCTTGCCTTGTTTATCTCACAAGGCATGTGCAATAATTTGCACATCTTTTTGTTGTATATAATGTGTTATTGTGTCTTCAGTGGAAACCGTACCGTTTTGTTGGCCATGTATTTAAATTCATTGCAGCTGTGTGTAGCACTAATTCCCCAAGACAAATCTTCCCTTGGGGACAATAAAATATATCTGAAATTGTCTTAGATAGTTTATATAAAATGACCAGATGGAAAGCTATTCCCTATTACATTTTACACTTACAGTCCTGCAGATGTAAGCTGCTGCTGCAGCCGTTATCTCCTTCATCTTTGTGATTATTTCCCATATGGTGTGCCACAGCCAAAAGCTTCTTGCAACGTCTGAGTCTGGGGTTTGTTTTGAGCACTTGATGGTACTTTTGTGGCTCTCATCTGTAGACTCTGTCCGAACTGTGTAATGATTATTGCGTAGGTGGTTAAAGAGGTTAGCAGTCCTCGTGCCAGTCTGCAAAGCAATGTTACAGTTTTCTGGCTTGTGTCATACCCAAACCATGTCCATGCAACAGAGGTAGCCCCCTCTTTAGGTACGAGCGCCCCATTTTGTCTTGGCTGGTTGGACCCCATCTCCTGTTCTGCGTTCCCTCTCCTTCATGTTTGTTTGTGTAATGCAAATTTCGTACCTGCAGCCTGGATCTGTGCCATCTGAAGCATCATTCATGTGATGAAAAATACTGCTGTAAAAAGTGTGATTTGTGATGTCTTCTGTCCTACTTTGACCCAAGCATCCCAACCTGATCGCTGTATCAGGCTCCTGTATCTGATCTTCTCCCCTTGTTGTGGTTTCTTTGTCAATGGATGTTCTTTCCCGCATTTTATTGAACTAAACTCCAGGCAAGTGAGGAGAATTCCACAGATAAGCTATCAGGCCCTGGCATCACACAGAGAAACCATCAAGCCATGAAATATGTGTCTGGCTGTGAGTCAGGGTGGCAGCGCTGCATGAGGAGTGGAGACTAGTACACACACACACACACACACACACACACACACACACACACACAAACACTAAGCATGTAAAGCATAAGCTCAGGCACACAGACACACAAATACAGATATTTACATACACTTTGCACACAGATACTTTTGTTTTCTGTCTTGAGACATGGATGCAGATGCACAGACACACATCACATGCAGATGCAAGGTTTTTTTGATGAATTGTGTTCATTCAACTCGAATACAATATATCGTTTCCCTCTTCTACGTTCTTTTGTACTAAAAACACAGCTGTCATATTTGTGACAGCAAAGTTTTGTTTTCCACGTTCAACTTTTAGGTAGATTCAGTAGTAGATTTATTAACACTGGATATTTTTTCAATGTCAAATCAAGGTTAGATGGATAGGGCACAAAGCAGAAAGATCTACACACTGATGGGCTCCAAATGAATAGTTTCTAGTTCTTTTTTATTCAGCGTTTCAATCTGCAAGATCTTCTTACACAAAGCCCAGTGCACCAAACAACATTTGCAGTAGCAGAGACTAGTAAGGTGGAATATACTTTTGGAGCTGGTTGGTTTGTCAGCTGATGATAGTAAATAAATAATTCAACATCATTAATGTTAAATAATGTATTTGGATTGTTTTTGTAATTACTATTCATACCCTTTAATAAACCTTTCTTGGCTCACTGCCGGGCTATGTCAAGTCAACCAGATAAACACCTCGTCCTCCAGATGGCCAATCTGCCGTTATAAACACACATATATGCATCAAAACACACCAAGGGAGAAATCTATCTCACACATAGAGCAAGATGCAAAGTATAAAGAATGGATGGTATATGCGTGACGTCACCCATAGGTTTCTAAAGAGCCATTTTGAAAACTTTGTTTGTTGGTGGACCTCAAAGTGGCCATGCTGTTAATTAGGCATAACTTAATAGCCTTAATATCATTTGAACAGATGAGTTATATAAAAATTCAGACTCAGTACAGTTGTCATGAATGATGAAATTAGCTACAGGGACCAAAACCATTATTTGTACCAGGCTGTAAACATGGGAAGTTGGACATTTTAATATGGGGGCATAGAGAGATTGATTCATTCTGTAGCCAGCCTCAAGTGGCCGTTCAAGGAACTGCAGTTTTTAGCACTTCCACATAAGCTTCACTTCACAACTACGGAGGTTGCCGCTCGGTAAATAATCAATGATAGAAAGCATTACTGGTCACTGTATTCAGGCTAGAGTGATGCTTCAGCCATCAGATAGCTAAATCTGTGGTGTGGTTACTTTCCAAACTTCAAATTTATTTGTGTAAAATTGGGATTGTGATTCAGAGCTTCAGAGTGTGAGCTATGGCCAAGGGATACTCTGGTAGCATTTTGGTGTTGTTGCTGCCAGTGTTACAAGCCTACACTACATCTGACTACTGGGGATTTTTCCTCCTTGAATTTTTATCCTGATTTCCGAACATAGTCCTTTTGTAGAAGTGGGAACTGGCCAAAAATGTCTTCATCTTTGAAGGATTTAACTCCTTGTTTGCATCTTGTGAGCATGCTTGGTCCTGATAAGTATAGAAATACAATAACACACACTACACCCCCCTTCCCCATCTTCCCCTCACTGCATCACCAGCTCCTCCTTTTTATCTGCCTCTCTTCTTCCCTTTGCAGGACATGTGTGAAAATGTTGAAAGCAGCCCCACCAGGCCTTTAGGATTGAGAAAAACAAATAGCATAATTCAGGAGAAAGACCCACAACTCCAGGCTGTTGGACCTCACCAAGCTTCTTTTTTTCCCTGTAATTTGGATACATTTTAAAGTGTGGCCACCAAAACGAGAAAGGGACAGACAGACCGATGGAGAAAGAGAAGGTGAGAAAGAAAGAAGATGTGCAGACAGGAAGATGAGGAGAGAATCCATATAAGAGAAGGAGAGAGGAAAGACAAACATTGGTGTGTTGAACTGAGGGATACCATGGCTGTAGGACCAACAGCAGTGTCCTTTCTCTCCCTGTGTGTAATATATATTTCCCTTCAAGGCTTCTTATGATAAATGAAAGCCTATTGAAGAAGGGCTGTTGCTTATTTTCTCTCTCTTTTTTTTTTTTCCTATTTCATCCTGAAGTATTATTCAGGTCAACATAAAACAATAAAATGGAAACATGACACTACAGAGTTCAGTACAGACATGCAAAATGTTTCTGGTGGAATGAGAAGAAGAAACAAAATCTGAAGCATTTTGATATAATAGTACTCTTATCATAGCTATCATAATATTTGCAGAGCCTTTTAAATGTGCAAGTGAAGGCAACCACATCAAAACCTTTTATTTTTAGAAATCGGTGTAAATAGATATCCTTTGTGTTTAATAGCTGTACTTAAAAACTAAAGAAAAAGCGTCCAAAAGTTTGTCTTTGTGCAGCAACAGTGGCTCTGCATTACTGTTCTCAAGGGATCATGTGATTTGTTGCTATCTCTGGCTTAGTCCCATCTATTATTTAGGCACTTCTTACACGACTCTGTGTGTCACCCCAAGACTGTGTACATTGCACTATGAGTTTTGACAGCCACAACTGGACCTCTGAAAGAAAGACTGTTAATACTGTCCAGACACTGCTGCTTTTAATGTGGGCACAAAGCACTGAGTATGCAGGAGATGGATCGTAGCCATGATTCCATGAATGTATTTTGATTCACATTTTGATGTATTGCCTCATAAAGTTTGATGGTGTTTTTTTGCCTTTTTCAAAGAGTAATGGGGGATGAAAACGCTTTTTTAAATAAGTTCTGATGCGAACATTTAAGTCACATGACTGATCAGCTGTTCCCTCTCTGAAAAGCTGTAAAAAAAGAAACTTGTACATAATAATATACTTTATAATTGCTGTAGCTCTGTAGCTAATAATATACAGTTTGTATTGTCACTGGAAAATGTTGGTTATTACTTGTTTTTCTGTGTAGTACATCTGGTTCACTGACAACAAAATCATTTAACTTTTTCCTTGTGGTGTCACCATGTTTTACAGAACTTCCTCTGACATTTCCTTGTAATTGTGATTGAGTAATTTATACTGTTTCCAGCTATCATCACCGGACCCAAAAACAATTCTAAGAATCAATACCAGACTAAATGACTGATGATTGAGATTTTTGTACAGTGTAGTGAACAGGCAGGTGCACTGTTTTTTTCTTTGTTTCTTTTCTTTTTTTTCCCTTTTCCTCCGTGAAGTGATGCCCCATCAACTGCTCTCATCCTGACCTTCTCCTATGTGCTGATTTGACATTTCCTGTTAAAAGGCCACAGATAGATCATGTGTTTGTAGAATGGGTGCAGAAGACTCTGCTATACAGAGAGTAATGAGGCTTGCCATACTGGGAGGAAAGCTGCTGCAAATCTGTTTGTGTTCTAGTTTAGGAACATGCTGGTTTTATGTGGCTGTACTAAATATTACTTGTGACATCGCAACAGTTCACAAAAAAATAACTTCAGGCAAGAATCACAAAAAACTACAATAGCGTGTTTTTTTTGTTGTTTTTTTTACCTTATCTGTTGGATTTATTGTATTAAGAAATTTCTGCTCATATTTGGAGTTAGTTTGTTAGTTGGAGTTAGTTATGTCATTTTTGTTGAAGTAGAATGACTTCCTGTTCTATAAGGATAATTACAGGATCTAATAGGTAATTTGTTTGTTAAAAATGTATATTTTTTTTAAACTGTAAGAAGTAATAACCATTATAATCAGTAAATGATTGCATTTTGAAGATGCATCGCTCTGGGGAACACCGATTTCATGCACAGCGGGGAAGGTAAATGTATGAAGCCCACAGAGATTTCATTCAGTTTTCTCAATTCCATCAACTCAAATCTCAAAGACTGCAATCTCTTCTATAATAAGCATCTCTGCCACAAAAAACAAACCAGCAAGACTGAGCTCAGTTTAAGATCAAAGCAAGGATTAACTGCTGCAGCTTTGTTGATTTTTATTTATTTTTTTCCTCACAGTAACCTCACATGCTCCTGTTTGTGTAATTTTTCATTTTCACATCACCCTCCATCTACAGATGTACATCTGTGAGTGTGTGTTGACCTTGGCTCCTCTGGAGTGTGTTTGTACTTGTGGATGAGTGTGTGAATTTCAGTGTGAGAGAGTATAGAGTGGAGGGGTAATAAGGGAGAAACTGCAGTGAGTGTAGTGACGCTAAGTGCAACATAGCAGGAATGAAGCTAAACAGTGAAAATCAATTGAGTTTGGTTCCCCCAAATCTCTGGAGATTTCTCTCCCTTTGGAAGAAAAATCAGTTTCCTGATCCATTAGACAACTGTGAATAGACATAGCTATTAACTAAGCCGAACTCAGTGCTATAAAACTGCACTCCTGACTCCTGAATTTAGTTTCATCTATAAATAATGCAATGTTTTGAATAAACTTAATCTGTCTTGATCATTGACAGTTTAATTAGTGGACAGAACTTCTGGGTCTTAAAAGGGAAGCCAACATGGAAGTCGTACACCTGCACTGTTTCTAATGACCAGCAGGGGGCAGCACACTTGTCTGCAAAAAAGTCTGCTTAATTTGAGCCTCATGGAGTCTTCTTTCAAACACCATGATTTGAGTAAAAGAGCCAATAAAGCAGGTATGCTTTAGGGTGTGCTACTTTGTGATTACTGCATTTTCTGTCTCATATGTTCTCAGAAACATATTTTGCTGTACAACCCAAGTATAGCCCGGCTCACAGTATCACCTACCACCTGAACGCTCTCTTCCAAATATGGTCTTTTCTGGATCCACAAAACCAAGTTGGCAGCATCCATAATGCCAAACTTGAGGCTTCAAAATTGTTGTCCATAAACCAATGGGTAACTTCCTGGTAGGTTTACACTTGATCTTGATAAAGGGCACATTTATTTGTTAGAGACCAATAGTTCAGGTGGGCTTATCCTATCTTAGGAGCTGCCTAACATGAATGAATAAATGGGCGTCTCATGAAAACTTAAAAAATGTAAAGCGCAGGATAAAGGTGCCTCAGTTGTGGATTATGCGGTTTAAACCCTTGAATGTTTTCAGCTAAGCCCTGAATCATCTTTTGAACTAAACCCTAATCATAGCTGCCTAGAAACCAATGGATTTTAAATTGTATGGTCGTAGTGAAGTGTTGATGGAATAGTTGAATGTTAAGTGACAAAATGCAAATACTACTGGTCCATTTTGTGAGCTAAATATTCAAGAGTAGTCCTACATGTCACTGTTGTGACCAAGAAACAGAGGACAAATATCCCTTACTGGACAGGCCACTTTAAAAGAAAACTTGGGGACATAAATTAAGAGTCCACCCACTTCACCAGACACCACTATACCGCTGTGTAAATCCTTATAAATCCTGTAGTGTGAAATGTTTACAGCTAAGAAGCTTATATTTTGGGTCAGGCTGTTTGATGTGTCTATCAATGCTGGAGAAATTAGTATTCTACCGTTACCTGCCTCACTGCGTGTTAGAGGTAAGATTCGAGACTATAGGTGTTTGGTGCAAAGGTTTATTGGGTTGTGATGCTTTATGAGATAAACTTTGTGGTATGTTCTGCCTCTGTTAGCACAGTTCAGAGGGAGTCCTCTCTCCTGTCTATCAGTTCAACATTTGATATCAATAGCAAATTGTTTGTCTAACTCAACCCTGCTGTGCCTGTTATGGGAACGAGGCTGTCCTTTCCTAAAGGATCTCCATTCTGTGTTGTGGTTAGTTTTTAGTATGCTGACAAGCCTGTCAAACATATAAAGTATATTTTCTTAGTGAGGAAATGTTTCTGCTACTTCTCATAAATATTGTCATATAGCAATGTCATTTATATTGTCATTGTCAATATTGCTATATGAAGGCTTTTTTTGTGTGTTGCAAGGCACCTTGTGAGTAATCACTATTGTCATTATTAGAGAAACCACAGAAGAAACCAAATGTGTCAAATACACTGTTAATTTACAGTCTTTTAAGTATTCAAGCATTGTGGTAATTTCTTGACATCAATGCGGGCTCACTTGCCAAAAAAGGATCCCTAAAGAGACCCATGCAGGCGTCTGCACAGAGGCAGACTTGGCCCTGCGGCTCAGAACTACTGCCAACATATACACACACATGCACATATGCATGCACACACACAAACACACACACACACACACACACACACACACACACACACACACACACACACACACACACACACACACACACACACACACACACACACACTAACACACTCACACACACACAAAGCCTGGCACATAGCAGGGCCCTGGCACCAAGTGAGGCATGCTGTCTGCCTGTGAGTTCAGATCGGTCCCCCTCCGTTTCCCCCCCTCACTCTCTCGCCATCCTCTGCAGATCTATGCTCTCTTGGCCATACAGTTACGGCACCTTGAGAGAAAGCGAAACAGAGTGGGAAAGACACAAACTGCATCAGAGGAAAATTGAAAGATAACTAAAGTGGCAGACTGATGGAAAGTACAGATAATGGGTCAGAACAAATAGAAAAAACAGAAAAAGTGGAGTGAAGGATGGAGACAGAAGAAGTGAGAGACCTGTCAGTTTGCTTGGCTTGATTGGAGGTAATCAGGGACTTTGAGTTTTGGGGAAGTGCAGGGGGATTTGGACGCAGACTATGGATGTTTCTTTTACAGATCTCTCAATCATACTGCTGCTGACAGATTTCAATCGACACCTCTATTTAGAAAATAAACCGACCCAGAAAATGTGCTCAAATTTGATTTGCGCCTGTTCTCGACGCATACTTGAAATGCATGGAGGAAGAAGCTCTGTGCCTCGCACGCCTCTAGAGACCCGTGAATTTGGATTGGTATCTAAATTTATACAGCGGAAAATCTGTCTGTTATAGCAGTATGCCAATTAAGGTCGAGCTTGTGAGGATGCCAGTGATAACTATGAAGAAGACAGCTTCTTTAAACCTCCGATGTGCTAATCCAAACAATCTGCCCTCAGGGGCTCACACAGGACTCTTGTGGTAGAAGGGAAAACATCCCAATCAATCCATCTTGTTCTTTTATCAAAGTGCATTGTTACTTTATGTGTTTGACATTATTATTTAACCGAGCAAAAAATCTGGTATTCGTTAACTATTGTTAGCTCTCACAGTATTCATCTGTGCAAGTAAAAACTCTTTGATTTATATACAAATCAGTCACTTTATATCTAATGAGAGAATTAAACCATTCAAATCTAAACTGCCGAATCTGTATCCACGTGTGTTATAGTTACTGTTGTGCGCTCCCTCCTTCTTGTATTATTCTCCCTCTCTTCTCTCTCTCCCAATCAGGTGATTAGTGGGTGGCCCTGCTAAGGGAGGCAGGAAAAAAGCTCTCTCTCAGATGAGGCAGCCTTCTAACAATCTTAGTGTGTTGTTTCTTTTGCTCCTTATTTATTGTTCATCTTTGAGGATGGAGGTCTGGAATGAGACCAGTTTTGTTAGTTTAGTTTGTGCACTTTCTTTTTTTTTTTTTTAGATTATTTTTTTGGCCTTTTCAAGCTTTATTTCTGATAGAGACAGCTGAAGAGTGACAGGAATGCGGGGAGAGAGTGACGGGGAATGACATGCGGGAAAGAGCCTACAGACTCCCACAGTTTAACTTAACTTAACAGATTCACTTCATTACAGATACATATAATCATGTTTGTGCATAATGTTGATGATTTTTTTCATTTTACAAACAGTTTAATGGCGGCGCTACGAGAGATCAAATAGCAATCTTTTTTCCAATTAAATTTCTTCTTCGTTTTGATTATTATTCAAACAAATTATTATTTCCATTATTCTATAATGAAAATAATTATAATAATCAAATAATCATTAGCTGCAGGCATACATACAGTATATGGAATAAACCTGGCCATATACACAGAAACCTGTAAGGTGGAGTTCTACAAGGGGACATCCCTAAACTACTTTTTAGTGACCTTGCTGTCTTGTCTACTTGTACAGTGTGAAATCTGTGAAGGTCAATGAAGAAGTGCCAACACACATGCTCTTGAAAATTGAGTCAGTCAGCAAAGAAAACACGAACCATCTCTAGTCAACCTGTCTTTATTCTGTCACCTCTATTTAGATTAAAGAGCCAATCTCCTTCCAAAATGTGACGTTGTGAATGTCACAGTTCATGAATATTCATGAATATTAGTGGAGACATAACTTGGTGTGTATCAAATTTTGGAAACCACATTTAAGGATGAATTTAATATAAGATACTGTCTTTTCTGTATTATAGCTGTATTTTCTTAAACAATATGGTCAAACCTATGTCCAGTAAACACTGCAGATTAGCTTGTTAGCACTAGAGGTTGACGACCCCTGGCACTTTGCAGGTTATAGCAACCCCCTTTGAGAGACTCCCAGACATGTTGTGTAGAAAACATTGCAGGTAGAGGCTAATAACAAAACTACCAAGGTAAAACTTTAGCATGCCCTGCGGCACATTGCCTGCCATCATCACTCTGAGAGATCCCTGAAGTGGCTATACTTCCAAGTAATACTCGCTGATGGAGATATTTCTGGGGAAAGTAAAGATTATGTATATGAATTGAAGACACATAGATTTAAATCTTTTCAGTAGATATAGGTCACTAAATGTAAATAGTTGGACAAATAATAGAGATGTATTGTAATGTAATTTATGAACTCCACATGATCACTAGATAAACAGTCTTTCTCATTGTGCGCTTTGGTTGTAAAAAGCAGACATGTTTCCCCTTTAAGAGGAACAATGCATTTTTGCCATATTTTGGCAAATGATATCCAAAAAAATCTGCGCTTGTGAAGGTAATACATACTTGAATTGACACTGTTACATCCATCTCTGTCTCTGTTTGTGTGTTTTACAATATTTACAACTTCATCTCTGACGTGGGGTGAATTGTTTCTTCCCCACCGTCTTTGCCTTTTGATAACTAAATTGCTTTTTCTGAGTTCTCACAGCATTAGCTTGTCCTGACAACACAAGTCGTGGCATACATCATTCAGTGAAACCCGTTAAAGGCCCAAAGAAGCCATCAGAGGAGAGAACTGCATTCATCATTTTCACCCTTCAGACAAGGCAGATGACACCTGTATTTATTCTTTGTTGTGAGAAGGTTTGTTTTCAGTGATGGAACGATTTTCTAACCATATGGGAGAGGGAGAAATTTAGACAGACGAGTTTGTGCCATGCTGTGAGATAAAATCTTGCTTCGTGGCTAAATTTTTAGTCATATTGTTTGCTGATCTTTGTTCAAAAGTCAGGAATGCTAAGACTGAGCATCTCCATTTAAATAAATAATTAACAGGAAATTAAATTTTTGTTCAATTGACACGTTTGGTAAAGGACATATCTGGTGATGCTATAGCTCCATTGTTGTCTAAAAATTCTGAAAGGAACAGTGTATAGGATTCAATGGCATCTAGTAGTATACAGTAGTTACTGGTTACAACCCCTCACCTCACTCTGATTCCCATCATGAAGGAGAAACTAATACAAAAGGCCTACTATACAGCCAGTGTATAGTATGGACTACTGTAGAAACATGGTTGTTCAACATTATACACTAATGAAGACATAGTTATGCATATTATATTGCATTTCTGCTATATTCTGTAAATAGAGCCCCATAAATCTTACACAGTGGACTTTTAAATCATTAAATTAAGTGCATCGTTGCACCTGCTGACATGTTGCATGGATAAAGTACACTCAACAAAAATATAAACTCAACACATTTGATTTTGCTCCCATTTTTCATTAGCTGAATTAAAAGATTTAACCCTTTTTTCTACACACACAAAAAGTTTTATTGCTCTCAAATTTTGTTGACAAAATCTGTGTGAGTGAGCTCTTCTGTTTTGCCAAGATAATCCATCCACCTGACAGGCGTGGCTGATAAAACAGCATGATTGTTGCACAGGTGTGCCTTTGACTGATCACAATACGGCCACTGCACTGCCACTCTAAAATGTGAAGTTTTATCTTGAAAAAAGACATTTATTAGGCACTAAACTATGGCTATTTCACATAGAGCTACAAATACCAGTTTTTGTTCCCCGGAGGGAAAAGTCATGACTCGTCCTACTCTGCCTCTGATTAGCTTACCCTGATATTCCAATGAAGACAATGGTGTATGCGTGCTGTGTGTAAAATTGAAGCAAAACCAAAAGTGTTGTTTTTATGTATTTGTTGAGTGTTGAGTTTATTTTTTTGGCATCCCTACATACACGGTCCTGCTAAAATTGTCTCTAGCAAACACACTGTTGACTGCTGCTAAAAAACTACAATGCTCTGCTGCCTCAGGAAATTATTTAGCTTTTTAGTTTTTGGAAAAATGACAGTTTGTGACTGGTTTTTAAGGTGTAAGCTACATCTTCAGCAGGAAACACTGGGCTTTGGGCTTTGGGTGAAAGTATTTAGAGACATACTTTTCATAGGATTTGTTGATGGTAAGAAAACAATTACAGCAGCCTTATTCTTTAAGTTATGGTTTTACCCTATCACTTCTGACAATTTACTCACAGTCGTTCATTGCCTCCAAACTAACATTGACTGGATGATATATAGTGTTCATTTACTTTTCTCCCCAAAGAGTAATGATGAGACAATTTAGATTGCTTGAAAATGTGCTGGATTGTCTGTTTTCACTCTGTTGGAGTTAGCAGACAATAACCGTACACAGTGTCTACTTTGCAATCCCCACTGTGATGAATACATGTTGGGAAAAACCATCTGCTCTCCCTCAACCTTTATCTATAACTCTGGTTCTTTAGGCAATGACAATCTGGAGGACCTGTTTTCTATACTGTTGCATTAGAGTAATAATTCTTGGGATTTTACAGTTTACAATGTTTACATTAACAAGACATATTTTTAATTTCATGTCAGAAACATCCTGCAAGGCTATGAAAAATCTAAATGTGGAGATATAAATGTATAAATGTAATGTACACCCCTGCTGGCATTTTAGTTAAATAAAAGACTTGCCTTTTGTTACCATGCTGAGTGATTATCACCTTACTGTGGAGCAGCCACTGTCTTCAGTTTCACCTAGAATTAATAGATTCAGTGTTCACTTACGTTGCTTTCACTTTGAGATGAACATTTTGGCTCCTTAAATGGGGGAATGTTTTTGCACGTTTTATATTTGTTAGCAGGCAGTTCTCTGAATATTTTTTTCATAAATCTGTCTAGATAGATGATGATATACTGAATTTTCTTTTTTTTCTTTTTTAGTGCTAATTGCACTCACTGACAGTGATTTCTTTTAAGCGCTGTAATTTTGGTTCAAAGCTGATTCTGCCGTTGAGCTCTATGTGAATTGTTCTCTGTAAAAGGTCCACTAATTGCCTGCTGTGTTAAACCTAAATTTAAATTTGTTCATTATAATGTCTTGGCGCATGAGAGATCCAGAACATTTTTGGCAGAGTGTCAATAGGCTGATCAATGAAAGTGATTAATGGATGTGTGACAAGCGACCACACAAAAGGTGACTCATTATTTATCACAAAGGTCCGTGAAGATCTAGAGAACAGTCGTCTGTGTTGTGCTTTGTTCCCTTTACATTAATATTTGACTCTCACATAAAATATGCAGTGTAGGAACATAAAAAATTACTGCCCCAAGTTATGAGAACAGGTAACATTTTGTTCTATAATGTTTTTCAATTTGGTGGGTTTTGCTCCATTAGAATTTGATTTCCTTCAGTTGTTGCTCCATAATAGACGCTCTTACCCACATCAGCCCTGCAGTGCAGGACTCACTGTCACTGTGTTCTCCACTGGTCATATTTGAAAAGGATCATCTCTGAGGAAAGCTACAAGGACTGACTGCATCGCTGTCTGGCTGTTTCCGCAGCAAATTTTCCACAGCCTACTGGACTGGAAACAACGATTGTTGGAAATGTCTGTCCATCCATCATCTATAAACGCCTATCCTTTTGAGGGTCGCAGGGGGGCTGGAGCTGATCCCAGGTGACATTGAGCGAGAGGCGGGGTACACCTCGGACAGGTTGCCAGTTTATCACAGGCTGACGCGTAGGGACAAACAGCCATTTACACTCCCATTACAACTACAAGCAATTTAGAGTCGACAATTAACCTGCATGTCTGTTGGTGGAAGCCAGAGCACCTGGAGAAAACCCATGCAGACTCAAGGAGAACATGCTTTACAATCAGCACAGATGGCACAGGTGTGCAGTTGTTGTATTTGGACCCAGCGGCAGGCTGAGGACTTTGTGGCAAATGTGATCTTGATAAAAACAACTTTAAAGGGCATATTGAAAAGGAGGTATGGATGTGTGAGAAAAGAGCCCAGAAATGTCATCTTTTCTTCACATAACACATTTAATCATTTCCACGTCAAAGAACTATATAAGATTTTTTTCAGATGTTCCGTTAGGAATGTGTGTGTTTTTATATAGCCTTTGGGCTTGTATTTATAGAATTACTTCAGAAAAAAGACATAGATCACTACATTTGGACCAGTGAATGTATTCTTGTTGCTGTAGTCGATTTTCAGTTTTTAAGAATAGCAGGGAACTAGCTAAGAGGGTTCTGAACTCAAGGTAAACTTTGCAGACACATTTGGCAGTGTTTGGATTTTCTTGGTAAATTCCTCTGAGGATCAGTTGGTTTTCTCGGATCATGTGGCCGCTGGTTGTTTTGGCTCCTCTGTTATGTGCTGTCAAACATTTGCAGAATTCTGGGATTTCACAACTCACTCCTGTCTTTGTGTATTTTTTGTGTACCTACAGTAGTGAGTTTGAGGATTGTACGTGCTTTGTGTGTGTGAGAAATGTGTAATTGGTGTGTGTGTGTCACAGTGAAACGATGTGCAGCTGTGTTCCTGTTCACAGATGACTGGCTGTTTGTATTTGTCATTCCTGATGAGTTATTGACTGCTGTATTCAAACCCTTATAAGCTGACACATCCTCTTTCTGGAAAGCTTCTAGGATCATGAGCCCTTGTAATTACAAAGCAGACCGGACAACATGGATTGTCTTTGCTCTAAACCAATTACAGAGGTCAAATCTGATGAAAAGGTGCTGTAAACACAGACGGCACTCTTTTGTAGTCCACTCAATGCATTTTGATCAAAGTGTTCCTATTCTGTTGAGGTGAATTGTCTCTGTCTCATCAAGCATTTTTGACTGCCCCTCTTCACATCAATAAACCAATAGGAGTAATTTTGTTTGTTTTTTCTTCATGTAAGCTTTCCCATTTTATCTCTGGGCTTGGAGAGAGGTGACAGATGAGCTCATTGTTAAAAATCAGCATAAAAAGGATGGACATAAACTTTAGGCAAATACCACCATAGTGAAGATTCTTTGTTTTGGTTTCTTGAGGCTACTGTTGCAACACATTTTTCACTGCTAAAACATGGCAGACAATACATTTAGGCCATGCAATTAATCAGTCATCACTGTCCATGACTTTAAAATAAATTAAATATGATTTAAATAGTGAATAAAATGGTTTTGGAATGACCAACCTATTTGCACTGGTGTGTGAAACTGCACAAAAGACCCAACCAGTGAGGGATATACCAGTTGCAGAGAGCCGGTATATTCATCCAGTTGTCCAGATCCTACAGTGTTTGTGTCACATTTCGTGACATTTGATTCACAAATGTGAAATTCATAGTGGCACTAGAAGAGAAGTCAGGGGATCACTAAAGTCAGTAGGTTTCATCATCTGGGTACATTGAATGTTCTTGACCTTGCTGTTGAGAGGGAAAAATGGCAGTTATAACTAGGCAGTTGCCCATGTTTCCCAGATGTGTTGTTAATTTTTTTTTTTTTTTTTTTTTTTTGTGCTGCTGATGTCCATCAGCTCCTCCTCTGAAATGTTTAATAACGAAGGAAACTTGGGAGGGACACAAAACCAACTGTCACTGTTCAGGGTTAATACTTCACACAGTCAATGTTATTTCTTGACTAAGCTCTTAAAGTGCCATTGCCTCAGGCTCTTCCCTGCCTGATCACCTCGGCTACTGACAGATTCAATCTGTCCTTACACCGCACTGTCCTGGCACACTGATACTCTTGGCTCACTATTTATCTTGTCAGCACACATTCTTCACCTTTCTCCCATCTCTTAACTGGGCTGGTAAGTGGCTCTGTCTTCCCCTCTTTCACTGCAACCTCCTTCTTGGGGTGGACGTCCTTCTCTCAGTGTCCCACTCTGTTTTGACCATGATTGCTGTTATCATTGTCATGCTCCATGGGTGTGGCTCTCCCCTATAAGGCCCATGGCATTTGCGGTGGGCTCAGCCTCACTTTCCCTCCCCGTTTTCTCTGTTCCACACACAGATCCTCAGGATTTTATAGAATGTAATGAACAAACTGAAATTGCTGAATCTCTAGTGATGTGTAGCAACTGGAAAAAAAACAACCAAAAATACAGTACAATAAAACAAAAACATAACAAAAATTACACATAGGTTAAAAATAACTAAATATCGACTACATGTAAAGCCAAATATACTAATTATAAATCCACTGAACTCATAAAAAAACACAACCAGGTCTCATTGCTTGCTTGTGTCTAACACTTTCTCACTTTCAGTTTCTCAGCACTTTTATCAGAAACCTCTAAATGAATCATGACAATATTTAATGAAGTCATTTGCCACAGATATGATGAGCTGTCCCTCAGCTGAAGTGAAACCTGCAGTGAAAAGCAAACTTGAATACAAAACCTGACTGTCTACCTGTGAATAACTAACTGTTGAAGAACACGCTAATGTGGCAACACAGTTTCCCTCTTCAACACACCTGTCAAGTAAATAGACTCACGACTAATTGATTGTCAGTGGCACTGAATAGGCAAGATAAGAGTTTAATGAATTAACATCAGCTGGGAGTGATAGCTCACGTGCGCTGGAAAAATATAACCCTGTGCAACGAGAAAATTAGACTGTCAATATTATAACTGTTGTACTTCCAGTTTGTTCCTGTCATCACTGTGCAAACATGAAATACCTGCCCATCTTCCATTACTACTAAAACATATGCAGCAACGTAGCACAGGAAGAACTTTCTATCCCTGTCAATTAGTTCCTCTTGTCAACAAACTGTTAAGCTGCATGTTATTAGATTTTGCATTTTGACAAATACAATCTGTGGTAACTCCTTGAAAATGCCAGATGTGTGACTCTGTTTCATACAAGGTGATAATACGATTCTCAACTTTCTTTAGTCTTTAAATACCTGTCAGAGCTGCTTGCAGATTGGTGAGGACATATGAAATGACGTCCTATCAAGTCATGTCATGACTTAATTAGCAGTAGAAGGACTGAGACTGAAATAATTCTTTTTCCATGTGTCTGACATGTCTGTTTGTCCTAGTTTAGATTATTTGAATTGAATAACCATGAACCCAATAAACCATCTGCCCCTTGTGATGCTTTGAAACTGATATCTAGCTGTCACACCTTCGCAGTAAAGAGCTACGAATCAAGTGTAATTAGTCTGCTCAGCTGCTGAGAATATACTCTTTAAGCCTCACAGAACGATTTATCCTCCCCTGAAAGTCATACTTTTTCACTTTCTTTTCCAAGCCGGCGTGTAAAAAGACTCAGGGGTGTAATTGCAGCAGGATTCACTTTGAAGATTACACCTGCTTATGCTGAGTTGTCTGAACAGAAACATGTGGATGAGATGATTTTGTCAGGGAGATGCGCCACAGCTTCCCTTGGCTGCTGCACAGATATTAACCAAGTAGTCAAATGGTGCCAGGGAGATGGAAGATTTTTCTTTCTGGCAGCTTTGAGTGCTTTTGTTGGAGAGCTTCTGACAAATTCAGAGGTACTTAAGTACCACTTTATCCTCACTTTTTAGACATGGTTGTTCCAGCTGATGTGGAGAGTTCCTGTCTAGAGACAACATCACCATCCATTATCTATGGGTTGTTTTTCAGTATAACTCTTCAAAGAACTACTCATATGTTAAAAAGATGAAAAGAAGTGTAGGAAAGTCCCAGGGTATTTGATGCTTTATTTTACATTTCTGCTTTAGGTAGAAATCTTATTTAATATATACTGGAACTTGCAGCATGTCCCTTTTAGCCTGGTGCTGAAAAATACTTTAAAATAGCTGATTCAGTACTACTGTTTTCATATAGTTTATAAAAAAGTGGGCTCAACAACTATTTACCTCCCATGCAACTTCATTACAGCCCTAATTTGGGTCTGATTTCCCAAATGCCACATGTAAATGATGATAATGATGCTCCTTAAATTACTTTTAGATTTGTGCCAATACAACGCTTGACACAAATTTTCTTTCTTGACAACAGACACACGCACACACACGCGCACACACACACACACACACACACACACACACACACACACACACACACACACACACACACACACACACACACACCTCACAACTCTCATTCTCTATTCGTAGTACAAAGCTTGAGTAGGTCAAGGTTTTCAATTTTTGTGCAGACCTTCTGAGCTTACCTGCATCACCCTGCTCAAGTGAAGTCTTTGGGGATATCTAAGTGCTACACCCCAGCAGGTCCAAAATGCAATTCTTTTCACAAAATCCATTTGAGGACATTGCTCTCCCATACCTCCCCTCTCCTCAGCTGTCCACTATTTTGCTGTTGAGCCTTCCTCTGGGATTAGATTTGAAAATGCATTTAGCAATTTCTTTAACCCTCAACTGGTGCCAGGTGAGTGTTTGCCATCTCATGCAAGCAAGGAATCTGTCATTGATTAGTTCTAAAATGTGATATATAAAAACATAAAATGTATATCTCCTATTTCTACTTCCCTCTTATTTTGTATTGTTACACTGTGTTACACCCCAGTGTATTTTTCTTGCTCTTTATCTTTCTGGTTCCTCTTCTACATCTACCACAGATCTATTTTTATCTCAAATTGTATCACCACTTCAGTTCCTTTATTAGAGGCTTTTGTATCACCAAGCAGCCATATCTAGTTCCATCACAGAGGTCCAATAGAGAGCTGGCTGTGTGCAAGGGTTAAATACTCTATATCACAACCATAGTAGAAAACAAAATGCTGATATGTGTATTTATAGGTCAGATTACTAATGTAATACAAAGTCTCTAAATTATAGACTGGTAGTCATAATGTGGTACATGTCTAATATACAACAAACAACTGATTCTAAAGACTGTTTGCAGCCATGTAGAAACTATGTGGTGCTTACTTAAGTCATTAGGGGTCATCCTCTAGGGACCATGAATATCTGTACAAAATTTCATAGCAATCTATTCAGTACTGACCAACGTATAAATGGACATTGCCATCCCTGGAGCCATCAGAATCAGGTTTTACATACAAGGAATTTGCCTCAGTGTTTTGGTGCATAATGCTGCTAGCATGGCTAAAAACAGCATTGTTTGTTTGTTCAAACAGCTTGAAACTGAATGTGTTTGTTTTTAACAAGTGAAATCAGACAGAAATCAATTCATCAACAGTTTGTGTTTAACTTTTTTGACCACTAGAGCTTTCCCCATTTTCCACAATGAAAACTAGACATGACTAATGGTAGCTGCTGCACAACCCACAGATGGTCCCTGCATCATCGAGCTTTCAGCACCACCTATTTTGCTTTTTCTATTCAAACAAAGCTTTACAGCTGCAGAAAGCCTTGTGGAGGATGTTGGTGTGAATATATGGGTGTACAAAGCATCTGACTTTACCTTCCAAATGTCAATGTCAGTGTCTTTTAACCAATAGCACAACCTTTCTGTAACTTTATTTGGGTAAATTTAATTGCCTAAATCATTACCTCTCCTTATTGAACAAAGGCTATTTTTATGCAACTTTCTCCCATCACTCCATGTCTTTGTATCTTGTCCTCTCTGTTTTCTCGTTTCTTTTGTCCCATGAGGCTAAGACAGGGGTACAGCTGGGAGAATGCCATTCTGTCAGCATATCAGCGAAAACATTACTTTCATTAGGCCCCATTATATCACCGCATACATCCTTGTTAAAATGTCATTTGCTAATTCCTTTCAATACTCATTTCCACCCGGTTGCCCCGGCAGAATTAACATGTCATTTATTGGGATGTGAAAGAAAACAAGCTCAAAGTTGATTAGAAAAAGTAAAAAGTAAACAGAGGCAGAGGGAGGGAGCCAGAGGGGGGTACAGTTTATCCACAGTTTAGCCATATGTAGTTGAGCTGTCAATACAGCAGACTGTAAAATGCCAATCCCTCTTTTTTTGGTGTATTTATAGACAACCACTTTTCCTCCAATGTGATTCATTGTTTCAGTCACAGTTCTGGAGAAAAGTAATCAGAATCATTTTAATTAAATCATTTAAATTTATTAGACTTTACAGACATATTGACAAGCAAGGATGAAATTCCTCCTTGTTGACAAAAGTTGTGTTTTGCTTGGGTATGTGAGGTAGGTGGGTTGTGTTAGGTTATGATAATGATGTATGGCACTCACTAGAAGCTATGAACTCGTATGAGCCAAAAGTTTCTCTGCTACAAACTAAGAAGTGTTGGATGTGTGAAAACACCATAACGTAGCATATTAAACTGTATGATTTTCTGCTCTTCAAATAATTTCCCAATGTGCACATCCCACTGCAACTCAAAGAACAGAGAAATCCACAGAAATTACATAGTCTACAGCTATAGTTTGAGCTAAATGCTAACCTGCTCACAGTGACAATGCTAACGTTTAGTAGGTCTGGCTCGCGGAAAGGCTGAGAAATCACTAGATATCCTCTCATTTTTTTTATTAAGCACAACCTTCTGAATTCAAATTTCTCTATTTTACCAAAATAAGACAATTGGTCACTTGTCAACTTATTGTGGCCCAAACAGAAACAGAAACAAAACACAATTCACCAAAACCGTCTTGGTTAGTCTCTCTACTGTTCCAACTAAAACTAACACTTTGGTCAAAATAAGCTAAGTAATAGCTATTAATAACACTGGGGAACACAATTTTTGTTGAGTTAGGTCTGACAGCTGTTTTTAACTCATTTTTGGGTGCGGAATCCAAAACCGATGTCAGTTTTTCTCTATCACGTCAAGTTTTTGAACTATAGGATCCCCGTTTTCTTAAAAAATATGAAAAATACTGTACTTAACAGATATGTGCTTGTTTTTATAAAAATTTTCAAATATTGACATACAATGAAATATGAAAGAAACAGGCATGACTGCAATGTTTATTTAACACTATTATGTTTTTACAAAGGATATGGCTACTGTACTTATAATTGTGTGCAAGTAGTTAAGGTAAAAATGTACGTTTATAGCTCTTTCTGGAGTGTTCAACTTGAGGACTATCGCGTTTGATGCTCCAACAATAGTCAGCCATCATATGTACATCCCATCTACCCTGATAACGTTCTTCCATAACCTTCAAATCTTGTTGAAATCGTTCACCTTGCTCGTCGCTAACAGCACCAAGATTTTCCGGAAAGCTGGCAAGATGGCAATGCAGAAAATGTAGTTTAATACTCATGTTGCAACCAAGCACTTTGTAGCTCTCCAATAGTTTCTGAACAATTTCTGTGTAATTACTTGCATGTGTATTTCCAAGAAAGTTCTTGACGACGTCTTTGAATGATAACCAAGCATTTTTCTCAAGGTCTGACATAGTCCCGGTGAACTGTTCATCTTTGACGAGCTGCCAAATTTGTGGACCATAAGTGGTGGTCCCATAGGAAAAAAACATGAAATAAAATAATTTAAGTGCAATGAGAAAGAAATATTGCTCACTGCTGTTACTTGGATACCTGATAAGCAACAATTGATAGGATGTGAAATTGCTTGTTGCTTTGGTAGCAAGAAAGTGTTACAGGAGAACATTTGAATATTTTTCTTTAATACACTGCTGTTTTGAAACACAGCACCCAAACACTTGTGAAGTCTGGATTTGACTGAAGAATAATTCATGTAACTTAAGTACTGTATTAAAAGATGGCGTTTGCTCCAGATTCACCACAGTGAATTCCTTCTTTAGCGGACTAGATTAGTCTATTCTGGGTTTTAAGATGCTTCTTGTGAATGTACCAGTATTTTAAGTAGCTCAATATGTATGCATTAAACCCATCGTGTCTTTTCTTTCCCGCCTACGAAGAACACAGTAGACTGCTGTATACAAAGAAGCTGTCTTTTTGGATCGTTGCCTATTGAAGTGGGATAAGCTAGAAGCCTCAGTAGTTCCAAATAGGTTTGGGGTAGTGCCACAGCAAAGCACGTTTCTATTTTTGAGTTTTACCATAAACTGAAAGAGACTCTTTCTGTGTGACTGCTTTGGATCGTCTGCAGAAAACATGGGATCTTTTTTTTTCTCAGAAAAAAATCATATCAAAGACACTTGATGATTCACAGTTCACATATATAAAGTGCATTGGTCTATTTTGGTGACACTTTCTATGTAGCCATAGATTACATATGCCTTCACAAGACATTGTTACATATACATGATGCATGAAAAGAGTTGCTATAAACCTTGATAATTCATTTTAAATCGAACAGTGATACAATAATCAGAATACTACACGATCAAGTATAACAGTTGCTCAAAATTTCTCCATTCATTCTGCATAATAAAAGGAGGAAAATATAATCAGAACTTCTCCTACATGGCTTTCTGTCTACATTAGTATATGTGTACGAATGAATCTCAAACACAGAATCAATCATTATCATCACTGACTGAATCACACGCTTTTTAGCAGTGGAGCGACAGAAAGCACCGCTGTCTGCTGAGCTGTGATATACTGTGTTCATTTTCTTTTAAAACCTTAATAAAACTCCAAGTAAGCCACAGAAATAATCATATTTATAGTTACTAATAATACTAATACTAGGTTAAGATTAATTCTAACCTTATTAGTATGAACTTGTACTTGACTGAAGACATTCAGAATCAGCACAGAACAATGCGTAGAAGTAAAAGGTATTTGAACAAACTACATAGTCAGTGACTAAATTGAGCAAAACTATTTGAATCAGCAAATGAATGATTCATTATTTCCACCACTTGCCTCCATCTTTTTTATCCATTATGGCTACAGAAAGCACCATGAGGTTCATAATAAATCCTCATAATGTTTCAATTAAAATAGGGAGAGCAATTCTCCATGGTTGTGAATCTGATGCTAAAATACTGTGTTGTTACAGGATACCATAATGCATCTCAAAGAATGATTAGAATAACCTGTAAAATCCATTATGTAAGTATTATAATGTGTGCAGGTATATGGCGTACAGATGTGTTAATTATTGTTGTATACTCACACTTGGAGTAACGGCTTGCTTACACTTTATTTATATTGTGTCACTTAGATATTGTCCCACTAGCTGTTGCTATAATGGAAAGTAAATATTTGTTGTACGTGTGTACGGCTGTGAGGGATAATGGATGCAATTTAGTTTGCAATTATTGTAAACTGATCTTGACAGGAACATTAGTTAAATTCTGAAAAAGCAATGTTTTCATCATAACCCCGCATCAGCTCTAAGTACTGAAATATGCAGTTTAATCGTCTGTGCCATTGTGAAACAGAATCAAGGTGCTGGATTTGACAAACAACCCTTCTGCCTCTACTGCTAAAAGGAAATAAAAGCTTGCTGTTTTCCTGTGATTTAACAGCTATTACTTGCCTCCTTAGACAGGCTTTAAGATAAACATAACGCTGTTTTCCACCGGTCTATAAAAACTGGTGTCATCATGCAGGGAAGAAGGATTGCAGTCTCAGTAGTGGCACAGGTTCACTGGTGCAAATTTCTTCTATATTCCCCTGAGGAGGCTTGAGGGCCCAGTACATGAGGAGGATGGTCCCTGCTGGCTGCTGCGGCTGCTGAATGATTCCTAACCGAATTTAAGTGTTGTATTTCATGGCCATACACACAATGGAACAAGGCAACTTATCAATTATCTTTGTCCAACTCTCGATCGGAAAAACTTCAGGGAGGAGTTGGCATGTTTGATTGGTGTCCAACTGAGAGATAAACATAAAAAGCTGCTCGCCTTAAATAAGGATGGAACATAATAAATTATTAAACTGACTTTGGAATGCTTTTTTCCAGCAGCTTTGTCTTCTTTGTGTACTTGCAATAACCACATAGAAGAAAATGTCTGACTAATGATGTCCTTACTGTAATGTGTTAGGTCTAATATCTGTGCAGGTTGGCAGTAAAAAGTTCCTACAGATACGTAGGCATTTAAGCAGCTGGTGGGCCAACATTATTCACCGTTGCTTTTTGCTGTTCATCCCATCTGTGAATACAGTACTGTATATTACGTTGTGCCTCTGGCTGGATTCTATGTTGCTTTATGTCTTGACGTAAAACATGAAGCAATGAGGTTACTGGACTCCACAGCTGGGCCCATGAAAGAGAGACAACTAACACTAACTAGCCACCTTAATTTCTATTATGCAGCACTCTGTATGTGAGTGCTGTTGGTGTCTCAGCTGTTGTTGGAACAATGTGAACCAAAAGTAACATCTAGTGGGAATCAGTGCTAACATTAGCTAGCTAGGTAGCCTAACTTGCTTGCTTACACTTTGTATTTTCCTTTTTGTGTAAAATACAAACTCAACAACACGACGGGCCACTGTACCATACACATCGGCAAAAATTATGTCATCTATGCATATCTAAATTATGCACAATAGCAGCAGCATTATTTTAGAATACATATCCTTATACAAAAAAGTGATGTGAATTTATATTTAAATTTGTCTTACAGATACAGATTTCTACCTAGGTGTGAGGTTATTTTACTCCTGTGAATGATGTATGTGTGTATATTAGTGACCAATCCACACCTTCTGACACTCTCTTCATCATAACCATCATCATATTGAACACTAATACCGCTCATGAAAACTTGCATATTTGCTGTAATGATAGCGATTTAGTCTCGCAGTGTCACATCAGCCATAAACACACACCGACTGTACTGTAGATTTCACCGTGACATTTGATATTTATGGCTGTTGTTATTTTTTACTTGGGCTCTAATGGCTGACATATTCTTGACAGGTTCCTGTCAGAAGATGCACTGTTTTCTTTTACTTTCTACGTGAGCACCAGCCCGTGATGAAGGCATCACGCTGTGTTTCTTATTAATGATCCGGCCACGTCACATCTATAACCAAAAGAAACTGACTTTACTATTCTGATGTGATGGAAATTCTTTTTCTGCTACACTAACAGAAAAGAGAAATTCTCATTCTATCTGTATCAGAGGTAAAACCAGTTTTGCTTTAGTCCTGCATGAAACATATCAACCACAAACTAAACGTGACTTTACTGAAGATGTTCTATGTGTTTTGTTAGTTTGTTTTTGTAATGTCATTTCAGACAACTAACCATAGAAAAGGGTATCGAACTCTGTACCCTTTGAGCATTAATTCAAATGTGTCTGTAGTGTTGAATGTCAAAAACTGCTTGAAAGTGTTGGAATGGTGGATCTCATATGCTTATTCTTTGATCATATATTGATTTTTGGGAAACTGCTTTACTTTGGTCCCGATTGAAATATCTCAACAGATATTGGATTGGTTACATTTATGGTCCCCAGAAGATAAATCCAATTGACTTTGGTGATCCTCGTCTTTTTAATCTAGTGACACCATGGAGTTCACATCTGTCATTTTAGCTCCATTTTCACCAAGTTTGGTTAATTTAGTCACACTTTTCTTTTTTTTTTTTGCATATCTCAAAAGTGGTGGATGGTACCAATAGAACCACTGTATTCTGTCCCATTTTTTCTGTTACCCTTTAGTTGAGGTACCTATTAGCATACACTACAGACCATAGAGTCGTCTCATTCTCTGATGTAGGATTTTCCCCACTTCTTATTTTTTCAGTGGTATTTTGTCTAGCTTGTGTCCTTGTTATAGGCTAATAAACCACCACATGTCGCGTGTGCGTAGGGAGTAAGCGCAAATGAGACCGAGAGTGGCAAGAACAGTGACTGTGAATGCCGGTGGAGCAAACGAAAAGGTTAACAGTAAGTTGTAAATTTGGCAGTAAATGTACAATGTGGGTTACAGACATGTCAGTTAGTAAACACTGCAGCTTCTCAAGACCAAGAAAAGACTTGTCGGTTGTTTCCTAATTGCTGGAAAGGTGAAGGGGATTTAGCCCCAAAGCCTTGCTAACAACCTCCCATACAAGAGGTACTGTCTGTGGTGGAAACACAAAACAGATCTAGGGTTTAGGTACGTTTAGATCTGGATTTCAACATAAGGTGTTTGATGGAAACGTGGCTTTTGAGTGAGATGTCTCAACATAATTGGATAGATTTCAATAAAAAATTCCAATAACATTTATGCCTCCATCAGGAAGAACTGTAATAGCTTTGGTGATCCCTTAACGTATAACTCATATATCGAACTTATCGAACGACTAAACACTGGCTCCGTGTGTTTTTTGTGCATTTTGTAGCCACCGCAGAGGATGAGGCACCAGGGGCAACAAAAGTCTCAAGGGCTTTTTCATAGCACATCATGAATAAAAGGAACAATTTGCTAGTCAAATGGTTGTATCAAATGTATTTACATCTACTGCAAATCAGATTTGATTACGTTCAGTTGTTGCCAGTTGAAAAATATCATTCATTATTGTTTGCTGATATGATTGGCTGTGTCTGTTTTATTGTGAAAATATCAACATTCAAGCTTTAGAACAATTTGATATGCATTACTGTTGTTTGGTCACTTTTGTGGCTTAGAGATGTAATGTACTCTTGACAAACTTTGAATAAAAGATACTGTACCTGGATATGTGACACTCCATACAGGCATGTCACTGCCTTCTGATGTTGACATGTCTTGTCGCATCTGTGTGAATTTTATATTCATCTCTGTTTATTTATTTTTTCAGTTGCAATGAATGATGCATTGATGACGGATTCCTGACAGGACACGTCTGGATTTCTTTAACTTTGCACTGTGAGAAGCAGTCCTAATGATGAAAACATCGCTCTCGATTCCCTTTCTGAATGTTTGCATGTGTCCACATACTAGTCTGTAAAACAGCTCCAGCCCATGACTTACTGTATCTGAGTTTCTTTTTGGATGGAATGAATGATACCGGACAGGTTGTTCTGGTGCTGTGTTCACTACAATTATCTCAACCGCTATTGGATGGATTACAATGAAAACTGGTACAGATACAGATAGTGCCTAGAGGATGGAAGTCTAATCACTTTGGTGATCTTCTGATTTTTCCTGCTGTGCAACCAGCAAGGTCAAAGTTTTCACTTGTCCAGTGAAATATCTCAACATCTACTAGATGAACTGATTCAAAAGTTGTATTGACATTTATCTGTCAAAATTAAAACATGTTCTTCATAATAAAAATAAAAATAAATAATCTAATAATAAATTATTCTCACCAAAACCAGAATGTTGGCGTTGTCATTAGTAGCATGAAGTTCTAAGCATTTAGCTCAAAGCCTCGCCTCTCATTTTAAAATAATTTCCAGCGTATCAAAACACGGAAAATGATGTCCTGAGCTTTTGTATTGTAGTTTAAGTTGTCATCAATAACCGGAACTGGATTCTAAAACTAGCTCAGCCAACAAAGTGTCCCTGGGTTTATCTTATAGAAGCTGAAAGATTGTATTTTGAGGGATATCCTGAACCCCCGCACATGGAAAGCGATAAGGACATTGTGCTTGTTGTGCATTATCACATCACCATCAGTAAACGGCGAGATATACCTGGCTCTCACTGCCAGAGACGGATAGACAGACAGCAGTTCACAAGAGTCAGCTGGTAGGACTGACCAGGTCTGTTGACTTTTCCACCAAAAATATGAAGATCTGTTCTCATAAGTTGCCAAAAACACTACCTACTACCACATTACTGTTGTTTGTTATAACAAAGTAGGTTGCCCAAAATTTCATCACATAATCACTGTAGATAAACAGCAGGACTTGACCAGCTCTGACTGCCAAGATGAAGGCAGTTTTCTGGGGGGCAGTTCACCAAAGTGTCAGCAGGGAAGACTAACCAGGGGGTGGTGACTTTCCAGCATCAAATTAAAAGCAAATTGTAAATGTATTTATTTTTTCTCATATCTCTACTGTGCTATTTGCTTTTATAAAGGAAATGACTATGCACAAGTTTTATTGCAATTCGTTTAGAAAGTTATGTTGAATCAAACTCAGTTTAAAAAGCTACAAATGCCACATATTTGGCATGAAAAAGAATGACCAGTGATTGTCATTTTTTTCCCTGTTTTTGACACCTGTTTGTTGACTGAGTAGGGAAAATATGTTCATTTGAGAGACGATTTTTCGTAAACTGCAGCAACATTCAAAAATTTTACTGGAGTCTAGAGGGCTAAGTATCACAATCTTTAAAAATCACACATGGTCTTGATACAATAAAAACACTCTCTGTGCAGGAAGAGAGCTGTTCTCCCACTATGACCCAACAAGCAGTAGTCTGATGATGATCAGCACTGTGAATGGATGTCTGAGTGGTTTGACTTTCAGCTAATACCAAGACAATTTCTGCTCTGGGTAAAATAAGCATCTTCCTTATTCAGCCAAGACCTCTTTCCATGTTAGTTACCAAACACTAATCCTAACATTAATCCTGCTTAAACCAAACATGTTTACTTGCCTAAACTGAAATGTAATCTTTTTATGTGCCAAGTGACAGTGACACGTCCAGTTCTTGCTGTTATCACATTTAATTTAATTATCACTTAATCCACAACGCTTAATCCCTCTGAGAGTTTGTGTTTTTTTAACAGTATTTAATGACAGTTATGGTAACACTTTATAATACAGCCTGCAATTTACACTGTCATTTGGTTGAGTATGTATATATGGTTGTATCAGGGACTTACATATACTTAATGGCTCCTACTGGTACTTAACTGGTTTATTAGTATCTTATTCATACAGTTCATTTACACTGTCAATCATGGGGTGTATAAAAAAAATGTTACCACAGTTGTTTATATTCTATAAAACCTTTCAGAGGCAAGGTCAGGCAGAGGTCAAACTAGCCCCAATGGTGAACACATCACAGGTGTTCGTCTGGTTGAGCTTCGTTCATGCTTTCACATGGATCTTGTTCATTAGAGACATAAGGCAACAGACACACAGCAGTACGTCAGGGGAAATCAGACAGAGATCAAATTGACATTTATACTAAGACCACATACTAGTTGCCTGTATGTTTGTTTTTAAACATGGCTACTGGATTGGATTTCTGTAACTTTCTTACAGTCAGAAATAAAAATCAAACTTGGCACATTTGTTCCACCAGAATAAAAAAAAAACACATTTGCAAGTAATATTTGACCCAGGTCAGCTTTACAATGGCTTTGATGTTCGAGGTTAGCAACCTTGTTAGTCAAAGTGAGATTCACACAAATGAGCACGCTGAGGCAGTTTAAGCTCCACTGGCCTTCACATGCTGGTGAGGGCACAGTGTGGATTCACACTCTCCCACACAGCTTCCTCTCTTAATTTTAATTCTCTTTGGTTAAATAACTGCAGTACAGTTATCACATCAGTGTGTGGTCGACAGGGTTGTTACCACAAAGCAATTTTCACTGGGTTACAGTGATTTGTGGCCTTCAGGATTGTTTTACTTGCTGTTTGTTTTTGCTAATATTAACTCTAAACTCTTTCTGTAGCAGTAATAATTAATAATTTTTTTTTTTTATGTTGAAGAAGGAAGTCCTATTTTGAGGCTGATTTAGTGCAAATTACAGCCTTTTGTATTGTACATGAATAAAATTAAAATGATTAAATTACTGTTTTCCCCTGTTAGAGCACTGCAAAAGAAAAGGTGATTCTTCCCTAGGCTCGTATGAAACAATGAAACCTGATGAGCTGAAGCTCTTTCACATTCCAACGTGGACAGTTTTCCAGGTAGTCAATCAGCACAGCACTCCATCTTCTTATTCCTCGTGATGATTATCAAGGCTCTTGTGTTCTGATTCCAGATATAAATATTGTTTTTCTAACTTATAAATGAACTATGTGCCACAGTTAGCCTCTGAGGAACTAATGAGGTTTTTAAAAATAGATAGAAAATACTTGCTTCTGATCAGCTAGGAGGTGTCTTTCAAATCACAATGCTTTAGCGCAGTTTCTGTCAGCAGTTTAACAACTTTTTACTTTCTTAAAAAGCTTTTGACACATTTCTTTCTCATTTCATGACCAGTTAACATTTTATCAGTAGTATTAGATCATCTAGTAGTAGATCATCTTGTAAGTCTTTAATGGTTTAGTCTTTGGGAGGCTATGAGGTCTAGAAGTTCAACCTTTCACTATAGCACCCAAGAGAACCCATCACTTTAAATTAATTTCCAGTGTATCAAAACCTGGAAAAAAAGTCCTGAGCTTTGTATTGTAGATTTAAGTCGTCATTAATTACCAGAACTATACATCATTACCTTGATACCTGTGATCTTTTTTTCCATGGGTTTCCACCTGGTTTCCGCTGTAAATCTAAAAATATCTTGCTTTACCATCTTATGAAAGCTGTAAGATTGTGTTGTGAAGGAGATCCTGATCCGCTGTGCATATAGTGGAAAGTGATGAAGCCATTGTGAGTTCAAGTGTTTTGCTCACATCACATTATCACTGTAGATGAACAGTAGGACTTAAATGGCTGTCACTGCCAGAGACGGATGGTGTTTTCCAGGGGTCAGTTTGCTGAAGAGTCCGCAGGGAGAACTGACTGGCTCGTGATAACTTTTGGACATAAATTGAGTGATTTTTCTTTCCTATGTAGCTGTACTGTTTGTTTTTTAAAAAGGAATTGGCTATTTACAACAGTTTGTGTTATTTGTGTTTTCTTTCAATTTAATGTGTCTTTGGTGAATCAGATATAAAAAAAAGTGTATTGCATAAGGAACATTCGACACACATTGTTCAGTGCACATGAGATGTGGTTTGAGAGCTTCCTAGTTTATTAAATGTATTCATCGGGGACCATGTGCATGAAAACATTAACCTCATACAGATAAATGTATTGTACCAGATTTAGCTACTTGCTAGTTTCCATGTGCTGTCCCAGAGCAGGTAGACACAAAAACTAACACTAGTAATGCATTACTTCTACCAACTGCAACAACATCTAACAGGATGAAAGACACTTAATGTACGTAATCTACTCCAAATGTAACTCAGTCGCCATAAAATGATCACTAAGCTGTTGCAGCTTTAATCTGATCTGTGATCAGTTTGACTGCTGAATGATCTGGAGTTGCATGAATCAGTCTGTGAAGATGATAAATCTTTTGTCTTCTTATGTTTTTGGCCTTTTTCAAACAGCTTCAGCTTCATTACCAACCACCCTGTGGGAGTGGAGGAGGAGGCCTGACCCCGATTTGCATGTACACTGGCAAAAAATGTGATCAGGGTCACAGCAAGAAGGTTCTTGGTTCAAACCCCACAGTCTGCTGGGGTCTTTCTGTGTGTGTTGGCCCTGTGATGAACTGGTGACTTGTCCAGGTTGTACTCAATGGCGCGTGACCCTGTGACTCTGATTAGGATGAGCGGGTTTGGAAAATGGATGTATGGACTGTGATCTGGCCAACACTAGACACTATGCAGCTTAGTGTAAACAAAACATACAATTAAAACAAACAATTTCATTTTTTCTTTGTAATTACAACAGTGCAAGTACAGAAATAGTAACAATGACATCTTTTCAGCACTGTTGTCAGCTCATATTGCTATCAGTTTGTGAATACTTCAGCATGGATATGACTTGAAGTGTGATCAAGCTGTGGTCTCACTTTTCCAGATATTTCACTAAGCTTTGCAGACTGGATGAAGGCTGGTATCTTCCTCTTTCTCCATTCTGTTGTGGTTCATAGGAAATTGAAGCAGGCGTGAACAGGATGTTAATTGTCTTTGTAATCAGATTCTTCTATCTCACCGATGTTTGGCTCCAGGAAGTCTTTTATTCTCTCTTTCACCCCTTTCTGTCACTCTGACACTGATGAAGGGGGTATTGACAGCGACCCTCAGTAGAGCAGTGTTGTAAGTAATGGTCATGGATTGTTGGAAGCGTTTTGTGTACAGAGAGACAATAGATTACATTAACTTATACAGGAGTGAAGGCCAGCTCGATGCCAGCTCATCAGTAGACTGAGACCATAAATGATGGTAGCCGCTACATGGGCAGGGACGGGGGATGAATGTCATATCACAGATGGGGACTCTGAGCAGGTATCCAGTAATTTTCCAGATGCTAAAATTTTCGATGTTTGACCTTGTCAGCTATAACACTCAAAGTGGACTGACAAGTTGTAGGTGTGTGTATTTAAAGGTCTTTTTTGAAGGAATTTTGTAACTTCTCTACCATATAACAACAGATTTAAAGTCATTTTGATGCTACACTGATGAATCTTGACTATTGTACACTTGCTTCTGCACTATGTAACTGTGTGCTCGGGGAGGCACCGACTATGGAGAAAATGTTTTCTGGTTTTCTCTCTGATGTCCTTGGGCTAAAGATGTGCATCAACTGTTTCTGATTTACAGAGGACAGGAAAGTAAAACCAATAACTGCTGCTAGCTATTGTTAGCTCAGTTTGTTAGCTAGGCTGTCCGAACTGTAAGCTCAGAGTATCTGGGGAGCGTTAGTGTTTGTACCACAGGCGTTTTAGACCAACGAGAGGAGGTCTTAAGGCCTGTATTTTCCTCAAAATGAACACTACATTTGTCATTACTCCATCACATCCTGTCATCTAAAGTAATTTCTGTTTCACTGAAGTGAATGAACATGTTCAAGTCAAGTCTGTTTTTCCCTAAATCAGCATGTGAATAATTGTAGTTTAAGCTTCTAGTTTTATGATTTTTACAATACAGGTAGAAAGCTACATGTAGAACCTACAGTGGTTGCTGTTTGCCTGTTATTACATTCAGGTCAGATTTTGTGACTTATTTCTTTGCTGAAGGCTTTACTGAGCATAGCATAGTACTGGTACAGTTTCCTAATTTCTGATACCAGTATGAGAGGGGCCGTCTGCTGATGATATTTTAGCTGTAGTTTTGCATTATTCATAGACTGTTGACCAGAGCCACCACAATGAGCTTCAAAACAACTCTTCAGAAACCTGTGTGGTCATGGATACGGCATCCATATTTATACTCTCTATGGTAACAATTCCTATCATTAAGTAATTTGATTTTTTTAGTCGGGCTGCAGTGATAACACTTTATTATATGGACCCATATTTTACTAATATTTTCCTCAAAACTGCATATATAATTTGTAATTATAGAAAAAATACAGACAGTATTCATTTATTGTACTCATCATTCAACAAATAGGAAGAATAAAATTATATCCAATTATACATGAGTAATGAATGAATTATCACTTGGGTTTAAATAGAGCAGTTCTTTCCCTCTTATTAGTACCAAATTACATCATTTTCAGAGTTCTGTGAAATGAAGTGATACTTCTACAACTAGTGATATTATTTAACCATGCCTATAAATTGTCAGAAAATGGTGAAAAATGTCAATCAGTTTCTCAGAACTGAAGGCGACATCTTGGAATTGCAAAAATGCCAAATATTCTCTTTCCACCTTGTTAAATGTGAGAATTTGTTGATTTTCTTTGTCATATATGGACATGCATGGAATATATTTTGGGTTGAAAATTTGTTTTTACAGTGGAACTAAATCTGCAGACTGACCTACACTGAAAACAATCTTTAATTTGCATCAATGACTTATTAAGACACTGCAAAACCACTGATTTTTACAATATATTTAATTCGATTTTTTCTTACAAAACAATTCCCTCATAAACCAGAACACACAAAATGCATAAAGAAAACTGTACAGTCAGTTTTGTCATGTCTGAACGTGTTCTAAACATGAACAATGTTATCTACAACAGTGGTTGCTATCAATGTCTATCACACCAAGCGGTTCAGCTCTGCAGCCCCTTACACTGAGGGTTAAAGGAGAGGTACGGAAATAGTCATGTGACACTGAAGGTAGATCCAAACAAAACAACATGAGCTAGCCAATAATGTACTTATATCAGCAAGCGCAGGTGCAGTCTCTTTGTTCTTGCTCTCCTTGGCTCTAGTAGCGATGTCATACTGCTGAATCGACCTTAAGAGATAAGCTGACAGACGTGACAATGAGAGGGCAGAAAAGTGACTATTTCACAAGCAACTGTAAACCGTATGTGACTGTGAGAGATCACTGAGAGGTCAATGATAATCATGTTGAAGATCTATTTTCATTACATGCATGTCTTGGATATATTACTCATTTAGGGCCATTGGGGAGTGACTTTGGATGGGATAGTGACTTTAGAAATCATCAGAGCCGGAATATTTTAACAATAAGATTTTTTTCCATTGACACAGTGAGAAAACTGGGCTACCAATTGAACAAATGTCCATCCAATAAACATAAATATGTCAGGTATTATATTTCTCTCCTCAGTGCAACAGTGGTCTAAGAAACATTATCGTCATCATGATCGTGTCACATCATTGTTCATCAAACAGGCTTTCATGCCAGAATGGATTTTCATGGCAGATTAGCAGCAAATACCTAAATCACAAACGAGAACGACAAAATCTGCTTCACTCCTGTGTTTACTTTTTTTTTTTTTTTTTTTTCCATACACAGCTTGGTTTCTACCCTACACATTGCATTGCATTGGGAAGGTACAGGCACAACTACGTATTAGGAGCTGATTAATATTTATTTTTGGGCTGCTGTTTGTTTTGAGGGGGGAAAGAAAACAAAAACACATGAGCAGATATATTCCAGTCACAAGACTTCAGCTGCGGTACACTTTTCTTACAGGACTCCGACAGACTTTTTTGATACCCTAAAGTTGGACTTTGACATCCTGGTCTGTGGGTGGTAACAACTGCAAAATCCTAAAGGCTGTGAGTATTTGTTCCAGGATTGCATACTGTATATACACGAGAGCTTCCAATCACATTTGAAAATATTTCCCTTTTCCACGCAGGGACAGCGCCTAAGTGCTACTGTTTGTAGTCCACTGCGTTTAGGTGATTTAATTTAACATCAAGTTAACATCATTTTTGTTTTGGAATATGTCTTGGTGCAGTGTTTTGCTTCTACCTGTTCTAAGCTCAATTTAAGAATAGTTTTGTACGGGCTGACAATTTGTGGAACCTAGCATTAGTTATTCTAATATGCAATTAATTAATTAGGTAATGTCAAGCAGCTTATATAAGGATGATTTAAATGTGTATTTTGGGAGAATACAAATCTTGGTAGCTACGGGAATCAGCTGGTTGAAAAATAGCTCCTGATTCGTTTTATATTAAGAGAACAAGACATCTATGAGAGGTGATTATTAGAGCAAAGTCATTTTTTGGCTGTAGTTTGAGGCACAGAGAGAGGCTATGCAGCATTGAGAGAAGAAAATAAATAAATAAAAAGCCATTGCCCCAGGCTGGAACCCATTTTAGGCCAAAATCTAAGAGCCGTCAAGCATGTTGTCAAAGCTACAGACCTGGGCACTACTGTCAAGTAGCAGGAATGTTTAAGAGACACAATGGTTCCAGTAATTTCTGATTACATTATTACATTTGCAGAAAAGCAGATGCACTTTCTTGTTGTTAATGGATCATCATTATGATGATTAGCGCAAGTGGCAAAACCAAATTACACAGAAGATGATGTAGTTCAACCATGGAGAGAAAATATCTGGCATTTTAATAGAAGAAGGGTTGCTGGTGTTTGTTCGGTTACTGCCTCGAGGCAGATAATACCGGGTTTTTCAAAAGCAGGGATACATATTTTTAATAATCATAAACGAACCTGTACAAGTATTGTCATTTTAGCAATTTAACAATCAATAATATTCCTGGAAACAGGACAAATGAAAAACTATGTATTGCTAATGTTTGTAAAAATGTATCCCTACTTTTAAAACAGGCTGCTAGGATTTGAGATACAGCATATTTTGTTTTCCTGTACATATGTGGTTGATAGACAGAAACTAATAAAAATATATTCTCTTTGTGTTACAGTCCTGTAACTATATAACCGTATGACGAATATAGTCTACCTGCCTTAGAGTTTGATCTTGATGCACGGCTCTCTGGGAGGATGTACAAATGCTCACAGCCAGTCAGATAGCGGAGTTGATGCCACTTTTGGCACGGCCTCAGCATGTGGGTCAGCGTAAACCGGAGTCATTACCCTGAGGGAATCTGCTAAGTGGCATTTTCAGGCTCCACAGCACAGAGTTGTGCTGCAGGTACAGAATAAATGTGAGAGACAGTGGGGGACAGATTATACCGTTGCAAGAGACCACAAGATGTACTGCTCATTTCTGGTTAGGCTCCCTCCGCGAGCGTAACATCCATTGTCGACGGCTAATGGACCAATCGGGCTCTTTGGATAGACAATGTAAATAGAGGGTATTACACATGTGCATAAAGCCAACCTCTGCCGGCATGAAGAGAATGAAAGCTCTCAGAGGGAGGATACAGTACAATACCATGACAAAGGCGAGTAAACAGATGGGTCGGTAGCTTTTAAAAGGACTCAGAACACACATACACTAAAGGCAGACAGGACAGACGGACAGTTTGTGGTGATTATATGCAGCACTGGTGAAAACGACAAACATTGTTGAGATAAACAAAATCGGAAAGCTTTTTACTCTAAAAAAAGTGAGCATTGTGCATAGTTCATAGTTCGTTAATAACCCCTCTTCAGGTACCTATTTGCTGTGATAACATGGAAGGAAGTGCAATAATGTACAATTCTGTATAGTTAAGTGCACATAGATCACTGTTGCACTGAACGGCATTGACACTTTCTCCCAATAGAAATATCACAACAGGGTTTCTTAATGTTTTCTCAATTACTCTATTTTTTAAGTGTACTTTTGTTACAATAAACCCAGGCATATATCCCCTCTTGCTCAGTCCCAGGGTTGAGTCCACAACGTATGTTCACATAAATCTTTATTATAGGTAATTTGGCCTGATCTTTCCTTTTTTTTTCATTTACGTCTGTCCCTAATTCTACGTCTCCTGCGTTCTTTTTTTTTTTTTTTTACTCATACTTCGCCGACCCAGACGACTGTGTTCCCTCTCTTGATGTCTGAGACCTCGCAGTGCGGCGTTCTCTGTTTGCCATTCAGGACAAAGAGGGACTCGGCTGACGGCGTCACCAGGTACTGTCCGAACAACCCGCTGGAGACCACTACTCTGTTGGGGCCTCCCCAGGGCCAGGCTTGAGAGCCCAGGGGTTCCTTGAGGCTCCGGAGAACCTCAGTGTGGCCCGAGGACAGATCAGCAAATAGCAGGTCCGTGCCTGAGCCTGAAGTGGCTACAACCACATGCTGGTTGGACTCTGTGAAGGAAGGCTGGAAAGCCAAATCGGAGACAGCTACGGGCTCGTCCAGTTCCTGGTTCAGACCCAGCTCTCCCTGGAATGACACTGTCTGTACTATCAGCTTTGAGCTCTGCGGGTCAGGTGTCACGATGTAACGGCCATCCGGTGACACAAAAGGCTGCCCTGTGACGTTTAGGTTTGGACCAATCACTGTGTCTGTCACGCTGTCGATGAGGAGCTGGGGAGGGACTTGCAGGTGGCTCTTGCTCTGGCACTGGACAAAGTAGAAGCCGCTCAGATGTGTGTAGGCCATGTTGAGTGGTATACAGCTGTAGTTCTTCAGGCTGATGGTCTTGACACGGTGGAATGTCTCCAGGTCGATCTTGTGTATCGCAGGTTCATTTTTGAGGAAGACAAAGGCAAACCTAAATCGACAAAGTTCAAATAAAAGGTTAATAGCCTTTCTAGATTTTGTGGGATTAGTGATTAACACATCGAGATTCTCATTAGAATTCTCATTTGCTCTTTTCTCCTTTACTTCAGAAGGACAGCCATGATGAGCGAGCAATGGGGTCATCTGTGTTTTAAGGTCAGAGGTGGCTCTGTGAGTGTGAGTGTGTGTGTATGTGTGTGTGTGTGCGTGCTGTTTTACCTCACGTGAGTGATGATGAGATTGGTTGGAGGAATGAAGAAGTCGCTGACCCTCTGGAAAGTTGTGCGGATGGCATGATGTACTTCTCCTACACTGGCTTGAGGAATTACCTGTAGACAATGACATAAAATGGCATAAATATTAAAGGGATAGTTCGGTAATTTTGAAATGGTGTTGTTTAACGCACTTAGCATGGTTAATGTATTAAGTAGATAACAGTCAGCATGTCCTGAGTTTAGAGAAGCAGACAGAGACTCTGGCACAGAAGCAACGCTATGAACTGCTGTGGACAGTGTCAGCAGAAAAGCCTATTTTAGCCATTTAAAAAAAAATATCAATATCCATTTAAGGGTAAGCTATATTAGGAATATTTTCCATTTTATCTTCCTGTCAGACAGCCTTTTTTTCTGCACTAACCATACAAATTCCTATTCATAAAGCCCCACTGTATTAGACCACAGATCAGCTGTTTGGATCTCAGCCAGAAAAACAAGCATGCATGATCTTGCAACTTTCTGATCGAACAAACAGATCTGCTGTGTATTATAGTGCTTGAAGTTCCATGGTTACCTTTGTCTCTTTTTGGAGATGACTTTGAAAATAGTTACTTAAATCTTGGCCTTTTTGGGATTTATACAGCACCGAACAATACGTAATAAATCACAGTTACAAAAATCATTGTAAAAAAAACGTGATAAGTATTTTTCTCACAAACATTCTTTATAAGAATCCATTAAATTACTTTTTGTGACCCATGTGTGTACAGAGTCATACATACAGTTAAAAAATGAACTCTGTCACAAGTCTTTGGCATCTTTTTACTAATGGGCTGCCATGTAGGCCGATAAAGCAGGGAAATACACACCCATACTCATTTACAGATTAACACTGAAGACTTCAAAACTATGAAATAACACGTGGAATTATGTGGTAACCCAAAAAAAGTGTAAAAGTAAAATATTTTATATTATAGATTCTTAGCACCCTTTTGTTTTGACAGCTTTGCACAGTCTTCATGAGGTAGTCGCCTGGAATGATTTTCAATTAACAGGTATGTCTTGTCAAAAGATAATTTGTGTGATAATGTTAATTAAAAGTTAACTTTAAAACAGTATGTCACTTATATAGTTTGTCCACCACAGAGCACTAAAAAGCTTGATGTAACGTAAAAAGGGCGGGGTGATGAACTGGATACAGGGGTTTAAGAGTGGAGGCAGAACCGACAAGAAGACTACCTCAGTCATCAGCTTCCTACTGAATAAAGGGAAAGTAGTTTCTATAAAAATATCCAATGTTTTGTCATCGCTTGCTGACAAGTGAGTCAATGTGAAATTTAAACTTAACTTTTTGATCCAGCAGGACACCAGTATATCTATACTCTGAGTCCCTCTCAATAGTTTGGCCATTCAGAGTGGTAAAATACAAAATACATACTGTTGTCCACAGTATATCTGGCTTAAGAGAATAGCATACTGTATATTTAGTCTGGTTTACTTTCAGGACTAATTTTAGATTTCAAAAGTGCATCTTGTAATTTGTTAAACCTGTGACCTTTTAGCTTCTTCAGGATGCTTCTAGTTTGTGTGAATGAAATAAAGGCTCATAGATCTCAGGTCTTAACAGCCAGAGCTTGTCCAGGTGACATGCCCATATATCCTGGAGCAGATAAACATCTAAAGTTTATGACTTGAGCTGATGAAACGTGGCCCCACCTCACTGCTCTGATAAAGCATCTTATTTAGTGATGGTTGTCTTAGAAGCACACGCCACAATAAGAGCCCCCCCATCTCTCATGTTGTACACCTGGCACTGAATCAGCATGTTTGTAAAGTGCAAGGCGGGGGGGTGCACTTTTGATGGGCTCCGGATGCTGGGCCTTGTCAATGACACATGCTTCATCATGCATGGTTGCATGATCAGGTCACAGTCAAGGACGACTGAGGTGGTTTATGGGACATGTGCGACTGTGCATTTATTAAAAGCAACCAGTCAACTTCTGCTCTGCGATGCTGCTGCCAGAGTAAGACCAGCTCTTTTCCTTCTGATTTTAAAGACTTTATATTCTTGGCTCATTGAAGTGATTCTAGGTTTAGACACCAAGGCAAATGTTGCTAGAGAGCATAGAAAATATTGTTTTAAAAGGAAAGAACTAAGTGTAACATCTATTTTGATGCCTTCGCCTGCACTGCTATAGCTGAACCTCTACCTGATGCCCAGTGGGGGGCCAGGCTTCACACTCCTTCCTCAGAACTATCAAATGCAAGAAAATAAAAATAGCAGTTTAAGTTGCAGAGTTGTTACTTTTTTTCTATGCTGCTGCAATACTTCTCAGAAGCCTGCACTCTTTCTCGATCCTTTACCATCTCATCCATTTTTAACAAAATATATCTGCCGGTTTCTCACTGCTTGCAAGACATGAAAAGAATCCTCATTAAAAAAAAGTCATTACAACAGTTGTAGAATACAATGACGGGAGTTAATGAGGTTCAATGTAGTATCGCTCATGTATTATTAGGCAGCTGCTGTGGTCTCCAGGGCTGCAGGTGCTCTCAACTTAATGCCACTGGCTTCCCTTTGTCATCGCTCATCGTTGGATTTCATATCCACAGACTCAGCAACAAGACCCAATTGAGTTTTACTCTGCCCCTGTCTCGCTGGCTGCCCTAATACCTGAGGGGGATTTGGTTCTGACTGAGTAACTTTTGCTTTTCAACAACATTCACTCTCCAGAAGCCTTTTTTTTTTCTTTTTTTTCTAACTACAGTGCATCCAAATGAGATGGAATTCTTCAAATGCTCAAGTGTGTTTGTGTCATTTTGGGAATTCAATAAATCTCACAAGGCACTGTGTGTTACTTGGTTATAGGAATTCAGCTTTTTTTACATACTGTCAGAAGTTCTCATCTTGTCGCTCCTGGGGAGCAATAAAGCACATTGTGGCTCGTTGCTTAAGATCAATGGTCAATTAAAGTTAAAAAAGCTTAAATGATATCATATTCCTATAAGTGCATGCATAAGAGAGAAAGAGAGGTGACAGATGTTTGGTTTTATACAGATCAGATATTCACATCAAATTAATTTAATTTGTTTTGATGTCAAGTAGCAAAAGTAAATTTGTTTATTTAGATATTGTTTTTTATTATTATTTAAAGTGTACATTTTTTTTGGTACTTTGCCTTTATTGGACAGCTTAAAGTGTAAATGCACCAAAGGTGCGGAAAAACATGCTAATATACCTCAAAGTTTTGATGTCAGTCCAGATATTTAGGTATACAGGCCTACCTGCAATGACTTCTTGGGTTGATAAACTGAGGAGCAACACTGAAGAGAGATAAGGCTGACAGGATGAGACAAACTTTTAATGAATTTTACGAGATTAAATTAAAAGATGAGATGATATTGCTAGCTTTCATCATAATAATTGCAATAATAATAATGATCAGTGTTAAGCATATATTTGGCAAACCTCATAGAGATAAATTGGAAGAAAACAGATGGCAAATACTGTGTGCTTGTGTGTGTGTGCGCCCATGAGTTAAATGTCTTGTTGGCACGTAGACTCAGACTGGACTGACAGTCTGAAAGGCCATGCCTCTCTCTGCCCGGCAGAGATTCCTCCATTTGTCTTCTCTAATGAATTGACAATCACACTCCCTCTGATGTTTACACAGAGATATTGAGCCATCCTAAAACTTGGCCGCTTGAAAATACCACACACACTCAACTGAACGTAAACCTCCACACATTTACACACCATGAGCGCACAAATTTACATGCACAAACACAGACCCACACTCATACACATGTATGATCTGCTGAAGCGGAGCGGTGCCTCTGTGACAGGCTGCTGCTGAACAGGTCAATTACTTTCAGTCCAAATGATAATGACATTATCAGACCATTTATTTGTGGTGTGATCCATGTGGGCACCAATCCATTATGCAGTTTCCCTGCAATTGCATTTTTGAGTGATTCATGCCCTGCTCTCCAATTATTCATTACTCCTGAATGACTGCAGAGAGGGGGGAAATGAATAAATGAAAAAACACAGAAATGTGTTTTCTGCTGTTTAGACAGCAGCCACAAAAAGAGCGGAAATGTTATGCAAAGCTGCTTTCTGTACTGTGATTGTTTCAAATTATGAGAAAATTATTTTGTCTTTGATAAAAAACATCTTTTCATAGAATTTTCTCATAATTTGAGACCATAACCTCTGATAGAAATTTGAAAACAACTCCAACATAAACACTGAGTGTGCACATTAACTGAGACGACAACACAAAAACAAATCCCCTGCTAGTACACCTACACTCTATGAATAACCGTGCAAAACTGCAGAACAGGGAAGTGTATGCGCACACACAGTCTACTTGGCCATGCAGATTGTAAATCAGTAGGAAACTGCTAAAACCCACACACAGGTGGTTGTCTTTTCACTACTTTTTGTTGCCAAACCATAGTGGCACCTTTTGGATCACTTTGCAGTTGAAGTTTCTTTTATATAATCCAGAAATAACTGTAAAGTGGAAACCTTACAACATCATGAAGAAGTGTCATTCATAGGACCATTTAATAAATGACTGCAGTACCGTTAACAGCTCCACAACCACTGATTAACTATTAAAAACTTATTTGAAACCACTAGTGTTCAAAACCAACAATCAAGTGATTTTCGGAATAGAAAATGAGTCATTTCTCTGCATAGATCCTCAGAAGAATCATAAATTTGAGAGTGTATCATCCCTCTGCAATCCCCATAATGAATAGACACACAGTACCTCACATGATTATAATGGGATCTTTCTCTCCAATGGGACAAAGCAGAACAATAAACATGTTTGTGTCTATTACAGAGATTACGACGGGATCCCTTGGTGGCTTTACTCGTGGCAGTTTCCTCCACTGTTGCATAGGCACACATGCGCACACGCACACACACACAAATACTGGCCCTATAAAAACAGCAACATACCTCTCCCACAAGCACCAGCTCTGTTCCCTTTTCCCCTCCCCTCCACCTCCTCGACCCTGCATTCTCTTCTCCCTTCCCTCGCCTCACCCAATCCCCCGAGGTGGATTAAATACAACCACACCTGTGATCATTTCTCATTTGTGAAGCCTCCAACACCAGTGGTCCAAAGGGACACCAGGCACAAGCAGACAGCACTGCAGCTGTGAATTGCTGTTTTGCTGGCTTGGTAAATGCTCTAAAACATACATAGATTAGATGTTGTCATGCAAATACTTATCACATAAACAGGGACGCAGGTACACAACTGAGCTCAATTAGTTACAAGGCGCTGTTTTCCTCGCTTGGTAAACTTTCTGCGGTTTATATAGATTATATTCTTGCAGGAAGATAATCCCTCATCAGATTCACAAATACACACACAGCAAAAGTTGGTGTAGAAATAAGACAGTAATAAAGAGGGGCTATTTTGTACTTTTAAAGCTGCACTCGGCTGAATTTTATGTAAATAATCACCTCCTGATTTAAAAACGAGGTTGCAAATAAAAATACCAAACAACAAATAAAGTGTTCCTTAAACAGTAACAAGTAAGCACTCCAATATCTCTTGGTGCTAGTTATCTGTCTACTGTAGCTTTAAACTAAACAGTTATTTTCTGAGAGAGCTTTTCAGTATTACACACAAAATGCATTTACCTGAAGTGTTGGGTGTGTTCTGTCCATATCCCCCCATGTTAGGACCCACACCTGGTCATGTGACTTGTCATAGAGCATCTTCACTGGATAAGGATCTGTTGTTACTGCCTAGAAGAGATGGGGAGAGTGAGGAAAAGATTATTTTTTTTTTTTCTTGTGCTAAATCAAGTTAAGGCTTTGTCCTTGGTGCTGGAAAGTCACAAAAGCCCAGCTGATATTTGTGTAAAAACAAGAGAAACATCCATTACTCACATTTAAGCTAATAAATGATAAACATTAACACAATAATATATGTAAGTAAGATTAATTTATTTTGCTCATGAGCTAGAACTAATACTCTCCTTAATTGAGCCCAGAATTATCAGACTTTATTAGCTTATTACAGATACTATATATATTGACCACTATATACCAAGAAATAGCAGCATAGAAATGCCAAATATGTTTGAGATGACTTAGCATTTCCATTACCTAGTGTTTCCGCCAGAGGGCCCTGACAGGTTTATTTGTTTGAACTGTAAAAAGAAGGCTCGCAACGTATCTTGTTCACAATTCTTTAATAACAAAATTTAAGGGATTGTTATTAACAGTGTGTGTTTATGTAAAAAGCTGATTTCTCTTTTAACTTTCCAAATTCACTGTTCTGTCTTCAAAAAGTCAATAACAGTTGGTAGTCAATAAAAGCATTGTTAAAGTAACACCAAGGCTTGGCAACTGGGAGACCAGCAAGTAAGAGCGCTATTACAAAAATCGATTTGTGAACACGCGGTTTGGAAATGGTGCCAGCGTCCCATTTCACAAATGACTCACTTGCAAATTGCTGATAAATTAGCGAGTCCTGCAGTCCTCTTGCATGCTCATGCCTGGGCTGCAATTACAGTGCTTGTTTTAATTAGTTAAATGTGTCTAAACTAACGCGAGAGCAAATTATCTTAGGTTGCAGCTTGCATGTTGCAAATTTGGTGAAACAGGCCCCAGCAAGCATACTACCCAACAATGAAACATTCTCAAGAGTAAGCTGTTATCACATCTCACACTAAGTAGGTGTAAATGTCAGAAAGAGAATGAGAAAGTGTACAGCATGTTCACTTTTACTGCTGGAGAGGTTTTAGTGAGGATATCTGTCAGACATCAGGTGAAAGAACAGAGAGTAAGTTGCAGAGACATTCAAAAGGAGGAAAGACAGAACAGACATGCAGGAAAGGGAGAGTGATGTGGGGGTGGGGTGTACTCAACCTCAGGTCTGCTGCAATGTCAACAACAAAGAATAACACAATCCATTACCCTGCTTCTGGCTGGGTGGACAGGGAGCTGCTGACACCCTCACCAGTGGAGCGAGACCACAAGCTCTGTGTTCAGTAATGGGAGGTCCAGCCCTCTGCTCTGCACTGGTCAGCCAAGTGCCAACTCAGCATGTGTGTATGTACATATGAATTTGCCTTTGCGCACATTTAGCTTCGTACATGATGGGAGCAGATGTAAAGCTGGGGTCAGGCCACAGTGCAGCAAACGAGGAGGAAACGGACTGGATTTTGTGCTCCCCTCTTAAAACCTACTCTAACTGTTCAGTTACTGGCATTGCGGACCTAATTGTGCAAATTAATATAAGTGTGACAACACTAATATTACTAATATTAGCAACCTATTGGTTCATAAAAAAGTTTTGACTTTTGCTGTTTCAGGAATGTTTGCTCTATGAAAGGTAGCTTTTTAGCCGGTGCTGAACATAATCAGTGGCAGATTATACCAGCTGTAAGTCATGTTGTCTGGTTAATGTGCTCTTTGCAAGCCGGAAGGTGTCTGTACTCAACCAAACATAATGTGTGAAGGAAGAGAAATCTCTTTCTGCAACACTGCTTTACTATCATGAGTGGGTTGTTTTTTGTCACTTTGAGGCAGAGTGACTCAATCCATTGCAAATAAATTCTTGAAAGAAGAAAGACTCTTCTTATAACTCCAGAACTGCAAATAACTAATCCGGCATACTTTTAATGCTTCTAATTTGCTAAAATGTAAACAAGCTAAAAAAAAATACAGTTCAAGTTGTAGCCCACAGCGAAACTCACTGCATCCATTATAATTCCTGTTGACGTCCCCTAAAGCATATTGGAAACAGTTGTTCCAAAAGTACAAAGTAAGACAAAGAATAATACTAAATGGCATTTCAGATTACCAATTTCATCCTTCAGGAAGCCAGCATATGAACATGAAGTATTTTTGAAAGCAACAACATGCTCATTTGGTTTCAAAGGAAAGACAAAGCATAACAGAAACCCAAATCAAAACTGCATGCCGCCTACCACTGATTTACTGCAACACAAAGAAACCACCGTAGTACGTTAAAGTGACTACAAACCAGAGGTCTTTGCCATCTGGCTTCCTTTTTAATTAGCCGATGTGCCATTTGTTTTCATACCCAGTGGGAGGTTAGCTGGCACAGGTCTGACACATCAGAGTCAAGGTTAGATCCCTTTGTCGGAAAAGATAACAAAGGTGCTATTTCCCTGTGTGCAACAGCATGAAAACCATGAAAGCCTTTATTAGTGCACATGTTCATGGCCTTTATCTAGTGTCTGCTGGAAATCCTTCCTAAAGACTAAAGGTTTTGGAAAAATAGGAAGAGTTTTTAAAAGGTGTGGAAGCCAACTTTTAACTATATCACATCAGTAGTCTGCTTCACTGAGATCTAAATTTGTGATTTAATTTGCAGTAAATTTCTCCAGTTCTCCAGATGGAACTTCTATTTAGGAAATGTGTTGTTTTTTATGCCAAAAGAATTTCATTTGATGGAAGCATTCCCAATAGTAACAATAATAGGATAACACGTTCTTCTTTGTAATAGTCCAAGAAAACAAAGAAGCTGGTTGTATTTTTACAAAAAATCTTCTTGTTTCTTTTCATACTTGTTGAGAAAATATATTACAGTCTACTGTTTGGAAATGTCCTACATACACACCCTGTCTTCCTGATCACTGCGTCGGTCACCTCTGTGAGGATAATAAATGCAGTGTTCTGACTTTACCATTAAAAAATTAAAGCTATTGTTTTGCTCATGCATTTCCTCTCTCAGTGGATAAAGCACAGTCATTGTAGTCTGCTGTCGTCTCTCTTGTTTCAAAGGCCATTGCTGAAAGGAAGCTACAAATGTGTTTTGTGAATAGAGCTTTGAGATAACAGAGAAAGAGTAGAAAAGGGAAAAAAGGGAGGATGCATTAACCTCCTGCACCCAGAGGCCAGAAAGGGTCTTCTAGAAAGAGAGAGGGTGAGAGGCAAGAGACGGAATCGGGTGAGCAAGGGAAGGAAAGCAGTTTTACAGTGCTGGATGGAGAAAGAGGGAAAAAAAAGGGTTGGTGTGTCACAATTCACCAAAGGTCATGACCTGAACTTTAAAAGTTGTGCTAGAAGACGCCTCTGTTTCTCCTTTCAATTATGTCACTTCACATTTTTTACTGAATATTTTTATTTACAAAAGAACAGTTAACCCCTTTGGACACATCCTTTGTTTTCCTTGTTATTTTTGAATACAAATGTGAGTGTTAAATAATTTCACTGGTTTTTAATACATTGCATGCATTAAAGAGTGTATACATTGCTACCTCCTCAGTTTGCCATCTCTCTCATTCTCACTGCTCAGACTTTCACTTATCTCCCTTCTCCTCTCCCGCCTCCTTCTCTTTGAGTTAGGCCTATTTCCTCTCATCCTGTACCTCAGTATAAATGATGTTGACCCTGGGAAGAACCCCTGAGGGATTCAGTCTCTAAACAGCCGTTACAGGCAAGATAAATGGTGAGGCAGCCAGCACCCACCTGGGCACCATATTGTTTCAAGTGCTTGAGGTGCATTTGATTTATTTTCCCTTGCATGTGGTCTTCTTATATCGGTGGCAGTTCAATAGCATGGCAAGTTGAATCGACTGCACCTCACTTTGGTAATGCTGTTTGACATGTAGCCAAACATTTGCTGCATTGTATACAACCAATGTTTAAAGTAAAACTGCACTAGGTTGTACAATAAATCTGTTTTTATCAACCTAAATCATTAAGTGGAACTGCAGCAGATGAAAGCATTTCCTCCCACCACCTTGCTATGCCTGTCAAGGTTTCCATTTCTAGCTGGCAACCATGAAATGACAACTGTTACTAGCAGATTTTTACCAGCAACTTTAACTTGTTTGAAAATGGAATCTCCGGCTACTTTTGTGATATCATGCAACACTACATGCTACATGTTCCAGGCGAAAAGTCGGCATCCTCTACATTTGATGATCCATGTAGGAGACAGAAAGAAGAATAAAGAAGGAAAGGAAAATAGATAATATCAGACTTATTGCGTTCTAAGCCTGTTTAGATGTTACATTCATGCTTCACTGTATTTTGAAAAAAAATATGTTTCAGTGAACAGCTAAAGAGGAGTGTCACGGAGTTGTTGTTGTACAGTGGTGTTACAGAGTGGAGGTTCTTCCGTCACAAATGATCTTTGACAAGTGCAAACACTGGCTGCATAGAGCACACAAACCAGATGCCACAAAAGTTTAATGTTGTCCTGTCATCAGGTTTATTAATTGACATTTTTAGTGAATTTGTGGCAGCTGCTATGACCTGCTGCTAGTTTTTTTACTGGTCAAAAGTGGCAGTCAGTGCAAGCTATAATAAAAAGCTGCTATGCCTCAGTGTTTTGTACACAGCTCTTTGCTAGTGAATTTGTGCATTTTGCCAACTTCCATCTGAATCTTTAACATTCAGACACACATATGCATTGCATATATGGTGTAATATTTGTGGTGTGGATAAGGAGAGCAGCACTACAACAATAGAAGCCTGAGATGGACAAAACGCAGTAGGGAATAGTGAAGAAAAGTTACATGGATATGGATCCATCATGTAATGCCTAGATTGGCCATGATATTGATATGAAGGAACGGAAGTCTACTAAGGTGCAGTAATTGTGCGTTATATCCAGAGAAACTTGGACGTAATCTCACATCTTTTTTTAAAAGTTTACTTTTTTCATTTGACATTATTCTGAGTGCTGAACACAAACTTGCCAACATGCAAACATTTCTACAAAAGCTTTACAATGTCAGTCACTAACTCTTAGATAAAAAAGTTCTGAGATGTTGTGATGATCTGAGACTTCACTTCTGTGTATCGCGAAATGCCTGATACCTGCTCCACCCACCTGTACCACTTTCTGTGCTTGAATATCGACAACCAGCAGTCGGCTCAGGAGGGGCTGGGTCACGTAGATGTACTTATCCCTGATGTTGACTGCTGAGGACCACACGCAGTGCTGAGGTGACACCCCCTCACCTTTAGGGCACATCTCCTCCTGGGAAGAACCAACACAGAACAGAGAGGATGATGGGAGGTGGAGGTTGGCAGGATTTCCTGGTGCACAATAGATCAGCAGGATGGTGCATTTTATATCATAATGATATGATTTATATCACGTAATGATTTGGACAGGGCAATCATTTAGAATTTTGAGTCATAATGTGATGATATGATGACAACATGGCATGAATTAATATAATTCTGTTAAAAATAATTATTCAAATCAAATGGTTATACTTAATAATTATGTTATGTTAATTACAACCAAAATAAGTGATTCAGATTCTTGTTTAACACGAGTAGTGATTTTAAGTGAATTGTGGTTAACATGTCTCAGCTCCAAAACCATGTTGAAACTGATGTATTAATAACCAGTGAAACACAGATCACTGCATTGAACAGTAAGTTGGTAATTTAACTTTTTTTTTTTTTATTGTTATTCTGTTGTCAGAGCTACACTATTGTTTCTTCCATTACTGATTCATCTTCTAACAATTTATTTCAGTTAACAATCAACTAATTAATCAATAAATTGTCAGAAAAATTCAGAGCCCAAGGAATGTTTGAGTTGCTTGTTTGGTCAAAGCAACAGTCTGAAAACCAAAGAAGAAAGATTGAAAACAGAAACAGAACTACAAACTAATCTAAAGCCAGTTAATATATCATGTTTAACTTGAGAAATTAAAATAACAAAAACAAGGAATCTGTCAAAATAGTCAGTCGACTTATTTGATCACTTAATGCAGGACTTACTGTATGATAAAAGAAAAAAAAAAGAAAGCTTTGACTTACAATGACTGAAATATGAATGAATAGTATTGATTTTAACTATGCACCCCAGTCCTGCCAAAGGGGCATACTGATGTCTTTACTACTTAATTCAAACAGTGTTTTCATTATTAGTGTACTAATAATAGATATGATAACCGTTTGCCTTATAAACCAGAACTCCTAACCCATTCTTAACTTCGAAATCACATTTTGCATCAGTTTGAAGCAAACATCAACAAATTCATATTCAAGAACTAAATCAAGCGACATACCGGCTCTACAGGCCCTGCAGCCGGCTGTCTTTGCTGACAACACATTTACACACACAGACACACACACACACACTGGCTATGTATACTGGTATGTTATTGCTAACACACACACACATACACACACACACACACACACCTTGTTTTCTCCTCTTCACCTCACCATAGTGGAGAAACTGCTGTTTACAGCAGGAACTGGCTAACACATGGCTTATTGAGTTTGTATTGATCTCTAATACAATTACAGGGTCCTGTAAAACCCAAATCCCTCAGACGAACAAGCAACTTTTACCATCTAAAGCCCATTGCTCTGGGAGAGGGATGTCCTCCAGTGGATTAAAAGCCTTGGGGTCTGTAGTATAGACTCTATAGTCTACTGATGCGAGCTGTTGACTAATGGACACAAGTAATCCCATTACATTTAGTGAGGTGAGGTGCCTACTTTGACACCAGTAAGGGGGGGGGCTTCGTCTGAAGGATGGCCTTCATTTTAGGTGGAAAACTCTACTCAGAGACACTGAAACTCTACTGAACTCAAGTATAAAATAAGATAGATTAGATAGATCCCATTGACCAACCAAACACCTGGTACCTTGAGGTGCTTTATGGTGCAACAACCTGATTAAGTCCTATTACTGACTGAGAGTAAAATGCTCTTAGCTGTGTACCTGAAGTGTCATGATTGTGTGAATGAAGGTCTTTCTATATGTATAAGGCATCGGCTCAGCAGTTATAAACACAGACATCCTGAAATTGTAGTGAAATCTGGAGCAAACTACTCATTACCTGACATGGCCATTTTAAATCCATTACACTATAAAATCTTGATAGCAAAAAAAAAATTGCACTTACATAGGTAGCAACAATTCTCTCTGTCCGTTTCATGTGTCTGCGTATCTCACATTCACTAGGCTGCAGAACAGTGATGCCCTCATCAGAAAACACGTAGAACATATTCCCCACACTCAGCCCTGGAAGAGAAGACAGGAAGACAGAAAACATGTTGACAAACATGCTTTTAAACTAAAGCAACAAATACATATTAAAAACAGCCCCCGTCTTATCTGACATTTGTGATGGACATTTCAATTTCCCTGCTGGAGGGGACACAGCAAGACTCCTGTTAGCATGCTATCATGGTAGCGGGGATGGGCAGTGTGTGGCTGCCAGCCATTTTGACAATGACTACAAAGGGCCCTGTCAGCAACATGTCCACAGCATACTGTAGCGAGAGGCATCAAATTAAAGGCACTGTTTCTTAGAGGAAGCATTTCACATCTCATCCTCTTTGTCTGAACAGCTGCTGATGAGTTAGCAAGGATCACAGTTTGATGTTAAGGAATTTGGATGAACATGCTGTTATGACTGTCAGGAATATGTTAAATGAGCAAAGATGATAAACATAAGGACATATACACACTAGCTCCATGCATAAACGTTTAGAAAACGTATGCATAGACAAAAACTATGACAACTTATTGATTTGACAGGCTGTTAAGACATATTTGCACTGTAACACTGTGAGATATAGTGCACTAAACTGTGCAAAAGAAAATGCAAAATATACAACAAAACCATGAGAAATGACACAAAAACAAACTCACTGTATTAATGAGGAAAAACACTATAACACTCACACTGCATCGTAAACCACACTGGTTTGTTTTGATTCTGTGGTAAACCTGATGTGGTGATGATGTATATAAAACACATTATATTTATACTGTGCTCGAAGCAGCAGTGGGCTTTCCACTGCAGTAGTAAAACTGTACTTGTGGCCATGCTGATGTGGTAAAAATATATACAGAATAAAGATGGGATGTATTTGTTTACTGCTGTAAACCACATAGTTGTTTTCCTTTTAGCCACCACACTAAGTCTGTGGTATTATTTGCAAAGAGCATAAAATCCCTGCTTGTGTGTAAATGTTTCCTCCCCGGGTGATCTGAAAGAACAGATTAAAAAGCACACCGGCAAAGGGATGAAACATTTTGGACACACAAGGAAGAAAGCAAGATTTGAAGTAAAGTTTTGCTGGAGAGAAAACAACGTTGTGATTCTTCTGGACAGTACAACACACATCTTGGAGAGTGTAGATATTCAGCTGCAGGTCCTGAAGAGCTGTTCGGCATATTTTCTTATTCACAAGGATACAAACACGCTTTGAGAACTGTAATGTATTACCTTCTTCTCTCCACAGAATGTTTGCAACTGCAGAGTCAGCCGCCAAGCAATAGAAAAGAAAAGAAGGGGAATAACAGAGAGGAAAAACATTAAATCACCTTAAGAAAAAAAGGAAACAGATCTTCCAAGAATATGAAGAGGTGATTTCTTTCATGACGTGACATGACAAGAGTAAACAAAACATATTTGACAGCTACAAAATGTTCCTCACTGCTGTTGACAGTGCCATATTTCCTTCTAAATCGAGAGATTGCTCCTGTCTTGAGAGGACAGGTCATCGATTATTCTGCTTAATTTCAACTGCCCTGACATGCCCTTTCTAGGTACAGATGGTGAACTTGTCAAAAATGATGCAATCTAATGAAAGACCAAATATCAAAGGAACATAAAATATGTGATTTGATTGTTTAAAATCTACAGAACATTAAGAGGAAACTCTTGTACTGCCCATAGTCAAGACAGGGAATACAGTGACTCCTCCACTGACCCTTGAGCAATCGGGGTGCCTTTTTGTTCTGGATGCTGTTTGTTGAGTTGGGACAGTATCAAGCTGATATTGTAGTTTGATCTCTCATTGCTACAAAAGATGGCAGGGCGCTAGGTGCAGCTGTGGAAAGACTTCACTTTACTGCTAATGTGCTGCACTGCTGCCTCACTCAGGGTAAACAAGTTAAACAAGCCACTTGAAGGTGTAGGTGATCAACTGTCAGTCCTTCCACATAAAGCATAAAGCAGAGCTCATTAGCTCTCGTGTTAACAGCAATAATAATGCAGAAGACACATGGGGCATTTGTAAAGGATTGTCTACACGGGTCTACGTATTTCAGCAACCACTTAAATACTGCTTACAATTATGTCTCACTGCCAGCAATTTAGATTTACACCAGCAGACAGAATGGCTCTTTCTGCAAAACAGTGAGGTCGTCCATCTTTTTAGTATTACTTCTGACCAAGATTAGGTTTAAATGGTATTGTCAATTGAATGTGAAACATTTTTACTTTCTACAATAAAAAGTGAAATTTGACAGCGTGTGGACTTACGGGTCTTCTTGGCCGAGTCTTCAACAAACAGTGAGGAGATATCTTCGTCCACTCCCACCTCGTTCTTGGCGATGCAGGTATAGGCTCCAGTGTCCTCATACCGGACACTGCCAATAAAGAGCTCACTACCGTTTGCTACAAGAAGAGAGGAAACAAAGAAATGTGCTACTGTAACAGTTTGTTGTTGCAGCATTACATCAAGTCTTTATGGAGTGTAATACATATACATTTGAATGTGATAAAATCTGATGAACCCCAGCCTGACCGTGGAAGTAGTCTGACAGAAACTATAGAAATGAAGCCATGATGTGTTCATACATCCATGTGAATGCTGTGACCTGAAATCTCATACTCAGAAACCAAAAATAATGTTCAGAACAAAACCACGGAACATAAACAAAGGGCAAATAAATACTGATCTCAAAAGAAGAACGGGCATTCACACCTGCAAGGGCAAATACCATGCTTTGAGGTACAGATCACATGGGTTGGTAACGAATCTGAAATGTAGTCACAATATGTGCTATATCAGATTGTATATCCTCTATGTCCAACAGACTTTGAAATATGATTTAAAAAAAAGTTAGCTCATCATTAACATTTTTGCACTTTGTGTTTTAGTTGATTAATATCTTCTTTTAAGATTGAGTGTGTTTGAATTCTAAGAATAATAAAGTGTCTTTGATATGTTTTCAGGAACTTCACACAGCTGCTGAATGCTTTGCAGCTCAGTAAAACATTCATATAACAACTTTTTTTTTTGTAATTCAGAACATGACTGAAGTCGAGTTTAGTTTCACACTTATTTCCCCCACATACAATGCTGCACTGTTTGCTTCAAGATGCAGTCGTGATGTTAGATGGAGGTGACAGGTGATGTTGGCCATGTTAAGACACAGAGGTCATCATCAGAGGCAGACTCTCTGATGTTTGTTGTAGCATCCAGCTCTGTGATGCACAGCTGCACTCTGATCCTTCCTGTACTGTATGTAGCACTACATTGAACACAACATCACACACTTCACATCATGGGGGGAGTGAATGATGTGTGTGTGCGTGCGTGTGTGTGTGTCACAGTGGTGCTCTTACAGGCCATGTTGTGTAAAAACATAAAAGAAAACTTCAGTTTTCATCCACTTCTGTATCTCTCTTGAAGTATCTACAACATCTAACATCCACACTCTCCCCGTCTCACTCTCCGTCCTGTTTCTTCTTTTCTTCGCACATCTACCTGTTAAAACTTAAATCTAGCATACTGTAAGTGCTGTTCTTAATCCAAATATATACTAAACAGCAATAAAGCACACACTTTTGACATTTTTTAATGGTGAAAATTATCTCTACCTTTTAATTTGTGCTTACTGGGTTGTAAAATAACAGGTCATTACTGAAGTTGACGCAAAGCTTTTCACATTAGTGAAATGTCTTTTGGATCCTGATAATAATTCTCTTTTATCAGGGGAAAAATGTGTAATGCTTTGAAGTGAAAACTGCCTTGAAGCAGGCCTTCACAGAATGAGACACCACTCTAATTACTTGTGATTCATAATTATGTTCTGATCAATTCTTATTGAAAACCACTGAATCAACCACTCATTAAATTACCCTTCATATCCTTACTTTACAAGCTTGTAGCAGTTCAGGGTGGCAGGGATTTTGAGTTTGACTGATTTTATCTTAAAATATTGATTTTAGGCATCTTTGTGCATTACTGCAAGGGAGGAATGTGCCCAGGGGCAGGACTCAATGGGGGTCCCTGGCTTTATAACAATATTATCAGTATTCTGGCGTATATTAACAACAGATCAGGCCGGAGCAGACAGCTGCTCCAAAAATACACATCCAAAAAGCAGCAAACAGCATTTAGCATCTAAATGGCAACGTAGCGGAGCATTTAGCTAAATAGACGGACATTTCCCTGAGGAGTTAGTGAATATTAGACATTCATCAGGTGGCTAGGAAGCATTTCCAAATCAATGCAAATGTTCCTGCTGAATGTGCATAAATAGGGTAATGTTTGCTAAAATGTTCGGCGTATCAAGTTAAAAGGACCAGTGTGGAGGATTTAGTGGCATTTAGCAGTCAGGTTGCAGATTACATCTAGCTGAATATTGCTTGCCTCATCCTCCCCTTCCAAGCATGTGGAATACAGCTTCTCACAGTCTGGACCTTAGTCCGCATCTCTACTGAACAGAGCCCATACCTTGTGTCATGAATACAATACAAATTGTTGACATTGAATATGCAGTGTAGCTATAGATAATTCACAGTGATTCTGTCCCCAGATGAATGTGGTTTTAATGTTGCTTATTTTATATCATCATTGGCACTGTTGTCATGGCGCTGTTGACTGCTGAGGAGAGAGTTATGTGTTGTTGCTGCCACAGCAATGCAATAATGTTATACCAGAAAATTTGCTATCAGCTGCTAAGTTGCAGATACAGAATCTCTCTCGTTTTCTCTAGTAGACAATTCAGAAATAAACCACTAACTGTCTCAGCTGTGTTGGCTGTCATCACCAATTTTTCCGGACCTCAGAGGCAGACCTTTTTTTATGTGATAAGAACTCCTGGTCTAAGAGAACCTACAGTGGGCTAAAAACTCATGAAAAATGTGGAAAAACATCCTCTAGAATGTTGTGTTTGTACTCATGTAGCAACATGGCAGCACAACATGGCGGACTCCATGAAAGTGGACCTGCTTCCCCTGTAGATATAAAGGAGTCTTTTCAAGGTAATGAAAACACAGTTCTTATTTTCCAGTGATTATAGACTAATGGAAACAGTTATTAATATTACATTCCTTCTGCCAGTAGATCCCTCTAAATCTTACACACTGGTCCTTTAAAAGGTGAAAATATGTCAGTGTTGTGTTTACAGCCTTTTTATGCTGCCAAGTGCAGGAAATATCTGTTTTTGCAGGAATGAGTTATTTTAAGTCTGTAGAAACTTAAGCCAATTGAATCACTTGCTGAGTGTTAATGAAGTATTGCTGAGTGTCAACCACCAGTTCAACATTTAATTTAAGTTCAACATTTAATCCTTGTGGGTTGGCAAAGTCTAAAATTGAAAAAGCAACTTAGGTACAAATAGACAGGATCAGAAAATTATCTCTGCTTTGTCAACTACACTATCTGATATTTGTTGTCAGCAAAATAATCAACAAATATGCAACATTATACAGGGAGTACGTCTGACCAAGCAATCTGATTGATTACCTAGACATTTAGAATGAGCTCAAATCAGCACGGAAGCACAATGAACTTACTAACTAAAAAGATTACTCCACCATTTCCATGGTAACATAATTGCCGGTGCAAAAACCAGTCGGCTAAAATAGACTAATAAATATAAACAATGTTTTGTTCTCTATTTCGAAGGTAAAATAGATGTTATGATATCTTAAAAAACTAATTATTCAACAAATGTTCATGGAAATATAATAATATATATTGCCAAACACAGACTGTGAAATCAGAGGGGGGTTGTTTATGAAACGTTTTTATACATGAAAATAAATCATGAACCACAGTGGGCCTATATAGACCATGACCTCCTGTTATGATAATTAAATCAACTTTCTCTAATTTTAATTTTATGGTGCTGTTAGACTGCCAGGTTAATACAGGTGTGTACCTCTCTTGTGTGCAGCAAGTCAGAATGCAAACAGGCAGAGAAGGCTGACTATTATGGATAGAGGCAGAAGGCATTTTGTTAGATAGAAACATGTTGTGAATTTTCTTCCTTTTTCAATGCATTTTGACTTGGAAATGTAAGGATCACATCCTCCATCAGCTGTGCTGGTATGTCGCTGATGCCGCTAATAGTTTAAAAATACATGTGAATGTCAGCAGATATCTTAGTCACTACAAAACTGAGCTATCAGCAGTTTTTTGTGTACATGTGTGATATTTATTCAGTTTTGGAAAAATAAATCTTTAACATTAGTTGGCCGGGACAAGAAATTGTCTCTGTTGCTAGGTCATTACTACGGGTTGGACTACTTGCTGGAGTAGTAAACTGGGTTTCATAACATACAGGAGTCTACTGACATGACAAATTGTTTTACAGTTCTTACTCAAATCTCATGTATCTCAATGGATACAGCTATAACATTAAAAAAAAAAGTCGGAGTGAATTGGTCCATAGTAAGAATACCTTTTAATTATATATTATATTACATTCGTGGGTGAGCTGTACCTCACCTACAGTGATGTCAGGACCAAGGCACTTCCACTGAGGTAAAGCACACCCTCTCCTGTAATATTGTTTAATTATACATGGTGTGTAATGACTGTGTGCTTACGTTGCTTGGAGAGACTACGCATAGTCATGATAATCTGTCCATGCTGCTACTTGACGTATGATTTCCTCTGTGGCTTTATAATTACTACTAAACAAGTCAGAGGCATTTAGCTCACAGTTTTCATTAATTAGCCACAAATGCATCTTGCAGCCATCCATTACCCTTGATTAACGAGGGATGTGATGGTAGTGACAATGAGATTATTTATTTGAAACTGGTCTGGTGGAAAAAAGAAGTGTTGAGCTTGCTTCCCACAATGCACCTGGATCTGAAAATTGATCTATAAAGTCACATGTCAAGGTGTTGTGTATAACGACACTACAAATCAGGCAATATCAAGCAAAGATCTACAACAAGCTCAGGTGGTTTTTTAGCACCGGTTTCATTTTCTCAGCAAAACAAAGCAGTTTCTCTCTTTACTGTTCAGCTGTGACCTACAATCAATACTCCTTACTATCAGCGTGTGGTTCAGATTTTACACAAGTCCAATATGAGGATAGAGGCAACACTTTTACAATGTCTTTATTAACCTACTGACACTGATGTGATATGTGGAAATGAAAAAGCATATCACAACCCTCTCGCATTACCTGACCTTTAATCTCTTTATTTTTTTAAACATGGTAATCTTAACTACCTTGACTACATTTCCCCTCTATTCTTTTTACTTTCCTAAATGTCTTTTTAAAAAAAGCAAAAATTATCTCTGTAAGTAGAACTCCTGCCCATATTAGCTGGCAAATCCAAAACTGTAGCCACTGCTGTGTTTATGTGTCGGTGAACCTTGCAGAACCTCCCATGTTTGAGTGTCTGAGGGTTGATAACAGGCTATTACCACAGGTAATGACCCACACACAGCCAATAAACTCTCCCTTAATGAGAACTAGGCCATAAAAAGAAGAGTCGTTCTCCATTCTGCTCTCTTCTCTCTGATATTGAAAGTGTGTCTTTAAAAGCAACATTCCAGTCTGGATAAGTAGCTGCCATCTCCCAACTCACAGTACATTTCATTTTATCTTCTGTCTCTTAATCTCTATTTTCATTCACTTTTAAAGAATAAGCATCTTTTGTTTTTGTTTTTTTTGTCAGAGGAGCAAAATGAAGACAGTTGAAGAGGGTGACGACAATATTTGTTTCATCACCTTGGAAATAAATAGAGCACAACAGAATCTGACTGCTGACGAGGTTTCAAGAAAAAAGGAGTTAACACCAGCTTGATTTCAAGCTTTGTTTTCATCTTTCTCAAGCATTGTCTTGGTTTAAAAACATTTCTGCAGCGTTGGCATACTGCAGTGTTGTTGGTATTGTGTAATTCCCAACCTCTGCACCAACAAGATGTGACAAACAGTATCTGCTAAAACGTAACATATTCTGACAGCACTTAAACACTCCTCACCTATGAGAGAAAGCTGTTTGGAGGATCTGGGCTGCAGGTCCATGCCGTTCTTCAGCCAGAGGAGTTTGGGATTTGGGATGCCGTCGGCATGGCAGTGAAGGCTGGCAGATACACCAGGCTCCTGGGCCTGCGTCTCTGGATAGACCAGGATCACTGGAGGGACTGGACGCACAAACACAAACAAAACCAAAGACACAAACAGGGAGAGAGGAGAGGGGCGAGTGAAAACATAATTACACACTGTTTCATGGTAGACCGTAACTCCTGGGGGAATATAGCACAAACACCCACACACGCAGTGGGCAGAGAGGAATTTGTCTCACCCCAGCATGGAATATATTCACACATAACAAGAATCCAAGAGCTCCGGGGCTGCTTTATTACAGCTCAAGTCCTCCATGAAATAGATGTTGGACGTATCTACCACTTACCACCTCCTCCGGGGAGAAGACTGCAAATGAATGTGGAGGAGTCGAAGGGGAAAATGAAACATGAGGTAATAGTTTACATGAACAGGTAAGATGTCGTTTTCTAGTTTTGATGCTGGGCACCTTCTCAACCTGCTGTCAAATCGCACCTCACATTCAATTTACAACCTTGGCCCTTAACCCTAATGCAAGATTAATATTACATCTGTTGCTTGCTACTTTCATTTCACAGGGACATATTGTACTTTTAACTCCAGCTACAGTATAGTTATGGGTTTCTTAACAGAGTCTAATTTTACATTAAAATATAATAAGCTTTTAGAATAAAATACGTTGTTAATGATTAAACCAGTGGTTTCCAGCCTGTTTGACCTGTGATACTTACAGAAGGGGCTCTTTATCATGTTTAAGTTGTTACTTTTGATACTTTAAGTACATTAGGTCATAATACTGTTAAATGCAGGACTTTTACTCATAGGTAAGCAGTTTTACATTGTGATATTAGCAGCTTACCCTACTTCTTGATACTACCACTACTGATTTTATGGGCATTACTATTTTTTCGTTCTTGGTTCACAGATACATCATATACACACATTACTAATTTAATCACTAATCTCCTCTTCCTTCACCCACACAAATACTTCTTGAATCTGAGCCTTACCTTCAGCCTGTCTGAAAGTCTATCAGAAGTCATTATGCCAACTCTTATTTTCTTTCTTTTTTTTTTAAATAATATGTATGTACTATGTACTTGACATTGCAGAAACATTCTTCAACAGCATTGGTACCATATTCTAGTGTACTATAATACAATACAAAGAGTACTAGACTTCGACTATGGGTACTTAACTGATACTAAAGCTTCAGTCATTCCTCTCATCACTGTAAAAAAGGAAACATTGGTGTTATTGCTTTAATAGAACACGATGCAAACCGTCTACTTAGTTTAATGTGGCACTTGGCTCCTTTCCATTCCACCTTATCTCACCTTGTCCTATCTCATTTGAAATACCTTGAATCCCACAAACATTTAGTAATTGCTTTGCTTGATAACTCGCTGTTCAAGACCCCAGTCCGTCTCTATGATGCCTTTTTTTTCTTCAAATTAGCATCTTGAACAATCACACAAAGTTTTCCAACTTCTTTGCCACTATGAGACAAAAGCACAGAAATAAAGATGAGGCTGAATCATTGATTTGCTATGCTACAGGTAGGGGGGGCTTTTAATATTCTTCCCTGGATCTTCCTTGGAAAGATGCCTAGTAATAACTCTCAGGTTTAAAGGCAGGAGAGAGGAAGACCCTTATCCAGGTGATTAATATGAGCAAGACAGTGGTTTTAAAGTTCAGCTTGCCAAAATCAGTGCGAGTGCGTCTGCTGTGTTTTTCAGATGTATTTTAGCTTAAGTAGCTTTTATCTACTGCATTGAATCAAGTGAATATGCTGCATGCACACATAATTCAGTGTTCAGCCGCACATATTCAATGATGTTGTTTTTCATGGCAAGTGAGTCACAGTTGTAACTATATAGATAGATATATCTAGATATAGATATATAGATACAATGCTTGTTTTTTCTTTTCCCCTTGTCTGTAAGTCACTACTATATTTAACAGCTTTATAGCTACTTATTTAATACACCAAACAGTTAATCAGGAGGTTATGTGGAAAATTGTGGAGTAGCTCAGATAATTTGAAATTAGTTAGATTAATAGAAATTAGTTGGTTAAAAATCTATACATACACAATATATGCATGTATCCACATAGGTGTGAGGGAAAACAAACACACAGATATAATACAAACTTGTGTAAGGTTTATATGTAGTATGTTCACTGTCTCAAAATGCAGTGAGCTGAACTAAAGAAAGTTAGTAGTGATAGAAATATGGTGGCAAAATGAAAAATACTGAATACTGACAAAGCCTAAACATTGCCAGCTGCAGGATCATTATGTCTTGTATGGATTTACATGTGTCAAGAAGCCACCACAGACAGGGTTTTCACTTGAAAAACAGCTCCTTGAAGGGATCTTATATATAGATAGGGCACAAGGAGGGGTACTTGAGCCTCAGTAAGGGCTGTGGGAATACACCATATGACAGTGCTGCCCTTAATGTAGAATGTAGATCCTTTGTTTCAGGCATTTCAATAAACAGCATGTTTGCTTAATTGCCTTTGAGACTGTTCTTTAACTGTTCTTCACTGTAAGCAGGAAAGGTAATATGAAAATCCCCCCCACTAGGGAACCACAGAGTAGCAGAAACAAAACTAAAGCATTTTGTCCACAGCTCGCCCACCACTGTAAGTAAGAAATGAGCCACTACTGACCATTCACCTGCAGCACATGTGTCTGATAGAGGTCTTCATAGCCGTAGGCATGGCAACTGTAGTTCCCCATGTGGATGGTTGTCACTTTGGTGATGTACAGGGAGCCATCGTCCCCAAAGTCCTGTAACACAGGCAAGAGATGGAAGAGGAAAATTAAGTAAAGAAGAGGTGGGGGTGGTGGTAAAAGAGCACAGCGTAGGAAGAGGAGGAGTAAAGGAGGGAGAGGAGAACAGGAGGTGCGGGGTAAAGCATTGTGGTGAAGAATGGGGGGCACGAAAGAGCCACAGGGAGTGAGGGAGAAATGAAGGTAGCTTGATAGAATACGTAAGGATGCTTGGAGAGAGCGGGGAGAGGAAAGAGGAGGCACACAACAGCAGGGAGTGATAGGAAAAGACAAGAGAGAAAAAGAGTGATGTGAAAAGGAAGAGAGACCATGAATCAACGGTTTCCCTGTTGAGCTGAAGCAGGCGTTGGGGAATTTGATCCTCCTCTCTCCCCTCATCACGCTGCCTCAGCCTGATAAATGGCAAGGGTTAAAAATATAAAGCCCATTAGGTTGATGAATGGAGCTGGTTGTTGTTGGTGCAGCATGCGGCAGTCACCAGGGGGTTCCAGCCACAGCTTAGGGCGGATTAAGGCATTAAATAGTTTGCTGTCCCACCAAGTGGCAGAGCAGATGTCCTGATGCAGCTCTGTCATGACATGAAAACCACAAATGGCTGCTTTCGTTCTGAGGGCTCGAGAAATTAATGTGACCTGACAGAGGGTCGCTTTGTGACAGGAAAAAGTGAAATGATTTTCTTGTAAGAAGGACGGGGTACTTTAGGCAGCCTTTAAAGTTCAGAATTTACAATTAAGGTGAGAGAATTAAAACTGAATGAACCATTTGGGGTAAGAAGTATGATATGATCTATATCTGGCAGGTTATGCTAAATATATTTTAGTTTAATTTCTTAAGTATACTGTAAAAAAGGTTGATTACCTGAATGTTGATTATTTTGAATTATCAATCAAGGTGCCAGGGTTTTATTCTTTGACTGTGTGCTAATCTGATGTTTAATCAAAGACAGGTGAAATATAATACTTGTTATGTAGGCCATCATAGTAGTTTAATGTGCGGTGGCTAGCTGCAATACAGGTTGTAAATTATTGTTATTTAAATACATTACTTACATTTTACCATGCTGATTATATCACACTTGGTATCAATGTATCTTTTTAAAGAGGTAAATGTCTGTTGTCAAGGCATTCTTTTTTTATTCTGATCACTGAGCCTGCATTGTGTCTGGCTGACTGGTGTCATTAAGTGACTAAAAAATCATGAATGTAAATGGAAGATTTAGGCCAGCGCAGTTCCTCCTAATATAATGGGGACAGACTTTTTGAGTTCATGAAATGTACTGATGCCACACAGACAAACAGAGTGAAAAAAGGAGAAAATTACAGGTTTTAAAGTTAAATACTATGGTTTTGTAATGGAAAGGGCAGTGGAAGAATTATACATGAATATGGCCAGTGGGCACATTCAAATTAATACAATTTAAGTCTCTCATTGAAGTTTTGCTTTTCAGATGGAAAACTACATCAGTAACTCCTTTGACCTATTCTCCAACAGTAATCATCATGGCTTTTTCCTTGCGCTACAGCTCTTGATGGATGGCAGTCGCTACATTTTAAGCAGCTGTAGCAGATTATATTGCTGTTCTGTCTGTGCCTATTTGTAGTACTGCCTATGTCTTTTTGCTTTCATGCAATCAAACCTGGTGAACAGGTCTGAAGGCTCGAATATACACAGTGCAGTTACTTTTTGGAGAATGCAGCTCTACTCAAAATGTAAAATACCCAGTTTTGATTGAGAGTAAAAAAAACAGAGAAATAAACAAAACAAAAGCAGTAGAGTGGGGAAGATGGTGGGCAGGAGGGGAACAGAGACCAGAGAGAGAGTATGAGGAAGCAGACAAATGAGACTGATTGTAATGGAGGCTCAGCTCTCAGGTTTAGGGGTTATATGCCAGAGTGCAGAAAGATTTCAGTCATTGTCAAGTGAAACTTCTGAAAACAAGCCTGTTTCAATTCAACACAGTTCAACAGAGGAAAACAGTGTGCTGAAAGGACTTTGACAAGAAAGTGATGTCTGGGGTATACCCTGCCTCTTGCTCAATGTCAGGGGGGATTGCTTCCAGCCCCCCGTGACCCTCTAACGGTTAAGCGGGTATAGCTAATGGCTGGATGGATGATCTCCTCCCTCCCCTCATCATTTACACAATTTTACCTACCACTCCCAGCACCCACTTCGATGTTTATCTTCTGCCCTTTACAGACATCGGGTAATTTATTTGGATGTTCTCATTACTTAATGGCGTATTTATCCTTAATTTAGCCAGGAAGTCTATTAAAATACAAAATGTACAAGGGAAAGCTTGAAAGCCATTGGGATTGTATTGGTTTGCACCTGATGTTTTATCTTCCTTTCTGGCTAAATTAACCAAATGGCCCCAAAAAGATGACATATTACTTAAAATATGTTTTTTTTTTCTTTTCTCTTGTTCTTCTTTCTGGCATTTACTCTGGTTATCTCTTTGATTAATTTAGGGGTTTCATCTTTGATTGGACTAAGAAGAAAGTCAAACAATGACCTGGCTCCACTCTCTCTCCTCCCCTCACCTCACTTGTGCCCTGTGGAAATTCATTATGCATGGTCAAGAGCCTGAGGGACCTCTGTTGCCATCACCTCTCCACCATTCTCCACCTAAACACTTGACATTGTTTATCGGCTCATCATTGCAGCAGACCAACAAGGCCGCTCATTAACATGCAATTAGTGAATTGTGATCTGGTGGTGGGTAAAGCAAGGCCAGGACTGTGCTGTCACCTGAGCAGATGTGACTGAACAGGAGCAGGGCCACATAGGTCATTAAGCACTGAGCAAACTATAATTCTACAGTTTTTTTTATTTTTTTTTTGTAATTCTACTGAGGGCTGGGGAGTCAAACTTTTTTTCTTTTTGTTTGATCCTTGATTTCTTTTTCTGGTTTCCTGCTTCCCTTCCTTCATCATGTCCTCTCTTGCTTAAAGCCCATTCATGGTTTTGGTGTTCGTGGCCATAAGGATCTATATTGTGTAAAAAACAGTTACAACCACCTAACATGTGTTATATATTAGGCATAGCAAGCGTTAAAGTGTGAGGAACAAACAATAAAATTCTGTAGCCATCACAATCAACCAACAGCTTCATTACCAACAGCACAACAAAAAACAGCCTCAACCAAGATGAATAAAACAATAACATGCACTCACATTGATATCCTCAAGGTCCAGGAAGTTCAGTATGATGCCGTTCCTCTTCCAGATGATTGGCGGGCGCAGTGTGCCCTGGATAGCACAGGTTAGGACGGCACTAAGGCCCACTGTTACCGTGGAGACACTGATCCGCTGATCCTCCGCCAGGCTCAGTTGCACAACCTCTGTTGGAATAAAGAGCACGAAGGGAAATAAATGGTGTTGGAGAGACAGAATGGATGCCAGAGAGGCAAATAAAAGATGAGAAGAGAAGAAAAGATTTAGGAAAAATGAGGAGATGGAGAAAGAAGGAGGAAAAAAAGATGGTAGAGAAAATCACAAATCAGAACGAGTGTGCTGATGTAGTGGAACTGTAGCCAAGCTTAATACATTTCTAAACATCCATCTCATTACTAGTGGACCGAGGAGGATAAACAGCTGTCCAGGAGTGAAGGATATCCAGTATGAAAAAAGACCACGTGTCAGAGGACACACAGCTAGCCAAATATCATTCTTCTCATTAAGGGAAATTTATGTTCATTGAAATGGCCGTCCAATTCAATTCACCTTTACGGCAAATTAAGAATTATTCTTCACTAGTTCCCCTTGGTGCCATAAATAGTATCTGTCGCCAATCTGTGTGGCCAGGCATGAAATCTACAGTCACAGTTACAGTCAGGAAACTTTGTTATCTACTGAACCTTTTTCTTAATGTCAGCTTAAACTTGCACTGAGCCTAATTTTTCAACTAGACATAAAAACTGTGTCTTTGCGGCAAAGTCAGCTGTGTAATATAAACAGTATGTGCCATGTATTCACACTATTAAATCTCAGAACCGTGCAATGAAACACAACACCTCCCAATCCTTGTCTTTCTCCCATTCATCCTTTCATTTTCATTCTGTGTACACACTCTATTCTAATAAGAAAATGACAAAAGATGCATAAATATAAAAAAAAATAAAACAACAAAAAGGGAGAGGAGAATTAGTATGCAGATGACAGTGAGATATTGTGTGAATGTGGGGTAAAGATATATCAGCGCTGACCCAACATTGGGTCAGCACTGACTGGGGACAGGCTGTACTTGGTTCCAAAGCCAATCTAAGGCCGCATTCAGACAGGAGCTGGCCCTGCGGCGAAAACGCAGGTTTTTCCATTGGAGTGTTAGTTTTGTTTGTGTGTTTTAGCCCACCAGAAAGAGGAGGTTTTCAAACCCACGGCACAGGCAACTGCTGACAGGGTGCAGAGCCAGTGTCGTGCCAGAACCAGAGCTAGGCAAGTTGGTAATGTCACAGGGCACAGCAGCCACTATAGAGTGACCAAGCAAGAAGCTGCAGGACAAGAATAAATCTGGCTCTGACTGACTTTTAGCATTGGCAAGAGCTTTGTGAAATAAAATGATGAAACACAGAAGCTGAGCTGGGTTCTTGTTGTTGGACTACTAAGTATTAGCTGGCTGGCTGTTATGTCTTCGGTTGTTGCACTTGCCTGATGTTTGACCGTTAAAGTTGTCAACTAACTATTTTTTGTTCATAAATAATATAATCACAGCAAATACACAGCAGTGGTATTACACTTTGAAACTGAGGATACTAAATTGCAAAAATAACCAATATATAATATCAATATCAAAGAAGTACTTATAGAAAGGATATACTATTAAGAGTAAGGATCTAACTATGGAGCAGGGAAACTGTCATTATGTTGAGAAACTGAACATTGAGAAATAAATAGTGATGCAAATGCTGTGATTTAAAACATTACATTTTACATTCAGCACAAAGACAAAACACTAGCCAAAGGGCAGTGCAAACTAATTAATTTATTCAAATTGGCGAGCCAATCCCTGAAATCTTAATCCAAAGGATTCCTGAACGTACGTACTGGATGTTCAAGTATCCTTTGGATTAAGATTTCTCAGAGAAAAGTAGAGAAATTATAAAATCTTATCAAATCAATAATGTTCTGCTAGAAAATAATTTTGATGTATGTACTGATAATTATGGTTTTCCAAAGAAAATTAGTAACTTTATAAGATTGGCATGAAATATTGTAACTGTCATCATTTCCAGAGGTGGTTTTAAATGTTGTAAAGAAACAGAAATTAACATTAACAAACCAATCATTTGTTGCTACAAGCTATGTTAATCAATCATCTTGTTAATGTCAGATGGTACTTGTTGGGTGTTGTTTATTTCTTTCAGCTCCTATAATTAGCAAAGCAGTGTAAACTAGAAAGCATGTGCCAAGCATGATATCATAATGATAGCCATTACTGTTTCAGAATAAACTACGCTGTTATATAATATATTTTTTAAGTAGCTTACATTATTTACCAACAGGGTGTTTGTGCTGAGAATCTTTTGACTTTCCCAACATGTGCTTCCTCTCTAGACACTACAAATCTACCACAACTTATAATGGCAAAAACAAATATGAACAGAAAGATCTAAACAAGCATTGGCTCTTAAGACCTGCAGTTGATGGCTGAACAAAATGATAAGGCTATAGTATCAAACTTTAATTTCAACACCCACGTGGGACAATACAGTATTTCATTGTCAAAACAGACTTCAAGTAGATGGCTAACAGACTTTGAAATGTTTGTGGGGAACTTCCTGTCCGGATCCAGACTTTGACAAACGCTATTGTAAAAGACCCCTGGGTATTAGCTGTCTGTTTCACATACCTCTCCAGGTGATAGATATATTCGGGCTGACAGCTCAGTCTGTCAGTGATATTTCAGAATGCCTTAGGTACAGTACACTGCCAGATCCAACAAAGTTATAATTCAGCAGAGCAGTAATTTGGGTGGCAGAACAGGCTTTGAGTGCCATGTGGACAGATGAAGGATGAAGTGCATTGATCTGACATGGCTTGAAGGGGTGCTTTCAGGGTGGTACTGTGAATTTCAACCAGACCACTGTGCACATTAAATTTAATCCGGTGCATACAAGTAAGATCTGTGTGGTTTGCTGCATTCCTGTTAAACTGTTCAGATAGACATCTAGTGTGACTCAACATTGATTGTTTCAAGGTAAAGAAATTGCGATACAGCTTTAATAGTCTGCTGGCGAGGACTGTCTTAACAAAGTTCAGGCAGAGCAGAAGTAAATGGTAATTAATAGACTATGGTAGATAAAACACAGGCTACTGTGATGGGATGTTTTCAGCAGTTACAGCTGGTACAAAACAGCATGTGCTGCGCAATTAAGTTGGGACAGTAATCTTGAGTCATTGATTTGACATACGCAAAAAGGACACCTGAAGCTTTTAAATTTTAATTCCAGGGTCAAATCACTGCACATAAAAAAGAGAAAATAGGTTACTACTAAAGGTATGAGCCATCTTGAGACTTTTCTGTATCTAATAGCTGTGTTTTTGAATACTGACTCACGTATGATTTTGAGTTTCAGATAGCGCTGTGTTTATCTGGTACTGGAATGAATACCTGGAATGAATATATAATCTGCCAACCCTGTATATGAGGTCAGTCCAAACTTTAATTTGTATTAGTTGTCACTTTCAATGTCTGGTAGAAAGACTGTAAATAATAATAAAAAAAACCCATCTATATTTAGTGAAAGATACCAAGAAAAGACCGAAAAAAATGTTATGCAATATTAGTTTACTGTTGATACCACTTTCATAGGCAGGAGAGTCGTTAAATATTAAGATTTTCCTGCTATGTGATTAAAAACAGCCATCAGTTGACAGCAAGTTGGTCTCAAGTGTTAAAGCTAACAGACACCTTTAATGAATACAAGATAGTCACACATTGTAACATTTGTTCGATGTTCACAGACATAGCCTACGATTCGACACTTTCTTTACAGTCAACACTGTTCTTCATCCATTTAGGTGATCAGACAGGTTCACATGTGGTTACGGAATTAGAGCCACAATGTGTAACTATGTATTTCGTGCCTTCCAGCAGGGATTGTCAATCTTGGAAGTGTCAGAGTTTAATTAATGTGACAACAGTATCACTTATCATGGGACTCCAGAACTAATTCACCAGGTGCTAGGAGGGGTTTGCCTCTAATAGGTATGACTAGGATAAACACCAGTAGAAGCTAATGTCATGAGTTAAAGTTAGCTTACTGGCTAGCTTATTAACCTAGCTTATTAGCCTGGCTTATTTGTGCAAGCAACTTTGTTTTTGAACAAACAACATGCTATTTTTAGATAAATTACTTTGAGTTTTATACTTGCTGTTCATAGCCCACTCTATGCTATTGTCACACCAGGTGGTTTGCAAACCCTACAATCAAGTTTAGGGCTCATATCACTTCTGTCTGTGATTTGAGCCCTAAACTTGATTGAACAAATGCCAGCCAGATAACTCTAACTTAGGTTGTAGGTGTATAAAGTCAGATGTGCATGTTATTTATTTATTGCATTTTCTGTGAATAGCATGCTTTGTTATTTTTAATTAATGTTTGTGAATGTGTTTTCATTTGCAAAGTGTGATTTTTCTCTTCTTTTTCTTTAACTTTTTTTTGTTTTGTTTGTTTGTTTGTTTGTTTGTTATACGGGGAAGAGAAATGTAACCATGACCTCGAGAAGAACAATAAATTAACTAAACCTTTTTCAAATGCATCAGTTTTGCAGCTTTTCTAAACACAAATCACATAAAAATACTGCATAGAACTAGAAGTTAAAAGGTTTAAATCACAAGATATTTGATCATTGAATAATTAAAGACTAAGAGGGGCCGAGAATCTGACCAAGCATTTAATGCCAACTATCGGTATTATTAACACATTTTAACACAGTTTTCTCAACCACAAAGATTTCTTACACTTGAAGAGCAACTCCACAAAAATCTGTTCAAACATCCTCACACATTCTATCCCATTCTCAGATGACCCAGACAAATTGCATATCTACAAGCAGCTCCTCTGCCCTGGCTTGCTGGGTCAGGTTGTCATGACATTATCTAGCTAATGATTCCTACAGTTTCCCCCGTTTTTCCAAAATAGCTCCAATGTGTAAGTTAGTAATTGACTTTCAGGGGAATTCAGGAGTTCCACTGATCGATCAGCCCTGCTAACTGAGCTATGGACGTGCTGACAGTGCCAAGAAGTTGGTTTCTGTATTCAGCTCTGGTGGTATATACAGAACAGTGTTAGTAAAGAGAGAAGCAGAGAGGGAGAAAGACAAAGAAGATGGAGCAAGGGCGTTTTAGGAGAGAGATATAAAGACAGAGACAAGGAAAGAAAAAATATGGTGAATAAAAGAAGAGCAAGAAAAAGACAGAAAAAGAAAAAAAGAAAAGAAGGAACATAAAAGAGGAGCAAATGAAAGAGAGAAAGGCATGCCGAAAGATGGACCGAGACGACACAGGGGCATAAGAGAAGGAGTAAAAATATGTGGCCGTGTGAGACAGGAAGAGAGACAAATTTGATGCAGAGCACGTAGATGATCTCTCAGGGAATAACTAATGTGGCGAACTCGAGACTGCAGCTCAGAGACTTGTCCCCTTTCACTTTTATGAGACCAGCCTCTCGTGAGCTGGAGTAAGACATCAAGACACAAAGCAGAGGAGCAGAATACTGTGACTTTTTTAGAGGGGCAGACAGATTTCTGACTGGAGATGAGAAGATGAGAGAGGTGGAGAGAGAATGACAGATGGAAATAGGGTTAAAGGTAAAAGAGTGGGAGTCACGTGAGGAAGGGAAAAACAGCTGACAGGCACCCAGTATGCATTGATTTGTTGATTTGTGGGTCCACAATCAAGCATTTATTTTAAAAACAGGCTGATTTTGGGTGTTACATAACTTCCAACAGCATTCAAATGATTCAACTGGCTGTGTTTTAAAAGTGTAGTAGCAACAGTAACTACCAGCATTAGAAGGGTTAAAGCAAATTATTAGCTCACCAAAACTACTGTAGGCTGGAGGAAATCCATACAAATTTAATACAGCCCTGATGTGACACATTAGAAATAGGACTGAAGGTGGCTGTGCTGTCCAAAGCCACCTCTTAATGGCTGTCCAAAGAAACTAGCCAGACCATTTTCTGATAAAATATCTTCAGACAAAAATCTGCTTAATATGAGCAGAAATGCATTTAAATATTAAATCTGATGGAAATTTTTATTCTCAAACTTCTCTATTTCATAATTCACAAAAATAGTTTGTAGAAACCAAGCTGGTGAGCTCGTATGGATAACTGAATATTTTATCACTCTTCTTAGATGAGTGTCTCTGTGATAAAAATATGGCAAATGTGCCTTTTTGAAGATCCTGTAGCTGTAGAAATCTCTTTATAAACCAGTCCCACGGGGCAAAATCGCACTTTGCATGTCAGGATCATCCTGTCCTCAGCTCTCCTCAGCTAACTCTCTCTCTGTACACTCATCGGCCAGGAGACTTACGTGTTTGGTTATGACATGAGCTTTGGGAGAAAAATACTAATGTGCCATGTCATGACCTATTAGCATTTAGACTTAATTTGACTGAATGATTTTTAATCAACGAACAGAAAAAAATGAATATAATAAAAAATCTGGGACATATGCAGTACTGTAAATTATAAAAAGACTGTTTGTCCCCAAGAAACCTATGCAGAGTATGGTTTAGAACATGAGGATTATATGGAGTCAAGGCTTGTTAATTCTGTGTTTCAAAAGTTGAAGTTTGACACTAATTGGAGCAGCTGATATCAGAATGACCTAGTAAACATTAGCAGTAAAAAAAGAAAAAAATGTCTATGTGTCTGTTACAACTGGGCTAAACTTGGTTGAAAATCTATTTTAAATGTCTGGCATACTTAAAGCTGTTTCAACAGTATTTAACCACATGAAAACATGCAACAGATTCTATGAGAACATATTTATACATATTTTTTGAGAGAAGTTGTACAAAAGTAGCGAAAAAGTAAAATGTACACATTTTGACAAGTGAGATGCCTCCAGTAATGTTTTCTTCCATCTCCTTCTCTGAATGACTCTGTAGACATGTTAGAACAGTTGATGATACCTCTCACTGCAACTGAGAGGAGGCAAACACAACACTCGCACTATAAAAAGTCTCTCTCTTTCTCTGAATGTGAGCCTTAGTGGGGGGTAGTGTGTCTCACTCAACAAATACACCTCCCTTCATGTGTCATGTATGCAAATATATGCACTGCACACTCGATTATTCATATTTGACCCTCATGAAAAAAATATCCTCGTTCGGTCTCATTTGGTAAATTAAGATTCAAGAATTAATCATTAATCTCATCACTAAGTGAAAAGCAGCTGCTACAGTAAGTGGGCTTGATTTGCCAGCCTTCACACTTCCTACATGTTCCTGCAAAGCTGCCAAACGACTCAGCAATGGAGACTTGTAGGATTTCAACGTAGCCTCATGCTGGTGTCATGCGTGTACTTGGGTTAGCCCTCAACTAACCATGTTTTTTAACAAGCAACAAAAAGGATTTTCTTATTGTTGCTATGCAACCACCGAAAAGTCATGACAACCAGCAATCTTAGACCACCAGGAAATGCTATACAATAGTACTGTGTGTTAGGCTGTGGTGTGTGCAGAGTGCACTTCCAACCACAGGGATACATGCTGGGACCTCACCACATCATCATTTATTGTGTTGTAACATTAGATACACACCACAGAACCAGAACCACAGGCAGCTTTCAATAATAGTTTTATTAAAGGTTTTTGAAACATTTGTTCATTTCTGAATGTATAATGGAACATGTCATATGTGTAAAGAGGGCTGAAGTAAGAGTGAGCAATGTGAATAAAATCTTAAGGTAAATGGACTGCATTTATATGGTGTGCAGTGTTTCCCCTAGAATTTTTTTCAGCAGCGGTGCTGCTATGTCCGTGTCCATGAGGATGCGATGTCGACCCGTATTCATGCGAGTGAGAATAGTTTCAATTGATTCTATTAAGATTAACTATATTCAGTGTGGAAAAGTCTCTAGGTCCTGCTCCTCGCACCTCTCCTTGCATCTTTCCTCGCTCCTCTCTCTGCTCCTCTCTTTGCATCTCTCCCTGCTCCTTTCCTCACTCCTCTCCCTGCATCACTCCCTGCTCCTCTCCTCATTCCTCTCCCTGCATCACTCCCTGCTCCTCTCTCTGCTCCTTTCCTCGCTCCTCTCCTTGCATCTCTCCCTGCTCCTCTCTTCGCTCCTCTCTCTGCTCCTTTCCTCACTCCTTTCCCTGCATCACTCCCTGCTCCTCTCCTCGCTCCTCTCCCTGCATCACTCCCTGCTCCTCTCTCTGCTCCTTTCCTCACTCCTCTCTGCTCCTCTGGACTCACACAGGTAGTAATGACAAGCAGCTAATTAATGTAGCTAGCGCTACTTAGCAGCTAAAAAACGTACTGTTAACGTTAGCTTGAGAGACTGTAGCATTTATTAACTGACAAACTACATTTTCTGCTAATCTCTCTCTCTCTGCTGTTGCTGCTCCGTTCACTTTTACCACTTCACCGTCACTTTCTCTGCCCGCTCACTTGTTGGACACTGCCATAAGGAGCTATGCTACTATACGTTACGCTAACGTTAGGCTACTCACTACTCTAACGTGTATATACTTGAATGTTAACTTTTACGTAGATGTCCTTTGAAGAATGAGAAGAGGGTCCGACATGAATTGCTGCGCTAGTTAATGACTCAAAACAAGTCCAAAATAACGTTGTGTGTTGTTGTGCTCACACAGTGCGAGTATAAATCATTAGTGGCGCACTGATATTAATGATCTTGTGGAATTTCAGCAGCGGTGCTCGTAATCTAGCAGCGCCGCTGCGCCGCTACTGAATGAATATAGGGGAAACACTGGTGTGTTTCTATATTAACAGACAAAGCGCTTTACAATTTGCCTCTTATTTACCTATTCACACACACTCACACTGTAATGTAAGGCTGTGGGTGGCAAGAAAATTTCTTTTCATTAGTCACAAGTTCGCCCTACGACTAACGGAAGACCTGCTCTACCTGCGCAGCCACACCCTCCCATACTGCATCAAGGTATACAGGATGTGGTTTTCATATTACAACATCAGTATGCAGTATTTGTAATATACAGTGGGAAATTTGGGGGAAATTAAATCAAGAAACTGTATAGATTGAATAAAAATATAGGCATGTCAGTTTCTGGCTAATCCAGTGAAATTAATACCTGAAATCTTAAAGTAGTCATCCTCAAAAAACAAAAAAAGAACATCCTTAAAATTCAATATTACCGCTATTACTGCTCCTGCTCACTGGTTTGCAACATTGCCCACATTGACCTAAAACAACCACAGATATTAAAAGGACAGCTCCGTCAATATAAACTGTAAAACAAAATCTCTGACTGTCTCATGTGTATATCTTCATATCACCTAATCCCAGAATGAGGCAGAGTAACTCATTCCTAAAAGGTCTCAGTTTACACACTGCTTTATTTTTAATAGAACTGATTTATACGGAGAACCTCTCTTTGAAATCGTAGAAACTAGCTGCACATACCACTACACGACTGCATGTGATAACGTCCTCTGTGAGCACGATGACACTGGTGGGTTTGCAAAGTACATGTAGGGAGACAGGAGTCCCCCTGGGAGCCCAAAGTGTGTACAAATGATCTCAGTGTGTCACTGCACATTCAGTATCAGAGCTGCTCTCTGCAGGTGGGCTGCAGCTATTAGTAAATATATCATCCATGTTTCAAGCACAGTGACACACTGAATTAATGTTGTATATCATACTGTACATTCACACCCATTTCCTCAGTCAATCAATAACTATGCACTCACGTTCACTTAATACTGTGCATACACTGTATATCACATCGCTTTCACATATTGTACACACAAGCACTAATTCTCTCTCTCACACATTCACTCATGCACAGAGGAGCTCAAGCCCTCTCTTTGAGAGTGCTGGGGTGGTGATTATTCATGGGAGGGAGATGGGGATGAGCAATCAGTGGCTAGCTCATTAATCACACTGGATGCAGACCCTTAATCTCCTCCACAGGTACAGAAGAATCCTCTGCTGCCGCTCCTCATTGCTTGTCTAACGTTCCCCTCCTTTCTACCTCATCTTCCTGCCTCCTTCTCTCTTCCGCCCACCGCCTCATTTTCTCCCTGATGCTATGTTTGCAGCCTTTGTTATTTCTCTCTGTCTTTGTCCTTCGAGCCTCTCACCATCTTGATATCTCTGTGACTCTCTGACTGCCTGTCGGTCTTCCTTTCCATCTCACTCTTTCCTTTACTTTCTGGTCTGGCTCCCTTTCTTCCCTGTCGTTCTACTTAAAGTGCCTGCTTGCCTGCTTGTCTCTCAACTTGCTCGCAAAACCACAATGGTGCTTCTTTTCCAGTAGGACCCCTTAACTAGGCAGCGAACAAGCCTTGTTAGGTTCACAAAGAGAAGACAGAGAGTGAGCCAGTTGAAGAGGCATATAGTAGGTGTGTGTGCACAGGAAGGATTTTAAAACAATCTGTTCCATGCTGTATTAATAAGCCAGGAGCAGCAATTTGGCAGAAGATCTGGCTCGGCTTGCTCTCCTCCTGCAGCTGCATAAGCAGTTAAAATAGAAGGCTGAGAAGCTTCACAGCAGCTGGACCCTTTCTTTGTGAAATGACTGCTGTTTTGTGTTGGTTAGAAAGTGATGAGAAACACGTGCCAGTAAATTAAAATAAAATAATATGAGGTTAGTTTATTGTGAGTACATAAAAAAATGACAATTGTATTCCTCTGACTTTATGAAAAGCAACTTCATTTCCAAGTATTGACAGTGAGATATGATGGACGGCTAAATTGCACTTTAAATAACTGAATTAAAATTAAAATGTCTTTCCCAGAATATAATAAGATACTTCTGCAGTACACTAACTGATGTGAGAGTTAATGCTTACAAAAAAACTCACTAAAAATAACCGTTCTGTTGTCAACAATACATATTACTCAAGACATCTACCACTGTCCTCATGGACCTGCACACTTCTCAGGCCATTTAAAGGGAACAATTGTCTTCCCTGCATTACTTAATGACCAATTCTGTAGGAACAGGCTGCTAACAACAAAGCTCATTTTTGAGATGGGTGTTACTGCTAAGCACCTGAGCGCATTGCAAGGCGACAGTGGATTTACAGAGGACGAGGCTCAATAATGAACTGGTAATGACAGGGCAAAACTCTCTTTACTGTGCCATTCAATCCCTAAGGGCACAAGTAACCTGTCAGGAAAATGAACAGATTAATTGCCTGCCTGGAGGGTTCATAGACATGTTTGCCTAAGTGGTAGACCTCCAAACTCCAGATACTAACTTCCCTGTTGTTTTGGTGCTTATAGCCAGATCAGGCTTTTGAAACAAATCACTAACCTTTGCTAAAAAGTCCCTTTGATTCCAAGCCTGTAAATTGCTAACAAGAGTTAAAAGGAAAGTTACATCAATATGGGCTTTTAGGCTTGGCACACTGCTAGTAATTTTTTTCATAGCTTTTCCAATATGTCTTGTGTTATGACTCCTGAAGGTCAGAGATACTGTGACCCTCTGGCATCAAATTGCATAGACTGAGATGAAAGAGAGCTTGTAAGCAGTCATGTTTTTTATGACGTTTTTCTTTTAATAGAGCTTCAGAACAAATCTGTGCTTTTCTTTTACCCTATTTCAGAGAAAAAGCCTTTCCAAAATTCCTCCATCCTGAAATTTTATATGCTGCAATTCAAAAAATATATGACGTCGTCTAAAAATAAAATAAAGTCACTTTGTTTTTGACTTTCATTTGAATCAATCTGAAAAGCAATTTAGGAACTTTGTTTTGGCGTTAAAGCTCGTATATGCTATACACTAATAAATAGCATTAGTATACATGCAGGTTTAGCTTCAGCACATAGTTTGTTTTCTGAAGTCTACAGTATTAAACACTATGAATAGAGCAAAATAAATTTTTTATTTGCTTACTGAAAAAACATGAAGTGGCTTGTATAACTGTGTTGTCTGTTTTGAAATTCATTTAAAATATAAAAATATATAGTCTGAAAAAAATGGTAAAAGAAGAAGTATAGATATGCAGCATTTAGAAAAATCAAGTTCAAGACGCAGCTTGGAAGAAATGTTATCTTTACACCCTTTGGTTTGATAAAAGTGACATTTTAAGTCTCAAAAAGGCCAAAAAAGTCATCTGGTTCCGAGAGGCTTAATGGAAACAAGCTGGCAGTCTGGAGCTAATCTCCCATACTTCATTTGGCTGGATGAGACCCAATTCATTAAAGCGATATTCTCATCTGATAGTAGCATAAGATCTTTGACAATTTGGATAATCTTTCATCTTTATGGAAACAAAGAAAGACCCCTCATCCCCCCTCTCCCCAGCCATTCTACTGTAAAGTGCGAGGACATTTGTGACAGGGATGGCTAAGTGGTCTTTCTCGTTTTAATGCCCTTTACGCCTTGGGGAGGAGGAGGGTAAGAGAGATTAGTGGCCTGCAGCAGAACTCTGCACTGCAGGAGCCACAGCTTGACCTGACCTGAGGGTTCACCTCGATAGAGACAGAATGCACAATGAGATGTACTGAGAACTGTGTATCTGGGGGGTGGATCCTCCTGCACAGGATTGTATGTGTTGCATGCATCTTGACTTACATAGCGGGACAAACAAAATCTCTGCACATTTTCTGATGTAGACACATGCAAGAGTTAATGAACAATAGTCTGATTAGAGCTGTAGGATAATGGAATATGACAAATGATTCCTGTAGCTCTCATGAGGGCTCCTCAGGAGAAACCACTCTAAGGTTAGGGGTCAATAGCCTGTTGAATTCAGACTGGTGAAGTGGTGCGAGCAAAACACTAGGTACTATATTTTGAATGTGATTTTTTTTACATTACAATTCAGAGGGATTATCTTTTTTTTCTTTAGGGAGAAAGAGAGAGGTCAGTGTTCGACAAGGCTAAATGTGAAAAAACAAAACAAAAAAACAAGCTAATGAGACACTCAGGAAAGAGCATTGTTTCTCTTTTATTTAGTCTCAAATGGAGTACTAGAATGAAGTTTTATGCTCTGTTTTGCATTGATAAAACATTTTTTTTCTCAGAGCTAATGAGTGCTGCTTTACAGTGTGACAAATTAAAAACACTTATCTAGCATCACGCCCCTGCACAAACTACTTGATTTTTAAGATCACTAAGCAGCTTTTCTATAAACTATCGAAACTAGGTTGTCCATGTGAAGCTTGTGTTTAAACAATCAATTTTCCACAAAAGATTCAATTGGTTGTTTTAAACAGAAGCCAGTGCCCTAAAAACGCTGTTCATCTATTCTGCTTTGGTACTGCAAGTCATTGTTGAATTAAGAATAGGAGGATATAAGTGGAGTGATGAATCCCACCATCTGTACTATCAGTTAAATACATTTCATTATATTTATCCAGTGTGTTAGATTTAGGGGGCTCTATTTACAGAACATGACAGAAATGAAATATAAAATGCATAACTATGATTTCATTACTGTCTAATCACATGAAAATGAGAACCAATTTATTTTATCTGTTACCTTAGAATAAAAACATCAGTCTATTGAAACAATCAGATTTTGAACAATCAATATTCTCTATAGTCTCTCCATACTCTCACATGATCAGTTGACCAGAGTCAAATATCTTATCTTCTTTCTTTTACACCTTGCTAAAATGTGAGCTGATTAATTAGTAGAAAAGTGAACTAAACAGGCATTGTAACATGGCACCATTATAAGCACTAACAGGGTTTTTAAAAAGCTGCTGATGAGTTGATGAAGTTGATTAATTGCTCCATATTTCCCCTGGAGTACTCTCTCTCCCTGTGTCTCTCTAATGTGCAATGGATTATGGGAGAATAAAGTTTGTCTACACCATGCATACACCACACTTCTAAATTATTATGGATCCTCCAAGCATGACAGGAGTTTTGAAAATAATTATGAAAGTTTCAGGCTAAATTCCTGCATGCTTAATGATTAAACTATAGAGTATGCGAGCAGCACAGAGGCTGGAGGGTATTGCTGTTGCCTCAGAGTGAGAAGGGCATGGGTTTGATACCCAACTGGACTCTTTCCATATGGATCTGACCTCAAGTAACAAGTGACCTGTGTGTTTACAGAAGATAGTGTATGCTAATGTTTGTCACACACTGGCTGTCACACCAAAATGCCGGTGCAAGCAATCTGACCATGGGCATATTTTCTATCCAATAAGTCTGCGTGCTGTAAAAGGGTGACAACACAGAAGCTCAGCAATGGCTGATTCAGAACTTTTTGTAATCGCAGTTCATAATGAGACATAAATGATGAGGTATTTAAGGCATGACACCTCATATCAAATGGGGATTTTCTATTCATGGCTCCTCTGTGGTTTTTGGCCATGTGGTGGACCCACATGCTGTCCGCACAAAATGTGTTAAAAAACATAAATAAATCAGCTCAGTATTTGTATAGAACTTAATCAGACAAAAAAATAAACAATGTAGTAAGCAGCATCTTTTTATAGTCATGGACTGCAACAGCTGATCACAAAAATCATAAAACAGACTTATCTATTTATCGTAATCATTGAGTTGATATGTTCCTGCTGCTTTAGTTTCCAGTTTGTTACCTGTGCTTTGATGTGGCATTCCTCAAGCAAAAGGGACAGCCTATGGTGCTGATTTATCAATATACAATGGCTGGGGTAATTAGTCAAAGCCAACTCACTGGGATTCATTTAGCAGCTCAAATTTTGAGACAAAACTATATTGCTTCACTTGACTGTAGAAGAAGAATTAGTTTATCACTCTAAGATTTTTATCTATATGAACCTGCCCTGTCCTGAGCATGGGAACATCTGGTTAATTTAATAATAAACAGTACAACACCATTTCCCAGAAACTATTTGGGTTGTGGCTTTTACAGAAAACACACTCAAACAATCCCACATCACCAATACCACTCCCCAAAAGCTGAGCAATGTTAAAAAAAAAAAAATCTGGTGCAATGAAGGCAAGCCAGAGAGCAGTTAAAAAGCAATTTGACCACAGGAACTTAGGTGGCATGCATCGGTTTGGTGGAAGTTGCCTAACCCTGTTGTCTGTTGATTATAAATGTGAGGGTACACACAATCTTTTTCTTGGTTCCATGGTGAATTGTTGTACAAACAATCCAGCCGGGCTGCCGCCTCTTCGGATCATCCGTCATCTCATTTTTGCCACAACGACATATACATCCTTTGTTTTATTTACGTCCATGCCCATGTATTTATGGTGATGTTTTGCTTATATGTTGCCATTGGTGCCAGCAGCTACTCCTCCTCCAATTTCTCGTTATGACTGAACAGCACTGCACATTTGTTATGCCCCATGAAACTTTAATAAAAAGTAAAAAAAAAGTAATAAAGTAATATTGTGGATTAAACTGAAAAATGATCTAAAGTTATTATTTAATATATGGTATGTTGGTTATGTTGGGTATTAATTCATAAATGTGTCCTGTTTTGCCTCTTTCTGTAGAATAATGTAGTATAGAGGTTTAGAGGAGGCTATTAACATTTTGGTAAATAAAACCTTTATCTGAAGGTTGCAACAAAACAAAAATGTCTGGCAAAAACCTATGCACCATCTCAGGGAGTCCACCATCATTAGATTTCATTGTCTTACAATATCTGTCTTACAGAATAGCATTATACTGTGCATAATTGATTGTCAGAATGAGTGACAAGCAGTTAAACCTATGTGGTCAGAGCGAGATGTGATTTAGACATGTGGTTTCAGTTCAGTGGTAGATGCTGGTCTCCCTGCCTCACAGCCCACAGAAATCCTAATTGTCATAGCTGTGTTAATGATGTCAAAGTATCAAATTCAAAGCTTCTGAATTTCTTACTGGATTTCCGATGTGTAGTACATTCATACACAGCAAAGTGTTCCATGTATGTGTCTTGTAAGTGGAATAAAGCCTGGCAAACTGAAAAAAACAAAACAAACAAACAAAAAAAAAACAACAAAAAACTGCATCACCTTGATACAAAAAAGCCTCTGAGCTTTAACCCTCAAGCCAGCTCAGCACGTTTTAGAAGACTAGCTTGAATGGGAGCGTTTTGCCACAGGAGATTGAGAACTAACAATCTGCTGGGAGCGTGCAACATTGAGCTGAGCTGCAGAATCAGACCGCACTCGTGAGAATAAAGACTTTGGAGAATTGGGATTACTTGCCCCTCTATCATCACCTTCTCTCTGTCTCTCTTATAAACACTTGCACAAAATATTTGACTATTTCAGCTTTCTGAATCTGGCAAAGCTGCACTTTCAAGGTCTACTGGACAAAAAACTTCAGCTTTGGAAATTCTTTGAAAGCCATGCCACTGAATGAGTGTCAGGCTTATTGTATGAAAACTGCAAGAAAACACATTGAAACATCTTTTTTTTAAAAAACAAAAAAAAAAAAAACAAAAACAAACAAACATTACAAACATTAAATCAACTTCAACTCAACCACAAAGGGTCACATACACAACATCTTATCAACTAATCTGTCGCAATGACAATGATATATAGTTAATACCAGTGAGAAATGCCATTTGTACAAATTTCCTATTTGTGATTATGTTGTATTTAGTGTTGTTTGTACTGTCCTATTGTCATCTGGACCAATAAAGCAGTACCAAAGTGGAAATACGTGATGTGCACATTCATTAGTAGAGCAACTGTTTTACATGGCTCATAATGTAGGGCTGCACCCAAATCAGGATATTCACAATCAGCTCAATTTTGGCACTTCAGGCCAATTTACCAATTCACTGTCAGTATTTCAATACACCCTACCTACTGCCAGTCTAGTCCAGCAGCAGAGCAGCCATCACACACTAAGTCTTGGTTTGTAAAAGTTTACAGTCTGCCATGCTGTTGTCCTGTGTTACTGACAGTTTTAAAAAAACCCCAAACAACTCAGCTGTCAAAATTAAATTTGACATCGATGCTTCTGGATTGATGATTAGAAACATCTAGGGAGCAACCCTTGTAAATTGCGTGTCAGACTGCCTTGAATTCCTCCCTATAAAAATTGCTTGATTTTAGAGCAACAACAAAGAAGTCAACAAATGACCTGTTTAGTTAACTGTGGTGCACCACATACTATATGAGTATAAATGATGCAAAAATCACAACTGTAAGCAGCCCAATGATGCCAAAGTCTTCTACTGTGTCATTAAGTGCTACTTAAGTATAACCTGACACTTCATAGGGAGAATGCCTATAAAAAGTATGTTATCTTCTGTGTTCATCCCATCTGTCCTTCATCCCTCTCAGTCCCAGCTTCATTTCTGCCTTACCCACTCCCTCCCTTCCTCTGTTCTCCTCCCACTTCCTTTAACTTGTCATCTCTAATCTCTCATACCCTCCACATCTTACCCACAGTCTTTACCGCCACCCTAGACTCTTGTAAACATGTACTGTAATTGTGGACCAACTCCATCCTGCTTCTCCACATAGTCCCTGATTACTCCTTACCCTTCTGCCTCACTCCACCTCTGTACTCCTCTAGACCTTGACAAACATGTGGAAACATGTAGTTAAGCATCACCACCTCTTCTAAATCCTCTCTATCCCACTCTGTCCTTCTCCTTTCACAATACTTTTGGCTTCTTCCCAAATCCTATTCTCTTCCTCCTCTATGGTAAACAGGCAGCCCCACAAAGTTAACATTAGAGTCAAAAAACAGTTTCATCCTTTTGAATATGGAGGAGCTAAAATTAATAGCCTCCAAGGTGTTTGTTCGTGTTCTGGATGCTTGCAATTTGGTTGTTTGCAAAATAAGCAGTTCACTGGAAGCCACCACATCTACTCACTTGTACACTCATTCATTCTCTCCTTTATCCCGTTCCACTGTCTTTCATCCCTTTATAAGATCTGAGCATTTGTTGTCTTGTTTGCTGGGTTCAGCTTAATGACGTCAGTGCTGGTCTCTGTTCAGTTCCATCGTACAAACACTGGAGAAAACAACACTTACTAAAACATAACCTTATCACTATAACCAAGCCATCTGGAGCAACTCACTGATGATTTACAAAGAACAGATGTTTGCCCAAAGAAAACAACACTCTGTGCTTGCATATATGGGAAATATTTCTCACTTTCACACAGAAATGTTGTAACAGAACAGTACCCCAAAACTGGGGTTATCCAGCTGTGACGGATTGTACGGTTGTTCTCTAACCTTGTTGGGTTGTTTTGTGTTCCATGAATCTGGTACAATATTCTTTTTTTTTTTTTTTTTTTTTTCTCTCTCAGCAAAAAGCTTTTTATTTTTTCTTTCCCTTTTCACTGATGTGTTTATCTCCTTTGTTCTGAGAGAACATTTTCAAAGCTGATGAAGGTGGATGCTGGAGGGGATTTCGTTGAGATGAGAGTAGAAAGAGGAGTAAGAGTACCACTCCCATGCAAGCACACACAAACGGAGAGGCAAACACACATCCACATGGAGACACACTTGTTTGAAATTGCAGAGGGGTGTTAAAATAAGAAAAAGAGAAAGGAGATATAGGGGAAAGGAGAAAAGGGGGATTGTTCCACCAAAGAGGTAAGAGAAAGAGCAAATCAGTGGAGGCATGATAATGAATTATTTCCTTGCCAGAGAGGGAGTTAGAGGAGAGAGATAAAAGCAGACCACATGCTGCGCCACTAACAGCTTGGGGGCTGCTGCCTGTGAATTATGGCGCGTTGGAACATACTCGCCGCCCTTGGGACCTGCTCGTTGTAAAGGAAAGAGAAAGGGGAAAAAATAGAAATAAAGAAATTGCAAAGAGATGGGGGGGGCAAGAAAAGAAATGTCGGAAAGGGTAATAGGTCAAAGCAAAGCCCCTCGAGTCCTTGCGAAGCATGGATTTACATCTCTATGGCTAATTAGAGACGTAAAGATGAAATTAAAGCGGTGGAAATGAAAGAAGGATAGATAGATGAGGGAAATGGTGCAGAAGGAGTGGGGGAGCAGGGATTATTCAGCATGTGTAATTATGAGAGATATTAGATGTCTAGTAGAACAGTGAGTGTGTCACCAATGAGAAGTCATGTCTTAATGATCCTTATATGATGTTTCAGATGTACTGTGAGATTTTAACAGTTTATTTTTTTGCCCCATTACAACATGATCTACACTTGTAAGGCACACTACTCTACTACAGTGAGTCATAGAGTTGAAAGAATTACAAGTGCAATTTGTACTTCACTGCACCATGTTTAACATACCCAAGGCAGACATTTGACTAACTCCTCTCTTTGTTCTTCCTCAACAAAGGCATCCTGCTGAGATTGCCCCAATTTAGGTGCTTGATTTTGATTAAGCCTTTACAACTAAAAAACATTTGTGGGAAGTATATCAATATGTACATTAAATACTCAAATATCCTGTTGGTAACCACGTAATGGTTAAAATATTAATTATGGGATACATTAAAACCCAATCTGTGTCTGCAATTTGCTTGTGGCTATTGCACAAGCAGTACAATGTTAACCTCAACTGGACTTGGACTACTGGAATATAAATTTAATTAATATACTTTATTAAGGGGAAATTTGTCTGCAACTCTTACAGTTTCATACATCATCCATCTGTGATGTTAAATACGCTTTGCTTTACTCACTGTTGTAATTTAGATTTTGTGAGAACTGACTTTCATTCAACTTGCCTCATCTTTTTATTAATTTACTATGTTTCCTGAAATTAGTTTTAATATTCCTCAGAGTCTAAATTCTGAATTCGATATGTTCAGCTGTTGTTTTTAAGACTAAGTTGAGAGATAAAACGCAATAATGCAGTAAGAGTAACACAGTTTGAGCAGATGGCTCTTTCTGGTTCCCCAAATGTCATAGGTTGCATTGTATTTGGTTTATTGTTTCAGTTTATTGTTTCAGTTTTAGTCAGATAAAGTTAGTTTTTCTTGGTATGAAACTCAAATTTAAGCCTGGAGAACATACGTCAGTGTATTGTGATTTTATGACTGTTTGGCCATGCAACCACCAAAAAAGGAAAAAACAAAACAAAAAAAACACCCAAGTTCACTGAAAGCTGTTTATTTATTACAAAAATCATGTGTTTAGGGTGTATTTTCAATGGAATCAGCCCCATCAGTGTGTAATTTGATAGAAGGATGGTAATATGGTTTGAAATACGGTCTGCTATTTGTTTGGTCAAAGTGTGACTGAACAAGTCTTTAAATCATTTCTGCTAACCAAGAAAATCAGCTAAATGGTGTAAAAGCAAAGGATCGGTGTGCACTGGAGATTTGTTGACATTACTTGTGATTACAGAGACAACTCTGGAGCATTCAGCCATCTCCATACAAAATACAGACATGGAAGTGATATCCTATTTCAAAAAAATATTCCTACCTATTCCTCAGCATATTTGATCATTTGGAACAATTCTGGTGTTAGCAGATAGTAGAGAGGTGCCAGGTAATGAGACATGAAACAAAAAGTCTCCAGCTGGACGATACATGTGCAATATACATCTTTTGTTTGGCAAGTGGGTTGGAATACCAGAGAAGGTGAACTATGACACATGATCCACTAAAGGATCATATTTATTTTTCAGTTGAACAACTCTGATAATGACTGTCAGCCTTCTGGCTGCAGTTTGTATGATTTTACCTGATTGGTACTACACTTTGTTTGCCTATCAAACCACCGCACACACATTATATATGTCTACTCTGGCAGATGTTTACAAACCATGGATGGCTCTAAAGAGTGCTTCATAGTGCCTCTGATGCTGTGCTCAGCACTTCTTTTTTTTTTCATTTAGATGAACACAGTAAATGATTGCTTCTTTTTGTATTGAGGGCCTCAACGGATACTGCCCAAATGTACTCTTATGTTTCTCATTTCAGTTTTGCTCTCCCTCTGCTCTCCTCTACTCATGTTACCCATTTGTACACTAAAGATTTCCACCTGACTGCAGTGTTTACACTCTGAGATAGTATAGTCCTATATCTTGCATGACACAAGTCACATTCTTAATTGTCGATCATGCACAAGATCTCACATTCCTTACTTTACCTCTTCTCCTCTCCTCTCCTCTCCTCTCCTCTCCTCTCCTCTATTAGCTGCATCAGCTAAGTGTTGTACTAAATAAATGATTCAGACATTAAATAGAAAGACACAGTTGCCATGACGACTCACTGGGCATCTATTACTATTGTATTCAGAACACACTGCTGGATGACCAGCGTATATGTGCGTGACTGCATGTGAAATGCATATGCACATAAATGAGTGTCTGTATTTGTAAGGTAATTATACAGAACCAAAAAATCAGTGGAAGCTGTTATATTCGCTGCTTTCAACACACAGTGTCAGCAGTGTTTGGCCAAACACTGTTTCACTAATGTGTTGTAATGTGAGTGGCAACAGTTTTATGTTTGGATTACAAAAAAAGATCTAAGTACTGACTGTGAGCTGCAATAAGGTGGAACATACAGTGAAATGTGCATGACATTGTGTCTGATTGAAAATAATGTAATTTAAATGTTATCTTAGTATGGATAAACAACATTTAAAAACAATAATGAAAACAATCCTGCTCATCTGACTCAACTGACTAAAAACGGCATCTCTATTTACAGTTTGGAACAATCCCTTCCTGCTTTATGTGCCATCAAAATATCTAATTTCCACAGGAAATAAAGCATAGAGATGCAAGGCGGTGTTAATAAGCTGTTTCATTACAACTGGGATGCACAAATGTGTATTCATAACAATCTTATTCCAGAAGCAAACAAACCATAGATCACATGAAACATGGATCACTTAATTAAACAACAAGAAACACCAACACGCTTCATCAGATTCATAACATTTGATAAAAAATAATCTCCTCTCTCACTCAGAGAAGCATGAAAAAAATGTGACCAAAGCCTCAACAGTCCCTTACCTGTTACTGCAGCTACCTGACACTGGGTAATTACCCAGGAATAGAGACGACACTTGGAAGGTGCCAGAAAGCCCCTTATACACACACCAGCAATTAGCTGCAAAGGTCCATTGAGCGGTAATGAGGCATCAGACAGTAGCTAGGGGAGAGTGGGCTGGGACGAGGAAAGGAAAGGAAGGGGGGAAAAAAGAAAGGAAAGAATGAGAAAGAGAAAGGAAGAGTAAAGAGAGATAAGTGCAAAAATGTGAAAGGAAAATGGAGAAGAAAAAAAAAGAAGAGGGGAGAGCGATGAAGAGGATGTGGTAGAGAAAACATGGACATGAAACCACATAAAGCAGAGGAGAGGAGACGATAGAAGGAATCTTATTGTGTGGGTGCAGAGGGAACCTCGAAGACCTCCAGTTCAAAGTCACTTTGTTGTTAAAAGCTTAGCTGGAGGTCTCTCATGCACTTGGCTGTCAGAGAACAACAGCCTCCCGTTGTAAACGTGATATCTGATCTCAGCAAGATCATTTGTGCAGATTAAGGGCAAACTTGAGAAACATGAAAGATCAAACCTTGACGGGAGCTACCAGGCAGCAACAAAAAGATATTATCTTGCTGCAGAGGCATCAGGGCTCTCTTAGAGCTTCATTGGATACATATGAGGTGTAAAATGGACATATATATTTTATCCTGTTGCATCAGGTCCAATTCTGCACTGATGTAACCTACACTGTTATATAACATCAATCCTGTCTCTAAGAAATGTTTAAATAATACAACAAATTTTGCATCAGCTCACACATTATAACTTCATATTATAACTGTGGCCTTGTACCTACAGCCAAATCACAGGCGTGCTGATATTCAGTACAACAGCAGTACCTCTCATGTGATTTTGCTTTAGCATACTGTATATATATGGATGTACGTGGATAGGTGTGGATAGTGTTCAGGTACATTTATGTTCCAGAAGTATGAATAATGGACACACTGTGGAAACAAATTTCCCCCTTGGGCTAAATATAGTTTTATCCATAATATTATCTATTATTGTCGACTAATCTTATAAAATAATGTGTGCTCACAGGAACATAAATTGTTCCCATTTTCTTTATTATCAAAGTAACCAGACTATGTATTTATTTACTATTTATTTTAGAGCAATTTTATGGGCTGAAATATGTGCCACCAGAAACTGAATTTGAATCATTTATATTTGAATTGCTTAACTTGAATAATTGCATTAAAAAACTGAATTTGAATCACATAATTTGAATTTATATTGTTCAATTTGAATCACTGCATTGAAAAACTGAATCTGAATTGTAATTTGAAATTGAATTTTTTAGTTTGGAACTGAACATTCAGTTCTCACAATTCAAATTCAGTTCTCACAATTCAAAGGCAGAGCAATCGATCACAGATACACAGGACTAATAAGCACCTGTGTGTGTGTGTGTGTGTGTGTGTGTGTGTGTGTGTGTGCGTGTGTGCCACGGGAGTTGCCGGTGTCTGGGGCAGTTACCACTGCCCTGCCACGGCAACTGCTGCTATTATGGGCATTTGTTTTGAGTTTTTTTTTTCCGTCAGAGTTGTATTAGACTCGCTGGCATTTCCATTACGTGATTTCTGCATTAATTTGCAAGGTTTTCTTAATCAATCTCTCAACCGCTGCCGCTGTGTGGCACAGATGCCACTGACATGCCACGGCAACTACTGCTGCTTTGATCATCATCATCAACCTTAAGAGGATTAGGCACTTCATTTTGAGTCCATAGTACTAAGAATTTAGAAATGTACATTTAGAAATGTAGTTTCATTTAATGTTGCCCTGACAAAATATGTTTGTTTGTTTTTTTTGCATGTGGTCTGACACTCTATGGAGTTTGCATGTTCCCCTTGTGTCTGCATGGGTTCTCTCTGGGTACTCCCACAGACCAAAGACATACAAGGTTAACTGGTGACTCTAAATTGCCCATAGGTGTGAATATGAGCATCACTGGTTGTTGTTGTTGCGTCAACCCCTGAAATTTGATTTGTCCAGGGTGTACCCCACCTCTCGCCCAGTGTCAGCTGGGATCGGCTCCAGCTCCAGTGACCCTGATAAGGATAAGTGGTTATGAAAAAATGGATGGATGTGTTCTTTTCAGATGATAAGTTATTTAAACGTGATAAATAACCATGTAAAGACATGTGGTATGTAAGAGCAACATACACATGCACACACGTGCTATCATACAACTATCATGTACAAACAGTCAGACGTTTCCAGGAAACACACACGTATTAAGGTATAGATTCTCATTCTTCTATAAAGGTCATCAGACACACCTATACACATGCCTCTCTTCAACCTGAATCAATATGCAATCCTGTTTGCTCTTTGTCTCTCACCAATTACAACCATTCCATTTTCTTTCCTCCATTTCCACTATCTGTTTTTCCCCGTTGGACATTCCCCACCAAAGAGGCTCTTCCTCTTTCTTCTACCAGAAGCTCTAATCTTACCCCCCACCCTTCTTCTTCTTCACGATACTCTCACTCTCCTACCATACCATTCTGCTCCTCCATCATCTTGGCTATTTTACTGTCTTAATTAATTAGTTAGACCTGCTGAGTGGCCCTGCAAGTGCAGCCTGGTATCTGCATATAATTCCACTATTAACAGGAGTCATGGAAAACAAATGAAGACACAAAGCGGAGGAAGAGCTGTTGAGAACAAGCTTGGAGGGAAAGATCTGCATGTGGGCAAAATATGGAGGGACAGTGGGAACAAGAAAAAACTACCCCGGTCCTAATTAGATACTCACCAGCTGTGTGTTTCTGCAAATAACTTAAAAGCAGTGGCTCATGGTGCTGCACCTTAACTAAAGGTTCTGTTAACATGCAATAATAAGGCCTACAACTGTTAATCTCTATTAGTCCAATAAACAAAGTTAAACTTCAGAAATCAATCTGATAAGAAAAACAGCAAGCTTGGCATCATCTCAAGATATCAAAATATTAAAGCTATATGAGCATTTTAAAGAGAGAAAACTGGAAAACAAAAATAAACCTTTCAATGAAAATGCAGTTGGATTGCTTCTCCAAGATCATTAACATCCAGAAATAATATAAAGGTTAGAGCCACAAACTTTTCAGTAATGTCTAGTCAAAAAATCTTGGCAATGTAAGCACATATTGACAGCAAGCAAAGAGGGAAATGAAATGCAAGAATAACGAAATCATGAAAAATTCTCCAGCTTTCTGTCTTTAAAACATCCCACCATCTTCCTGCTGTCTCTGTGCAGCTGCCCTGCTGTTCTCTTCTCACATGTCCTCTTTCTTCTGTTGTTTTCCTCCTTTACTCCCCTGTTGCTTTCACAGTTTTCTGGCTTGATGACCCAGAGCCAATCATGAAGATTTAGTGAAATAAACAAACCAGTGGGCTGACATTGGTTTGGGAGCGTTGGTTTGAATTCATGACCACCATTGTTTATCTTTGTTCTGCTGCTTTCATGCTGCTCTCTGCTGGATCTGGAGGGTCTCCAACAGTCCCAAAGTTTTAACATCAAACTTTTTTTCTTTGAAATTCTCTTTCTATTGGGTTATGCCAAGGTCCACACAATGTATTAATTCTCCTAAGACTTACAGTAGAATCTAACTGTTATTTATCTTCTGTAAAATACAGCTGTAGTGAAGCTGACTCAAAAAAGATAACAAAAAAAAAAGTAAAGACAGCTTCTGAAGTTTTTGACCATAATCAAACACTAAGCCGATAAAGCTGTGGATGTGTGTTAATCCCAAACCTCAACTTCTGCGGCTGTGAAATTAAGACAATGCGGAAGTGCCAGAAACTGCAGGTCCTTAAACATCCACTTATGGCTGGCTACAAAAGAGTGTCAATCTCCATAAGCCCCCATATTAAAATGCACCACTTCACAGCTGAAATAAACAACAATAAGATAAGATATACAGTACTTTATTGTCCCTGAGAGGACATTTGGCTTGGGGAATAGTGCTACGGTGGTAAATCAAAGACAGAATAATAAATTACATACAACAATATATATGATATGTACACTATTGTACATGAGATACAATATATAAATACACAGACATTCTAAAAATAAGGAATGAAATCATAAAAGGCATAAAAATATTCATTCATTGAATGAGATTTAGGTCATACTGCACAGCCCTATGACAGCCCGTAACACAATGAGCTTCACAATGCCTCCTCAGAAACCTATAATAACTGGTGACGAAGACTACATCCATTTCTATGTCTAGTCTTTGATTAATCCTGAGGTCGGTGTGGTCTGAATTGTACTTACAGCGTCCATCTTTGACTAGTTCAGCAGACAAATCTTTCCCCATAACACCTGGACAACTTCTAGAGACGACACAGAGACTCCCTTGGTATTATATGAGAAAAATATCATAAACATACAACAGACTATAGTACTGAGCTGTAAGCCCATGTGTGCTGGGCACACCATGCATATTGAGTAGGGTTACTCACCCTACACATGCACATGCAGTCCATGTATCACCGCAGGGCAGCTTTATATATCACACATGTATCCTCAAAGGAGATTTGACCTTGTGTGACGGTATATATTACATCTGCAGGCTTCACATATCTCTCAATAAGCCTGCTCACCTATAAGCGTCAGTGCTAATGCACTGTTGTCTTTTACCGGCCAGTTAATGTGAATCATCTCAATGTCCACAAGGCAAATTCCTGCACATTTATTATTTTTTAATTATAGTGGTACTAATTCGGATAAAAAGGGCATGTGTACAAGCCATCCACCCACTACACAATGCTGACACTAATAAATGTTAGGAAAAAGAACCCTGTGTAACCATACACCATTAGGAAACTACAGAGCTGATTTAAAGCCATTATGGTGTTATCTCAGTCCTGCAATATGCTCTATGACAAAGAGAAGGCTGATTATTCACTCCCGCTGTAGCAAACAGCAAAGAGCTATTGTTTTTCTGGTTTTATTGATCTAAATCTCAGAATTGCTGGTGTGATTTGCAATGCAGCAGCAGTATTGAAATGTGCTGAAACAATTAACTGAATAGTGAGTTGACAGAAAACTGTGATAATAGTTTAATCATTTAAGACATGTATCAACACAAAATACCAAATATTCTCATATGGGAGGATTGGCTCATTTTCTCTAGGCTATTTTTAATCACTGCAAACTGAATAGAACTGAACAGGCAATCTGAAGATTTCACATTCAGTTCTTGGCATTTGTCACAAAAAAACTGATAACTGCTATTCCCCAACAGTTCAGATCCAGTCCGATTTTCTGTAAAAGGAAAACATTACCTCTGCGATTCCCAGAGGAAACAGTGTTATTAAAGAACTTTTCCTTATCGTATAATTCAGATTAGAAACATATTTTCTGAATCTCTCCCATCGCATCAGTCCATTTTGTGATAAACCTACACTAGAATGCTGGGCTAAGGACTTAAAGATTATTCCATGCTTGTACTGATTGGATTAGACTAAATGTCTGAGTCACAAATGTAAATGTGATTGCAAGTAATATTTGAGACTATATCAGTAACATTTCAGTATTTTGCATTATTCTTTGATGAATTAATGAAAAAATTATGAATCCATACTTTGAGAAAGAAATAGGTGTTTAAGTAGATTGTACTTAGCAGAGGTGCAGAGGGAGCAGAAGAGAGAAGTAATAAAAAAATAAAAAATAAAAAAACAAGTACATAAAAACAACCTGCTGGGCTTGTAAAAGGTAGAATAAGAGAAATAAAAATCAATAACAATGCAATTATTTCAGGAGTATTCTCCAAGCATATTCCCCTCTATTCAATTTGTGATTTAAAAAAAAAAAAAATAGATTTGGGTGGCAACAGAGCACTGTATAACGGTCTGCCTGTCAAGGTGGACATTAAATACACCAAAGACAACAAAGGGGGCAAAACAACACAATTAGTGTTACTTAATACAAGTTCAGTGACTATGTGAGCAACAATGAAGCTGGAGTCCTTTTGGAAAATGGTCAGAGGGTTTTGATTCTTACATCAAAGCTGAAGAATAAGAGTATCAACAGAGGAAAAGAAGGACTGCTGAGTACATTTTCTACCCCAGTGCTTTGAGTTATTGACTCTCCAAAACATGACTAATCTTGTTATTTAAATGTTCATCTGAGATCAGACAATTGGCTTATCAATCAGGGCAAAATACCTCCTCACATTATCATCTATTATTGGAACTGTATCTTCCAAGCTTATGACCATATTGTAAATTTCCACCCTGCTAAACACACCTGTGATTCCTGGCTGCTCTGCTTCCCAGGCCATTCACTGGGGAGAGCACTGACTGCAACCCAGGAAAACACACACACACACACACACACACACACACACACACACACACACACACACACACACACACACACACAAACACACACATACATGAAAACTTACACAATTGAACACCATCAACATTATCCAGAACACCAGATGCGCCACTCTAAAATAATTACTCCCCACTGGTGTTGCCTTTCTGCAGGCCAACAGTTAACCTTGAGCGTCATCTGATCAATAGCTTGTTTTATTGGTCCCAACCCATTCTTTCAACTGCTTGTCAAACATAAAATGCATTGACAAACACAGCCTAGAACCCTGCAGGCAGGCATGCAGGTAGATAAATACCATGCAATGTCTGCTCACTGCCCATCTGGAAAGTGAGGGGAGTGTAACAGAATAATAGCAGGATGGCTCCCACTAAAACCAGTCATTAGGAGGCTAAATTAGTGGTAAGGTTTAATGGACCTGCACAAGCTGAAGGTAGAGCCTTAGAAATGGCCACCTGCCACAGCTAACTGCTGGATTCATCAACTTTATCGAATTTTATAGCCCCTTTGGAGTCAGACCCAAGTTCTTTCACTGCAGGTTGAAGTGGGATATGGGACAGAAAAAAATAAAAACAAAAAATGTGAATCTGAAGACAAGAGTTGCAGCAGGTTGCCATGGCGTGCAGAAATTTTGATGCTGATGCTACAGTTACATTAGCGGTGTTATTATGATTATTGGTCTTAATAAGGTGGAACCTGCCTCTCAGCTGCCGCTCAGCCTAGGCCCCAAAGGCTATTATGGCTGTTCCAGATGCTGTAATCATGGCTGGGTCTGGGCACATGGGCTAGTGTGCAATTATCAATTTATCTGTGGCTGAAACACTTTTATCCTGCTGGCTGCTGTGGAGGGAGAGGCTGAATGGATGGGAGGTCACCAGGTTCTAAACAGTGGTGATGGTAAGCTGTGTGTTTTTAGTTTTTAAAAGCATGGGTGACCGGTGTATTGCATGGTTTCTCAACTAAAGTAAACTAATTAACCAAAAGGTGTACAAGCACAAAGGGCATGTAGTTTTAGCAGAAAACATAGATAGGCAGATGGAGAGAGAGAAATGTTTTGGCACTTTTTTACGCTTTTTTTTTTTTTACACAAAAAAAGATAGACTTTACATATGCTTTGAGAAAGTTTACACGATAACATGTTCCCTGGAACACATACTTTGGATCTTTGTTTTCTATTAGTATACAAGGAAAAGAATGAAAATAAGGATGCTGGAGAAAAAAATAGACAAAAAAAAGAAGAGACTGGTTAGGGGGCAAGGCATGGACAGCCTGAAGACTCACGGAAAGCTGTGTAGAACTCGTGCAGGCTGAGGTGTCCATCGTTGTTGTAGTCATCGTAACGCAGCAGGTCCTGCATGGTGCACTCCAGCAGGCTGTCTTCCAGGTGCTCCTTCATAGAGATCTAACATGCACAAACACACATGATGTGTTCAAATTTCAAATCAAAATCAAATCAAATTTTATTTGTATAGCCCAAAGTTGCAAAATACATTTTGCCTCGGAGGGCTTCACAATCTGTACAGGGAGTGACACCCTCTGTCTTTAGACCTTCGGTTCGAGTGAGGAAAAACTTGCCCACAAAAAACCCTTTAACAGGGAAAAAAGTGGAAGAAACCTCAGGAAGAGCCACAGAGGAGGGATCCCTCTCCCAGGACGGACAGACGTGCAATAGATGTCACGTGTACAGTCAACAAGTCAGCAGAAACATTTTGTACAATTACAATGAAAAATGACAATGGATTACAATGAATGATAAAATGATTACAGTAGCAGTGGAACCTGTGATAGAGATAGAGAGACACAGATGCACAGCAGCAGCAAATCATTAACTAAGTTACTATAAACTGTAATGGAGATATGGTAACATTAATGACAGTAATAATATATGTAGTGGACGTCATGCAGGACCACAGCAGCAGTCACGATCCACAAGAACCTGCTGGACGAGAGAGCACAGAAACTCCGGGGAAGAAGTTTAGTTAGTAAGATGCATTAATGTACATGTATGACAGACATGTATGTTTACAGATGTGAGAGAGAGAGAGAGAGAGAGAGAGAGAGAGGGTTTCAGTAAAGGGAGATGTGACTGCATCTTCAACCAATACCGTGCCTGGCTAGGCATAACCCTGAAAGGGGGAGTTCCCCGGCAGTTTAGTCCTATAGCAGCAATCATAGCATAGCATAGAAGAAAAGAAGAAGAAGAAAAAAAAACATGTAGAGAACTTGTTTGAAAGACAGATAATAAAGGCAACAATCCTTCACGGAATGATCTCATCTTATCTAAATGATCACACCTTATCGTTTCTGGCTTGCCTGTTTTATTCTAAGCTATATGCTGTAAGATAGAACTACATTATCCACATTCAGTATGAATGTAAATTTGACATTTTTAAAGGGGAGATATCATACACATTTAACATTTCAGGTTTCTTCTAATAGGGCAGCCTAGACGTTTTTCATGAATATGAACAGCTGCCCTCAGCGTGCCTGTTAAAGTGAGAAATAATAGAATCCTCCATGCAATGAAATCTGTACATTTGGCTACATTCTGTATTCTACATATCTAAATTATTGCATATTATCTAAATTGAATGTTTAGTGCTCTCTTTTCATGAAAAGATACAACATAATAGTGAGTAAACCCTTTTAATGAAAGCTTTCAAATTTTGCTGTTTCAAGAGCTCCAAGAAGTGATCATTTGGGTTTCCAGCAAAAACGACAGTGATTTGAAATAAATTGCCAACAGAATAAGCCATTATGCCATTATGAGTAATGTTTAGAATGAGCTTTTCATTCAAGAGTAATTTCATTTTATTTAAAAGGGTTGGGTTAAATATGTAATCCCTCTTGTAAGTGCTTTTCTGATTGCTTGCCATTTTAGGAATATCTCTACTCTTACTGCTTTCACTTCATTCATTCAAGGATGTTCCTCTGGGAAGACACACCACACTATCCTTCCATTGTTTGTCATTTATGAGTCCTCTCCCATTTTAGCAGTTTATCTTTCTCAGGGGAACCATCTTTGAATAGGTGATGTTAAGCAGTTTTAGGAGTTAAACAGAAGACTCAGCTTGTGTTCAAGACTTCAGTTACACTATAATATGTCACAACTGTATTTGTCAAAAGATTACTCATGCAAAAAATTTAAATTCTTATGAAGCATAGACATGACGCCTCGTCTTGTTTTATTTTGTATCTATTCTTTTGTGGTGATTCTAAGTCAAACTCATTACATTTTCAGAAAGAAGAAAAACTGGCAAGTGTAAAAAATAATGAAGTGTACAGTTATGTCTGAAAGCTAAACTTTTCACTTCAACTTTTGACTCAACCACATTTAGCCTGGCTTTAAAGGTACATGCACCCAGGCATTTCAAATTACTTTGACTAATTAGATCTCTAGTCGGGTTGAAGCTGGGTGGAACTATGTAGGGAATTAAATGGTGTCACTAAACTCTATTAACTAAAGATGTTAATGACAAGGATGTAACTTGTCGCCTGAATGAGTCTAACAAATCTAACAAGGGAGAGAGCGGTTTGCATTTACTTCAGTTTGTTAATCATTATATTGACCTGAACACACCATTCTGCTAAAATGGTAAGGTCCAGTTAGTTAAGGCTTATGGGATGCATATATTTAAGCAGCATGTTGATTTATTTGCTTGACTTGATCTTGAATGTTAATGTGTTTAGTCAGCCAGATTTGGTTTCAGAGTTATTTATTATTTTGATTCAATTATTCATTGATTCAATATTTGTCTTTTAACTATTTTCTTAATCAGTTCTCATCTCGTGTCATTTTTTCTGTTCTTTGAACAAAGAACAAAGAAAAACAATTTGGAATCATCATTTCAGTCGATGAGGAGCCTTCTAGGCAAACAACAGGTCAATATTAGATTTCACTCAACAAATGGGAGCAGATGTATCAAAATGGACAGATAGATCAAACTAGACAAATAATCTGAGCTGCAGATGTAAGATGCAATGTCCTTGTATGTCTAGAGATGGCACAGTACAGTCTTTAATTTAAAAAATAAATAAATAAATAAATAAATAAAAACACTTTCACTTTTCTGTCAAGTTTTTAATATTAAGTGTGCTTTTAGGTGAAACTACCCCAGCTATGACAGTCAAGCCTAAAAGCATAGCCCCCATGCTTGTTCTTCTCCCTCCAATTGATTCTATATGGAGCTCAATATGTGACATGGCAGATTAAGGGATGTAACAAACTTTTTTCTCTTGTTGCTGCCTCCAGCAGACTGCAGCCACTGTTGTGTGTTCACTGACACAGACTGAATCTGTCTTTGGGCATTTGAATAAAATATTTAAACCCAAACTCCAGGACTTTACCCTCTAAGACCATCTGTGACAATAGATAGATCCAAAACTAGAGAAAGTCTGGATGGATGACCAGAATTCATCCTTGAATTCCTTTGATCCCTAAAAGCATTATCTCTGGGAAACTGAATTTATGAATTCCTACAGGATAAGAATGTCTTATCTAAAAGATTTCCAACATGTCAACATTAGTAATTTCAGCTGTGATTGATCAAAATCTTTTGTTGGATCTTTTAGCACAGTTCTGCCAGAAAGGGATTTTATTATTTATTTCTGCCACTAGAACTAGGCCAAAAATCACTTGATCTTTTTCATATTAAAAGGCGACAAAGCTTATCATCATTTACAGCCACAGCGAGCAGACAAAAGATTAATTACTGTGATATTTTTAAGACTATATTTAGTTGCACTTATTCATTTTCAACTTCTAATAAACATGTTTGTCTTTGGCATCATATAGCCACTCTTTCCATTTCCACATAATAAGAAGGGGCTACAGCATTTTAAGATGTTAGACATTAACTGTAAAATATGTGATAATTTATTCTTCCTGGTGCAGTCTGCAGTCAGCAGTGTCCCTAACATAGTTCACTGCATTCTGGCAGAAGTCACTGAGATCATAGCATTGATTGGGAGGAGTCTAATTAACACCCATCTCTGATGCCCATTTCCTGATACCAGATGATGCCCATAATAATTTAATTTCCTCATCCGGCAAAAGTCAATGCCAATTCTTTCTCCAGTTCCCACACTGTTTCCCCATTAGACCCTGATGGGAAAGTAACGTCAGTAAACATTTTTCATTGTCTTCATTGTTAAACAAGACGATTAAATGTTGCAGCCACATGTCACTCACTCAGTAATAACTCTGATGGGGAGACGCACAAAGAAGGACAAATATGATCAATTGTTGCCCAATGTGAGCTTGGACTGGCTCACGTTACACAAGTGTAAAGCAACCCTTTAAAACACAAAACATTTCTCTTCACGCGTACCTTTTTTTGGTTTGTTTTTCATTGTGATAGCAATATACTGCTGTATGTATCCCTAAATAAGTTCAAATAACACTCGCACATCCAAACTGCAACTGCTCCAAACATTGATGGTATACATCAAATGCATCCCACAATCTGATGCCCCTTGAAAAACCTTCACTCAGAGGTATATTCTAGGCATACCCCTCAAATGTCTTCTTTCTCAATCAGGCATTCATCTGTCCATCCATACAGCCATCTTATTATTCAGGCCATCTAAATTTGATACGCACCCTTTCCAGCTCATCACTGACCAGCCGGCCATCCTGGTCCCCATCCAGGTATTTGAACATGGTGTCCACCAGTGCTCTCTTCTCCTCCATGTCTCTCTGCTGGCTCTGCTCTCCGGTCTTCAGCACTTTAGGTTGGATATCCAGCAGCATGCTCTTCAGCCTGTTGTACTCTGACATGGTGCATGCATTGCCTACGAGAAAAAAAAACACAGATATGGAAGAAAAGACAGTTGATTAACCTTAATTACACAAGCCGAAGCCTTTGGATTGTAGCTATAAATTGGATTTAATGTGCTTGTGTGTTTTATAGAGGGAAGAGAGGAAAAGAGGGCAGGAAGGATAGATAATATGTCTATTTGTGTATGAATTTGTATGTCCTTGAGTGTTTACTCATTTAAAAAATGTTAGTTTTTTGTTTGCATAATTTGTCTGACAGCTTTCTCGGTGCAGGGGGTCCAATTAATTACAAGTAATCCTTGAATCCACATGAAAACAAAAGGTAAACATCCTCATTTAGACCCTCTCAAGCTTCTTGTCTTCCTTTGCTATGGGATTAGAGCTCATGCTTCAAACCAGACTGGGTTTCTAGCTCCTGATTTTCTGCAAGGCTCTGCTTGATAACGGTGTGCAGAGGAAATGAGAGACCACAAATTAATCATGGACAGAACTCAGCATTTTCCTTCACATGTGAAATAAATAATTATGCAAAACACGTATGTTACATGCTGTGACAGACTTAATACAAAAGGAAAGCAAGCGAATAAGTGCCAGAGAGAGAGAGAAGACAACGACTTATTTTTCTTTTCTCACGTCCCTCCTCTGCTTTAGCATCACCTAAACCTGATGACAGCATAAGAGACGCTGATAGGAGGGAGGGAGAGAGACCCACATGCAAATCAGAAGCATGGTGATGAGTGAACAGAATATGGGGGAAAAAAATCACTTTTATATGAATAAATAATTAGGTGACGTCTGCCAGATCAGGAACCCCCTTCTGAGAGTACATGGGAATGAATCTCATCGCCTAATCTCTTCCAACAACTCAACGATTATTAAAGCTAATGAATGCAAAATGAGGGGACATGATGGCAACTCTTAAACTCTAGAAGTTTAGTCCCAGCATCTCCTTTTGGTTCCAAACTTGCAGCAGTGGGGAGTGCTGCCAAAGCATATCTAGAGTTGTTAGCACAAATGTCACTGCAGCAAAGTCAGCAAGGGTTTAGCTAGGCTACAGGAGAAAGACAATGTCTCCTGCTGGGGTACTCTATGATAAAGTGCATATTAAAGAGGCACATATTTTCATGCTTATGCATATGTATACACACAAGAACTAAGAAAGGGTTTCCTGGTGTGCAAAACGGGTGTGCCATCTCATCTCAAAGAAAAGCTCAGGGTGATCCATAATTAAGTCCTCAGCAACCTCCAAGACTGCCTGCTCTTCATTCAAGAGTGCTTGACCTGACACTGGGCCAGTGAGCAGGGATTTAGTGAAGAATTATTACACATACTGCTCTCCGTGTAGGAGTTGGTGGCTGGTTTGAAAGCTTAAAGCCTTCACAGGCCTTCAACCTGGTTCTTTGCTTGGTCCTGTGTGGTGGAGTCAGGAGGTTTGCATCGGAGAAGTGGAGACTGTGGGACGGAGTGTGGTGGTGGAGCAGGTCTGCGAGGTAGGATTGAGCCTGGTTGTGGAGGGCTTTGTGTGTGGGGAGGAGAATTCTGAACTGAATCCGCTGTGGACCGGGAGGCATGTAGGACAGGAGTGTTGTGGTCACAGGTTCTGGTGTGGGCAAGCAGGAGAGCAGTGGTGTTCTGAATTTATTGGAATTTAACTAATTGTGGATGGTGGATGGCGATTTAATGTTTTGGATGGTGTGCTGTAGAGGATGCTGTTGCAATAGTCTACTCTGGAGGTGGTGAAGGTGTGGATGAGGGAAAATAGTTTCCTCAAACGGGGGGACTGTAGTGTTTTAGGGAAACATCACTCAAACGGTAAATAATGACCTCGTTGTGGACTATTTTGAGCAGCGGATTAATACACATTTGGTGCTTTAGTATTCAACAGCTGTCCACTTCATAAAGGGTCAACAGACAATTTCAAGGCTGTTGGAACAACAATGTTGGGCCGTCCATGCTTTGATGAATTTCAGTTATCTCCTGTCCATGTCTGGGAGGACTGCATGATGCTTGACAGGTACTCACAGTCACGCATGAATACACACACACATCTCAACACTGGCGACTCTTCTACTTATTACAACATGAAGACTTACACACCCACACAACAAAGACAATGTGCACTCCTTTCTACAAGCAGGCAGTTAAGTCAAGGTCTTGGCTAAATCCCTGTTCAATGTTATTCCTTTGAGGGGAATGAGGCGTGAGATGGATCAGACATGAGGGATCATCACCTAGCTGTCATCCCTGTCCCTGCACTGGAAGGACAGAAACAAATTAACACCCCCACGCTGATTTCCATCTTGTCATATATGGAGAGGACAATCCTCTCTTTGCTCAGACTTGCTCTTCCCACACAAATATCGATATAGAGGGAAACATATTATGACAAGCTATCTGAAAGGAAATTCTACTATTCTACTACATGTAAAGGAAATTTTTAAAAGGCACTTTAAAGTCATGTGGAAGAGGGGACATCTGCCAATGTTGCTGCACCGACAGAGGTTGATTAAGGTCATAAATTACTTAAATGCCCTCATGACCTCCTTTTTCTCTCCAGGTACACCTTTTATCTTACAGCTAGGTTGACCAAGTGGATGTTACACCTGGATGCTACCGTGAATCACACCCTCTTTGCTGGAGTCAATGTCCTTTGATTCAGTCACTCTCATTCTGCTGAGCGCAGCAGCTGCAGCAGTGGCAGAGAAATATCTGTCTGTATTACAGTGCATCCACCCCTGACTCTAACACTGTTTTATTGTTCTAGAGGGACTAGGACTCCCTTTATTGCCCGTTTGAAATGTTAGCTGCTTAAGTGAGTGATCCGAAGCTGCTCGCACCATGGACGCCCAATGTCCTGGAGACGGAGCTCCACTCCGCTGCTCAGAGCATCCTCCAAGCTCACACTTTATAAGTGCCAGGAAGGGGAAAACAAACAGAGTGAAGAAGAGGAACCAGAGAACAAAGTCCCTGTCATGCTAAAAGGGAATGGTTTGTATGAGAGGACAAAAAGTCATGGACATTTAAAGGGGACAAATCTCTCTGAGGTAAGGAAAAAAAAAAAGTGTGTGCAATTGTACAAAGTATGTCAATGTGACTTTTTTCTCCATTGTATAAATGCTACTGCATACAATCAGTAACTTTCCAAATGTTAGCATACCATCCTGCTTTGATGCTGATGAACAACTAACATGGCTGAGTTTGTGTGGAAGCCGCCCAGAAGTCTGTGTAAAACTCTTATTCTATATGCAGCGTGACATGTAGTTTAATAATATTATTTATGTATAAAGCACTTTTCAAGAAACAAGCATCAAGTGCTTCCCAGTGTTCCAAATATAAAACCACTTAAACCTTTTATTTGGTTTCCATTACCGTAAGCATTTTTACAGATGTGCAATGGTTTGCAAGATCTTTTCTTTTTTTTTTTTTTTTTTTGCTGCCTAATGCGAGCATATAATACAAAAAATAATAATAATAATAATAAATATAGGTGAATAACAGTCTAAATCGATCTGCTTATCTTCAAAAATGTGGGTGTTTTTTTAGTTCAAATGTGTAAAAAACAAAACTGATAAGCCTTTAAAACTTGCAAGAGTTTTTACTCAGTATAAATCATCCAAGTCTGACCGGACAAAAAGGCATTCTATAGTAGCAGAGCATGACCTGGTGCTAGTAAGGCATCCAAACTGATTTGTTGCTGGTCAGCTGTAAGGTGTTGCTTGCCAGAGCAATTTGTTCAGAAATCCAGTGGAGAAATTTAAAAGGTACAAAGCAGTCATACATCTACTGCAATTCAGATGTGTATGAATCAAAACAGCTAAAACTTTCCCCTGTACTTATGGGATGCGTTCTTGGCTCTAGCTAAAAGACAGAGGGAGGGAAGGGAAATCCGAGGCATCAATCCTTCAGATTATGAAACCTCCCTACAATGCCCTCCAGGATGTAAAAGTGCTCTGCGTTAAATTTATGTCTGCCTGACCTCCCCTGGCTGAAATGATGGGATTATTTACTGCCATACCGTCTCTGTGCTGCTAATATGCGATGGTGATGGACCTCCCTTCCAGATAATTATGAATATGATGGACACTCTTTGCTCCTGAGGGCAGCAAGGTCTAAGAGAGCTAAGCCAATCTTGGAAGGGTGACACAAGTCACAGGAGAGACCCATATTGCATAATCGCTGTTGGCAGCTGTTTAAATCGGCTTCCTGTGAGGTTCATAGTCTATCCAGCAGGTCTTCGGTGACTGCATGCTGTGACTGAAAACACTTAAACTTTAATTTCCTCCATTTTAATATTCATCAGACTGTATTTTCAGCATGTTTAGCTTAATGTATTTTAAGGACATTTACTGCATTTTACAGGATTTTGTATGATGAGTAAGAAAGACAAGTCACAAGCACTGGAAAATACTTCTGTAGAGCATAGCGTGACTAATAAGATTAATTGAATTCAGTTAATACTGAAGCAATTTGTCATTTCACAGAAAATTTACAACAATTTGGAATATCGCTTAACTGTTAAAGTGATTTATAAAGCAAAAATGCCAAAACTGTGTCACTTCAGGCTGCTCAAGTGAAAGGATTTGGATTTGAGGCTTTGTTTTTTTTTTTATATCACTGGAAATTAAATATATTTAATTTAATTTAATATTTTAAACTACTGGTTGGGCAAATCTGAGTACTTCTGGTGGATTCTGGAAGCTTGTGTAACATTTAATTGACTTGATCAGTAATCAAAATGAAGTTCTGGTAAGCAGATGCCTTGTTTTGTAGATGCATTTTGTGTGATCAATGGCAGTCAGTGCTCACGTCTGAGATTGCATTTCCGGATAATGCTTCAAAATAAATGCCCCAATTCAGGTGAATGTGTTTATTGTGAAGCAGCAGTAGGAAATGTTCAGTTTGCTTTGTCAGGAATTTGATAATCACTGATTGTAGGAGAGCTAAATATAAAAAGGGTTTTATAATTGAGACAAAATTACAAATTGTACCGGTAAAGTACATGCATACATACATAATTTCCTGTGAATCCATTGTGGGTGTGCTTGTAATCTGAATCTAATGTGGGAAAGGCAGACTCTGCCAGTAACAATGAAAGCTACTGTATAGAGAGCTAATTACTGAACATGAATACATTCAGCGGCATTTGCTGAATAAGTGCCAAACATAGTATCAAATTTAAAATAATACAAAGGACGAAAACTTCAAATCAATCTTTAGTTGCATCCTGAAATTCAGTTAGAGATGCACCGAATGTAGAAGGATTTATTACAACAAATTATTAATTTTAGATACAACAGAGAGGATTCTCCTCTCGAGGAAGCTCCCTAGATTAATCCAAGTATCATGTGAGACATGCAGTGGGAAGGGTAATAAAAAACCCAGAGACATTAATTTCCGTAAATATGAAACCAAAGCAGGAAACCAGCCATTATTCAGAAACAGCTTGCACAGCAACCATCCACGAACAACAGCAGGAGGAAGTTGAGGAGGTGGAGTGAATGTGCAGCAACCTGGGTCAACAGCAGCAGCAGCAGCAGCAGCAGCATGAATGATCAGCTGTGTAAAAGTATAAGCTGTCAAGTTCTAAGCACTCTACTGACTGTTTGAATGTGGTTGGAGTCAGCTGATCAGCTGTAATGGCTGACCATAAATGACATATCATGCTCATGGATAAAAACAGTTTTCTAAATTAATGGGACTGTTCTTGGGATCTTGTTATTGATAGGCTTTGCAATAATCCCCTATCAAAAGCAGTGAAAAGTGATGATTCATAGTTTAAAGTGTCTCCCACATTTCTCAGCTAATACATAACTCCAACTGATTTAAAATGACGCCTCTAGATTTCCTGAGTACAGGAAAGCTGTCTGCCAGTTTGCCTCAACATACATTCAGCAGAGTGGATCAGTGTGTGCTCGGGACGTCTTATCAGAGTCTGTGCAGCTTGGCACTGACTAAATGAGAAACCTATTGCAACACCAAAGTTATTGGCAAAGCAGTGAAGGAGAAATAGTACAGTAGCATTCACTCTCCGTCTGCCTGTCTGTCTGCAAGCCTATCGTCTAGAACTGGCTTCTCAAACTGCACATCAGCACTATAAACATCAGCCCTATATCTCTTCCTCTCTCTCTCTGGATGCGACTCTCTTTAACTCTTACTTACTCACTCTCAAAGAGACTCCCATCAGTCTGAGGACGAGTATGACTTACAGGGACACGCATGAGCACCAGAGCCTGCCTGGTTACCTTTTTTGGTTGAGGTTCCCCTTCGAACCAGGTAAATAATTATAATAAAAATTAACCATATCTGTGTTATTACTGACACTGCTGCTACTGTTCTTTTGATAATTAGTGTTGTGAAAAAGCCTGCTGAAGCCCAATTTCACAAATAATGACAGTCTAGAGCAGGCATGTCCAAAGTCCGGCCCCGGGGCCAATCACAGCCCGCGGTCAGATTTCATGCGGCCCGAAGCTTAATTTTTATAATGTATTATTTATGACCTGCTAAGACTGTCAGATACTGTATGGCTAGCTTTTTTGGTTGACATACTGAAGCATTTGAATGTGCTAAAAGTTAACCTCTAAGGATATAACTGCTTGTTGATGTGACACAAAATATTATTTTCTAAATGATTTTGTGAGAGCAAGAGCCCCCCCTCTGAGTGTTGATGATCACAATGTAAGTTGTTTTTCTTCACACTGTAGCTGATTTACTCAGCAGGTACCGTTTTTTTTTTTAAATGTTGCCTGAAAATGAGGATGTAAGACTGATAAGATGTTTTTATGCTCTTAATCAATTCAAATTAATCACTTAATTAGTATAAAGTGCACTACATTATGGGTTTGGTGTCATGTGAGTTTTAGCTGTTATGCTGTGAAGAATTTCAGTGATTATTCCAATTGAAGTATTAATGTTCATACTACAGAAATTATTTATTACCGGTTTCAACTTCTTGTATTAGATATCTTGGAGCTTATAAATAAGGCTTCATATTGGGTTTGCACATTGTTCACAGTGACAGTGGCCTCTAAAGAGAGGCAACAGAGGCAGGGACGGAAAGAGCTGAGAGAGCTGGTTTCAGAGCAGCAAGCAGCCAACAGCTGAATCATGAGGATTGAAACATCAGCAATACACTTTATCTTCAATAATCATTTTAGTCTATTAAAATTGGATAATGCACACCTTTGCTGGATGTTCCAACAATGTTGTTTGTGAGGATTATTATTATTATTATTTTCTGTTTTTAAACCCTCTGGGGTGCCATCAATGGCCATATCAACTATTTTGCAATCGCTGACAATTGCTATAATGTGGGGAGGCAATGTGGGGTTGGGCATGGAACATGAGAAGTCAGAAAGTCAGAAAGGTTTGAAATAAACCCACAACTCAGTCAAACTGACTTGGAAGAGAAATGGAATGTTTACTGATAAACTTCGCCTATAGTATCAGCCTTAGGTTGTGGGCACCGGTTGAGGCAGATGACTGCCTACCTTGAGCCAGGTTCTGCCCGACGTTCTGCCTCTTTAAAGGCAGATTTTCCTTGCCACTGTCACCAAGTGCTCGATCAGGGTGGTGTCTGTAAATAATATTATAAAGAGTATTCTCTAGACCTGCTGTACACAAGTGTGCCTTGTTATGATTGCTATATACTGTAAATATAATTTAATGAACTTATGAGATTGAATACAGCATTATCATGACCTATAGAAATTACATAGAGGACCCAAATTGTTTGGGTCATTTCTGTTGTAGGCTTGAGTCAAATTAATATTTTTTAATAAATGAAACCAATATTAAGGAGTCAACACTCCAAACACGTGGTATAACCCAATATCGGAAACTGGCCTCGGGGGGCTCTTACAATCTGTACAGCATACAATGCCCTCTATCATATGACCCTCAAGAAAAAAACAACAACAATAAAACAGATTTTCTTTTATAGGCTTTTTAGCAGTACTGGAGAATGAAGAACATATTCAGTACCATCCAACAGCCTCCATTAGCTTCATTCTCCCGAGACATTTTGCAAGAAATTTCCTGCAGAAATATGTATACTGTGCAACAATCTCAGTCAATGCACTGTATTATTTTCTGCTCTACATTTTTCATGCTCATTAACACAACATGTGGTTTCTTACAAATTGCAGCCCAGTCAAATCCCCTCCTACCTGCTTGTGGTTTTGGCTGTAATAACAGCAGAGTTTTGACTAATGGAGACTGAAGTGGCTTTCATAGTCATGAACCACATGATGGGCTGCCACACAGTTCATGAATAACCCATAATGCAAAAAAAAGAACAGTGTTTGTTCAATATAAGGTCAGGAACAACAGTACAAAGAATAATCTGATTTTCATTGCCGCAGACAAAATATAAATTCAGTGGCACTTGCACACTCAGCTCTGGTGAAGCAGATTTAGCAAAAGAAAATAATTACCAAGCCCCTCCTGCTAATAGATTGAGACTGGGAACAAGCTAAGGCGTTGATTACATTTTTAGCATCCATCCTCCGCTTTCCCCTGCACCTGCAGTGTAAGTTACAGTAATCTCAAGACCTTTCACAGCCCTTGCTGAGGCCTGCAAGCTGCTGCCTGATGATCCCATGAGTATACAGCTTTTAAATTGCCTGGATGTGGGGAGTAAAGGAGACGACCGCCTCGGGCTATATGAGGCCTATCTGAACCCCACTGTTGACACAGAACCCTGGACTAACACCCAACATTAGCCTGTCCAAATACTGAAGTGACCTTGCAAGTAAAGTTTCAAAGCACAAAAACAATGGACAATTTTAAGTAACTCAAAGTGGGAGTTTTTCCTTTTTCTAGTTAGGCTTTGGGGTGAAGAAAATGTAAACAATTCCTCCAATTAATCGAATTATCAAACCAATTGACATCTAGTGAACCTTTGGATCTTGCACCCCAGGGCAGTTGTCCATTTAGTCCCAGTTGGTAATCCTTGAATGGTATGGTAATCAACAAGGATGAAGCGTTCTGTGCATGGTTTTGTTCTTAATAATCAGTTCCAATCAGCCTCAATACATCATCGAGTACATGCAAATGAGTGAAATTTTATATTTCAGTTTAATTTTCAACACAACTAACCATGGCTTGAATATGGATATCAGACAATTCATCACTTAATTTTGTATGGTAGAGATGAGCATTCCATAAACTGAGAGGAGGTAGTTGGAAGCTCAGGAAACTTTCCATTTCTACAGAAACCTTGCCAGAAAGTTGCAGCAAGTATAAAGTAAAAACTTCAAACGAACACCGTGGGTAACATAATGACAATGTATGGTGTCCTTGCAGTTTTACTGAGTAGTTGGCAGGTGTGAGTAATTCCTCAACATCTGTATGTGCTGATCAGTGCTGCAGGATACTGACACTTGAAAAATAACAAAAAAAGGAATACGAAGAAGACAGAGATGTACGCTGAGAACACAGCTTTTATTCTTTCTTCTCTGTCAAAGTTAAAAAGGTTCATCTCTTTTATCTGAGTTTTATCTTTCATCTAAATTCTGTCTGTGAACGTATGCCTTTAGAAGACTCATCTTTCATCCTTTATTTTTTCTCTATAGGTCACAACTTTGCTTCAGTGGCAAAGGCTGAAGTATCTTGCGTGGGAGTTTTTTTTTTTCACATGAGTGTAGCAGCTTCAACACCTAAATACACATCATCCAATACTTCTAGTTTACCAGATATTAATTTCAAGAGATGTCTTTGTCAAAGTAAAAGAGGAAAAGTTAAAAACACTTTGCTGTGTAAAATCATTAGTATTTAAAAGGAAATTTAAAGGAAAATTAAACAACGATTGCAAAAGGAAAATAAAATAAATAAATAAATAGGTACATCCAATGGGGTAAAACATTAGGTGAAAGAGATAAACAAGAAAATACTGGATTTAGACTGTAGTGCTGTGTTAAACGGAAATTGTATAATGCTATCAAACACAACTAGAAAATGTGCAGCATACAGAAAGTGTGCAATTCTTCTTTAATTTTAAGAACATTTTCTTTGTATTAGTAATCATCTCACGCATAAAACCAACATATAAAAGAAAAAAATAATTGTTTTTCCAAGAGGCAAGATAAATTGATTGTCAATGTTTGAGTCTCTACAATCATACAACAGCAATGGAGTTTTCATTATCATGAGATGAAGCAAACATGGGGAGCTAATTTCAACACTGATGACAGTCCTCAATTATAATGAGTATGTTTTCCCCTGAGCTAATGAGAGACAATGCAATCAGACGATAATGTGGTCATTTATTTTCCTTCCCAATAATTACAGTAGTCATTTGCTTGTTGGTACATAAAGGGTAAGATATGTTGTCCCCTCTTTTCATTCTTTAAATTCATTACTAGGTCATTGGGGACAGCTGATTGCACATTCAATTGAGAAGCAAATGTTGTAGGTCAGTGTTCGGCTGTTCTGTCTCAGTCCGTTTTTCCGAGGTAAAATTAGCTAGTGTTACACACTGTTGAAGGAATAGGGAACGTGGTCACATCCTTTACATATAAAAGTCAGTCCATAGGCAGTTATATGCAACAGAGAAAGTTGTGGAGGGACTTATGTCACCTTTACCCATTAACAATAAAAGTGATACAAAAAATGTCTCTGCATCTTACATTTAGCACCTTTAAATACTGAAAATGTCACTGCAGACTTGATGCATGAGGCAATACGCACCAACTTTTAACCACATCTTTCCTTAGCCAAAACCAGGGTTCACTGTGGGGTGCTGTATGTGAATCCTAAAGTCTTGTGGTTTTCAGCTTTCTCACTTCTGTGCAGTATCACACTTTCTGCATTGTACTGTGAAAATGTTGTGAATGCAATTAAGGCATCATTTATATTCCCTTAAAAATGTCTAGCAAAGTAAATTAGAAGTATCTGCAGGAGAAATGGTTATCCTGAATTAAAAACGGTAAAAAAAAGTAAAGTCTAGTTCTTGTTTTGTCTGTGTATGATGACGTACTGATGATAGTATCACCTCTTATACTGTATAAAGCATAAACATGTCCTTTGGTAGGGTCAAGTGGAGCAGTAGAAAAACATCTTTTGATTAGTATAGAGAGATAGTTATCATTCATAGTATACTCATCTTTACCTGTGCTCTATCATGGACCTTGGGGAGTGGAAATGTTTGTGTTGTAATAGGGCTCTTAATTGTTGAGATGATTATGTTTAGATTTTCAAAATCACAAATCAAATTCTTGCTTGACTTATTGTTTGACCATATTGTGTCCTACTTTTATTTTTTAGGAAAAAGAAAAAGATTAAATCACACAATAAATCAATGTATAAGAAGTCAGACTGCATTTGACTGCACTGCATACCAAATTGCCTCCCCCAAGGTACACTGGCAGCAGTGGACTGATATTGACTCATTAGAGGTTTACAACTGGAGTCCTTCTCTCTGCCAGCAGGTAGAAATGGTAGTAGAGCAGGCCATTAACCAGAAAACAAAGCTAATGAAGGGGGAAATTAACAAAACACAAACAAATAACACGTGTATTTCTGAATTCCCTGCCTGGCTTCTATTGATATGGTTTTCCTGTGTGCACGCCGCCTCCTCAGTTCATTACGTGAACCTATCTGGGTCACACACATCTGCCACCGTTGGAGGAAGTCATCAAACCAACAGAAATAAAATACAAGAAACATGTTTTGTCAAAGTTTTAGTTTACCATTAATAATGAGGTGACCTGGATGGACTATGAGTTATTCAGACCTCTGTGCCCCCAGACTATTTATAGAAATGACCACAGTGCAAACGTAGAACAGGTAAATTTATCATTGGGCCTGGGCAGTTAAAAAACATGTACCCTATTTCAACTCTGTCCCTTCAGAGAATTGCTTCTAAAAATGAATTGGTGACTTTTAGTCAGGTTCTTTTTTTCTCCTCATATTCAACCCTTTCCTAACTGTGCTCTTCATGAATTTATACAGTATCTCTATCAGGGATGAAGGGCTCCCCGACATAACAATCTCATAACAGTGGGAGCCAGTCTTTCAGTTGGCAGCTTGTCAACTGAATGACATGTTTCAAATCCTGGGATCTACAGCTATTTAAATATCCAATGCCTTCCTGGCCCCTCAGGATCCTGGGCCAAGCCTCCATATCCCTCCCCTCATGCCAAAGTCTGTCACTCACCAAACACATATCCAAGACGCCTGTCTCTGAGCTCTTATATGTTGATTTATTTCATGACATGTGATGCTATTCTCAAATTAATTTCTACTCCAGTCCTGTGATGTAGTGTCTTTTTTTCTATTACACTTCATAGAATACATAAGATATTTGAGAAATAGGAAAGTGAGAGATAATTCATAATCAGTGTTCATAATGTAGATCCATCTTCACTGGTACTGCAACTGCTCCTCATATCAGACTCAAATTAAAAAATGCAATGCATATGCAGGCTTTTGCTTTCACACTGATTAGGAAAAAAATAGATCTCTTTGAGGACCAATGACAGTTTTGAAGCCACCTAGGAAGTTTATTGGTGCAGTGGTCAGTGAAAGACTTGATGGCTACTATGCAACAGAAGACTTTTCTGCATGAATGACTAAATTAATTAATTAGTGTACTATATGCGAGTGAATTCTCAGAATCCATGCTGATTTGCATTATCTGGCACATTTTGAACAAAAAGCTAATGAGACTAAAAAAGAATTAACTGGCAGAGTATATTAAAATATGAGGAAGCAGTGGAGCAGATTTAGGCCAGTCGGTCACATGTACAGTACAATATGGTGTAACACAGTGTACCCTAGAGTGCTCCTGCTTGTAGCAGTGACTAATTTGAGAGCATTAGGGAAACACAGTTCATCACTGTACTTTCTTTAATTACCAAAGCCCCTGTGCATGAGTTATGGTGGGTAAGCTCAATTTCTCTAGAATAATGCCAGAGAAACTGCATTGTTAGAGATCATATCAACACTTATGTGATTTCATATTTGTGACGGATTTGTGCAGTCTGTCTTATCTGTATCTTGAACACATTATAGTGTAGAGAGGAGTTATACACTTATATGATCCACCAACAACTGGTGAGTACATGAAAACACAGTCATCTTGATGAGTTAACTACCTGTTTAGTACTTAAATGTTCAGTGTGTATAATTTAAGTATGTTTTAATTCATATATATAAAATCACATAATAAAAAAACTGTGTTTTTGTTACCTTGGAACGAGCCCTTTATGTCTACAGAGGGAACTGTGAATTGTGATGTTTCTACAGTAGCCCAGAATGGACAAACCAAACACTGGCTCTAGATAGGGCCTTACATGCATTTTGCAAGTTTCAGGGCCACTATAGTTTCTCCTAGATTCTTAAGTAAAGGTTCTGTGTGCAGGGATACAGAGATTTTGTTATTTCAGTACTTCTCTTGGGATATTATAGCACCAGAAATACAGATATTACATTGTACCACCAGACACACAGAGTAATTATACCATAAATACAACTCTCTCTGAACCTACACTATGACTACAGGCATAGAGAAACTAAGAAAAGAGGTCTCATTAAAACTGGTTAATGACATCTTGGCACTTACAGTAGCTCACACTGCAGCAGAAGGGAGCGGTCTTTGTTTTGGGAGCTGCTTTAGTGTCCGTATACACAGGCATGATGTGTGTTTACAGCAAACAGTGTTTACAGTGTCTCTAGAGCTTTTTCATCATCGGGAATAATTAATCGACAGGGAGCAATTTATGAATAATGAATTAAGAAAGTCAGAGCAATTACTATTCCAAATAGTGGATTAACAACCATCGTCTCTAGGGGTGGAAGACAGAAGTACATATCAATAAGTATCTGTTCAAAAGCCTTAATAATGATATTCTGCCCCTTTAAGGCTCTACACTATTGGAAAGTAATACTAAGGAGTTTAAAGTTAAATGTATCAGTTTATTGAATCATCTACTGTATATATGTATCACATCCATGTTACATGGCATGGCACGAGTGAGTGGCAGCCAGCACAAGTGAACACCTTCACTGTCACATATGATTCATCATAGGGCCTTTCTGTCTATATTTTGTTTCCCTTCTAATTAATGCAAATTCAAAGGTCTGTGTCAGCTTTGCTTTCTCAGCGGCATCCATCTTGATATTGCTGTAATTAAATACCCAAAACTGTATTAAAGCGCTGCTCCAAATTTGATCTAATTTTACACCGTTTCCTACACAGACAGACATTTATAGATTATGTTAATTTAACACTCACTGTCGATACTTGGGTGTTCTCTGCAGCGCTAATCAAATTACAGTCTTAATCAGACAAGCTTTAGTTGCAGGTGTCAATAAAAATTAAACGTCTACTTATCTCCGCTTAGTATTTATGAGATTCTTGCTCAAAATAAATGTTATTCATTTATTCACACACTCAACTAAATTCACTGATAAACTCGGGTATGCTACTAAGACAGAATGCATTTCTCTTTTTCTGTATACAATCTTTTAATCGCATTAATGTTGTGTAATGTTTGGGAAACACTCATTTTATTTCAAAATCCCTCAGCAAATGAGTGTCAGGTATTCTACTATGCTAGATAAATCAAAGTAGTAAGGTTCACAGTTGGACAGAATTAATATTTTAAAATTAAAGTGAAAGATGAGGCAAAAGATGATGTTAGATGAGGCAAAGGAAGTGAGAAAAAATAAGTTGAGTTCAACAAAGTGAGAAAATCTTATTTCCTAAGATCACAAAAAATCTTGCTGACACCAGTTAAAACCTAATTGGCAGTACTCTGCCTCCTTAACCATATTTTACATGAGACGGTAAGTCAAATGTGTAATTTAGTTGCATATCAATTTAGCTTCCTCCAGAGAAGAGACTCTTCCTACTAAATGAGTGGATTTGCTAACAGTGGTAGTTAAAAGAAAGCACAGTAACAACACTGTAGAAGATGTACTGTAGTCTAACCTCATAAGAAATGACAGACACTGGTGTGTCTCACAAACACAGACACACGCGCACACACACACACACACACACACACACACACACACACACACACACACACACACACAGCCAGTGCTGAGATCAAGAGGAGGTATTATTGTCAGTGCCAGGAAACAGTTGTTTCAGAACAGGCAAGGTTAGATGAGGACACGTATAGGCGAGCACATGACACAAATGCACAAACTAGACCTCTTAAAATAACTCTGAATGATGCATTCCAATGCATTTTCTGCAGCATTTTGTTTGGAATTAAGAACTGGTTGCTAGCAGAAGCAGAGAGAGACATCATGGTTATGATGGCAAAGATTGAGAGTGGTGATCTCCACAAACAGAAAAAACTGTCATAGTGCTACATGACAAAACAACACAGTGGTAATTCTGGGTTAATTATTACTGCAATCCTTTACTAAATATTAATTGCCCTGTGAAGTTAGAAACAATATCAGCATATCCATGCAAAGCTACAGGAGTTGAAAAGGAGCCTTCTGTATCTCCAGAACTGAGTACAATAAGGCAACAGGGCTTTGTTTTATATAAACTGGGCAGAGAAAAGGTCCATAGAACAGACGAGATTGATGCTTGAGTAAAATGGTAAGACCTGCATGTCAACTGGTCTGCGTTGTTGGTGCCCCTGATCATTGGTCATTTATAACTGCTGTAAAAGTTGCAGGATAACCTCCGCCTAGAATTTTAATGCCTTGTGACAGTATCAGAAGCTTCTCTGACAAAAAAAAACAGAAAAAAGGTTTACAGCCCTTGGCTCTATAAAATAGTGGCAACTTTGATATAACAAATAATATATAATATAGAGTGGCAACATAAGCAGGCTCCCTTCCAGTCAAGATGGTGGCTAAGCTAACAAAAACGGGAATTTATCTTGTATTGTGTCTTATGTTAGTGGAACATAACATGGAAATAATGTGCAGATGCTCTGGTTCAAGTTGAGATGACTTGTTTCCATGAATGTGAGTATTTGAGCCATGACAAGAACTTATTCAAGAACTTTTAAGCACTTGCATCCTCTACAAACTCACTAAATAAAACTAAAATAAAACTAACTAAACCAACTCTTTCCAAGACTTTCATTCTGGTTTTAAAAGACTACACCTGAATTGTGTAAGTTTCTTATTACCTCTAATCATGCCAAAACGTATAAAGTATGTTTTAGATTGATTTCCTACCTTTCAGGCAGCTATGTGTTTCAGTTCATCAAATACAGTACAGTATGTAAATCAACTTGCAGCCAGCTCAATTATTTTGTTTTTTGTGTGCGTTTTTAAAGTTACATAAACATTGTCCTGTAAAGCAGTGACTGAAATTCATGGATGCATTCAAGGACACAGGCAAAGTAACAACCGAAGAAACAAACACAAAAGACAAACTAACATTTTGCTCCTCTGCTGCACACTCCCAAGTCTCTGGCTGTGTAGTGTCCTTGATTGCACAAAGGACAGTTTGTTTAGAACAGGATCAAGGACTGGACCTTTAAACACCTGTTGCAATTTTGAGCGCCTCACAAAAATTACAGCTTCCTCCCCATAACCAGAGGGATGGTAAACATATGGTGGTCAACATGTGTTTACAAATATGAGCCATATGATGTATTGCTGTGATGATAAACAACATTAGCTGAATGGAGTTCGTGTGATTCAGCCTGAAAATCACCTTGATTTTTTTTAAAATACTGACCTATCGTGGTTAAGGTTGTCGAAATGGGGCTGCTGGTGCGAATCCCCAGCACAGCTGAGAAAATCCAGACACCGAATGAGAAACAAGATTGTGACAAGAAGGTTTTTCAGTTTAAATTCCCTGGACAGTGCAGGAAAAATTGGTTGTTTGCAGGACATAATGAGTAATAGTCCCCCCCTTTCTTCAACCAGTGCTGTCAAGGTGTCCTTGTGCAAGGCGCTTAACCACCCACCTGTTCCACTGGAGCTGTTCAGAGGATTCGACTGAGATTGTACCGAGCGCTTCCCGAGGGGGAATGTAATGATAAATAAAGGTTAAAATGAAAAATTGTCCATGTACAAAAGGCCACAAAGTCCAGAGGTGTGAGCTATTAAAGATGCAGACATTACATTAACAGTGCATCTTTCTATTCAGTTGTGTTTATAATCCTTAAATTCCTGCTGTACTAATTTGGTTGTTAAATGTTTGACTAAAACATATTAACTGTGTTAAGACATCCGATCCGACACATTACTCAGGATCCCTCTGAATAATACAATAGGTACACAATCTATTTAACTACACTAAGATTCAACTACCACCATAAAAAGTAAGGGTGTTCTTCAATGACATCAGTGGAGGAATAAATAAAACAAAACTGACTTTTAATAAATGTGTAGTCAAAATGGAAATGTGCAACAGTGTTTACAGGCTTTGGGACGCGTGTGAGATGAGCTAGATAATAAATCAGCTTTTGTTTGTTTGCTTGCTTTTTATGGAGTGCCACTTCAACAGATGAGAGACGGAAGATGGTAGAAATCAGACCTATGAAAACACACATACACATCATTTCACAGCATCTTTCTATTTATCTGTCTTCCTCCCACCTCTAATTTCCTTTGCTAAAGCATGTGTGATTTCTTTCTCCTCGGACTGCTGCAGTGCTTGTCCATGATTGGGCATATGCCTGCAATTGCTGCTGCTGCTGCAGCCACTTCATAATTTAATCAGGATGAGACACACTTTGACTTTTTTCATTGTTTCTCTATGTGGTCCTCTTTTGCTGCTCTCCTTCCTGCACTTCACTCACTTCATGTTGCTGTATCTTCATCCTGTTGGCTCCTTCTCAAATTTTATGTGTGTACTTTAGTAACGATCCTACTGACAAAACTTTTTCTGTGGATTCCTGTAAATAATGCAAGTCATTCACAGGCACGTCACTGTACAAGAGCACACACTCAAACACATATGCAAATGTTTATGCATGCGCACCATGCACTAACACACACATACACACTCCTCTAACCCTTAAGGGAATCACACAGATGTCTGGGCACCTGGTGATCCATTCTAAACGCTGCCAGTTGTCATGCCCAGGATCTAATTTACAGCTCAGGTAAACAGTTTCAGTCCTACTTTGTTGCTGGAACTGACATCAATCTTGGGTTAATTGTTTGCATCCAGCGTCATGTTTAGTGACCGTCTGTGTTCTGAGCTCAAAAACAACCGTGGGACTGTGGAAGCCTGAAATATCACTCACCTTACAATGATATCCCTCTAACAACCAAACTACATGTATGTTGTTAAATAAGACTGTGACATAATATGTAAAAACACTTTTTTTTTTTCTCTTGGGCTTGGGTTCAGACCTTTGCTTTCCACATCTTATTTAAAATGTCCCCCCTTATTCGCACAACAACCAAGCGTTGTAGGAGAAATTTAGAGTCGAAAAGTCATCTTGGTGTGCCAGAGAAGGAAAACTGTGCCACATTAACACAGCTGTACAGGTTGTTGTAAGTGGACTTAAAAATCTCTTAAAATGGCAGATTTCTTCAATCCTCAAATAAAACACTGACTGCTCAGATAGTAATCTCTACTGCTGTTTTTACTCAAAATGATTCGGCCATCAAGTATGAAGCCTTAACTGATGACAACATATAAACCTAATCTTCTGCATGGAGACATGCTGTGTGATGTAACATGCTTGATGTGACATGCTGTGTGATAAAAAGCAGCCAGCATCATTTTATGAGTGAGAAAATGAGAACCTGTAGTAGCTGTAAAACCAGATGGTGGGTTATTTTAAATTATATGTTAAAAGAGGATCTGCCTCTTTTGAAGTACCATTGACCAATGTTGAGTTTCCATTCTTTTTTTGTGACAGTTTTATCACTTCTTTTTGATGATAGCAAGTTTTGGGGGCTGATACAATGCAATTTGAATACCTGGAATCACTTTTTTTCACAGAAATTATTTATTTCTGGATCTTTACCATTGCTGACTTTTGAAGGGAGCAGAGACTGACATGACACCTACACCAAAGAAAATTAATTAAAAATAGTTTCAATCACATCAGTCAACTTTTGAGGTTTAGACATGTCACTTCAGATACATCTTACATTAAACATTGAGTCCTGAATTTTTACAGGTAAGATAGAGCTATTAGTACATGTGATGAGTGGAAGTCTCAAAAAGTACTTATGTGAGTAAACTGTATAACAACCATGATTTTACCAGATAAGCCATGCTTGTGTGGATAGCCATGTACTTTGTAAGTAGGCCATCTGCATCACATGTTCTTCTACAGTGCAAGAATCTGAATTTTAAATGTGGCATTGTGATTGATGAGCAGTATTCATGAATGCAAGGCTTCTCTCTTAAATTACCATATAATTGCCATGAATATATGCAGATTGATCTGTCCGAGAATCACGGATCTAACGTCTTCCAAGGAAACATTAATACTAAATGTCATCAAATGGTGCTTTCAAGCTCATTTTCAATGCACAATTCAGGCTCAAGACTGTCGGCTATTAAAGGAAAGGGGGTACCTTTTGGCCCAGGAGGAACGTGCAGAAAGCGGTAACTCTAAAAAGATGGCAGTGATAATGAGAGTGTCCTGACACCCGCATGAAATATTTTGGAATAATTTCTTTGACGGGTTAATGCTTTTCTTAAACAGCCGTCTATAAACATAATCAGTGTCCACTAATGGTCAGAGTCGTAATTGATTCTGGGGAAGTGACTTCCACCAACCAAGCGATTATTAATCATTATTACTCGTAGCTAGTTTCATGTTGTTCTTATCCTCCAGTTTTTATGTTTTCTAATTAGTGCAGCTTACAGTGAACACAGTAGAAAAATGTCACTAGTTCACTAAATCACAAACCATTAATGATAAAATCTAAGCCACAGTATGTTCAACTAATTCCTGTGACCACAGAGTGATGAACTAATAAGAAAGCAAAAAAGTGCCAAAGAATGGAATAGATTTATTAGGAGCAATTAAGAGTTTGAAGGGGAAATGGGATATGATGTAGCTGGTGGTCATATGAGCTGATTTTAGAGAACTTTTCAGTCGGCAGTAGAGGATGGGGTGTGACTCTGCAGTTTTACTGGAGTTGGAAGGTCATTTCACCGTTGGGGACCGTGTAGCGTGACAGCAGACTTTTGTACTGATGGGAAGGCTAAGCTGCCAGTGGTGACAGAACTAAAATTAGAGGGTGGCAACACATTACCAATAACCATTAGCAAGCAAGGCTATTTTCTTTTACAGACTGACTTAAAGGGCACATTGTATGAGCTAATTTGAACTCCTTTGTGTTTACTCTTTTAATCAGATTAATTTAAACAGGTAAATACAATGACATTTGAACTTGGATGACACCAAATAATTGAATTGGGTCAACAAAAACTGGAGGTTTTCGTTTAGTTCCAATCTGGAACAACAACAAGTAACAATCAGACATTACAATGGTTGAAAGGGCTCACACACTTAAAGTTAACTGAAATGCCTTCTAACAAATTCAAAGCACAGTCAAATTATCGAGAAGTTCAGCTTTTCTGTTTTAGCCAATATAGAAAAAGTGCAGACTAGACACTGATCACGCTGGTCTGAGGTTACAGGTGTGAATTCAGAGTCTTGCTAATGGTACAGTTTGCTTTATGTCATTCCCAGCAAGTGGGACAAAGAAATACATGTACTTTGAGATGGACAAAATGAATTGGACTTGTCAGAGCTGTGAACCTTCTTTGAATACAGCTAACATTAGATGAGTAAGAATAAATTTGCCAAAGTAGTTTCGCTTTCAAAATATCATACTCCAGAAGAAATATGTCTCTGAAAGTAACATTAAACCAATACTATTACTGTATCTTGTCACTGCATAATGACTTTCCTCAAATAGTAATTATAATGAAAGTCTTTTAAATGTCACATTGGCTGGAAATCAAAACTGCAGAAAGTGAGACTGGAAAGAAGGAAAGTGCATACTGAACTTTAAAAAATGTCTAATATAAAAGTGAGTCACTGTCTTTAATAAACAACAACGTGATCAGATCCCAGGCAAAACAGGCACAAGAGTATTCAAAAAGGACGAGATGGGTTTAATACTTTGTGAAGTTCAGGTGCGTGTAGGCGTGTGTTCACTAAGGCTTAGCATATCAAAGTCAAGTCTCAGTGTTTTCATCATGCAGAGAGCCAGCTGCTATCAGCTGCTAACACCACCACTCTTCTTTGCTCACTGAACGCATACAATTGAGGTGGGGAAGAAACTGGGAGGAATATTAAGACAACGGTATCATCAAAAAAAATGACCTGAGATCTAATCCTCCCTCTATTTTGACATGTTGCTTCTTCCCCACTGTCTAAATAAATAATACCCCTAGAAAAAACACGAAAGGACTGACCTCAACATTAAAAGACAGACACAAACAAACAGTTCTTGAAATTTAAGTGAATTAATACTTTCGAAATCCGATGGCAGACTTTCACATTTAAGAAATATATTGAAACCAGTGACTTGTTCTGAGACATGACACGAGCTTTAAGTTACACAGCAATGACCTCAAGTGATACCCTCATGCAGAGTCAGCTCCTCTATAAACACTAACATAAAGTCATTGCTCATTAAGGACATGAAGATGGAAAGGCAACCACCATGAAAAACAAGACAGCAGATGGATGATAGTGTCCTCCAAGATAATGGTCTAAACTCGGATTTAATTTCTTAAATCTGAATGAGTAATTCATCATTTCAATTATATGCTGAAAGGATGGATACTATCAGACTTACTCTGTAATACTATTTAATTTCTGTCAAATTCTGTCCTACAATTTAACATTCAACTTCCTGAGAGGCTACAGCTAGTGGCATAGGAAGAAACCACGCAACGATTTACATAATTCAGTCCATGATCTTGGCATGATATGGGATTGAGATGATGTGGTCTGTAGACATTTTGCAAATGGCTAAAATGGAGTGTACAGTAGCTCCGATTGTTACAAGCGGTCTCCGCCTTTCTTGTGAAGAATTCAAATTGCATACAACAGGAAATTACGCATTCATGCACCCCAGTGTTTGTGTTTGTAATTTTATCTCATCAGCCTCAGTTTATTGCTCTCTTCTATACGTACAACAGAAATATAAAGCACAACTACAAAAATAATCTTGACGTCACGTGACTTAAAATATTAGAAACAAAACTCAGAAAAAACAAACAAACAGACAGAACAGCTAATAAAAAAATACAGGGAAAAATGATCATGTTCCACCTCCTGCTATAATTTTTGTTGGAAAAATTGGCCCAAAACAAACATGTTTAATAATTTCAGCAGGATCAATGTAAAAAGTGGGCTGTCTACAATGTATGTCTTTGCATCACACTGTGAATATGGATTCATAAAAACTGAGAATTGTAGTGCCATTGACATCAAGACAATGTACAGCTGCATCTTCTCAACTGAACATGAGCTATCGAACAAACAGCAACACAAATCACACCAATGTATACAGCAGCCCTCTGGGAAACAAAAACACATACACACGCATAGCATTTGAAAAAATGAAGCAGGCCTTTGGAAAGCACGCATACACAAACAAGCGCTCTCTCTCTCACACACATATAAAGGCACAGACTATCCACAATAACGCTCTCCAAATATTGTCCCAGTGCTCTATCAGCTTGCCAGCGGGTGTATCATGATGAACGGTGTTTGCCTAGTTGGAGGCCATCATCAGCTACCTGGGGAAGTGTTCAGAGCTCTGAGAGGCTGTGTCCTGGAGTCCCACCTGCTCTTTGGGAAGGAACATCCTCAGGCGGAAACCGCCACTGCCTCCTCTTCCACCCAAGCGGAAATCTATTCATCAGCGGCTATAATGAGCTCACAGCACTGCCTTTCCTATTGTACATGTGGACCAGTGCGCGCACGCACACACACACACACACACACACACACACACACACACACACACATTTGGGTAGGTGTGCATACATCCCAGCAAGCACTGGGGAGAGAGTAAGGTGCTGGACATGGCTAAATCCACACTGTTAGGCTGCATTCAAGTCAAAACCATTCATTTTATTCACAACAGAGCAACTGGGGAAACAATTGACCACAGCTGGCCTTTTTACAGTCAGCAGCCATGCTTATTTCCTTAGAAGATTTTGTTTTATGATGAGGGAAAACTGAATAAGTAACTTTCCAGTTCTAGACAGCCATGTCTTCTATATATGCTATATGTGCACTGTATGTTTCTAATACATGTAATAATATTATATTTTGAATGAAAATCCAGCCTGAATATTGATTTATCCAAACTGTTTGACTTAATTCATATAAATGTCACTTGCCTTGTTTTGTCACTCGCCTCTGTTACATTCCATACAGCTTCAAATGCTTTATACATATTTAGTTATATTATGAACAAAATCATTAAACCTAACACTGTTCTTGGATGATTCAAAATATTAACCAGGATAATGGCAACATATCAAATAGTTATTGAGCTATTTCAGTCTGCAGCATAGTGGTGGATGGACAGCTGAATGACCTGCATTGCCATTCCCTAGAGCCACACTCTGATGCACAAGTGCAGCTAAAAAGCTCATACATCCATTAAGATCTGTTTTTCCCCCTTAATGCACACTAGCAAAGTTTCTCTCTACTTTCTATTCCACAAACTGAAAGGTACAAAAATGTGTACAGTGAAATGTATACACCCACAGTCTATTTTTCTCTCAGGCCTCATAATACTTGACAGAAAGCTGCGCTTTTCTGCACTAGTAAAACTGTATGAACCCTTAAAAACCTAATAAAAAAGTAATGAAACTTCAAACGAATGTCACAACAAATATCTTTTTTTTATGGCCAGTGCTATCTCAATGAACTCTTCTCAACTTACATCTCATTCAAAGAGATTTTCTAGAGAGAACAATACTAAAGTCAAGGCAGTTTATTTTGCAACAGGAACCCAGTTTTGTTCAAGAAAAATCATTTGAATGATGCTCTGTACAGGATGTGAGAGGGCAGAATGAGAGAAAGGGGATCAAAAGAAGTCAAATGGAAAGATAAGTAAGCAATCAATGGATGATTAGATTTAAAGAAAGAAAGACAGGAAAGATGAGTAGACTCAGGTACAGACCTGCCAAAGCAGCCTCAAAAATGACGATAAGGAAAGGACCTCATGAGAAAATCATAAAGAAGATAATAATCGTCTAGAGACTTCACATTATTCAGTCTGGACACTGGTCTTCAAAGAGTGTCCCTTCATGCTGAAACCTCAGGTCACTATTCTCTCAGTTTTCTTGCATCAAGCGGGGCTCCACTTGTGGTGCTGAGGCCTTTTGTAGTGTAGGTCACATCCCACTCTGCAGTGGGAGTCCTCAGACCCATTCCCAGCCAGGGGACAGACAGATACAGTAGCCGAGCATTGTTAACGGCGAGAGGTTGCTCTCTGTATGGAGCAGTCACTGAAACTCTGGGGCTCAAACATTTTTTAGATAAAATCTTGTCAGTAGAATTGATTTTTATTGGATTTTAAATGTGGGGGGTGTTTTTTGCTATTTACTGTGAGTGAGATTCTATTTTAACAGAGTTTTCCCACAGCTAAAGAACTAAATAAATTATAGGATTACAAAGAGTAGAGGGTGGTTACTAACAGATTTCTTTTTGTATTTGGCATTCATTGCAACCTCCTCTAGGGGTCTTCGTTAACAGGCCGCACAGAGGCCAACTTACAGGTAAATCTCAGGACTCCTGCAGAGATATACTGAACAAGTTTACGCTGATGCCACATATGAAAAAGTCTTGGCCTAATTTGAGACCCACAAAGTTGTCTGAAAACTAAGCACTGCAAAGTGCATAAAAGTCAAGCTAATGTGATCAATTCTTGATTTTTCTTTTACCCGCCAGCAATTTTTGTCTTTTCTATTTCTAATTTTGAGTGCCTCTAGAAATTCCTTACGTTGCAGAGCTTAAATGCAATCTATTTGATCTACACTGCAGAAATGGGTTAGACTTGCATGACTAAAATGGTCCGCACACTGACTTTCTTGTTCTTTCCTCTTTTCCTTCCATCTTTTTCTTCCTCTTGTGGCCTTGATAAATCAGCATTTTAAATGCAATGTTTCATACAATAACTTGCCATTTCAGAGGGGAAATTAACATTCCTTACATAATGACAAGCTTGGCCTTTTGCAGTAATTGAGGCTTTAGGGAGGGTAATGGAGGAGTAAAGAAATGTGAGAGTCCCATTAGACATTCAATAAGAGCATTTTTCTCATCTTGCAATGCATTGTAAATATACTGTATATTGATATGAAATACAGATAATTAAGAAATTATTCTAGAACATAAGTGAAAATTTTTCAGAGCACATAAGAATATGTTCCTAGACATGTTCCTAGAATATCCTACAATATAAAATTCACATATTGTGCAACACTAGTAGGACTGCTAGAGATTGTACTCCATTTGTGTTACCCTCTCTTTAGGAAAATTTAAAATCAATAAAGTAGAAACTTGAGGAATTCTTTACACTTTAGTTTCATTACTTTGATAAGGTGGGACAGTCAAGTTAGCACTATTAGTGAATGTCATGATAGAGGTTATTTGTGGTTATTATGTAACCAAGATAACATTTCTAACACAACAGTAATGTCTGTAATGTCTCACTTTTTTATTCAGTCAACAAAACCTGCCCAACACCTTGTTGTACAATACAACTTTAATATCATTTGCAAGTTCTAAATAGTACAGCCAGTTACATGTAAGACAATGCCAAATCAGCAAATAAATTCTCTCCTAAGCCTGATGCAACAACGTATACTGTATATATTTCCATATTTATGTGAGCAAAAAGACAACCTAAAATACCCCACTTGCTGTTTTTCCCTCAAAGGTGAATGCGATACATACTGTATGGTGCTTATGCTCTCTGTATTTGCTTCTCCCTTACACCAGGTATGCATGAATAGATAAAGTATTTGTGGAGTGTTTTAATGAAAATGCAAGATGTTCCTTCCTTTTTGTCATTTGCATCTGTTCCCATGGCAACAAACCCATAGTAGCAAGGGTTGGCTGTTTGATATCTTCCCAAGTAGGAAACCATTTTATCATTGCCCTTAAACTCTGCATCTACATATAGCAGAAATACTAATTCCATATAATTACTGTCGTGACAAATGTGACTCAAGGTTAATGAGCAGTGCAGTAGAAAGCATGTCTGTGATGATTTGAAGGATGAAAAGTATTTTCCTGAGTGGTTGGTATGTGTTTTTGTTGCTAGTGTCCACTCCATGTATGCATTTTAATGCCCACCAGGTTGTAGTGGTGATAGGCTCAGCAAAGTCGCTCTATTGTCGAGCTTCCCAACCAGCTCTTTCTAGGGGTTTCCAAGGGATTCCCAGATATGGAGTCCCACCCTTATACTCCCACATTTGGACATGCCCAAAATACCTCTTCAGGAACTCATATGGGATCAATCCTGATGAGATGCCGAACCACCTCATCTGCCTGCTTACAACACAAATGGAGCAGTGGTTCTGGCCCTGTCCCTAGGGGTGAGCCCTGCCATGCAGTGAAGGGAGCTCGTTTTGGTAGATCGTATCCACCATCCCATTCTTTTGGTCCCTACCTCAAGCTCATGAACAGACGGGATGGATGGAACGTAGATAAAGTGGTTAATCATCAGGCCTTAAGACTCAGTTCCTACTTCACAAGTTTAGTACAATACCCGGATCACTGCATATGCTGTGTGTCAATCTAATAGAGCATCTTGCATCTCATTGTTGTAATGCTTTATTAACAATTACTAATAATTACTATTATATATGGTTAGAACTATGTTTTAACAATAAGCTAGAGGAATGGATCACTGTCTCTTCTATGGAAAAAATACATTATGATTTTTCAATCTGTATTTTTTTTTTTTTTTTTAAATGTATGCCATCCCTTGTTATAGATTTGCCAGAGAGCTGTCAGTGAGCTGCCTCTCTGACAAGCCTTACCTCTAAACTGCATTTGTATCTCAATTGAAGGTTGAATACAGCACAGCACATTTCTGCCCACAGGGCACAAACACACAGACTCACGACCCCATTTTACAATGGCATTCCCCAAATAGGGACAATCAGGAAATAAGGTGCTTTTTTGAAAATTGTAAGAGACCCACTTGTCAAGAGTCATGTCCACATAAATATCCACTTTTATCCTAGAGCTCTGGATCTGCCAGCCAGCAGATCTACAGTTCACACCAGCGGGGGAGCTGTACTATGAGGCAAGATTTCTCCGTGAGGAGGTCCAACAGCAGTCAAAGGCAGGGCTTTAGGATGGTCTTGGCTTGGCTGATCAAAGATCTGGAGTTAAAGGGGCTCTGCAGGCCCTCTGCAGGGGTAGTGATGGGTTAGCAGATTGAATTTTTGGGGAAGCTTCAAGGTCTCAATGAGTGTAGAATCAGGGTATCTTTAAATCTGCAATGAAGGCAGAGCCTTTTTCTCATGAACCTGTTTTTTGAACATTGTTCCTGGCAAAGTATTATCTGATATTTCAGTGATTTTTTTTTTTTTTTTTACTTGGCGTGTCTAAATACCATGATTTCATTGACATAATCATACAAATGAAAGCTAGTGAATTAAATTATTTTACAAAGACTTACAAAGTAAAGAGCTATATCAATAAATCTATAGAATGTGGGGGGAAACCAGAGAAAGCCCAGGAGAACACAAGTAGAAGTTGCAAAGATTTCAACACTGGACCCTACAGCTGAGGTATGAGGTATCCAGGAACAGTTCTATCCACTGAGCCACTGTGTCGTCCCACAGTGTATCATATTGAATAGTTACTGATATGGAGCCTGGAGAGAACAGCTTTTCCACTATTAGTTGCTTAGCCTAAGAAAGACTGACTGCAGGCTGTCAGGCAAAGCCACACTACCCACTCACATAAATCTGACAAATGTCAGCAGCAGTTTATTGCAACCATGCTGCCATGAAGCTGGGCTTACCAGGAGGTTTGTATATCTGGGTTTTATTTTGGTTAGAGATTTCACGGAGAAAAAGGTTGTTTAAAGGTTGCTTCTGTATTTTATCTCCTTCCAGAGTAATTGGTTTAGAAAATTAGTTTGTCCACAGCTCAGGTTTAATTGGAATTAAACACAAATATATGGAATGGTGCACCGCTCTTGCTGTTAGATTAACTGGGTCTATAAATGTCTGCCGAGGTAATCGCATTAGAAAAATGTGTGTATTCATGCGGGTGTGCACAAGCATTGATATGTAGATGTGTATGCAAGTCTGTCTCTGCTGGCTGCGGGTTCCTGTGTGTGCACATCAATGTAAGTTAACCTGGTCCGCACAAGGTCAGTGAAAAACATGCAATTAGCTTTAGGACAAAGGACATCATCACCTCATTTTTCTTCTTACCTGCTAATGTCTAGTCATGTCTATCAGGTGTGTGCTGTCTCAAGAGAGCCATGAAATATATTACTTATTAATGTGATATGAATACCTCATTTAAGCCTCACCCACATACCAGGAAGTGAGTAAAAGTGTATGGAGTCACTGTTTGGAGAGTATGTGATAAATTAATCACAGAAGATGCCCCTACCTTCTTGTAAATCTCTAATTAACACTGTTGATCCTTGTGTGTTGCTAAATTAAATCAGAGAAGATCTAAGGGATGATTCACAGCCTGTTATTGACAATGGGCTTCAATTAATTGAGTGCTCTTGAAGCATCAATCCTGCCTCTGTGGCAAGCACCTGTTAGAGTAATTAAGCATCCTGTGCATTCAGTCAGTAGCAGAGCTCCCCTACTGACTGCATCCAAGACGAAGAATAAATAATGTGCGCAGTGGAGGTTGGATTTTTTGGGACCAAAAAAAAAAAAAAAAAAAATCATACTAAGAAGCCCTAATACAGTCACTGCAAACATTTGAAACATTTATTGAAATACTATGGGTTCGTAGATTAACAGTGCAGGGCTGATGTAAGTGACTGGTCTCAAGTGACTCTTACTATTCAGCCACGTTCTCCAATCACATACCTGCTACAAGCAATTTAAAAAAAAAAGACCACTGAAAAAAACAACAACCATGCCAAGCGTGTCGATTACACTGCGCCATAGTGCATTAGCAGTTTGTAAATCATGCAGTGGTATCATGAAATATAGCAGTGACACCACAAACCCACTACTAATTTAACAAGGCACCGGTGTGTGCACAGTGAAGTCACTGACAGGAACGATCAAGTCAAGGAGAATAGAGCTAGCATTAGCAATGCTACAGGAAACTGGCCCCCAACTCCTCTGGGTTGGAGGTAATTACTGTAGCATGGATGGAGGATGACAGTGAGTGAGAAACCAACCCCTTAACCCACTCGGCAGCACTGCAGTAGCTAAAAAATTATCCAGTGCCCTGTCCATGTTCCCCAATGCTAGTGTGGCAGTAGGCACAATTTTCTAAAAATCAATGCACTTTGGGAACAATGATACAATTGAAACAGGTCAACATGGCTTTGAACGACAGCATACTGGATCATCCTCATGGCCCAGGAGCAAAGGCTTTGAGGTCTGGTTCCTGTCAGTGGTGCATGGGCTGGAAATCTGATGTAAAAATCAGGAAAATGTTGCCATTTTCCAAAGTTTTCTAATGTCTTTGAATTCTACAAGAGAGCTGCTCTGCAGGTTTGCAGGTATATTCATTCAATAATAACTTAATACGAGTCAAAGAGAAATATTTGAGTTTAATGTCAATACTCTGTTCTCTGCAGCTGTGAACCATTTGGGGGAAGCAATGCAGTGGCCTGAATCACCGTCACAAAGCTCAGGAGACGGAAAGTGTCTCTTTGTGTAAGACAGATTATTGCAGGCTCGTTGGAGGACGGATTGGGGTGTAAGAGAGGGACAGTCATATTAAGCTGGGCTGGAACATGGGGGAAGTAGGGAGCACTCAATGCACTGACTGACTAAAGAGAGCTTGCCTTCGGGGGGTCAGAAGAAGAAGAAAAAAGGGAAGGGAAAGGGAACAAAGAAGTCAGGAAAGAAGAGGAAAAGCGAGAAGTACAATATGCATGAAAGCATAGAGGTGAAATACTGTGATGTGAGTAAATGGTTGACAGAGGTAGAAACCTACAAGAGAGAGTGGATGCGAAAGAGAGAGAAAATCAAAGTAACAGATTTCTTGAGGCTGATTGAAGTTTTAGTAATACAAACATTTCTTGGGGGCAGAGCTGCTCTCAAGGCAGAAACCATCTCAAAGGGTGCAGTACGAAATACAGTTTTTTCTGGATAAGTATTGTGAGACTGGAGCCTGTTTAAAAGAGGCATGAAAGGAAAACAAGCAATGAATAAACAAGGAAACAAGTTGTTGGCATTTCATCAGAGTACCAACTTTACCATTCAAGATGGACTGTTAGCTAACTTGTGATCCAAGACACAACGCAACAAGGTTTAACTCCGTCTAATAAAACAAAAAGTACTTAGGATAAGGACTGAGGCGGGATGGCTGGTTAGAGAGGAGAGAAGAACAGGAAAAAAAAAAAAGGGAGCATGGACAAGCAAGATGGGGCCTCAGGGATGGACAGTGAAGTGGATGAGTGAATAACTAGTAAGGACAGAAGGAGGGAGGAGTGGGGAAGAGAGGAGGATAAAGGAAAGGAGCAGAGGGGAAAGGAGAGGAAAGAGTGGAGGGCTTGGAGAGCTAGGTTGGGGCTCCGGGGACACACGAATGAAGAGGCTGAGAGAGACACGGTTGTTGCTGCAGGGATGGTTGCTCCATTGCTTCGTTTGCACTAGAAAGAAGGCAGAGATGGAAGTCACTCTCTGAGCTTAGGGGCCTACACTCTAGCATGTGTGTGAGTGTGTGTATGTATGTGTGTCAGTCACGGCAGGAAGAGTGTATTTGCCCTGTCATTGAAGCTCCCAGGCCAACGACTAGTGCAGCCTTCCATGGCAAATGACCCTGCAGGAAAAAGCTGCGTTTGGGATTTTATCAAACATGTTCAGTATGTGCGCGCTTTTGCGAGTGTTTTTTTTCCCCCAGACTACTGCTGTAGCCGCTCTTCAAAAGCAATTACTGAAGCTAAAGAATGCAGTGTTTGTTTACTATGAAAGTGACCTGCCACTCAGGATTTCAATTATCATCCTCTCTGCCTGTGAACCTACGCTTACACACAGAGCGCAAGACAGACACAGAAGAATAACACCCTGCGTCGAGCACAGATAAGGTGGCAGACACCGGCTCTGGCCACAATGGATATGACTATATCTAACTAGATAACAAGACCGCTAAAACGTTTCTAGTATTCACACAGACTTGCTGTTATCATCTGCCAGGAGAGTTACCATCAATGTCTGATGTAACAACAAGCAATGGAAAAAAAAATAATAAAATGGTGTAAAAATAAAAGAATGGTGTGAGCTAAGGAAGTTTGGTAGGAAGTATTAGACAGTATGATCAAATATTGCAGCGCTCAGGATGTGCTCTGTAGTTTTCTAAATGACATGATACATGTGGGAATGAAACATTCGTAGTGTTTTGCTGTGCCCATACTGAGTTAGACCAATAAGATTTCTACATGCTGAGACTGATATTTTCAAGCTATCAACTGGAGATTTTACTTTGGGCAAATGTTCAGAACAATGATCATTTTGAACAATAAAATACCATTTCTACTAAAAGTACTTATTATGGACAACCAGAGCACTGTGCTACATACAAGTCACACTTTATCCGAAACATATCACATTTAATAGTAACTCATGCATTATGTATTAATAGCATTCTCTTTTGTATTTCTATTTTTAATTGTAATTCTACTCCTGACACTTCTGTCTAGTCTGTACATAACATGCTGCACTTATTGCATGTCTGTCCATTCTGATAGAGATAGGCATCCTTTCTTTTACATTTTTCTGAAAAAAAAAAAAAAAAAATGATTTGGGCTGTTTTAATTAAATGTACCTGACAATGTAAGTCCAACACCGGACCACTAATAACACGCATGTGCACATACACGCAGCAAGATATATAACTGGGGAAGAAGTGAGTGGGAAAAAAGACTCTAATTTGAAAAATTAGACAATGACCCCTGTTGACCAAAAAAATTTCAATGTCTGTCTTATGTTTAACAACTGATCCTCCACCATGCAAATACACTCTTATACTGTGTTCTCTGATAACCAACCACCAATAACAGTTATGCTTCAAACTGCGTTACACTTTCAATTAAGTTAAACCAGTTAAAACACAGTGTGAATTTCAAAATTGTATTTCTTACTTAATATTAGATCTACAATAAAAAAACGTTTCCGTGGTTTGTGAACACTACAAGCATTCCTCATTAAAGCGGAGGATTACAACTGGCTGCCTTCTTGCATTAGAAGTAGGCCACGTTTTTCAAGAAATGGTAATGATGCTAATTAGCAGTTTAGCTATTAATTACACACACACACACACACACACACACACACACACACACACACACACACACACACAGGATAAACATGTGGATCTGTGCTAAGTCTCAACTAAGGGCCTGCTGCAAACAAATTATTTTGCAGTGGATTTTGTGGAACGGCGGTAGTCGTTTAGTGATTAGAGAATCATTTGTCACAGTAAGGTCACAGGTTTGACCACTTGAGCAGACAAATGTTTTATAAAATGGCCTTTAGTAAGACACGGGGCCTCTAATCACTTACTAAAACAAATACTTAAAATGCAGAAAATGAATGTAGATGAGTGAGTGGCGAAAGTAGTGTAGCAAACAAACTGCAGCATTAGTATCATGAGTAATAAGCAACTCTTGCCTTCCACCCAGCTGTAAGTAATTCACTTGAAGTGCAGTGACTAATTCTTATGAAATAGTATCCATCACTGAACATATCTCACATCGCCATGCAGCGCACTTGAATAACGCAACTGTTTTGCATGATAATGAGAAAGGACAGGGATCACACTTCAGTCCCCCGCAAACTAAATATCTAATGGTACATAAAGAATGTATATGATTTGGACTGTAAGGGGGAGTGTAATTAGAGCAGGGGAGTAGAGTCTCAAGCAGGACTTCAAAACAAAATATTTTTAATCTATCCTCACTTTATGTACTGTAGTGGGGCCTTTATTAGCATAGCATTATTTTATTCAAGAATTTATTCTTTAAAATATAAAAGGATATCTCTAGCTCTAACACTTAAACTAAAAAGCTCCTGTTGTTGATGATGCTCTGCAAAATAAATAAATAAATACATAAAAAAGAGCTTGGAGGAAATTTGGGGATTTGGAAGTGCATTTAAAAATGTAATGAGTGTGTCTTTTATTGACACAATTAGACTGTTACATTCTGTATAACATACCACAGGTTTGACGTATAAAGAGTGGTAATAATGTATTGGCAGTTCATATACAGTTAAAGCACCAGCAATTGCTCTAAATGCTATTTTGGCATCTGGATATTGAAAAAATACAATGTATTTTAAAATGCTAGTTTCACACCATCTACAAGAAGCTAACGCTAGCTGAAGAGGCTGTTTCAACGTTCAGTATTTAAAGTCTGTGTAAAGGACTGTACTAAACTGCGTGAAAAACTGGTCCACTTACATACACTGACAGTGACGTTGTACAATGAAAACATTCTTTTAACAACCACTTTTAGTCAAACGCGAAAATATTTTTATACCATTTGTAGTTGTCAACATTAGTGCGAGCATGAGTAATGAAGGTCACGGGTGTATGGTGAAGCATTTACCATTTGTCACGTACTGATCTATAAAAAAGAAATGTTTGCGAGAGGTAGAACAAAAACAGCATTAATATTCACAGAGGAACTTTGTGTTATTGCCATACACTGCTGGATGAGGTCAGAAAAGAAAAACCATTGCAAGACACATTAAATATAAAACATCAATGAAACACTGCATGTAACAACGTAAGACAACTGAACTGAGCCCTCAGGTATAAACACTCAATCTAATTAAAAGGTAAATTGTAAATTACAGTAGCTGATACGGCAGCATTATTGTGCATCACGCCAGCAGGCATAGGAACAGCAATGGGACTGTGACCATATGGAGACTCACCTCAAGAGAAAGCCACTGGTCCCTGCTAGCGTCAGTGACACCTGTAACACAGGCGCTAAAACAAAAAGGTCAGCAGCATCCATCCATCCTGCTCCGGTTCTCTGAGGAAACCATGTGGGATGAGCTTGAAAACAATAACACGGACTGATAACTTCCCTGAGGCAGCTGTTGGGGTTGTTACTCCCTTTGGGTCTTAGAATTACAGCGCTCTCCATAGTCAGCGACTTATGGTAGAATAGTGACTCGATGATGCAAATAGGCCCTGTGGTACTGAGATGCTGCTCTTGCTAATAGTGAACACCAAGGGCACAGTGTCACTCAATACATTGGAGCTGCAGCAACTTTTCAAGTTGATGGTATGAAATGACGGTGAACAAAAAGACTGCCAGTCCTCCCACAGGACAATATCATGTGAATGCCATCCTGCTTTCCTAAACAGTGTGTATATTTCTTCAGTATTGCTGTAAAACTCAAACAACATGTCAGCAATTCAGAACTGCTGTTTATTAGCAAGAGCCACATAAGGACTCTCATTACAGATGGCCTCTGATGTTGCTGTAGTATGGAAACATGCCATTTGCTTGTTTCTAAGTCAAGAATTAAGAGAGGAATCTAACATATATACAGTGTATACATATATAAATATAATATGTATGTCACTAAGTAATGGTCCTAGAATAAATAAAATTAATGTCACAATTTTGAATAACCCTATCATGTCTAAAGATGTTATTCCTCACTTTTGTGTGAGGTTATATATATATATATAGAGAGAAAAGAAAACAAAGAAAAATGACCAGTATCCACACATTGGAACCATACATTCATTGGAGAGAATAGTGTTTTAGGTCCAAGTAGCCCAAATGCCTTGGTCAAATAAAGGGCTATGTGAGAAACTGAATTGATCAGTCAGCTACAGAGTTGGCAAATCAGTTGCTACAGCACATTGAGCAGCGGTAGTTGTCAATCTTGGCTCGTTCTTTGCCCTCTGGTCAAACTGTTCAGCTGGCAGAGTGGAAATATATAATCTGACAGCTCACATTACACAGGACAGTGGAGGGACTGTTCAGCTTCAAGATCAGGAGGAAAACGAGAGGCAGAGAGAGAAAAAGCAGGGAAAAGTGATTGTGACTGACCTGAGCAAGGAAACATGAAAAGTGGACCCAGTTTAAACAAAGTTTATGAGAATGACTATCATTTAACTCGCCTCCATGTGTGTGATAACCTATGCCCATGCACAGAGGCATGAAGCAAAGAACTGTGCATTTAAAGTACCAACTGGGATTTGCATTTATTATAATCCAAATTTAGCAATGATTAGCAAGTGAACAAATAGCTGCGAGGCTGGCTGAAGTTGTATCTTCAGGATAGTTCTGATTATGAAATTGATATGCTGATTATATGGTACTCTATGGTATTATTACAATTTTTCCTGGGCTCTCTTTGCTAAGAGTGGCTCTCTAAAAATGAGTTTTAATTGGACTTTTTCCAGTTTTTCAGGAAATTCTCCCTTATTATAACTTCTTTGAATTAGTTTCGTGATAAAGAATTAAAAAGTACGACATGTGGTACTAGGCAAGGTTAAGTGCATTTTGGAACTCATTCTGAGTATATACTTTATATAATTTAGGATGGGAACATGATTTTACTGAACTGTATATCTTTATTCAGGGTCTGCGTAGTTGGAGCCCCAGGTAGTTACCTTACCTGCATGTTAAAGTTTGCCCCTGTCATTTGTGCCTTTTGTTTCCTCTCTTGCTGTGTATTTGTAGTGTGATTCTATAATGCAGCATACCAATGTCAAGATCCAAGTTGGCTGAAGAATACATTTTCCATGCACAAGGTGGAAAGAACACACTATTGTTGAAATGAAAAATTGCACCAGTTACACATACCTTGATGTGAAAGAAAAGATCTTTAAAGACATGGCGATGGATTAGGACTGTGTGTGTGTGTTTTTCAGGGACATACAGTATAATATGTTATTTTTTTTCTACCCAGGGTCACTTTGCCACGAGGTGAGATGCTTGTATTTTTATTTTTTATTTTTCCAGGCTCACACTCTACTTAAGCTCTGAACCAATTTAACACAGGCCGGGGAATGTAGAGAGAAGCTTGACAGAGTCACTCAAATCCCCGTCTGCACCATATTGGGAGCATAGTGAGAGAAAAATGAGGGCGAAAGATAGAGGAGGGGAAAGTGGTCTATAAGGGGGAAGTGAAAGGCGGGGTGCAGAGGGAAAGAAATAGATCTGCATGGAGACGGAGAGACAGCAGTGTGTTTCCATCTTCTATAAAAGGCTGTTTACTACCAAGGAAGAGTTGCCTGAAAAACAGTAAACGCATTACTTGATTGTCGCCTAAAATACTATTGCAGAGAGAGATGTTCAAATGTTACTACTGGACTCTGGAAACTTTGCTTACCAGATGTATTTTTGTCAAAGTTGTGTCCAGAGGCACTGGCAGCCATATGCATTTTCCTTTTACATAGCCATTAAACTGATGAAAGAATTGTGAAATGCAGGGGATGGGCCAAATGTATTCATTTGTCACTTTCTAATTTCTCAGTTGTTTAGAGGCATTTGGCAACAGCTTTTAAAAAGTGAAGTTGTGAACAGTAATAAAAGTAGACCATGTCGATGAAGAGCTCCAAAAATTATGCAGTGCCACCTGTTAATTCAACAAGAGACGAGACTGAATGCCAAAATGGCTTTCCCTAAACAATGTTAACATCAGGGATCTGTTAATTACTTCAACAACAGAGAAAGAGGGTGTGTGTGTGTGTGTGTGTGTGTGTGTGTGTGTGTGTGTGTTAGAGATATAAAAAGAGAAATAAAGAAATTGAATCCAAAATGGTACTGTAATTTCAATTTATTCACTCATATCTCACATTTCAATTCTCCATATTGAAATGAAAATGCCATAAATGAAAATGCTAGGCTGGGCAACATTTGTTAAAAGCTAAAGCCGTGCAGCCGATCCAAGGGGACCATTGTGGTGCCGCGGAGTACAGCTCATCACTGAAAAGGCAAAGTGATAGGCAGTGCCAGTGTTGTGACAAGCATGTCAAAATCTTTTAGGCATGAATAAACATTTTCTTTCAGAACAGATTATTTTGTTTTTGTCATGACAGAAGTGCCGTGTCTTCATTCCTGTGTGTGTGTGTGTGTGTGTGTGTGTATAATTTGCTGTTTCTATGTTTGTGTGTGTATCTGTGTGTAGACCAGGAAAAGGATGAGTAGGCAGTCTATGTACGAGAGGTGAAGAATAAAAGAACAAAAAGCAGTATGCTGTGAGAGAAGAAAGCTACTGGGATGTGAATGAGAATCAGGACACGATTTCAAGCTTCTGCAATTTCAATTATATGAAACATTTAAGATGCAGCTTAAATGCCTTTAAAAAGGTCTTCAGGAATCAAAGGGGATTTACAAACAAAGCTCCACAACAAATGCTTTGCTATTACAGAAACTCAAAATCTGCCTTCAAAATCTACTGCATTTGTCAGAACAGAAATAAATATACAATATAAAAAAAAAAGCTTTGGCTTCTTCATAACTCTGCTAGAGACTGCTAACTAATTACAATCATCAGTTTGCTTAGCCAAAATATGACAAATGAAGCCAAATCATTCATTATTATTGTTTTGTGAGTGGGAGCAATCTAATTAAAATAATACAAAATGTCACTTACCAGTGACAACAACCAACTGTTGTTCATGTGGAAATAAATTAAGCAGTGAAAACTTGATTCCCAAGTGTAAATAATACATGCAACACGTAATGAAATATTTCAAAAGTTCCATTATATTACTGCTCAATCATTCCTTGTGTGAAGAAATTGTACAAATGGCACAGCAGGGTAGATTTCAGAAAATCCTAAAACTATTCTTAATTTTGCTGAAACACCGTGTGACGTGTAGCCTGTTCAACATACACGCTATTGTCTATCCATAGCTGATAGGAAAACACCATTCTTTTGGTGCAGTATCCTTGACGATGTCCCACAACCACAACAGCGGGGTACATCAAAGAGTGCTTTCTATTTTCATAGGGGAGACTGATGTTTATGAGGCAGGGGACCAGAGCCGGACCAGGGGACATCTCTATCTGGGACAGGGCATCCATTTCATACAGCAAATACTTCCACCGTAATGAATCTGTGGGGAGGAAATCAACTTAATGAGTTAAGACCCACGTGACCATTGAGAAGAGAAAATGAGGAGAAAGGTGTTGGGGAAAAAAAAAAACTTGAAAAGAAAGATGGGGATGGTTGAACTGCTCGTTAATAAGCCCACTGTAACAAATAAAGGCCTGTCAGGGGAGGCCTAGAGGGTATTAGGTGTGTGTTTGTGTGCGAGTGCGGACGTGTCACACCTGGTAGCCCAGCCTGACTTTAGTCCTTATTAACCTAACAGAGAGTTGGACGGCAACTTCTGATCTAATGGTTTGTTATGTGACCTGGACAACTTTACACCCCTGCTGAAACAATTTAGCTAAATTGTGAACATTTATAAAATGTGTCATTGTGATGTGGCTCTGAATGGTGTCGCTTCACAGGGTGCAGGAGAATGAATGAGGGTAATTTTACAGGCATTAAAGAGTTTGCACAACTCAAGCAGGTCATGTAATGACCCTATTTTTTAAATATATATTACACATACACATAGAGTATGTACACAAATAGAACATAATAAATGAATCTAAAGCGCATTTTCTGTGATAGATACATCTGTAATAGGCCAATATCAGGCTAAGGTTATAATTATAATGTTGATTTCAGTTTTTCAGACTGTAAAAATCACCAGATGCCACCATTTAATTTCAAATGGGAAACTAGCAGAATTGCAACCCACTTTGGTGACAGAGTACCTCAAAAGTACAAAGTACAACAAAAGTTTGGCATGTCTATGAAAGCACACAAAATATTTCAATCTTTTAAATCCTATGAGATATTGGCATAGAAGAAAGTGTGAAACAAAAAATAAATAAAAATCATGAACATCGTGCAAGTGACCACACATGGTTGGCATAAGCATCTTGCTGTGACCTTATTCAGCCTCTGTGTACACAAGTAAAGCTGCAGGGCTAGAGCTCACGCCAAAGTTAGCCCTCCTTATGAGAGCCGTGTGTTTGTGTGACCGAGTTAATGGTCTCAGTCACAGGAGGGGGCAGAGGGTTAGCGAGCAATAAGATGGACGGCAGAGGCAGAGTGCTGCCACGGGCTGCAGAGAGGGTGAAGAGCGAAAGACGATGCGGGCAGCTTTGATGGCTAATGCAATAACCATAGCTGCCACCAAAAGCGCTGGGATGATAACAAGTAATCAAAATGGTTGAGGCGGTTCTGAAAGAGTCATGGCATACAATGATGGATGATGAATGGCCAAAAGGGAGGGATTGAGGGAGGAGGAAGAGAGAAAGGAAGTCTTAAGAACACTGTACCTGTCATGTTTGTTGAATTTTGGTTACAAAACTAAGGACTAAGACATCAATCAATCGGGATGCTTAAGTATCCAAGGTGCTAGGGACGTTTTCAAATTTCTTGTTTTATCTGGTCTAAAGCCCAAAAATATTTGTATTACTATCATATAGTCATAGAAAATTCACTGGCCGGTAGATGTACAGCCAATTACAAGAAGTCGCAGGACTTAATGGATGGATGTCCAGATGGATGGATGATGGATCAGTGCCCTGTCTTAACTGAAGCAAAGTTTGCTCTGAGCCTGGGGAAACTCGTGACTAATTTCTGTCTGGCGGATGGCACCACATCACCCGTCTGATCCGGGAGTCAACAGTACAACACTTGTCCCTAATGAAGTGGCCATAGGGGGATACATTAAAGACCCCCCTGCTGAGTGCCTTACATGACCCAATGGAAACAGATGTCTCTTTAGTCTGCCTTTGCTGGAGCTTCCTACTCATCAAGAAGATGAAAGTGATTAATAAACTCTGTTAGTTCTTTTTCAAATGGTTTCAAAGGGATGGGGTTGTTCTCAAAGCCAGGGTCAGAAGTGGGTCAAGAAAAGAGAGAACGCATCTGTGCTTGCTTAGGCAACTAAAACTACTTGGTTGAGGTCATGGAAAGTCGGCTGTCATAACTATATGAAGAGTCAAATTGAATCGAAGATTTCAATGTTGAAATAAATGCAGACAAGACACAGCAACTCATCTAGTACCACAACCTTCAACTACTCTGCAAAAAAACCTATTATGTTTAAAGTATTTCAAAGTTTTAACAGAGGCCTGATGTTATCAAGAAGTCAATCTCATTTTAAAAGCTTCCAACATGTTTCTGTTGACATGTAATCTCCTTTGTCTTGATGATTCAGGGAAATACAAAGAGAGAACAATATGATGGACAATATGCAGCTTTCCATACATGGTTAAGTCTGAAGAGTCAAGGAGTGGTACTGTCTCTCTATTAAAAGGTATTATCATTTTTATGGCATCGATTATTTGCTGTGGGGTGTCATTTTTCACATGGTGAAAAAAAACAGATGACATCCTCAAGGAAAAGCAGTTTTATGACTTTTGGCAATTACAATCTAAATGGATTATTAGGTTTGAGTGCAGCTGGCATATCAGTCTTTTTTATTGACAATGTGCCCCTTCTGAAGCCATTTGGGGTCAAATAACATTTAAATAAAGCTGTTTATCAATTTGTCATTCTTGAGTAGACGTGGTGACTTTCATTTGTGTGTTAGACTTTTGCAATTTTGATGATTCTTTAGACTTAAGACTTATTTTGTAAAGTGGATATCTTAAGCTAGCTCAGAGTAATGCTTTAAGTGCTGCAATGAATAGAACAGAATTGAACTTATTGAAAAAGTAGAATACTGAAAACCTCTTTATCCTATTTTGGTTCCTAACAGTGTTGTGTCTCTTGTATTACTGTGTTACAGTTAACAATTTACTTGGGAATGTGACATTTTAGAAGTGTTTTTTCCTCTTCCATTCTTATTCAATGTTATTCTACTATGTGCATTCATTGTTAAGTCTTTATGGATTAAAGTAAATAAATGGATTCCGTGTAAACACAGAGAAGCCAGTGACAGGGCAGAACAAAGAGCCCCAACCAGAGGTTTAGTCATCTTTTTCACCCTCTATGCAATCACCTCTCCTGCCTGTCACAAACCACAAAAACATTTCCAACCACTTAAGAGTATTCCAGTGCTATCAGGTCAGAAGCAGGCTGCAACCTCCTTCAAGCTTCAAAGAATATCTGTGGACCCATATTACCCATACATAGTGGAGTGGTAAATTTCCTCACCTCTGTGACCATGTTTGTCTCAACACATCTCCTTTGTTTCTCCCCATTGGCTGAGAGAAAAAAGTTCTAAAATAATAAAAATGTAATTAAAAACATAAAACTAAAGTTCTCTCCTTGGAAAAAAAGGTCAACTCTTTCTATAAAGCACATATAAAAACATCTGACGTTGCATACTACATACAGTATACACAAAAAAACTAAATTAAAGTAATAACAAAATAAAAAGAAAACAACAACTAAGTATTAAAATGCAACCATGCCTAACACAGCCTGCCTACATCTAAACTTAGTTTTATCTTCAAATTTTTTGGCCCTGTATTGTCAGTCATCCATTGCGCAGTTTACTTTAAAGGATATTTCTTCATACAATACCCCAATATACATACAGATTGTGGAATTTACAAGACACAGCAGCTACAGAGTGCAGTTAATATTTTAGATGAGTGGGAGTGTGAATGATGGGTGTTATTCTGCAGCTTTTGGACAACAGCAAGCTGTCCTAAGTCAGATGCCAAAAGTGACCTGGTGAAAGGACAGTGACAGAGGAGGTTGTGATGATGTGCTGACCCATTCAACCTTTATGATAAAGAAAACCTTAAATCGATTCTGTAGGTGGGAGCCAGTGAAGGGAGGTCAGCACAATAGTGTGGTTCCTCTTTCTTTTGCCAAATTCTGAGAGTTTTGCACTGGCTGGGCACACTGCATTACAATAATCCAGATATGATGAGACGAAAGCCTGCATAAGTTGCCAAATTCGAGACTGGGACTTTGACCATAGCCCTAAGCCGAAGGAAATTGGCTTTCACAGCAAAGCTTTTAGGTTTATCAAATTTGAAAGCAAAAATCGCCCAAAAGATTTTTTACATGTGGCAAAATGCTAAGCTGTTTGCAGCTAAAATGTCTTGCCATCTCATATTCAATACACCCTAGACTCTAAAAAGCAGGCTGTAAAATATATAATCAAGACAAACAACCAAAAAAAAAAAAAATAACTAAAGAAAGGAAGAAAAAAAAATCAATTTGGTCAAAAGGAGTGAGAAAATGTAGTTAAACCTACTCTCTACTCAATTTGTTTCAAAGGGAGACACAACACTGCAAGGGAACAACAATATAGCATTCAGTGAGTAATACCCGTTTGTGCAACAAATATTGTTGTGTTATGCCACAGCAATTACTCTGGCAGATCGATTTTATGTTGACTTATCTGATAATTATACACCTAAGTACTGTAGCACCTGCTAGGTGAAATACTGCCACAAACTCCTTTCATAGGGCAATGAGGAAAAGGCATCAAGATGGCTTATTGTGCAGTGGCTGATACCACAGTTTGGATGAGTTACACAGGCTTTTAACCAGGATGTGTTGTTTTTTTCACAGTCAGGATGCAGTCAGGGAAACAAAAGTTGAATAAGGCCACCAACAGGCCAGCAGGGATGCTAGCAACAACTTAACCACTGCACCACATCTCCAGTTCCTCTGCTGTTTATACAGAAAAAAGAAAAAAAAACAATAATTGTGAATAATGACTTCAGTGCAGCACTGCGAGACATGCTTCCCATGATGTCTTTGTATGTCAGGTGCAATAATTACTTCCCAATTACACAGACACACACACACTCACACAATGATTCCCGTGACATCTGACTGATTTCCAACATTTTCCATCCTCCTGCTGGTTTGCATTCAGACGTCTCAAGTTTAAGCCTAATGTGCCGACTGAACATCCCTAATGTGGATTAGCTATGCATGGTGGTGTCTGCCAGGGATCCTTCCCTTCCTAATGCGATATGACTAAAAGTGCTCCAGTGTTTGCGCGAGTGTGTGTTTTTGCACTGCGTTGACATGAAACCATGCACTCTAAATAACTATAGCCTTAGTTTCTATTTTAACATCAACACCCTGGAGGATTACAAAGATGTTTAATACTAGTCTGACCTGAAAAACAAAATTTAAAGAGCAGGAGATGCCAACAGGTACAAATGCATGCTTGCTTGCAGTATTTGAAATAAAGTTTGTGTGTGTGTGTGTGTGTGCGTGTGTGTGTGTGTGTGTGTGTGTGTACATATTTAAAACTAGTAGAAGCCGTACTTAGCTCTGTCGAAGTCATGATAAAGCGTCTAGGCTACTCATTGGATAATGATGCTGACTCTTGATACTGAGAGTGCACTTTTGCTAAAGAGTGAGTCAAGGAGTAAAGATTCTAATGATTTACTATAGACAACTGGTGATCCACAGTAACCTTCTGGTGATTTGTGCATGCCTGGGTATTGATATAGTAAAGGTACTGTAGTAGAGGGGAGGAGTAACTCAAAATCTGAAGTACATAAGTTTCCATGAGCACTGACTGAAGATCTGGTTAATGAAACAGGAATTTTAAATTCTTGGATGAAATCACAGCAAGAAAAGCGTGTTAATGACACTGCTCTAATGATGTTTACCTTCTAAATGAACACTCAACATTAAAATAATGCAAGTAGATTGATCATCAATTCAGCTTTAAGGGTTCCACTATAAATGATTTAGATGCCGGTGTTTGTGATTAGGACCAACTGCTAAGTAAGAACATTGACTTGAATTGAAAGGAGCGTGATTACAGCAGCGGAGCACGCAGAGGAGATGAATACAGCACATGATAAAAATGCTTAGTGTCTGAGTGCCAATGTCAGCGCTTAGCTATCGTTTCCCAGACAAACATGACCCTGAGCCACAGCCTTCAGTACCAAACTACAAATTATTTTATAGTTTCATTCATCTCATTTGAATAGGTTGCTGACAAAAACAGCATGATTTCCAAAGTGATTGACGCTTGTGACAAGAGCTTGACAGCGGCAACGTGTTACAAAACAATTGCTTTTCTTTGTCTGTACATCTCATCTTTTCTGTATAAATGTTTCAGCATCAAACTAAAGTCAAAGCATCAGTGCAGCCTTCAGAGTATGCCTCACAGTTCTTCTTCACTCTGTTCTTGTGGTAGATCAACAGTTCCACTGCAAAAAGGTTCAAATCTAAATGATGTGTAATAATTCTTGATGTCTGTTTGTTATTAAGAAGGGTAAAACTGTCCCAAGGTCATGAAATTATTTGACTTGATCTGTTCAATTCAATCATTTTCTTAAAAGGTCTAATGTGTCAGATTTAAGAGGCTGTATTTATAGAATAGAAATAAAATAGCGGAAATAGAATATAATATGCATAAATATATTTTCATTCATCGTCATCGTTTCCCGTTAATGCTAGGAAGGAGTGGGTGAGGTGAGTTGGTTGCAATTTGCACCACTAGATGTCACTAAATCCTACACACTGGTCCTCTAAATCCCAGTTAGCATATCTGTTCATGAAACAGCTGGAGTTATTTCATATCAGCTAAATACAGAAATATTAATTAATTAATACAAATTAATATTTTTCCAACTATTTGGATTAAAAGTTGGCTTTAATCAACCCACATTCATTTTGGACTGACTGTAAACAAACCAACAAGGAAACAAATATAAGCAACTTAAATTTTGCTATTTGAAAATAAATAAATTACAAAAACTACTTCAAAAAAGGTTTCTCCGCTTCAGCAAAAAGCAAAAACAGATTTCAACCACTCCCGATGCAATGCAAGCCTAATAGCAAAATACTTCTTGTGACAAAACTGTGGGATCCCACCTGCACTAATCACATCTTGGGCATGACATTCAGACTTCCTCTGTGTCATTAATTAATCCTAATTATGACAAAGTAACCCAGTTAATTGGACTTTTTGGACACGGCAGTGCTAGTACCTCCAAATGACCTGTTGAACTAAGTCTTTTCTTTTTTTCATTTTTTTTTACAGTGTGCAGCAGCTTTCTGCAGTGTCAGTGCATCAGTGTAACAGTGAAGCGGTACCTTTGAAGAAGCAGTCCTTGCTGTGCACCACATAGATCCGTCTCCTCTCAAGACAGGCGGTGCGGTAAACCTCGCAGTGGTTTTCATAGAACCTGCCGTCTGAGCCGCACACTGGCACAAAGGAGGGCCGGCATTTTTCCTGGCAAACACACTCAGCACGGCCAGATTCTGCCATCAGGACACACTGTCGACCCCGTCCACAGTAGGTCCTCCGACAGGGACCTCCATCTGGGTCAGAAAGGGCTGGAAGAGCAAGAGTGGGAGAAAAGGATTTATTTAGGAAGGAAAAAACAGTGAAGTTTATAAGGCAAGTTCATAAAACCTTATGAGAGAAAGAAACTTTTTTATATCTACAGTTTTACTTGTCCTTTTTACTCTCTGAAACAGTTACAAAGATAGGTACAAGATAGGGATCAGCTGAAGTTGTATGCATCAGCAAAGATCACAATTTTTTGGAGACAGAACAGTGTTGTGACCTTGCTGATTTCTATCCAGCAGACTCACCCTATTTAACAATAAAATAATGGTGTGTAGTACAGCGCTGGGTTGGTTATCGGTTTTGCCAGTCCGGTGTACGTGCTTAAGCTGGTTTAAGATTAAGCTGATTTTGTGCAATTCTACTGAATGGGCATTTGTCATTAGGAGACATTCTGGCAAATTTAAGAGACAAAAAGCTCCTCTCAGCGAGGTTAGTTATGATGGGCAGTCATTACAATACTCTGAGCTCTGTGTACAGCACATGTAACATAAACAATGAGTCCAGTGTTTTCCCTTTTCAATATAACTCTATTGTAACTCTGTCCTTGACAACTGTCAAGTTACTCACTATCACAGCTGTCTGCTATGTTATCGAGGTAGCTAGCCAGCTAGTACAGGCAGTGCAGCAAAAGTATGAAGCCTTGTTTTGATCCGCTTCCGTTTACCCTTTTAAAGTTACTGAATTATGCAACACTTCCTGCATCCATTTCAAATTAAAAGCCCTCTATCTTTTCATAGGACAGAAGCCCATCATTTGTTAACAAAGTTTCATTGTAAAACATTTGTAGGAATGTTTTGTGGAAAACTCAGCGCAACTTCTATCTCATTCATGGTTCTTTTTACCTTCCACTCGGGAGCGGCTCATTCACATGCAATGCCTAGTGGTAAAATATGGTATTACTGTCCGAGTCCAGTCTTTGGCCTAATGTCAAACTGGTTGGAAGTATTACTGTTTACTCAGTGGCAAGAAATCTTTTTAGAGGAAAGAAATGTCTGAAATAAAAAATGTCTGTTCAGTATGACTGAACTTTGTTTGGTTTCCAGTCCTCTACATGAGCCTCTAATGAAATGTTATGGTTCAGTACAGATCCAACAGATCCAATAACATTATAGCATCATTTATGATGAATGTCTTGTTCAAATAGGGTTATGCCATAATTTCAAAATACTGTGAGAACCAGTGAGTATGACTCAACTCTTTAGAAGCATTTAAATATTATGTTTGACAAATTTACTGTAAAAATGCAACATCTGCATTGTCAGATTTATCTCCTGCTCTACGGAAAAATCAAAACTTACATTCATCCTAATTTATCAAATAGGATACTGGATTAGATTAGATAGCAACTACAATAAAACAGAGACAACATATCAATTACAACACAGTAACAAGACAAATTATACAGTAAGCACCACAAATAGAAAAAAAGCATAAACTCAAGCAAAACACCTCGATTCTTGATTGATCGCAAAAAGCACTAACAAGGAGAAACCTTTTTTTTTTTTTTTTTTTTTTTTTTTTTTAAATAAAACCCTACAAATCAAACAGTATTCTTATTAACACTTTTCAGTGCTCATTCACACATACTTGTGCAGATCCGTATACAAACACACTTGAATGTGTAGTGGCACTTAAAATGCTAGTAGAGCTCACACAGTCAGCCTTACCTGCTCTAGCCCGGTCAACACACAAACACACACAGTCCAACGTCTTCATAACAACCACTGCTCGTGCCAGCTCTTGCCCTACACACACACCAGCAGGCACAAATGCACAAGCTAAGCATCCCCATCATCACCACTCACCGCCCAGGACACCTCGCTTTTCCCCCCTGATTTAATCTATTTGCACTTAAACCAAGTCAAAAAGCTGCTGATCCAGCCAGACGCTCCAACCTTGGATTGATCCTTTCTGACTCCTTGAGCTTGACCGGGACCCCCCTCTCTTGTTGTGATCTGAGGGTTGGATTTATGGGCCCATGCACCGTGGGGGTTATCGCAGTAAAGAAATACAAGCTCAAGCAGGTACACGCAAGGGATACGGTGCCTCTAAAGACCATTTGGCAAATTAGACCGAATCCGAGTTGCATTTACACACCATGATCGGGAGAAAACTGAATCAATATTAGCAAACATGAACAACTCCTACACAGGCACCCACATAATGTTGAATTTGTTGGCAGAGGAGCAAGACCAGTTCAGAGTTTATTTGCTTAAAGATGGCTGAGTATTTTTATGTGTGAAACAATAAAATAAACAGTTTTATTTATCTAAATTAATTTCAGTCAATTTGATTTCATTTTATTTGTTCTACAGAAGTTCTTCCCAAGTTTCCTTTTTCTGAATTCACTCTTCTTAACCCCTGAACTCGCACACAATACTGTCCATGCAGTTCACAGGCATGTGGCTTTGTGTTTATCCTTCAAAATAAGCTGTTCTGAGAACAAGAGGTTTGGATGTGAAAGCAAAACCTCGTCCCTAATTGACTCAGTTGAGTTTTACAACCGTTTCTCCTTTTAAATTTCCAAACATTCGGCCTCTTTTGTATTACCTTTGATGTTAACAAGCTCTTGTATTTGCCATGGAAACCAGGGCAAATATAAAGGATGTGACTGTTGGGTGCAGCAATGTGAGAAACAAATTGCACCACATGAATAAACTCAATGGCAAGGTAGAGGAAAACAACACTGAAAAATGGTGAAAATTAAATCAGAATTCAAACATTCGAAGCATTGCATTTTAGTTACAGGACACTTTGAAGGCCATTTTACCATGACAAGGAAATGAATACACATCCCAAAGGGACTTGAGGGACTGTTGATGCCGTTTTGAGGTTGAGTCAGTTAAGATGCTGAGAAGGGGTCAGTTCTATTATCCTTCTGTGGAATAAGCCTAAAAATCAGACTGGCTTAACTTAAAAAGAGCCCAGACCAGGCTTTTATATTCAAACTGCTGAAAACAGAAATTGAATTTGCCTGGAGTATAATCATATCTCAACTCTCAGCATATTCAATAATAGAGGTAATGCGCTGTTGTCGGAGGACAAAAGTCTCTTAATTACATAAAGATGATTCCAGGGCCGACGCATAGAGGCACACAAGCCTGCGCACACACACAAAAACCACACATTAATACACTAGCACCCGCCTACTCACTTTGAGGTGTCAGTATGCAGGCAAGCATACACTCTAGTGTTCAGTCACTGTCCAAGACGCAACATCTGTGCTTGCAAAGACAGGCACACTGTTAAATATAAACAGATACTGCAGAAACAATTAGTCCATCTATCAATTAGTGAACTAACATTCAACTAATAAACGATTGATTGATGGTACTAATACTAGTTACTAATTTATCAGGTTTCAAGAGTTCTCTGTAGGATACATTTGTTTCTTTGCTGACTTTGATATCATTATAAATTAAAAATATTTGGGTTTTTGAACATATGACAACATATGATATGCATCTTTCAGTATAGTTACATGCATGCTATAGACTAAACCTTAATCAACCATTCTATAGTTACAGCCCTACAAAACAGGCACAGGCTACAGGTATGTGCTGTCTAACCCGACTTGGCTGCATTGACTACTTCTTTATCCTAATTAAGTATTCGAAATCTGCTGGAGGAGGCTGTGGGGTTGGGGGTGTGCCAGGTAACTACCCCGAGGGAAGGGGGTGGTGGTGGTAGTGGTGGTGGTGTAAGACAGACTCAATTCCTTTTTATCCAGTTTACTAATTGTTCTGTGTGTATCTGTGGGAAATGCAAAATAGCCCGGCTCCCTTGCGACCTTGCTGTTCATGTCAAGGTCGGGGACGATTACAAGATCGTTTGTATTCTCCAAGCGTGGGAGATTAAACGCTTAGCAACAACCGTCCGGCAGCAGTTACCCACCGGTGGCTGTTCTTCCTTCTTCCTCCTTTTGTTTCCTCCCTCCCTGTCTGCCTGCCTGCCTCTCCTTTCACTCCATCAGCCCTCTCGCCCTTTCCCATTTTGCTCATAGAAAAGACTACATGAACAGCAGCCTCTCAAACAAGAGAAACAATAGCGCATAAAAGTTACATCTAGCATACACACGCTGTCTGACATTTAGCTAAGTCCTAGTGCTTGCACTCATCCTCGCTCTAAGTCTTTTGTCTCGCCTTCTATTGGACCATGTTGGCTGCAATTGTGGCTTGCTTAAGAGGCTAAAAGTGTCATTTGATAATCCTCCCTGTCTAAGCTGCAGACACAGTGCTTATCAATAGCTCTTACAAGTTCAGACGCTCTGTGGTCCCAAGGCTGACCATCCGGTGTCAAGCCTTGCATCCTGTTACTCCAGTGCTTTCTCTTTTATTCTTTTTTAGATCCTCTGTCTTTTCACTCTTTATTTTTGTGTGCATGTCTATACTCTCTCTGTGTCTCTTTGTAAATTCCTGTCTGGTCATAAGCTCTACAAGGCTTCAGGGAAATTGAGACCATTGTCCACTACAGAAATTTCCAGGACATTTTTGCAAGAAGCGTTGTCGATAATTGCATAGGAACATGGGGGATTTGTACAAAGTGTTAAGACCATTTTGTGTTATCTTTTTGACATTTTTTGACAGACAACGATAAGTTCCTACTTTCATTTCCTTTTATGCAAGCCTAAGTGGATGAGAGTATAACTGGAGGCACAAGCACGACTGTCTGCCTGACTGTCTGCCTATTCATTCATCGGAGAGAAGCTACAATCTTGTCAGTCTCAGCGCTCGCTGTATCATTGTGATGAAGCCATTGGAAATTTAAATACAGAGCGAAGCACACAATCAGTATCACAATCACATACGCATTGTACAGCATGTTCATATAAAGAACACAGCGCACACACAGACAAAAAGAGAGAGTCAATATATGTCACTTCACTCTGGAAGCAAAGCACTTGTCTAAACCCTCGCTCTATTTAGCAACTGAAATATGCCTCAATATATTTATACCTGAGGCTAGACTCTCAAGCTCTTTAAATCCTTTTAACATTTAAAGGCAATCACAACAAACTATTTATTTTGTATTTAATCCAACTCCACAGAGGGGAGTTTGTTTTGCTTGTTTTTGATACGTTCTCCTCAGAGAGACAGTGGGACACTGCCGAGCTTCTTACTAATTAGACTGGAAGAGCATTTGCCCTGCTGATGTGGGACTTGCTGCCTGCAGTGCTACCATGTTACAAACCGATCTGATCCATAGAAACACATAAGCTGCTGTCACAAACCCTTCAGGACATCAGTGTGTGACATTTACAGAAACAGAGAGCGGGCATTATTTGCCAGCAGACAGCTTTTGTTAGATGTACTTTAGCCCCATCTTGGTGTCATCTTTTCATTTCACGTCGACTGTAGTTGTGTTTTAAGTACTTGTGCTTATGTATATGTATTTTGCAGCCCAAGAAAAGCTCTGTCACATCTGCTGATCTTACAGATCATTCTATTTGCTCTGAAGCAGCTGTAGATAATTAAATTCAGAGACGCGCCGTCAAACACTGTATCCCCTGTGCCGCGCAGTTGGACAAAGCGTTTCTGACATGCACGCTGAGGTGGAATATCAATGGACAACAGCAGCACTTGGTGCTAGCTGAGATATGCCATGGCAAGCACACACATAGGAACAAGCTGTACATTTTGCTGCATTGTACCCAAAATTATGTTACTTTTCAGAGAACCAAACCAACTGGAATACAAATAACCAAAGAGTGAGAGATAGAATGTACTGCAGAGATTATTTTTAGTTACTTAGATATTCATATAACATCCTTCAGCTGAAGTAGAAACTGACAATCAATTCACATTCTTTGGCCGAGCATGTGTTTGCAAATATGATATGAAAGACACCATCATCATTGACTACCAAAATAACTACAGGGACTATTCTTTTATCGTCTTGGTTTTTTGTGGTAGATACATAATATTTCTTTATTTTGAGTGCTTGAAGGTGAAGCTTACTGAAACCTACAAAGAATACAAACCTCACATATAACTATTTCCACAAACATAAAACATTTTTTTGTTTTGACTGCCGGAAAGGATGACAGATGACAAGTAGACTATGATCAAAGTCGCATCATTAGGGAACCCCTAAAATCCTGCAGTCGATGTTCACATCCCATCCAACAGTTGACAACACATTTCACAAAAAAACATCAATGTCCACCTCATGGTGGCACTAGAGGACAAGTCAGGGCATTTACCAAGGTCATTAGGATTCATCCTCTTGGCACAATGAACGTCTGTACACATTTTCACTGCAATCCATCCAGTTGTTGTTGGGATCTTTCAGTCTAGACAAAATTGGTGGACTGAGACAGAAAGTAAACCTGACTTTGAAACATCCTGTCTCCTCCTGACTCACTCTAGACACTAGAGACATCCACTACATGAGGTAACTTGAGAACATAATTACATTTAACATAAACTTCATCCCAGAGCCATTTTTCTCCATTAAGTGCTGCAAATTACCCATTACCTCCATGACCTCTTTTTAAATGGCAGGTTAGTCAGTACCTTGGTTTTCACTACATGTGACTGAATGGATGGGCACTGAAGACATTTCATCAGCCAACACATAGAACACTTTTACAGACATGTGAATACAGAAAATGTACTACTAATATCTGGCATGTAGGCGTTGTCAGGTCTTCCAGCAAACTTAAGCCTACACACAGAGACATCAGAGCTAGAGCCTGCCAGCACAGACTGAAGTCATGACTGTAATGCACCAGTAAAACTGCATCCTGCTGAAAGGTATTCAGTGTATAGAGAACAAAAATCTATGAGATTTAAGTAAGTACTGTGGGCATACATAATGTGCTAGCCGTGATGCCACAAACAGCCCATTGGCACTTGCTTTAAACTACGGTCAAACAGAAGTAGTAGCTCAGAATTATCAGATTACTGACAATGACAAATCTATTGAATTTTTTTTTTTTTTTTGCCAACTATCACACTTCCTTTTATACTGATTATTTCCACAGTATGAGAAGGGGCACACACAGTAATGATTTAAAACTAAACACTGATTCCTGAAGAGAAGAAGCAGTCATAGCTGATTAAATGTACATGTCAAGTCCCTAATCCATGCTGACTCTGTTTTTCTCCCATGTCTTGATGTTTCTTTTGCTCTCCCCCACACCTCCAGATTATTGATCTCTAAGGATAAAAATGGAAAAAAGTAATCAAGTGAAATGAGGAGCTGGTCACTGCTACTGTTTATGAGGTCTTACTGTGTGTTGTGACACATGAAATGTGGTTACTTCTTCAGTAATGAGAGTAAAAGGGGGAATTTACTCTGTACAGATGTTACCATCCTGCCAACATACCCCACTATCAGGTCCTAATCTATTTATTTAGAACTAAATTCATGTGTGTGTTCAAACTGAGGAGACTCCAGAGTTAAATCTGAGAAAGGAATAAAAGTATAGCACATCTGTCTAAGTAGTAAAATGTAGTGAAGGAGAGGGTGATCCATGAATAAGAGAAAGCTGAGAATGATAAATTGAGTCTAATAAGGGACAAACACACAAAATGGGAATTAAATAAAGGTAATGGAGGAAAAGAAAAGGATAATAAGCAGGAACGGACAAAAGCATCAAACTTAGGAGTGATGTACAGAAAAAGATCAAGGATTAAGAAAGGTAAAAGGCAGATAAACAAAAGACAACCACACAAATGAAAGAACAGCGAGCCCATTGATGCAAAATGTGAAAATCCTTTGAAAAAGACTTCTTTGAGACACGGTAATGGAGTGGGGCAGAGAGAAAGGCTAACTCGGCCTCTACAGAGCAGGGATATTCGCTCTGTGCCTCAGACAAAATGTCACTGGGCTCATCTGGCTGGTTCGGCTGATAGGCCTGTATTGATCTCCTGATCCTTGTGTATCTGCAGCCGCTCCACCGAGGGGCTCAGCTCTCTTGAAAGAGCAACCTGGGAAAGCCGGATCGCTGCTGCTGTTACTGCTACCTGGGGCTACAACATGAACCACTTAGATAGTTGGGGATTTCTTTAGGGGGGTTTATGGGTAATATTTTGTCTGTGATTGGCAAAAGGTGAGGTCACAGAGCAGGGCAGGCCCAGAGGATGAAACATATACACAAAAGATGACATAATACACAGTATGTAGCTGTATTTTTTTTTTAATCTGTCTGATTCGCTGATAGGTTTGATACTTCATTCTCAGGATTTAATACCCAGCTTTGTTGAATACCTGATTCTGATCGGCAATTACCATTCTCTATCCATTATTTCTGTAGCAGACAGTTGCTATGAATAACAGACCATTGCTATGGACGCAGGGGTCCTGCATCGCCCTGTCAGGGTTTGTTTCGCAATATATTGCCTACATATTGTGGCCCCCAGTCCAACTGTTTCCTGCTGGCTGGCACTAAAACTCAAGGCTGTTTTCTATATTCCTGCCAAGTTGACATTTTGCGACCACAAGCTTTTCACCCAACAATTGTGGAGTGGCAGATGTGCTGCTGTGATGACTCGTGCTGGCCATGAGCTATGCCCTATTCTATACAAATATTTCTTCACTTATTTCCATCCAGTTTTTCTGTGTTGCTATGGGGGCTGAAGCCAATCCAAGGACTCACTGAGCAGAATGGAGAAAGACTTTTAGAAATAGTCTTAACTACAAAACTAAGAGAAAACAATCATATTCATGAAATTTATATAAATATAAATTTGAAAATGCAAGAATTCAGCTATTTTTGATGTTTGATGTGCAGTGAACGCAACATGTTTTTGCGCTACAGCGTATGACATGGAGAGGAGAAAACTAAAGCCAGTGAAACTGAGGGAAGCATGCAAAAAGAGCTGCTGAGCCATCTGGGAGTACAAAGCTTTGACAGCACAGGGAAACTACTGTGAGACCAGAGTGAGCTAAAATTCACACTAGGCAGCCATCAGTCACATGGTCACATTGGTTATGGTATGACAGGTATCTGCTTCTCACTCTGTGGGCTGCCCTCCCCAGGGGACTGAAAATGATTTGGGAGGTTGGCAGGATTTCCTCCTGTGAAAAAAATTATTTTGGATGCAGCCTCTGGGCTTTTCCCAATAATTAAATATGAAGAAAAGCTGGAAATAATCATTGTTTGGTAGCTCAAGTCAGGGGTGCTGGCAAAAGTTTGGTAAATTACCATTTGCAATTATTTTAATTCTGATATTGTAAGCCACGAGGGAAGGTGCACTGATTTTTTTTTTTTTCCTTCAGGTGGGTGGGAGTATGTGCTGCCACTGCAACTCCACAGACAGTGTGAAAAAACATTGTCATCTTAACTGTTTTCAGAACTTAATTAAACTGCATGCTAATATGTATGAAAGATGTTTTTACATCCATATTCATATGTAGATCCAAACATTCAAACAACCATAATCAACGCATCTCACACTGAATAGAATCTGACCTGGATGTCCTGCTTTGTTCATGAAAACAAAGTTTACACTGGTTCTTTGCACACCATCTGCTCCAACTGCAGATGGATCACAGTTATGGAGTATGCGTTTGCTGTTTTTTATACATGACATTGTGGTTGCCCGAGTGTTTATATGTCTGCATGTGCCTGTAGTAGGAAAGCAGACTTAAAAAAGCCACACACAGCTGCCTGTGATTGATCTGTAAGACTCCGAGAAGCTGGTTCACACAGTCTGCTACATTATTTACTGAAATTCTACCGCTGCTGCAGCTACAACTAAGGCTACAGCAATATACAGCTTGAGCATCAGTCCTCTTCAGCTGCCACACTCATATTTTCACATTAATGCCAGCATGGCCAAGGATGAAATAAGCTCTCAAACATATTTTTCTGCAGTAGGTTTGAGTGAGCATGTGAGTGTAGGGAATATAATCTCTCCTGAAAAAAAAAAATCCCTTCACATCTAAGGAGTCTGTGGTGTACAAATGGAAAGTGTTTGAAAAGAAGAAATGTCCCTCCGGTGGCCTATACACGAGTCTCTGGAGCCATATGATCTCAATCTTCTAGGCCTAAATTAAATTTTCATCCATGTTTGTGTGTCTGCAAACGTGCATGTATGTGTGTAACAAAAAAAATATGAGTGGTGTTCCAGTCTGTGTAAAAATGTTTGTTTTCCCTTATTAAAAAAACAAAGTTCTTCAATAGCTGTAAAACCTTCCCATGTTATGATCCCACAGCACTCCACCCCCTGTTTATTATCAACAACATCCTAATCCCTTCGATCCATCTTCAGCCTCTCGCTATTTATCTCTCTATTTATACATCTCTCTACAGTATATACACTGTATTTCTGCTGACACCACACCTGCACCTCCCTCCCCACAGGGCTCTCAGAGAACAGAGTCCAAGCGCCCCCGATGGCCTTGCTCCCACAGCCAAGATGACTAATAGCCCCCGCAGGGCGAGAGGCCACAGAAGTGAGGCGCAAAGGTGAGAGAGAGAAGATCAAGGGCTGCATTGTCTTGCACGCCTTGTAAAAGCTTCCTGTGTTGGGTGGGCTTTGGCTGCTTAAAGCTCTGTTCACACAGAGATAGTGTTGTGAATTAAATCCTTTGTGTCCATTTAGAGGGGGAGAATATTACTAGGCACAACAGGATTCTTATCAAAGAGCACTGAGTCATCAGATAAAGAAACATGTTTCTTAAGAACATGGGCTGCAGCATAGTTCCATACATGGTTCTGTTATGTATTAAAGACGCACTGATTGGATTTGTAGTTGGCTCATTATGCATTTTGTATTTTACCTTGGCTTTCCACTAAAACTGTGACACAAATATTGGATGGCAAAAATAGTAAATTTCAAATACAGCACTTGGTTTAATAGATAAGGCAATTTTTTTTAATAAGTCAACAAAACCATTGAAAAGTCCAAAGCCATCAGAGTCTTTCCAACTTCCTTACTCTGTCTACAGCACTTACTGAAGATGTTTAAAAACAAGTCGTAAATATCCATCCATTCATTTGCCATAACCGTTTATCCTTATCAGGGTCGCAGGGGGCTGGAGCCGATCCCAGCTGACATTGTGTGGAAGGCAGGGGAACACCCTGGACAAGTCAGCAGTTCATTACAGGGCTGACACATAAACAAACAACAATTCATGCTCGCATTCACACCTACGGGCAATTTAAATTGGGTCATAAATATTGTTTTATTTTTGAAAATGGCTTAGCAATTTCCTAAAACAGCTGAACATTGTTGTTTTAAACAAACATTAGTTAAACCAAAGTAATTAACACACATTTAGTGCTCTTGTGTGTATTTACAGCAGAAAAACGTATTTGGGATGCACTCAAAATAAAGTACAATGTTCATGTTGATCATCACTGATGTGTTTTTAATTGCTTTTGGACAACAACTGAGCTCTACAGCACAGAGGAATAAGCTATATCCAACTTTGGATGAACAACAACATACTGTTGGTAGGATGAATTCAATTGTTGGCTTCAGTCTTTTCATTTGTTTTTTTGGATTTGTTGATCGGTTATTATGTAGCTTATGTGTTGCATGCTTTTATAAAATAGTGCAGTTGAAAGTTAGCTTGTGTTTAATGTGGGTTCTTTCAGTATAGACTATTTTTTTAGGTTAATATATTCAATAAGCTTTAAAAGACAATAATGGGCTACATGCACATCAAATGTACTGCTGTATGTCAGCTACAGGTAAGCACTGTACCTGTAGGCGACAGGCTGCTTTCTTAAAAGTGACTTTACTTCTTGTAGTCTGGCAATGGCAATTACAAAAGAATGGGATGATGAAATTTGCTGCAATCACCAGCATAAAAGTCAAGACATTACAATGGAGCGCTCAAAAATGAAAATCAAACCCGAGTTGTCAAACATAATGCTGATATTGGAGGATTTGTGTTGATGTTGGCAAAGAGTTTTCACAGTCTAATTAGAAATATTTCTACAATATCTGCAGAGTATGGTTAAGGTCAGAAAGCTACAACTTCAGGTGAGAGATGGATCATTGTGGTTGAATAATTTAAAAAGCAATCAATTGTTGGTCAGGCACACACACAGCCAACAAAGTGGAACACATTACAAGTTGTTCTCCTTGACCTCCTCCCTCTCTGAGACGAAAAGCCACAAAAATAATCATAAATAAGATCCTGACAGCGCAATGAATCACATCAACTTGTAATAACGCTGATGCCACTGCTGCTAATGTACAGGCTTAAAGAGGAAACATCAAGAAAGGCTGTTTTGATGCACATCGTATGCTGCTAGTATATTTCATTATATTCTCTTACATAAGTATCAAACTATTTCCTTGGCATGATCATCACTATCGTACATAAATCATACATAACAGAATTGCCAAGATGAATATTTCCCAGGGACTCTGGGCTGGGATTTGGGACTATGTTTTCAAAAGGTTCTATGACAGGAAAAAAAAAAAGAATAAATTTCACATCGACAAGATGAAAAAGATTAAAAAACTGTAGCTGGAAAATAGATCATGTTTGAGACAACCATTTGCATAAAATTAGTATTATCAAGGGGACTTCTGTCTTGGCAGACATGGAAGATTCACACAATATTAAAATCCCAGATGATCTGCACTATTACTACAAATCACTGGGCGTCCCCTAGGTAATATTAGTCCTGTGTGAATGGAGCTTTTCACTTCATCTCATCCCAGGTTTTGTACTTACAGACTGTTGAACGAGTGGAGGATATATACATGTTGAATTACTGTGTGAAAAATGTGTGCAGATATAGATGCAGTACATCCCCTATTGATTTTTTATGCCTTTGTGCTTGCATAAATATACAATGAATATATCTACGACAGCCTGCTGTCATCTTATTGACTCATTTCTATATTTATTTTTCAGCAAAAAAAGTTTGCAGTGCAAACAAACACAATGTTCGTCAAGACTGATTGATTGACTCAAAGTGTTTTGTCATTGAGAGTTGAGATACAACACACTGCAGTGAAGCAAATTTGTAATACAGTGAAGGGACTTCAATTCAAAGCACCGCTGACATCAGTGTGTAGATGCAGCTGTAGTGCTTACCCTTGCTGTCTGGACGTTAGAGAGGTGATAAAACAAAAACAACTACAGAAAGAGCAGCTGAGAAACCTGGCAGCATTATTCTAATGGTAATGGTATTGGACTGTAGTCACAATATACTTGACAGTATATAAACAAGTGGGACTTGCTTGCTTGCACTTACCTTGCTAGTGTATTGTTATAAATATGTTTGCTGAGTTGTAACATAGAACATTCAATTGCCTGCAGCTTTACGCTCAAAAGGACTGAAAGACTCTGAAGCAGCTTGTGTGGTGGTATCGAAATCTCTATCAACAATGATGTTGTACTGATCGATTTTCCATCCCAGCCATGCTGACACAAAAACACTGTAAAGAGTTTAGAATGATATGATAGTGTTGCGCATACAGTAATATGATAATGATGTAACTGATTTTGCTGAAGTCACACAGATTGTTCCACATCTGTCTCTTCCTTATGTCTGTTTTAATAGCACACGTAGAAGAAACAGAAAAGGAAATCCAATTACATGAACGATGAGTCAGACCTAATACCACAAGGGAAGTTAATCAGACTGATCCAATTAAGCAGAGCTGAATTTGCCTCTGTAAAACTGAGGTGAGGATTTGCAAAGTGACGTGAAAAGACAACAACGACTAATTTTAGAGAAATAATGGAAAAGTAACTTCCTGTTTCCTCTGCACAGAGCCAGCTTTTATGACAATATGGCACCATTACACTACACTATTAAATTCAGTTGGCTTATGAAAGAGTGACTGTTTCCTCAGAAATAAATGATGTGAAATGTGCTTTTGTGGTCCTGATGACACTGGAGACTGTAGAGACACTATTTCCAGAGTGAAGAATAAGATAAAAATGGCATAACAGACATAGATGGAGAGATACAGAGGTAGAAAATGATAAAGACAAAACCGCAGGATGAGACAGAGACAGAGAGGATTCAACTTTGATGAAAGACCTTCAGAGGCGGAAAGTCAGAGTCAGGATGGCTGCATTGGCCTTAATAGATTGTCTCTATGAAACATAATACAAGGTTAAAAAAATGCACAGACCACAATACTAAAAGCTTGACTAAAATCTGCAACACAGCTCTCAATATTAAAAGCAGTGAGGGCCAGGAGAGGCCACTGGTTTCTGCTCACAGAATCATCACTTTATAGAACCAATTGCCAGATGGGTACACTAAGGCCAAATTATAAACAACTGATAAATAACTGAAAGAAAAAGCCTGTCAAAAGGCCATTTATGTAAAAATCCATTCCACAATTACAAATGTTATTCCAAGAAAGTGTGTGGAATGACCAGTGTTTACCGTACAAAACATGGACAAATAAGCTGAAATACATAACAAATGCAGATTATTCCATACAGGGGAGGAAGGCATGATGAGCATGAAAATATGTTAACATATGCTCTAGAGGAGCAATGTATGAGAGAGTGCTCTCTACACACCACCACACAAAATGGAAATGGAACTAGCAAATGACATAAACCAAAAGGTTTACCAGTTTTCTGATCATTTTTTTTTATATATTAGTAAATATTCATGGTTCTGCACTCACCTTTCCTGTGCTTTCATGAAATAAGTCACTGGTCAGTGTCAGTGTCAGTATTCCAAATTATTCCAAAAATAGAGAGCAGAGTTTTTAAGGTGATACATTTTTGACAGCACCATCACTGCTATGACAGCGTTATTCAATTCACACCTGATGCTTTTCAAGTGAATAGTCATATTCGTGACCAGCAGTAACCCCAGCAGACACCTGATAAAGACGATACCAAACCAGACAGGTAAAGACAGCCACAAACGGATCAGCCCAGAATTAGAAGTACTGAATAATACATTTACACTTTTTCCCTCTTATACAACTGACAGGTCTGATGTTTAAATGATGATTTGCCTCAAGGTACCCAAGAGGCATCATGGAGAGAAATCATGAAATACACACACACCTACATATATATTTTGGATTTAAATCATCAGGGAGGAAGAAACATACGCCAAGAAGAGGTCAGGCACACACACATGAATAAACACACACAAAAAACACACCAGACACAACCAGGACAAAAAAGGAAGCTAATGAATAAATAAAACAGAACAACCGCCATCTAAAATAGCCCTGACCGAGCTCGGCCCAGGGAGAGACTTTCAGTGAGTGATCTCATCAGTACTGCTGTCGGGTCTGCTCAGTGGTCAGGAGAGCCGGTGTGGTGTTGACAGCTGGCTGTCATTACTCTAGAAGTGAGGGGCAACAGCAGGACAGGAGGAAGAAAGAGACAGCAGACAAAGGAAGGGAGGTGGGAGGAGAGAGACAAGATGAGGGACCTGAGGTAGAACAAGTCAAGAACATAAAGGAAAAGGAGGTAAAAGGAGAGGTGGGAAGGACCTCTTGACCTTGTCGGATTCCGGATGGGTTCATTTTTTGTCAGTTCAGCTTTTTATGTCACCCTAAATTAAAGCATGTGACATATGCCTCGACTATTACCGTTTCTAATTCAGGCCTTATTACTTTTTGCTATTGTAGTGTCACTGGGTATCTTAGAACAGATTTTAGTGATTAAAGCTGAATTTTGCAGGTGCACATCAGAACACACAGTATGATAAGGTCATTTTATATACAGGTTCTCCATTGTCTTATGGGTTATCGGGTTGTTTCTCACTCCAGTGCAGTTATCACAATTGTCTCTGATCACTGCATAATATTTTGATGTAGATCTATATTGAGATCTATTTTTATTATAATACGTGTAAGCATTGTGCAACCTTGATGGAGGTGTGCTTCCTAGTTAGCACCTTTCATATCCACTTTTCATTTCATTGTTTAAATGTTACATTTTACATTTCAAATGGAGTTCCTCGCACCTTTTGTGGCACCTCACACAAACCTATTTCTATGCAAATGAATTTTAATGACCAGAATGCTTACTTTTAGGCCCTGCATCTAAAAGTTTACTGAAATACTTGCAGCATGAATAGTACTAAATATAGTACTAGTGGTGGGCAAATAGCAGCCTGTGGCCCTGTAAATAACACAAAGAGTTGTGTACTGGTAAATACTGCACTTTTGGAAGATCAATCAATAGAGATGACATATACAATAAACACATAAAACAAACTATTAATTAGGTATAATGGCTTCAACACTATTATTATCTAATATTATCAGAACCTCTCCCTTCCAGATGGCATACTGTAACCTGATTTGACTTATGAATACAACTCCACCATGCAGGATTTGCCATACTAAAAGCTGAAGTGTAAGACGAGTGACACAGGTGGGAGGTCAGGGAAAGGGGGATGAAGATCAGAGCCAGAAGGGAGGATGAAGTGAATTACAAAGTAGGCAGAAGAGTGAGGGAAAAGACTTCATGACGGAGGGAGAAAAATATAAGACTAGAGGGTGACAGACAGGAAGAAGGGAGATGTGAGAGATGAGGAGCCAAGAGGAGGATGGAGGACGGAAAGAGAAAAGATGGGGAGAGAGCAGGGGGAAATCAGACAGAGACGGAGGGGGGGAGGGGTGACTGAAGGGCAGCTGTTGAAATGAACGAAGGCCTAGCATCCAAGGGACCACCAGTGAGCGGTCAATGTGTGTGTATGTGCGGGTGTTTTGACCATGTTTGCGTGTATGAAGCATAATGTGGTGACAGACAGAGATAGTGAGTAGGGGCAAAAGAGAGTTTGGAAGCAAGAGGAAGAAGCAAAAAGAGAGACATTTTTAAAAAGAGAGAGGTGAATAGAGACACACAGAGAGAGGTGGATCTGGCCCAATGTGGAGAGGATTAAGGATTTAGGGCTTGTTGGAACAGCCCATGTTTACATGGGGCCAGAAATATACATCTTGCCTGGAGATGTGTGTATTCTGTGAATCCAAGTTGGATTTAGATTTTTTTAATTTAAAGGACGGAAGATGGTTAGCACAAGCAACAAACTCCACAAGTCTTTGTTGGTGGAAATGCCAAGGGCATTGTTTGTGCCGATTTAAAACCCTGCACACAACAGTGTGACTGAGCTCCTGCATTCTGCAATATACTGTACAATAGTTGTTTTGAGATTGTTTTTGCTTTTTTGCCAAGTTTACATGGATGTACAAATATGTCAAGCACAGCAGAGGATGCACCAAACAACCGTAGAAGTTTAAAAGAAAGTATGAAACACCACAGCTTTCACTACTGCTTTTGTTTGCTTTGGAGACTGAAATGAGGCTGAATTGGGTTTCTTTAAAAGTTGGTGCTTGTGTGGTGAGTTCACAGAGGGGGCATGATGGGAACACTCAGCTTCAATCAGATCACAATCCATAATAGATGCCCATGTAAATATCTTATGAGGGGGAGCCATGGAGAAAATGACTCTGTACTCAGGAACACACACAGACATACACAAAGAACCACAAGTGCAGAGCCACAAAGAGCAGACATCCCTCACTATCATGCAAGGGGGGAAAAAAGTGTAATAGAGTGTATTTATCTAATATTCATGCACTATCTTAATGGATCTTTTGTATGAGCGTTCTTGTTTTCGCTGTTGTCTGTGTGTGTTCAACAAAAACGGGACTACTTGTAAAAGACCCGACTTTGCTTCTGAATGTGATTTTTGAAAAATACATAAATAACAAATGTTCCATGGATCTTACTTCATCTGTGTTGGTATTAAAAAGTAAACATTGCTGGAAATAAAGCAATAAAAAATACTGGTGTGAACTCAGCAAACTCAGTGTAACACTTTGTTGGATACTGCAAATGGACGCGCACATGAATCTACGCCTACACAAGTAGGCTGCCTGAGCCCTTGCAAAGTTTGCCTACATCTTAATGTCACATCAATTTACAAATTAGTACAATCTGTCAAAACAGTAATGTCAAACTTTAAATTTCCAATGCAAGAAAAACCTTTACTTCTTGAAAATATACTGTACATCTATTTTTAAAAACATCTGATGTGATGTTGATACAGTATGCTGCACCAACATTGGAAACAGATATCTTTCTGACACATGCTGCAATGTCTTCTCAGTGTGAGTTTGACTAAGCTGTGATATCACGTTTCACTTTAGAGCAATGGTAAAGGTCCAGTGTGTAATATGTAGGGGGATCTAGTGGCAGGATATTGTTAAAATTTAATATATGAACAAGTGTGTTTTCATTAGAATAAGCCCTTTATATCTACAGAAGGAACAAGTCCACTATGTTGTGCCGCCATGTTTCTACAGTAGCCCAAATCAGACAAACTAAGTAATAGTTCTAGATGGCGAGGTTAAGGCAATGGGTATTCTGTTGGCTGCAGTACTCTAGACATGAGCAAAAAGAGTAAGTAGTAGAGTAAATGAAAGCAAAAAATTCAGAGGCACACACCCTAATAATAATTCTTAAGCAATCTGAAGGCTGACAGGATGGTGGTCAGAGCTATTTTTTCTTGCCAGAAAGTAGGAAATATAAGAGAGCAGAGGGAGGATTTCATCACAGAGTTGATGGTCACAGTCATAAAGAATAGTTCGACCCTTTTGTACTGTTCTGACAGACATATTGTTACTGCCATGCCCCTGTGGTTTTACTGGCAGTCATTAGACTTTAGGACATCTCTGTCTTTGATATTCAAGTTGTAAATGAGGTAGACTCACTCATAGAAGACAAAAAAACATACTGGTCAAAGTCAATACTGAAGGACCTTAGCATGGACCTGAACAAAGGGAAAGTTCCTCTGTACATGTGGGTGGAACAGAATATCTAGAAGAATTGTAATTTTGATCTAGCAGTTGCTTCAAAAATGTATCTTTTTGTCAGCTGTCTAAATTAACTAATTTTCTCTAGGTCCAGGTACAGTAGGAGACACCATTTTCACTCATTCACGCATTAGAAGAAGGGGAAGAAAAGGTTGGAAATGTCTGTCAGGTGTGAGCAGCATCAAAAAACAGGTTCATTGAATTACAAAATTAGCTAGTTGGTTCGACTTCATGCTTGACACATTTTCAGTTAAGTTGTAATGTAACCTCTGCTCTGTTTGTATTTCCTGTCTTCTCATTAATTCCTTTCTTTGTGATTTTTTTTTTTTTTTGTAAAATACTGGAGCTGAAGATGACACATAACTGTCATCGTCATGTTACTAACAAATAGAAAATGGCAATAACAAAAAACACTCCCCACCTATTCACTTACAAGCCCATTATTTAATAACATGGAAGTTTGGAGTCTGTTATGGGCCATCTGGGTGGTGATGATATTATGAATGCAGATGCAGCGCAAAGCCCTGCAACGCCCCACAGGGGAGCACTAAAAGCAAACCCTGACCCTGTTGAGCATCAATAATTCAGCATAAATCAGGGTTAGAATAAGTGCAAAGCCAAACGACACATCATTTCTTCAATGTGCAGAAGAGACGATGGGCTCCGCCATCATAAAGTTTGCATAAGGCCCAAGCCTCCCTGTTAGCTGTCCACAAGGCTGAACATTAGCTCCATTATGATGAAAAAAAGGAAAGTTGACGGGAAGAGAATGGAAGGAGAAAATGGTGGTGAGTCATTGACCATTCTGGGTCTCTTCTGAGACCCACCTGGCACAGAGAAAATGGAGCTGGACGCCACCATTGTGGGTATAGGAGGCCATCAGTGGCTGGCGGCCCAGCTGGCTGACTGGCATGCAGGACTGCCGGGAACACACAGTCAGCCATGTCAACATGGAGCCAAAGGGAAGGAAGGTGTTGGCGAGTCTTGATGGATAGATGAAAGAGGGAAAAAAGTAATAAAGTCAAGAGTGCAAGAAAATGGCAAAGACACATCCTGATTATCTTCCCCTTCCACTTGAACTATTATTTTTTCAGTCTTAACACATGGCTGCCAAAAGACGCATGAATGGTTTATAGAAAGAGATGACCCTCTAACTAGTGATTTTAGGGAATACCCTTTTTCAAGGATTTTCAAACTGGTCAACCAATTAATAAAGTGACGAGTTCATACAATGAAATCACCATGTCTGCCAAGATCATTTACACCTGTGCTCTACTATGACATGCTGTGTCTGAGACATTGCAGCCCATTCTCTGAAGACTGATGTTGATATTGTTCATAACAAGTCTATGGCTGGCACTTTTTCAAGAAAATCAAGTTCAAACAAACAAGTATGTTATCATTTAAACATGATACATACATTTAAACACAATCCTTGTAGGTTAAACCAAGTCCATGTTATACGAGTAACATTTTTGTCATTTTCTGTGACTCTGCTGTCCATGTGAGTTACAAGCTGACTTGTGGTAACATCACTTTAAGTCTGTTGTATTGTACAAAATCAGCCAACAACCACAATTCTCAATCTTTGGTGTCTTTTTTTTTTACATCTTACTTCTCAGGATGTATAGTGTCATGACAGACAAGAACAATGGACTAATTTACTGACAGGGCAACAGGTTATGCAATAGATCAGAGTGACGTGTGTTTTGCAAAGACCCCCTCTGTACAGGGAACTACAGGAACTGTGTAATTGGGAGCACTGAGTTCTTGTTCCACATTCAGCCCCATGACATACAGTATCATATAGGATTACCTAACCGTGTAGCTGTAGCATTCCTTCTAGCATTGGGTTAATTCTTTGGGAACGATTGCCAACATGTCAGCTTTAAACATTTGAGCCAACAGGGTTTACCAACCATATATCATTAAAAAAAAAAAAACATTGATTTATAACATGTAAAGCTTTTTTATATACCAAGTAAAATAAAAACTATTAGCTAATTTTGGATTTAGTTTAATTCAAACTGGATTTAAGTTGACCTCTACAGTGATTTGCATTAACAGGTGACTGAGATTTGCATTTTTATGGAGTTCCCATGGCCTTCTTTTGCCCTTAACTCTCTTTGAACAGGCGAGGCAGGAGATAGGGATGTTAATTATGGACCACAATGGGAATGATCTCAATGGCTTTATTGTGTTATCCCAGATAGGTTTTAATTGAATTATGGACATGATGATGGGGACCAGTGTAGAGGGGAATGCTGAACAAAGTGTTCTCTTTTTTTAAACAAATCAAATTAACCCAATCAATTACACTAACAAAGTTTAGTTTCTTTTCAGAACAATACAATCATTTCTAATTTCATGTACAAAAAAGGATCATAATGTTTGTGTAGCGAGACGGATACAATGGAGGTCACCATTCAAGGTCAGGGGTGTTTGTTAACATTATAATGAAAAAATAATAATAATTATGTTGGATAAATGAAATATTCAAGTGACCTACTTACTATGACCCCTTTGGTCTTTTCTTTGGTCATAGTTTCTCACTATTTCTCTAATGAAAGAGCAAAATATATCACTACTCTGCATACAGTGAAAGTATTTTACAGTACATGCATGAAACAATCTCACCCTACTCAAAGCACCCAGTTGGCAATAGTCACTAAACTGTAAACACGTTGATCATACTGAAAGGTTTTTGCTGCTTCGGGCCACCTGAAGTGTTTGCTCAGACTCTATTTTTCTGATAAATTTGTTCTTATAGCTGTTATTAATATTCATTAGTGCAACTTTGTGGCTAGCAAGCCTTCAAAACTGACAGCCGCAAATAGATCCACTCCTCTGCTTAAATTTTCGTTCAGGGCTTTCATCTAATGTTACTTGTCATTTTTATAGGTCAATGTTTTTGTTTTTTACTTTTTTTTGTTGTTTGGGGGACAAAAAGGGACCTCAAAGGAAATCTAGGATAACAATGCAAATGAGTTAGATGATAGTCTGAAGGCATCAAATTAAATAAAGCATTTAATTTCCACAAATGCTCTCAGATGATGAATAATTTGTGTCCTCCTGTAACTCCAATATAGACAGCGGAAAGGAAGGAAATCATTTTCAGCCACTGTACTGTGGCTGAACTATATGTACAGAAAAAAATGGCCTGGGGCACATACATACCATCATATATGAATAGGCATAAATACTTAAACAAAGCAGACATAAACAAAAACAGCACAACACAGGCAAAAACATAAATGCGGCCACACAAAGAGAAGCGCTTATAAAACATATAGAAACATTTCATTTCTCACCACCACAGAGTCCCTGGGCCCCTGGCAGAAAGACAGACAGGGGTCCCAGAGGAAAGAAAGAGGATTACAGGAGTAAACAACACGATCATATGACACTTTTAATAATGTCCCCTTTCTCTCTCCTCCTCCTCAGTGTCTGGAATCTCCTTCGCCTCATTCTCAATTCATATTGTAAGTCCCTGTGCCTGTTGTGCTTTTGTGCTTTGTTTCATCAGTTGACAACACTATCAGCATGAGAGGGAGATTGCTCACAGAGTTGAGAAATGACTCAATGCTTTAAATGAAATCAATGTGACATGACACTCAATTGGAATCAGCAGGTAAAAGAATGATAGCTGTTAATAGATGGTGACACTTTTATTCATTCTCTTGAAGGCAGTGCAACTGATGAAAAACAATTCTGGCACAGCAAAAGTAAAATCACAAATACCAGCCAACCCTTCTACCTACCTATTTTCATATATATATAAGTCTACTTGTGTATGTACTGTAGGTCTTATTACTTGGGGCTTCACTCATGTCACTGCATAACAATAAGACACTAAAGCCTTGATCATACTTCAGTAGACGACATCCCCATTCTTAATCCTGTCTACAAAACTCTGATTAGTGAGGTGTCTTTTTCACTGGGAAATTAATATCATTTAGCTCAAAAATTTGATAAGTGGGCAGCACTTCAGAGGTGTGGAAACAGGCCAACAGTCTCTCCACTCAAAAACAACCTTGACAACTATCTTTGTTTAACAAGTTAATATTACTCAAAATGTATCTACAAATCAGTGACAAGATGTGTTATCCTTCCTGTCCTACAGTAGCCTAGTAGAGTGTCCAGATAAAATGTTCAACTTTTACTTACATAATGTATTTGCATTTGTTAGGCTTATATCATTTCTATGGACAGCCATATGTCTGTAGCGGGTTTTATGTCAATCTGATATACATTGTGGCACACTGGTTCTCAAACTGATGGGCAGACTTCCCCTGGGGGGCACATGAGTATGGGAAATAATGTGGCATGCATCTAAAGTTGACTGAGTCTGATTCATGGGGGAATAATTACCAAGGAAGAGCGCTTTTTCCAGACAGCAAAACGACATCAAGGTAGACAGATTTTTCACAGGTAAGGATAGAAACACAGAGCAAACATGTTAGTCACATCTTAAATATAAGGAAAGTAAATCTTGCTCTCAGGCTTACTGTATAGTAGGAGAGACTTTTGTCTTTAGTGCCTAAGTGTAGGCAGATCATATTTTTAAAGTTTGATGAAATTCCAACTTGAGAAAAAGTTTCAATAACGGCTACAGCTTGTACGCACAGGTTTTCAAAGTTAATAATGGCCTAGTGTTAGCATTACAAACATCTCTACAGTGACAAAATGCATCACCTCTCCAAATCATAACAAAAGCTGAGTGGTACGGTCACCCTTTACTCCACCTGTAGACCCACTTGTAAAAGTAGAGATGTATTCTCTTTGTCTGTTTTAAAAAGTCTGACTAATAGATAGAGCAGTGTCAAAAACAGGAGAAGATGCTACTTAGAATAACCTTGAATCACTTCTGATTCCTCCCACAGGTGGATTATTTAAACACTTATCAAAAAGGGCACAACATACCACAGATTTATCCTGTTCTGAAAACCTGCATAATTTAAAACTTGGGGATTAAGTGATGTTCTTATTCAGAGTGACTTACAACGGATGAGTGAGTAGGATTCATTGTCTTACTCAAGGACACATGGCTATTGATAGCTGTTTTTTTTTTTTGGCTATAGCAGGGACAAAACCTGTAACCTTTCAGTTATGGAACAATCTCTGCACTAGGCCACCCCCCCATCCCATTAATCAAAAGGGCAGACAGAGAGGGAGAGAGGCATATCAAAGAATGCCCCTTAAACCACAGGCACACATGCAATTTGAATGATCAATGTGAGAAGTACACTTTCCAACAATTCATATATTCAGAGACCCACAAGCAAATCCATAGTGCATCTGCTTGCCCCCACAAACTCTGTCTACTCAGCAAAATTACACACATACACAGTATAATGTACATAATTTGAATACCGAGCTCGTTTATAACATTGCTGAAAATTCATAAACTCAGACACTAACATTCACCATGTATAATTATAACTTTCTTATCGCTTCCATGTTATATAAGTCTTCCCCACGCACATACAGTCGAGCACACAAAATGTCATTAACCAATTGAATCAAAACACCTACACATAAATCTATTGTCTGCAGTGTCATATCAACATGCAAAGCCACACACATGCAGGAACATATAATTGTAATGTTCAATTACAGAATATGCAGTATACACACAAACACTCTGGTGTATAACTTCTCTCTCCTCATTTCTTTTGCTGGCTGACTTGTATTTCGTGATACAATGTCCCAGACATCCACAGAGAATAATTAAGTGACTCCCAGCACTTTTGCTCCTCATAATGGCTAATCTAAAGATCATTAGTAACAGTATACGCTTGACTTGTGTTATTTATTATGCTGTTCTGTTTCCTATTAAAAACTCCGGCTGGATCGTGATTGATGTCGAGTTGCCTCCATGCATGCATGTGTCCACGCAAGCTCGGTGTTAACAGACAGCATGTGTGATTTCAGCCAGTCAAGGATCTCACTCGCAGAGGAAATTGCTTTCAAGTCGTGGTTACCAATCATCATTGGCACATTATGAAATCTCAAGGTTGAGTTTCAGCCAAGGAAAGGAAAACAACATTTCTTCTCTGAGTGTGAACATTTATCTACAGTGCTGGTATCAAGGTGCTTTATTCTCTGTTGCTACATTTATGGTGTCTCAGTAATTCTCAGAAATACTGTATGAGTCCTGTGCTGGCTCTGTTTTCCTCCACTGAATTGCTAATATAGTGTTTCCGCTATATTCGTTTTGCGGCGGCGGCCCTCCGCTCCAAAATTATTGCTGCCACTGCTTCAGAATTTTATGAAATGTCATGAAGTCGCAATTACACGACACTGCAGAGCTGTCTGCTCCACTGAACCCAAACAAACTATCGTCAGCTCTCTCTCCACTTTGAGGATGAACAACTGGAACAGTGACAGGACGTCAATCACTCGCAAAGTCGTGACAAACAAATAAACAAGAGCAATTAGTAAGTACAGCATCTTCTCCCCTGATAGTCAAAAAAAACAAAAAAAAAAAAAAAAAAACAAAACAGGCCAGAGCAAAGTCAAGAAGCTTTCTACTCATTAAAGAGAAAAATACAAATGGACACCTTGGAATCAAGTTTCTTTCTTTCACCAAACTAAGATTAGCTTAACTGAAGATCCCTTTTAAATGCAGCTGGTCTGTGTACCAACAAGTTTTGGGTGTCTAAGAAAAGTAGCATACAGTGCATCAAAAAGGCATGGCTAGGAGGACTTCAACAAATGTTAAACTATGTTTTAGATAAACATTTTTAAACAAATATTTGACTTTTCCATCTGATACTTATTTGGGACAACTGTATAAAATATAAATAAAAAGATTTTTATGGCTTGAAAATTACATTTCACATTGCCAATTTACCCTTGTACATCACTTTAAAATTGTTATTTGAGCAGTGTGTGCTTTGAGGGATGTATAGATTTTCATATTGTCAAGGTGGAATATCTCTGTGAGGTAAAATTCAATTTCTGGAGACATGGAAGGACCACAATGGGCAGCTGCATCTTTGTGAAAGACATGCATATAATTTTTTTTTTTTTTTTTTTTGAGACCTCAAGTACTTTAAGACCTCAAGTTTGCAGGAGTCTGCATGACTCAGACAGAATCCTAGGAATGAATCAGCAGTCTGGGGCAACATGCAAAATCTAGTTTGATCAAGGCATATACTCACCAACATCACAAATATGGATGATGTCTCTCTGTTACAGATTAATACAACTTTTATCCAGCCTATTAATGTTGTAAAATGCTCTGCTCTAAACATCTGGAATATCACAGGCAAACTACAGCTGGATGACTTTTTTCTATTCTCAGATTCACTCACTTAATCTTAGTGTGAGAGAAACGTCTTGTTTTTGGGGATATTATTATTGTTAGAGTTTTATTCAGATTCCAAAAAGGTAAGCCTGAGGATATTACACAAATTATGCAAACTATGTAAAAGATGTGTCCCAGCAAAATGCACGAAGTCCACTAATATATTTGCACACATTAAAGAACTACTCTTATGGAGCAAGGGGCAAAGTTTTTCTAAACAGCCATATGGGGAATAGAGATGTGTATGTCAGATCTATGGAAAAGAGACGGCAAACTGGTTTGTAATTAAGGATTTAAAATTTACAAGTCACTAGTGCTGATTAACTGCTCTGCACCTCTAAATGCACAGTAGGGCGCAGATTGTAGAAATTCATTTTAAGGTCTGATAGTATACTCAAAATCAATTATCGATTATCCCCTTCAACTGTCGATACACGATCCAATCGGCAATCAGTACAGTACAGTACATGCCTAAGATCATTCATTTGTTTGGAATAAACAGATGAACTGGTCAGCTGTCACTAGATAATGATAGCTTCCATTACTGAACATCTGCAAAAACTCAATGGGGCATTATCACATTAATGGGGTTTTCTTGGTAATACAAGAAAACACTCAAGAAAAAACAATGACCACAGTATCACCACACCAGAAGAAAAAAGAAAGAAAAAACTTGCAGAAGTAGTGCCAAATTGGGTGAAATTCCCAAACAAAATCATGCCAATGATCCTCCTCTGCTAAGACCTGTGGTAATTTATCAATTCCATTGTTGCAAGCAGAGTATAACAAGAGAGAAAGTACAATAACAGCAGCAATTCTCAAAAAAGGTAAATGGCCAACCAAATCACCCTGACATTTCATGCTGATACTTTCCCTGATCCATGGAGCCGCCCACTGTATGAAAGCCAATGGAGATGGATGGGTCTGCCTGTCCCTGAACAATATAGGATGCAGTCAACCATACAACTAGCGATAAAAGCCGATGTTATCACCCTCCAGACTTTTCCCCTGAGAGAAGCTTCACAGTGCTGACTTCTCTTTCGCATCCAAGACCACCTCAATCTACTTTTGATATACCCTAATAACCCAGCACTCTTCCCAGCCTTTGAATGATGACATGAGCAAAATGCCAAAGGGTAGAGGCAGTTTGTCCCTTTCAAAATGCCACATACAATAGTCACTTTAAATACAGCCAGAAAAACATTATGTCACATTGTCATATTCCTCACACAATTTCACTCAGGCTACTATGTTAACTATGTCAATAATGTTTAATGCACTTAGCATGCAGATCTTGAAAATCCTTGAAGTTCTTGTTTTGTTTTTTTAAAATGGTGAATGAAAAGCTGACCTTTCTTATGTCGTATGAAAAAGGATCATTTCTTATTTTGCTTAAGGAAGTTCTTAAGTGAATTTAATATAATTTTGAAAAAAAAAAACTCCTCCTACAGATGAAATTTCTGTTTTTACTTGCTTGAAAGAAAACAAACCATATTTGTTGGGTGGCTATTTCACTGTCAGACAGACCTACTTCCATCACTAGACTGGAGCAGATTACAACCACTATTTTGACTATAGTTGGAGCTGTGTGCCTGGTGACCATCTGGTTCTTCTAATCTTATAAGAATATTACATTAACATTCAAGGAAACATCAACCAATATCATTACTGTCTCTGGAAGTCTTTGAAACATGGTAAGATAGACTTTTACAGCCTTCCTGTGACTGTGAACAAACTTATTTTCCACCATGCTCCATTCTGCTTACGTGAAGTTCAGCATCCTGCAAGCCAATGATCAAGCTAGGACAGACTGAACTGATACAGAAGTATTTAAGCATATTTCATAAGTGTTTTGGGACATACTGAGGATATGAATGGACAATAGAGAAGTGGATTTTGCTGCAGGAGTGTTTTGAGAAGTCTTTGATATTTTGATTTGATATTCTATAAATGATATGAATACAAGCTGACAGCTGCTGTCCTTCATGCAGGAGCAAGCTAGAATATTTTAAAGCTACATTTCAAGACTCCATGAAGTGAGCATTTTATAATTAAAATACACATTTTGGGTGGAGTACCCCTTAATTGGCTGGACTAAGTTTTAAAAGAAATTAAGTTGTACAACACATGCATATCAAGAGAGGCAAAACTTACAGTACATGGCATTCACTCTGTCAGGTTATAAGCAACCATAACTCAAGACAAACTACCTTCCATCATTGTACAACTTTCAATTATTAGCAAGTAAGTACAAAACCTCCATCTGGCTTCACCCTTGCTAAGCCACATGACAGATGTCTAGTCTCCACTGTTTGCCATATTGTAAGCTGATGGTACACTTGGTTGTTTGTTTTCTTGCCCCACAAGCTATCCGATGAGGTCAGCATTAATATCATGTGCCTTATTTTGGACAAAATCTTAATGTTGTGAAACCACGGCACGTTTGAATTGGAAGATAACTTAAAAACAAAGCATACGCTGATCTGCATATGAGCAGACATTTTGGTGCCATATGTGAGATAATCCCTCTGGATTCAAAGACTTGAACAGAATACAGATGAAATCATTGGAAAGGTAGAGATGTTGAAGAGTATCTTTATTGTGCATGGATTGCCATATTAAAGTCAGTGTAATTCTGTTTTCAGAGAATTAAGTGATTGCTACCCCTTTGGGAAGGTTACATTCCGATATGTTATTGAAGGGATAAAAGAACTGAGGGCAACCAGGAGCAGTAAGCCTGAGGCAGATTTGTTACTCAAGGACACCTTTATGGATTTGAGTGAAACCAAAACTCGATTTTGTCTTTGTTCACATAAAAAGTTGAGTTGATAAAAAGAAAAAGAACATTAGAAGACAAATACACAGGCATAGATAATCGCAACTTGTTAATTAAAACTATTTCATTGGAATAAAACATTTACATAATAAAATATCTGGCTTGACTTAAAAGGATCAGTGTGTAGAATTTAGTGGCATCTCACAGTGTGTTTGCAGAGTGCAACCCTCTCCACTCAACCTTGTGAAAGTGTAAAGGACAAACTACAGTATGTGTGAAACAAAGACACAGAAGGTCCCTTTTAGACCCTTAAAAATATATGAAAAGGCCATTCAAATGTAAGAAAAACACACGGCTAATTGCACACTATTGAAAACATAGTTGTGCCCCTTACATTCCATTTTTGCCGTTTGGCCGCTGCCAGCACTCATGGTAAACTATGATAGAGTGGATCAAATGAACTCAACCAAGGTTTTTTCTGTTTTGCTACTTTCTGCAGTACAGAAAAGTACATAACGACCAAAACTAAACAAACAAAACAAAACAACCATAATAAGCACCACAACTGCAGAAAAAGCTCTACTGAGCTCTACTGCCCTATTTGACAGTAAACCTAGAGCAGAAATGAATTATTACATAGTGTGAAACTAATACTAATATCAATTTGGATAAAAGACTTTCTCACCAACCGACCCCAGACTGTGAGACTTGGCCCCCACCTCTCCTCCACCCGCACGCTGAGCATCGGCTCCCCGATACCAAAAAACAACCCTGACACCACAGTGGTCAGACTCATCTCAAAGGGTGATGAGGCAGCCTACAGAGAGGAGGTCCTGAAGTTGGCAGCCTGGCGTTCAGAGAATAACCTCGCTCTGAACACCAAGAAAACTACTAAACACTGTCAAAAAACCTTCCCTACTGTGCAATACTTTACAATGTGCAATATTCCATCCCATAATGTGCTATATATATATATATATATATATATATATATATATATATATATATATATATATATATATATATATATATATATATATATATATATATAAAAAAAAAAAAAACAAAACAACCATAATAAGCACCACAACTGCAGAAAAATTATATACAGTACAGACCAAAAGTTTGGACACACTTTCCCATTCTCTTAAATGAGAAAGTGTGTCCAAACTTTTGGTCTGTACTGTATATATATAAAAACACTGCATATAGCACCATATCTATTGTAGGCAAATGTACATACTCCTCAGGAGTGCACCTTACCTCCTTTTTCTTTGCCTATGTTAATGTTTATATTGTATATTTTTATGTTTTATATTTTTTCACTGTTGCACTGTTATTGGAGTTGGCTTTTAATCGCATAGTACATGCGTATAGCAGACATGGGGACTTGAGACTTAGTGACTTGGACTCGAGTCGACTCGAGTCGCCGTTTTTATGACTTGTGACTTGACTTGACAAAAAATGAAATACTTGAGACTTGACTCGGACTTGGACGTTTAAGACTCGGGACTTGACTTGACTTGAGACACGATGACTTGAATGACTTGAGTGTTACTCACATCATGCTTTCAGTGTGAATATGAAATGTGAATATAAAATGTATTTACGGTATTTATTTTATTTTTTTTAAATTTTAAATAATGTTGACGAATACAGTGCGGGATGCGGGCTGAGAATAACGTTGTCACTGCCCTGTCAATCAGCCACGCCCACTCTGCCTGGGCTACCTTATACACCACACCCCACGCCACGGTGTCCCAGATTGAGAGTGTGTGTGTGTGTGTGTGTGTGTGTGTGTGAGCGAGAGAGAGAGAGAAGAGAAATGTAACAAAGTTTAATATTATTAATTATTAATTATTTGTTTTAGCTGTTATTTGTTTCCTTGTAAAAAGGGAATGACTTATGGATATACTGTGTGAGTGTGAGCGAGAGAAAGTGTGAGAGAGAGCAAAGAAATGTGACAGTTTAATGTACTGTAAGTTATTTGTTTTAGCTGTTATTTGTTACTTTGTAAAAGGGGAGCTACTTGTGGATATACTGTGTGTGTGTGTGCATGTGCGTGTATGTGTGTGTGTGTGTGTGTGTGTGTGTGTGAGAGAGAGAGAGTGAGTGAGAGATGGTGAGTTTGTGTGTGTGTGAGTGAGAGAGTGTGTGTGGGAGAGAGTGAGTGAGAGAGTGTAACAAAGTTTAATACAAGTTTGTTTTAGCTGTTACTGGTTTCAACTCAATGCTGAAACAATGTTGAAAACATGTGAAACACAGTTGGCTTTTGATCTACAGATCACTTCAATAAATAACTAATAATTACGTTATCACTGTTTTGTTTGATTCCATGATGTATTTTACTGAACATGAGTATTTACAATACAAATATTTTTTAACAGGTTGGGCACATTTGCCAGTGATGTTTACTTACACTTACTTATATATTGCCTTTCACTTTATTAAGATCAGATTCTGCAGCTAAAATTACAACAATACGCCAAAGGTGACTTGACTTGGACTTGACTTGACTTGACTTGACATAGCCTGTGACTTGACTTGACTTGACTTGCCCAAGAAAAAAATACTTGGGACTTACTTGTGACTTGAAGGTTAAGACTTGAGACTTACTTGAGACTTGCACATGTGTGACTTGGTCCCATGTCTGGCGTATAGTGACAATAAAAGGCATTCATTTATTCATTCATTTGATTAGAGGAACAGAAACGGAACAGTGTTATTAGATGGAAAGCCTTCCAACTTATTTTGCAGCCATCCTATGGAGAGCAATAATGGTAATGTCTCTTCTGCACAGACTTAAAAAGCCAAGGCCAGTTTTGGCCCCTCAGGTAAAAGCACATCTTTCTATACAATATCTACTCACATAGCCAATTAAAATGCACAGCACATTGGGGAATGTACATTTCCTATATCAACTGTCTGGGCCCTCCAGCTTTAACCTTCACACTCCTAAATAACTTTTTTAATTCAGTGGGTCATATAATAAAAAAATTAAGTTTGTTCTTCAATTACATTTCTCTGGATAAGCATGTTTCTTGAATCTTGAACTGTGAAGATCCAATTGATCATTAGGTATCAGGGCAGCTGTGTCTAACATGAAAGCACTGAAAATGAATACCATGTGCTGTATAACTGAGCTGTACATTAGCATATTTTTCGCTTTCATCCTTTCCCTTTCCTCTGACATACCATTAAAACAAATTAATACATAAAGGATTTTAAAAACATGATTTCTAATTTCTTTTTGCCTGGCTAATATACCAATGGGGAATTTGGTTCTTTTAAATAATCAATATTCAGTGAGACTGGGCATACTTGAAATACTGAAAATAAAGTGTAAGTGTTTCAAGTGTTCATTTCAAGTGTTTGTTTTAGCCCAGTCTTCTCTTCTCTATTCCCCGCCATGGCTAGCTGCACACCTGATAATGAAACCCAGCAATAAGTAATGCTGTGTAAGCAGATAGGGAAGAGCTGGAAATACAAATAGGATCAGCAGTGAAATTGATTATAAATGGGAAACGGGCCACTCTCAAGCACCAGTGAAGCCAAACATTGCCAACATTATTAAGCTAAATTATTGACAGAGTTAGAGACTGTGTCTGGGTAAAAATATCTCAGTGTAGGACACAGGAAAATACAGTCTGTCTACAGTAGACAATGATTTAAATGAATGGCTCACAGCAAATGTTAACTAGTACTACAACAAAAATGTGTAGTGTCCCTTGGTAGTTCAAAATATAGATATTGTATTCATTACATCTTGTAAAGGCCCCATTGGATAGTTGGGCTCAATAAAAAATAAAAGTCTCTTACCCACAGACACAATAGAGTTTGTGCTAAAATGCTGTTATTTTTTACAAGGCACTCACATTTAAAATGACCATCAAAGGTCTCCATCAGGGTCAGCATCAGCAGTAGCTTACACATCTTTATTGTCTTTCAATAATCAGTTAAGTGGGAGGATAGTTCCTTGTCAGTGTGCAATCCTATTGGTCAAAAACAAGGAAGTAATACATCATCAATAAAAGAGAGAACGAAAGAAAGATAGAGAGGAAAAAGAATGTGAGGGAAGGAAAGAGAGAAGATGAGAGCAGGGCTAAATTGATATGATTAACACAAGAATAGACATAATGTGGTAAATCAAGGTGGACCTGATCTTTTTTAGGCCCATGTACACATGAAATATTATAAATATAGATACTGAATGTTTAAAAACATTATAATCAGAGGTCAACTGTGATTAAAGTAGGAAATTATTTGGATTGTTGTAAAACAAGACAGCTTTGCAATGTCAGCCAGCAGCATACATGGTTTCAAATGGTGGCTCTTTCAATTTTCATTGAAGTTATTCATTTTTGAATCCGTGAATCTCCCTAATAAATTACAGTTCACACAAATTCCCTCCATTTGTCATTTTTCCTTTCGACCCTAGCACTTGATGCCACTCCAACATACTGTTCTCTTTGAAAGGCCCTCATTCTCTCTGGCTTCTAGTTCAAACAGCTGCACTAAAACAAGTAAAAACATTTACAGCCGTTTGGTGCCTCCAAGTATTTCAGGTGATCAAAGGTGAGCCAACAGTGCTGCAGCACCACAGGGACCCCAGCCATTATCATTATTACACCCTCTGTCATCAGGATTTGACCATCATTACAGATGATCTATCATCTTCAATCAAGACTTATGATTGCTGCTGATTAGAGCTGAAACCAGCCAATCAGCTGCTCTCACAAATCAAGGGGGCTTTTGCCTTCCTTGACCTTAAAAATAGTCACCCTCTCAACTCCTAGAAAAGATACTATACAGTATAGAGTAGAAGAAATTTTCTCTTCCAATATTTTACAAAGACAGGATGTTTTTTAAAAAAAACATGAAAACAGCAGTCATCCACATATTTGTCCTTCAAACCAGAACCGAGGACAGTAGTTTGCATGAGACAGTGACACAGAGAGTGAGAGGGAGACAGTGACGACGAAAGCAATTAATGAAAACAAAGCCCCAATTCCCAGATGCCTTTGAATTGTCCACTCTCCTGATATGTCCCTGCCTTGCTATGCTGTGCATGCTCTCCCCAGCTGCCATCGCGGCTATAAATATCACTTATCACACTAACTGACTTCTCTCTTGAGAGGGAGGGAGAGAGGGAAAGAGAGAGAATAAAGGGGACCAAAAATACAGTGCAGGTATGATTGCTTGCCAAGACAAATGGCATCCATCAACTTTAGCTGAGCTCCATATTCATCTGCAATTGGAATCCAGCCATGCATATACAGGAGGGAGATGATAGCTGGTCTGATTTGGTCATGTGTGTTGTGCAAACCACCATCTCTGATTCTATAAAACAGTGTATTCTCCATTGGAAGGTTGTATAAAGCACATATAGCCTTTTTTACTTTAAAACTTCAAAAATATTTAAACAGCTCTGACAGATGTAGAATGATATAAACCCTGACAGGGTGTTGATTTTAACACTGTGAAAAGTTAAATTAACATTGATGATTTTGCTGTGCAGCAGAGCCCTTGCTGTGCTGATCAATGCAACTGGTGAGAGAGCCAGAGGCATGGTGTGTGTGCACAGGCACGTAGTGTGTGTTAATGTGCATGAGTGAAGCTTTGCCCTTCAACACATACACACAGAGGCAGCATGAGCGTGCTACTACAAATATTCAGCAAGGCTTGTGCATCTTTTTCTCTGCTGCGTGTCACTCCATTAACTGTAGCTACAGAGCAGTGCCTGGTCTGATGCTCATCTCCCTGTGTGAACAAAGTCCATCTGCACAGATACCTACCCCGGCCTACCCAGCGTGGCTCAGCATGGCACAGCAGGACCTGGCAAAGCTGCTGGGCCCTAAAGGTAAGCAAATCTATGCACGAGTCCAGCAATAAACCTAGCTGTAAACCTGGCTTCAGCTTCTGCATCACAGGTGGCAATCAGTGGGGGACTGGGTTCCACCAGTGGTTCTACCTCCCCCCTTCTGTCCATCTCACCTTTGTGAAATGAAGTGAAAGGAAAAAGAATATTCAAAACCGCTGTTTGGTCATCGATTGACTTGTGTGTAATGTTAAATCTAAACTAGATTTTTGGAAAAAAGTAGTGACAGCAACATTCGTGTTCACAGCGAGGGCTGAATGATGTATGAATGTCAAAAACCTTGAGGAAAGTTTGTAGTAAAAGATGGTTAGACAGGTTATGACAGACAGAATCTTACAAGCTGACTGCAAATGGCATCTCATTTTATATATATTAAACAATAAATATATTAGATTATCAGTTATAATGAAATAAAGTTATGGTAATGATTCTTATCACTTTGTTTTGATGGCTGTACTGCAAACTTTTAAAATAAAATTTACTGCTATATCTCTGTTTTGGTGTGCATTTTATTACCCCTAAACCGTCCACAGAATAAGTCTCATGAAGAGGAATGGAGAAATGGGAGTCAGTGCTTCAGAAGTACTGCACCGTGATTTAGCTAGGCTGAAGTTACCTTTGGGCACTGAATGAGCCATACCTCATTCATTCTCCTTGCCTGGCCGAGTCACTATGAACTTCAGAGAGTCTTTAAGGTGCCTTTGGGGGTTAACCTCCGAGTTAGGTGAGAGCATGTTGTGGACCAAATCCAATAGAGATCAATACAGCTTGGCAATAAAGCTGAAGCCAGCAGTGAGCTGTTCTCTTTTCTCATCTGCGGCCAGGCCGCCACAATCATCACTGGACGAAAGAAGGGCTTTTCAAGTGCTAACACTTACACAATGCATAATCATCAAAAAAAAATTGAGAGCTAGCCTTTTTTTATTACCCAGTGCTTGACAGATCTTCAATTCACAAGTATTTGTGCTCCTTGGAAAACTATACAAAATTAAAAAAAAAAAAAATAGAGGAGCACCCTTGTTATCCCAGTCCATTTGTGTATCTTTGGTCTGGGTCTGTTTTTCATGGTCTTTCATGTATGCCACAGCATACAATGATATTTTGGACAATAAACAGTCTTTATTGTCCTAAAGGGCGATTTCTTTTCTGGGCCCAAGCTCATGATGGACTGATGGAAAGTGGAAAAGTGTACTGTGGTTTCATGAGTCACATTTGAAATTATTTTTGGAAATCATGGAGGTTGTGTCCTCTGGGCTAAATTTATATTTTTACACAGTGTCCCAACTTTTTTTTCCCCTTTTGGAATCAGAGTTGTAGTTCAGTTTGGTATAGAGGAACTTAACTGGCCTGGAAAAGAGCTCTGACCTCAGCTCCATCCAACCCATGAATTGGAACACTAACTGTGAGCCAGTCCTTATCACCCAACATCAGTGCCTGACCTCACTAATGCTTTTGTGGCTGTATTAGAGAACATGTGTGCATCAGTTTCACAAGTTTGTAGAAATCCTCCCCAGAACAGTGAAGACTGTCATAGGCAGAATTTAACGAGATGTGAAATGTTTAGATGTCTAATGTTGGGTACAATGAAAGGATTCTTGGTTATTTAAAGTGGAAATATTTATTTTAAGTTTCTCATGTGCAAACACAAAGCAGAAAAAAACAAACAAAACTGTAACAAAACATGCAGGCATGCATGATAGCAAAGCAACGTATTCCAGGCTCAGTGCTCTTCTTTTATTGATTCCCAGGCAGTAATAAAAGGTTTTTTTAAAAAAGCCACCCACTCTATTTGATGTGCAGAACATGAAACACGCTGGCATACATACAGTAGTTTACACTTTACCAAATGAAAGTGCCATATTTCTTAGTGAGTGCTGCACTGTGTTAAGTTTTCAAATATGGCTCGTGCTCAGTGTGAAAATAGATATGCTTTTTAGTTTTATATAACAGCAGGGGTTCTTTTTAATTTTTAAACTTGGATATTCCTTTAAGAATGTCCCATTTTAAAAATGTGTTTGAGGATAAAGAGAAAATAGAAATTTTAATTTTTACAAGGTGCTTCTTCATTGGCATTCCATGGAAAAATAATGAACATTAAACAGAGACATGTTAACAAAGACAAACTGTTACTCACTAACAATCACAGAGAATTGCTTACATAGTGATTTAAAAATCTATGAAAAACTGATACCAGCCAAAATGCCTTATGAATACCAAGTATGAAGTCAGCATAGATCTGAATGCAGATGTATCCCATAATCCTTGATAAGAATGTTTTTTTCCAGAACAAAACAAGACCTTCGCTCTCTTAAATGCAAATATGGGATGACAAATATTATTCAATTTTCTTCCACAGCTTATGACATAACTATCTTTCTGCTCTCTGCAAACATTAAATGTATTTATAACTTTACTGAAATATTATGTGTGAGTCATGTGCAATCTATCGGCAAAACACACAGTGAGGTACAGGTCCATAATTCTCCATTCAACATCTAAATAACACTTATATATGCTATTAATGATACATGAATGTAATTACATTTCTCAGAGCATTTTGCCTAATATGCCAAATGAATGGGGAAGGAGACTGATGAGAACACAGCAGGCATTAATTAGCCTCATCCATGCGCAAAAGAGCTTCTATTTTACAGAGGGGAGATGTTATATTATTATTCAAGTTGATACAAGTTCAGACTGATGCAAATAAAGTACTTCAAATGCATTTTGGCTCCCAGCTTTAATAGAGGTCAGAATTTAATGTGTCTTCCCAATGCCGGAAAAATAGAGGGGAAATCATTAAGTCATTTAACTCTGTCACACAGTGTTTGAGTGGAGAGTAGCCTGCAGGAACTATGGCGCTTTTGAAACGGAGGGTTTTTCATGAGTCTGTGATGACAGCATGGGATGGAAATCGAATGTCAAAAACCTGCAATGTACACAGCTGTTAACTTGTTGCAGGAGGGATTACTGCTACAAAGCCTGGACAAGAGCCAAAAAATCCCGATGACAGGAAGGCGCGACGTGTATGTGAATACACAATCACTACCAAAGTGCCCTGGAGCAAGATACAGAAACTCAAAATGCTCTGATGAAAATAAAGATCTGGGCTACAAGGGCCAATGGTTATCTAGGCGGAACAACACTATTAACATGATATTAAAGTAGTCTTCTTTCCTCTGTAATGAAGAATTAAATCACAATGACCAAGAAAGTGGAACCTCATTATCCAAATTTCAAATACCCTAATTTAATGGGCATAATGAATCAAATAGGCTTACATTATGTGATAACACTGAAGAAGTATAATATTAACTGAGCACTACAATATTAATTGTTTTCTTGTACCTGCAGCTGGAACCCTCTGCAGACTCCCATCTAAAAATAATCCAGTTCACTGTGAGTTCACGCCTTGGTCAGGTCCAACAGGATCAAACAAAACCCTGCTTTATAGTGCACATAGATTTGAGATGTTCTCAAACATCCAGGCCAGAGGGTACTTTGTAAATTAAGCATCATGTCCCCAGCAGTGGGAAAATATCCTCATTGATACAGAACTAGTACCACGGAACGCCCTTATTATCTAGTGTCCCACTTTGCTAACATCTCTTGGTGATTTGCATGTGTCATATAGCGCAGTGTGACCCATTCCACCAACTAACTTGACTTTGGCTCAACTCAGAGATGACAATCACTTCTGGGTGTGTGTGTGTGTGTGTGTTTAGATGAATGCACATTAAGGACAAGCAGGAAAAAACAGAATGTGAGACAATAAAATATGCAACAGACACCACGTGGACACAGTTTTCCTCATTTTTCATTCGTCAGTAGCCTGTTGACATCATTCTGATACAGCTCAGCATATCTCGGGGGAGAACTTAAGAGAGGTTCATATATTTTCCATCAGTTCAACCGCCTGTCTCCATATATGTGCACACTAGCACACACTGAGAAACTCACACAAGACACAAGATAGTAACATTTCCATGCATGAATAATTATGCCTTCCGGAAAGACAGATTAGAGGAATGCAACCCTAAACTTATTCAGACAGGAGTATAAATATTTAATATTTCCCTAAAATCTCTTTATTGGCATCAGACTAAACAATGTAGCCGTATTCAGATTAGCCTCTCAACAGGCACAGAATACAGAGAGAAAGTCTGAGAAGAAAGAAAAGGAGAAGATATAAAAGTTGGACAGACATTGTGTTCAGAATTCAACCTCTCTCTGTCTCTCTCTCTCTTACTATAAACACACAGCTGGGTGACACATTAAACAAAACAAAAAAACTAAAGACTAAAACAACTAAAAATGGAGAATAGGACAGTGAAAAAAACAACTAATGCATATTCTTCCATACAGGTCATGAATTGTTTGATGAGTAAGAAAATTATGTGAACACTTATAGGACATTTTAGACATCTCTCACATCATCAAAATCACCAAATGAGGCAATGTCTTCTTAACGAACTTTTGTTTATCTTTAATTACACCTTATTCACACAGGGGACGTAAGCGCCACGGAATGGCTGCGCAGCAGTTTAGCTCCGTCCTCTGCCCGGCGTCAATTCACACCAGGCGCGTGACGGCAGCGTAACGGCAGTGTAGCGAGCCAGCCGTATTCACGCGAGATCACGAGAGAATCCTGAACATGCGAGACCCCGCGATAAACTGTGTATAAAGGAAACAACAACAACAAACAGCTTACTTTGCTTCTCCGACGTGGAAGAGATTATAAAAAGGATCTGTTGTGTCATAAATTATTGTGTGTTGTTCCACTTCAACAATTAGTCTCTCGTCATTCATGCTGAGACCCTTTTATCGATTGACTGCTGACCTGGGGCCACTGGTCATGACGTAATGTTGATGTGAAGTAGTGTGTTGTGATAGGCTACATGAACTGCATATTGCGTTTTATTTTGAAAGGGGGCGGAAGTGTATTACGTTGTTTCTGTGTCGGATTTCCTGTCTGGTGCAATCTGCTCTGTTGAGCTTCACGCGGTTTAGCAACGGCTCACGTCAAAAATAGAAGTGCTACGGAATGATAGCGCTGCAGAGCGGAGAGTCGCTGCTGAGACGTTCCGCGGCGCGCCCTGTGTGAATGGTTTCATTGATTAGAGTGGCAGCGATCAGCTCCGGTGACTGCGGCGCAGCCGTTCCGCGGCGCTTACGTCCCGTGTGAATAGGGGTTCCAAGATTTATAGAATCCATGTCATGGTGTCCTGACAGCTCATGATAGCCAAAACCTTATGAACATACTTTGTTATTTATTGCCTTTGGTTCATCATCCATCTATACATACAGTAGATACTATAGTTATTTGCTTATTTCTGTTACAAACAGACTCGCAGATGAAAAACATATCTCACAGAAACCCAAACACCCAGTCTGACTAGCGAAGACCATGTTAATCAGAGTGGAAAAACGCTACATGTAACCAGAGGTAAAATAAAGAACCTGCAACCCAATCTCCAACAGACATTACACCACAGGATAAATGCTGAGTCTTCTGGGTATCTCTCTGGGTAACTCCTCAGCACATTTACAGCATTTACTGGCAGCCTCCATGCATCCCTTTATCAGCATTTCTTTTAATGATCCCTAACAAAAAGAGTCAATTGATTTTGTGAGATGAAGCTCTTTATGTTTGGGAATTAGTGAGAGGAATTAGGTGAGTGTAGGCAGTCCAAGTATTCCATGAAGAATTTAGTGCCATCATGATCATCTGATTTAACAATTCTCCAAATGAAATAACATAACAAAATTCAGGGTTGTTAGACACACACCTTGATTACATGATTGTCTCGAGAGTGTTTTATGCAGATGGTTGCATAAAGATGCAACTTCAGTACTGGGAAATCTTTGGAGTGAGGCAGACTAAAGCAGAAAAAAAAAAAGAGGTAACAATGACTAGAAGGTGGATGAAACTGAGTCAAGCTGGAGAAAACAAAGCTAAAGGTTGATTTCCTGGAATTGTTGCTGCTACTATGAATACATATGCTATCATCAAAGCCATCTGAAAATGACGGTAAACTGTGATTAAGGTCAGGACTCTGGAACACATACTCTGAATAATAAATGCCACTGTAATAAGTTTTTTTTTTTTTATTTGTACTGTATTGTAAGTGGGTTGTCTTGTGTGGGTGCAAACCTTTTAAATTACTTCCATTCCTACAGCTGGTCATTATTCTATCCATTTATAATATATGCAAATTAGATATGCCTATACCAAAGTACTACTTGTCATCAAATTATCCAGGTAACTCAGGAGATGTATTACACAATGACCAAAGAAGAAAATTAACAATGTACGTTTTTACTCAAGTGTATAATTTAGAAATGTGTATATTCAACTTCAGGAAAGAGTGCTTTAAATGGTCTTCAAGTAGCAGGCGTCTTGCCATGGTAACGCCAGAGAATGCCAGAGAATTCAGACAATCATTTTGAATATAAAAAACAAAATAAATAAATAAACAAATACTGAAACTCTCTCGATGGGAAAGTCAAAGTCAACTCAGTGTACTGAAGGTCAGCCAGCATGGATTACTATGTGAAAAAAAGTTAAAAAAAAAAAAAAAAAAGAAAAAGAAAAATTAAAAGTAAAATTCCTGACCAATAAAATAATTTACAAGACAGCAACAGCCTTGCCTTGATCTTAAAATTCTTATCCTTATTCACAGAAAGTCTAAAAAATAAAAAGATAAAGACACTGTAAATCTAATATTGAAATGTGTCATTTTGATGTTCAGCCGTTTAGCTTTAAAAATCTGAAAAACTTACAATTGACTTGCAGGTTGTTGATTAAAACTTGAGACTTTACACAAAAGATCGAAAAAAGGTTCTGGGTTGTTGTTTTAGGAAGGAAATATAAAATTCTGCAATATAATTAAAAGTTATCAGTACACCGTTTGAAGTTATTCTGCCTTTAAAAGCTAATCCTTAATGTGATTTCTCTCCAAATCTACAACAGAATTTTAATGAGACACTGGTGCTTTGAGGAACAAAACATGCAAAAAGCTGCTTGCAGGTGTAAGTCTGACGTAAATTTTTCTTTAATTAATATTATCTGAAACTAGGTTGTGTTGATTACCCTGATCCCTGCCCTCTTTCAACTATCTGAGAATTTTGTTATCTGTCACCCCCACCTCAGAATGATAGCTGACATATCACTTAGCTCACTGAGAGACCACTCATACCGACACGTCAAAATAACCATGCTAGCCACAGCCAGCTCTATCTGATTTCACACTATACTTGCTGCTCCTGCTTAGTATGGCAAGTAGCAATTTCATTACAGATCTCTCTCTCCATCTCCCTCTCTTTCTTCTCACTGATGTCCTTAACCAATGACACCCTAATTCATTCACTGCCCTATTTCCGTGGGCCTGGGGTTTCGTTGCTGATGCATTTAGGGTGAAGAGCCTCTCCTCCAGGGCCTGGCCGTCGCTCACACACCTGGGATTCTGCCCCACCATTACGCATGCTATTTGCACAAATTGCTCCATTTGTGTTTGAATATGAAATGCATTTCCCGAATATGACCGGAGACCGCATCTATCCCCTAAGAGAGCAGTTGAGATGTGAGGGATATTTTATTCTTCAGTGAGATTGCCTCTTCATCTTCCCTTTGCCAGGAATTTAACGTGTGAAATGGTATGGAAAATCGCTGATGCCAAATTGTTCAATAGATTTTAATTGTGCTAGGAAAGGTAGAAATCCTTAAATACCATGAAGTTACAGTTGAATAGTTAATGACAAGAGCTGTATTTTTTTTTTTTAAATAATGACTGAGATGAAAAACCTCTAAAACTTATTCTCTCAAATCTTAAATGTTCAGATAATTACTTGGACAATCGAGCTGTGCAATTGGAGCATGTTTATTCTGTAGCAAAGAGGTCAGATGATGACCACTTTGATGATTGATGATGATATATTTACCTAAAAATATCACTCACATCTGCAGACATCACCACCTGGCACTTCCCACAAGAATAATACTTAAAGGTTATACTGTTCACAAACAGTGAAATTTGTTGTACATGTGGAAATGGAAATATTAGGTGATTTCAAATTGTTCACAAGAACACCATGAGGTGAAAACTTGTGATAAAGATTAAAGGCTATTTAGTACAACAGTATAGCACTCTCCTATTTTACATAATTTAAGGGTAGGGTAGATTTGTTAAATAAATCTGTATTATTTTAGGAAGTTTTACAGAAAGTTCCTTAGGTATTGTGTTCCTAGGTATTGTGCAGTTAGAGCTCCATTCTGGCGTTTCTCTGTGTAACCTTGGTCCCCTCTGTGTCAATGCCAGACAATTAATTTATCTGTTGCTCTGTGCTGCATTTAATGTACTTTGTTATGACACATTACATTAATATTACCTCTAAATATACGCTCAGTAACTGTGTCCTATTTAAAAAAAGTCTCAGCCATCATGTAACTGAATTATGGACATTGAGATATCTAAACTCATACTGCATCAGCTACATTATAATCTGATTTATATCTATTATTTTGAACCCAAAGTGAGGCAAATAGGTGTCTGTCCCCATTTTGCTGTTCATGTCTCTGTGCCTAAAAGAGCTTACCGGTTAATAGAGCAAGAACACCTCCTCCACACAGTTTTCTCTCAGTGTGCGTTCTGCAGGTCAGTATTAACGTGTGTTTGCATATCTGCCTATAACATCATCTCAACCAATATATACATTTTTAGGCTATTATTTGTAATTCAGGGTGCAGTGGATAATATTACGGTGCTCAAGCTGTTCTGTAGCCACAGAGCTGAAACCTGTGCCCAGTTTACTCATTCAGTGATTGTATGACCATTGTGTTCCATCTGCCATGCTACATATATTATGTTGAGATACTGAGTGGAGAGTATGGCAGCATTTCTTCCAAAGTCAAGGGGGAAGTCCAAAGATATTATGAAGACTCAGAGGGGTCTTTTTCTTTTTCATAAAATTAAATATGAGACCCAACAATCTCATACTGTCCTCTATAAATAATGAATGAAGCAATCGTGGTTTAAAAATGCCCATTCTTAATTTGGAGATACTTGTGTTGTTCCTGCTGCAGTAGAAAAAAAAAAAACTGGCATTCAGACGCTAAGGCAGCAGTTAATCTATGCAGCAGTTAACCTATACATGTAATGCATATTTTTCATGGTAGCCTTGCTGATTCCTTATGGAAAGTTTTTAACCAAGGGCTGGATTACGACAAAAATAATGATTTGTCTTGTTGTTAGTACTGTAGATTCTTTAACATTACAGCCTTTACCCTCTACACTTACTGAAGTACACTATCCACACATTTGAGTGTGTGCTCATGGTGCTTAAGTGTTCAGGGTTGTTGATTTGGATGTTAGAATGCAGTCTTTCATCAGCAGACATTTTTACGAGCACTTTTTAAACACAGGGATTAAGGGGAGGAAAAGAAGTCAAAACAGATATATGGTAGGAGATGCAGGAGGAGCACAGGGAAGACTACTGTCTGAAGGTAGTAGTGTACAAATGTGTTTAAGTGTGTATATGACCAACTTGTAGGTAGCTCTGCGTTGATACAGTATAGCATGCCTGCATCGTCCAAAAGACAATCTAATCACCCATCAAAACAAACAGTTAACCTTTTTCATGAGAAGGGTTAAATCTGGGGCAACAATCTAAGTCTGTTTTTTCAACGAAAGATGACCTGTACGACTGAGAACCTTCACAGGCTTCAAACTGATTTCACACTTTGTTAGTTACTTTATCATCAAGCTGACTACAATATCAAAAAAGCTGTGTTGCTACACAAAACATAAGCTGAATTCAAGATTAATAAACCTTCAGAGTCAACAGGGTAGTGATGCATTAAAGAAAGCCAATGTCACCATAAGGGCCAAAAAAAAAGATGTTAGTAACAGTCAATGAAAAATAAAAAGAGACTGGACATGCAACATTTTGCCTGTCTGATCTGAGTTCCTGGGGGGGAAAAAAACTAAACAAAAACATGCAGAATTCTGAATCTTGCACTCCACATTAAAACAAAAGAACAGCTAACTTTATTTGGCAACAAACACAGCAAAACCTCCAGGCAATGATGTTGATGGCAGCTGCTACTGTAAGACTATGATATTATAACTGAAGAAACCTATAGTTACAAATGATAAGGATAAATTTGTAATAATACAATTCCAAATCTGAAGTGATATGATGGCATTTGATTCTGCTGTGATTTAGCCTCATTATTCCAGCTAATATTTAACAAGATCAAGATCACTTATTATTACTTGGTCATATATAGAGCCAGGTGGGAGTTTTAATTATGAGGAAAAACTTTATAATATGAGGCAATTCTACAATCTGACATCATAATTAATCTTCTGATCCTGACAATATACCATAAATAACCTATGACCTTTGACCTGTCTTCCACTCCAACAGAACCAGAATGACCTTATCACATTTCATATGCATGATTCTAGTTACCTTTTTGGAAACAGGGGTAATCCTCGGCATACTATGAGAAAAACAAAGAGCAAAAAAAAAAAAAAAAAAAAAAAAAAAAAACCTGCTTGTTATATTTGCTATTATAGCAGCTGCTCTACTGCTCTCTCCCTCGGTAGCTGCCTGCCCGAGCCATTTTACATTTAAATTTGTTGAATAATAAATTATTCAGTGATTTAATTCCAAAGAAAGTGGCAAATATTTCATGGACAAGACATCTACCTGCCTAGCCACGGGTGCCATTTCCTCACTGACATGTTTTTAAATTACAACCACGATAGGATTCTCATTAATCTTCATGCATTTCAAAAGGCTTCAGGGATCATAACAAATTTTAAAATAGATTCCTGTATATATGCTATGACAATGATCACACACAATCCTGCGAGTCTATGAGGTTATTTCTGGAGACTCTTCTCTGTGGGATATGGGTATACAGTAGTTTGTTGAGATCACACTGTCTTTCACAGCAGCAGCAGTGCTTTTTATGTGCCTTCTTGTCGCTGAAAAAAAAAGTAGTGGATATGGACAAAGAACTTCTGAGGAATCTCAAATTACATATTGAATTCTAAAAAGCACACCCTCAAAGGCAGAATCCTGGCAGAGCCTGCTCACTCAAGCTGCCAAACCCCGGACAATGGTAATTGCTTGTCATATTTAGGAAAATTATGTAGGAAATACAAATGTCATATTTAAACCCATTTTAAAATCTACTTAAAGACAATTTGATTCATCTTCATCTCACTCTACCCTGGCAAGGTGCACTGGTGTGATCGCTGTCTGTGTTCTTCACTGACTCACTTCAAAGCCTTCTGCCTTCTCCTGAGTATCTCAAATTCATTTTTTCACCATTTTAAAAACCTTTTTTCCAAATTGACATATTATGCATTTCAAAAATGGCGATACCTTCTCTTACAAACTGCTGAGAAGCACAATATGAAATTACACCTCATTGATGGACTCGATATGTGCCAATAGTGTGGTTACAGGTTCAACTAAATCTGTAAGTCCTAAACTTCCAGCCACATGTCATTGCCTTCCTCAGATGGAGTTGTAATGTCATTGAACACTTTAAGGTCTTTACTAGTACACCCTAACATGCATGAGCACCAAACAGAATAAGATAAGATGGAGGCAAAGAAGTGAATAAAGCTGAAAAAAAAATTTTCTATGAGTGCATGAAAATTATACCAAGCTGATCATAGCTACTGTTGTGTATGAAGGACGAAACTATTTAACTGTAGCAGCCAGCTCTCAAGCCCAGAGGGTTTTTTGATAGTAAATATAGATTTTGGGTGGAGGATAACTTAATGATACATAGAACCAACTAAAGATTATTTATTTCATATGCTGTTTTACCTGCAAACCAGCACATGACATGCCTAGGGTCACAACCAAACTGAAGACAATCATTGCGTTTGGGTCACATTAAGTCACCACTACAGACACTGAACAGTTTACCAGATGGTGAAAGCGGGTGAAGCCACAGAAAGAGACTGCATAGGCAACACCTGAACAGATAGAGGCTGCAAGTGTCGACAAGATCAGGAGCACAGGAACAAGCCAAAGAGAGTCTGCACACAGAAGCAAATGCGCGTGGGACTGCCTTCAGTGACCCTGATCAAAAGGTCAGCAAACATACGTGATTTATGTGAGGCTGTGTGCTGAAATTACCTAGTTAGGAGAGAACAGTTCTCTATAAATGAAACCTAAGGCTAAAGAGAGGATTGGTTGTGATTGCAGTTTAACTTTGTGTAACTACCATAAAATAATGAAATATTTTGATGCTACACTGATGTGTAAGCAGGTGAATGAAGTCTCTGTCATTTCCACTCTGTGCCCCTTACACCTTGCACAGTATCCGGTACTTGCCGTGTACAAGTGTTTCAAGTCAATAAAACACACACCAACTATGCAGTTGATTTTGGCAAAACTGGATCAATTTTTCCATTTTCTGATGGACAGTTAAGTAAACTGCTGCGAACTATATCTGCTGTTAGCTAATGTTAGCTCAGTTTGTTAGACGGGCTACATGGACTGTGAGCTCAGAGCACAAGGGGAGTGTTATTTTTTTGTACCATAGGCAATGTGGACATCAGTTGTCTCTAATGATGTCTAAATCTACTAAAAATTTAATTACTGTAGAAAGCAGACTATAAACTGGTTACTTAAGTGCATATAGAAACACGGAGTGGCAAACAGTTTATTTGTAGTTAATGCTGCCTTTCCCTGACCATCCTGGTTGAACAATCAATCTTTCATTTACTTTCTGCCTGGTAGCAGACAACAGGTCATCTGAGGCTCAGATGCCTGCAAATTTTACAGTCCACTACATGATGATAAAAAATGACACGAGTCCTTGCTGGAGTTGTGACTAATGTAACAGAAGAGGTCTTCCTCATTTTCACTGACGGATGCATGCAAATAATATTGTGTTAAAAACAAACAGAAAAACAACAAACAAACAAAAAATTAATTTATGAGTAAATAGCCCCACTATCTCTAGATGCAAGTGTAAAGTAGTTACTTCAGCTTAAGACTAATCCATCAGTGTGGGCACCTCTTTAGCTTTCATAATTGTAAGCTGTTTTTTGAGATTCTAAGACAGAGGTACAAGGTACCAAAGGTGGTGTCAGTCATGCTCCTGTCTGGCAGCAATGATAGCACCGTATGCCACCTTTAGAGAGCATCTGTCTTTTTTCCCTTAAATGACAAAACATCTGAACTCCACAGCAAAAACAGAATCCATCTATAATAGGAATAAATCATGAACACTTGACAAAAATGAACAAAACACTTGAAAAAAACTTGACAAAAAACCCCCCAAAAAACATGCTCTTATGAACAAATATTTTGTGCTTGATATAACAGTATAAACTTGAGAATGCCTTACTATATCTGAGGTGTATGAAAGTATTTAAGAGTAAATGTGTTTACTGAGTCATAGAAATGTGACAGCAGCTTATTAATATTTTCACTTCCCTGGGCGTATACAAACACACCTTGTCCTCTGCAAAGTGCTACTGCAGACCTTGCTGGTTGAGATCCAAATCACAATAATCTATCCTCAAACTCCAGCAGACACATATGTACTGGATATAAATGTGAATGTGTGGGTTGTGTGTGAAGTCTAGTGTGTTTATGTGTGTGTTGGAGGTGGGGAAGAGGGCAGGAGCAGAGAGACGGAGCAACGGGAAAAGAAAGAGTAGAGCACAGAGGCATATAATCTGAATTCAAAAGCAATCATTTTTGTTCTCAGCTCATAAAGCCGTCTGCTGTTGATGGGTTAGGCAGTAAAAATCAGGGGGATGAAGGTAAAGAATGGATCTGAAGGGTTTGCAGTGATGCTTGCACTCACACAGCAGCAGCTAGTTATCATCCAGAAGTTGACCTCCAGTGAGTTACACATAAAGCATAAGCAAACATACAGATAATCACAGTATGTAGATTACAGAAAAAAGGTTAATGTGGTCATTTAATTCTCCTTATTAAGTCAAATCTCAACAACTAGATATTTAATTTGTCTGAGATTTTGGACACGAATGCAATTGGCCATAATCAAAATATTAATTAATTAACCGATAAACAGAAATGAAGCAGTTGGAGAAAACATCAATTATGGATGTCACCTTGGGCTGTAGGAAAACTGTATTGTACAAATTTTCTGACATCTACAGACAAAATGATTAATCAATTAATACAAATAATAAATAATTATTTGTTAATAAAAAACATAATTAGTGTCAGACCATCAACATAAGATTAAGACCTTGGTAGTTCCAGCTGCTGGCAGTGGAGGCAAATGTTAGAGCACCAGGGTACTGAAGAGACAGACAACAACTGAGAGATGAAGAAACAGTTTCTTGCTTTGCTCTCCTACTCCTACTACAGGATGCCACACATCAACTGCTAATTTTGAAAGACTGTATATCACCACAGGTTTAAGATAGAAAAATGTAATAAAAAAAAAGTGGGTCAGAGTTTTTGGTTAAAAATCAACCTGTGGGACATGTGTCATCTTTTGTTCTCTCTCTTTAGGAGGTATGCAAATAGCTGTGCCAAATAGGAAAAGCATGATAATGCAGTAGTATACTGTATCTCAAGCTCATTAAAGATCAAAAGAAGCTGTGATGTTGCTCTCATCCTTTAAAAACAAATAAATAAAAATGTCTACCTTCACCTGCTGATTCTTCTGCTATGTCTTTCTCTACATAACCTCTGTCTGTCTGTTTTCAGTCTCTGGGTGCGGTCGAATAGTCAAATTTGCTTAGGAACCTTCCTAACTGAGTGAAATGACCCGGAAGTATTAACGTAGCCGCCATGATAAGAGCTGTTCGAATTCTCAAACTGTTAAGGAAAGGAGCTTCAATGCTTCCTTTATTATCTCCTTTAGCATAGGATACACCGGACCATCCTTTACGAAAGGAAAGGAGATAATGCCGCCCCACAATTCCTTGCGGCAGCGACAAAAAAATCGGCGCACTGTTCAGTCATTCACAACCAGACATAAGAAAGAAAACATTAATGTATTTAAACAGTGTGATGCAGCCTGCAGCAGAGAGAGTGTGTGAATATGAACATACGTGTTGACGTGATATAAAACTTTGATCATGAAGTGTGTTCTGTTGTTGACTGTGGAGCTGCGTTCACACACACAGTAAAAACTGTTTGTAACTGTGACATCCAGCGTCCTGCAGATCATCATGAAGTTACCGTTGCTGATTAATCATATATCTTTGCCATAACTTGCTAATATGTTTCTATATGAGTGGACAGGAGGGTGAGCGACCATACCAGCGTAACAAACACTTCATCTGACTTCTGTGACAGGTGAACAATATTCATTTATTATTTGAATTCTGACGTTGATAATGAAATCACATTTTTCACCGGGTTGTCCACGTTTATATTTCCTGCATTAAACTACATGCTAAGAGCGCATGGGGAGTATCTAGTTAAGTATCTCAGATGCGCGTTTTGTAGCCCATCTTCTGAACTTTGTAGTTTTACCACAGGTCACGTCAATAACATTCGGCGTCGCATAATGACGTAGTCTAAGTGTAAGTGCAGTCGGATTCTCTGAACACCGCGGTCGTCTTCTCCGAACTCCTTATGAATTCTCCTTCACATCTTTCCTTGACCTCGTGACGTTTTCTATCGGGGTCAAGGAAAAGTGGTTAGGAAAGGACTTAGGAGCTAATTTTTTTGACTATTCAACCCTCTGTATCTGCACTCCAGCATTAGTGTGCGTTTGTGTGTGTCCAAGTATGCCCACTGGTGCAGCTTGCCCCAGTCAGAGTGAAGTGTTATTCAGTGTGCCACTGTCAGTCCCTCTTAGTCCCAGGAGAGTCCGTGTGCCCTCCTTAAGCCCTTCAGCGGTATCTACAGGCATGCTCAACGTGGAGCTTACACTGCTGCTACAATCCCCTTTGTCTTTGACTTTCAGACTTTTTGGCAAAAATTATTACGCCACGAAACTTTAGCTGCCTGTGAATTTGATCAGAAGGGAAATGAGTCATAATTCCTGGGCCGATCAAATTTAGGTTCATGATGATCATGATAGGAAAATTGTGAGATTTATGATGCAAATCATAACTTTACTTGAAGATATGCTAATTTTGTAACCACATCTATAAAAGGTGGGTCTGATTTGAGAAAAGCCTGCTTCATTTTACTATTTTGATTAAGTCCTCAATGAACTTATCGCTTGGTAATCTTTATTGCTCTACAGATTAATGAAATCACATTTCAGAGATTTACGATGTGACCGAGATGGTGACTTACAACTTTCAGCTATGAAAATGTATTCTTTTTGCACATTCCAATTATGCAGGCTGTCTCTGGAAGACTAATCTACATATGACAGTATCTTACATATGAGAGCTCCCTAAACTGGTTGAGATTCAAGATATGGGCACTCCCTAAACTGGCTGGCATTCAAGACCTCATGTTCATGAAGTGTGAATATACAATACAGAACAAGCATAAGCAAAACACTCTTAATACATAGAACAGCATGCTGACTAAGAATCTGAGAATGGGGGGAAACATGTAAATGAGGAGATTAAAGTTAACATTTAGACCTACAACAGAGTATAACACATTGCATACATATTTCACTGGTTCCTTTAAATTATGTTGCTTCTGTCAGTGACAGATCCATGACTGGGAAAATTTAAATGTGGATGAGTTTTGTTTCTGGCCTTGTGATTTAATGATTTCCTTCTTAACCTTGAAAACAGCTAGGAGGTGATCGCATTATACAGTATCATCCCTCAAACTATCACTTCTCCAACTATACACCTGCTTTGTAATCTTGTTTCCTCATCACCTTACACATTCTAAAAAAATCTGCAAACCTTGTAAAAATTATGTACCATAAGTACCACCTTGAGAGTGAGTGGTGTGCAGCCCATATACACAGACTCAGGGTTTAATGGACTCCTTACAAAACTTCCAAAATGAAAAGAGGGAGACTACTAGTCAAATTTTCTACAATGATGTTAGATTTAATAACCTTTAATACTAGACCATCTGGATAATTGCTTATTAAGAGTCTTAAAAGTAACGAGATGAAAACATTCAACTTTTCAACATTCACACTTTTTTTTTTCTTTTTTTTTTAATATTCACATCGTTTTCTTTCAAGATCTCTAGTTACATTCAGTGGCATGACTCTGTTATAGTTGTGAGGAAAACAGAAGAATCAAAATGACAACATAATAATGTCCTCATCAATTCACTGTTTTCTTTTGGAGGAACAAGTGCATTCATCAGCATCACTAGCTGTCATCACATCAGCAAGAATTTTCCTCATACTCAATAAGCTATTAATTAATTTATTTTGTTAAATTTTAATGTTTACAGTAAATTCACAAGGTTGTCTTTCCATATTTTCTACAGATTGGAATATGGCAGATAAATGTCTGCAGTGAGCCCGCAGGGGAAAAACAAACAACAACAAGCCTTTTTGGCACGTCATACTGCAAGTGTGATTTCTCTCTCCCTGTTTAATCCTTCCCCATCTTCCATACCTGTGCCATTTTCTGCTATTTATTGTAAAGCCCTCCCCCCCTCACCTTCCCTCCTAGTCTTCTTCCCTTTTATCATGTGGCGAGTATCGGGAAGTAGTTCAACTGTAGAAGCATCAGCAATTTCTAGGCGGGATGTTGTTAGTCAGTGTGTTAAAGCAACTCTTTGTGATTGGTCAACTATATAGATACTGTATACAGTAGGTAGGTAGTTAGTGCAGGCAGGGAAATCTAATTGGTTCAGGTCGTCAAAATTATGTGAAAGTCAATGCAGCAATAGGCCACAGCAGCCTAAACCAAAGACAATTAAAACAAGTTCTTTGATTGAGTATTTAAACCAACAGATGACTTTCAAGCTAACATATTTTTCACCTCCCCTGCTCTTATGAGCTTCCTCCAATATCTTCTCCCCTCTCTCTTTTCTTCCACCCCCAGTCATTTGCTGCTTACTGAGAGTCTTCTCTGTCAACCTTGTCCCATCTAATTCTCACCCAATTACAATCTAAATGAACCACAGGACTGCTTAACTTGCTTTGCCTCTTCCTATTGTTTAATTTGTGACGGTAACAAACTCTGATTAGGCCTCTGCAAAGGTTCATAAATTAAGCACTCAAGGCCGAATTAATCACCCTTTCCGAGGAAGATAAATTGTCAATATTCAATTTTTAGAAAAACACCCAATGATAATGACTGCATATTCTGACCGGGGAAGGCTGTGCATAATCAGCCAGGAAAAAAATGTCACTTAACAGAACTTCTGTCTGAGCTAGCTTAAAACCTTCATATGCAATGTTTGCACTTGAGCAGTTTTCACTAGTAGCATCTGCGTTCCAGAGGTAAAACTGGGCCAATTTGATTAATGTCATTGTCTCAACATGAGGAGTGCAGACGCCACAATAACAGGTTTGCCAAAGAGGGAGAGTATACGTGAATATAAGGGCAAAAACATGAAGGAGAGTGATCTGTGGTAGAGCAAAAGATAAAGACATAATGTAGGAAGAAAAGAGAGAACTGAACTGAAATAATGAAAAATTCAAAGTGAGAGAAGCAACCAGCCAATGGCAGTGAAAACAGACAATCCCAAAGAGCTACACTGATTATCATCCAAGAAAAAAGGAGAGCAAAACAAGAAAATGAAATTCAATTGCCTGATTTTGACAGTGGATCTGGTTTAGCATACAAACAGGCAGTGGATAATTAGTCTCAAGAGGTAAATCAGCACACACAAAGCAGGGAAAAAAGCTGACGATATTAAAGTGGCTGTCCTCAAATGACAGGGCAGATATATTACTGTCCGCTGGTGGAGACTTTCACCTTTCCTTCACTAACCACTCCATGACTTTTACAGTATCTCTGGTATATATACACCTTTCGCTCTCTCTCTCTATATATATATATATACACATACACACACACAGACAGACACACATATAGAACGTTTTTCATCTTGTAGCAGGACCTACGTGAGACTACTGACTAATGGGAGGTACCCAGTAGGTGCCAACGGTCATGTAGACTTAATACTTTCCAATGTCTTTGACCAGTGAAGTTGCTCCGGTAAACAGTGAAGATAAGCTACTTCAAATCTTATGTACTTAAAAAAAAAAAAAAAAAAAAAAAAAAAAAAAAAAAGAAGAGCATCAGCGCCTTACAAAATCATTCTCTGAAAACACTACGATTAAAAATATCACATCGCCATGAAAAGATTCCAAAAACCTGTAAAATCCAAATAAAATGTGACAACCTCCTCTACCCCAGTCTGAGGACATCATGACAGATAACTGCTAGTTGGTAAAACCTGATCAGGTTATGTGGCAAGAGGGACCTCAGACTGAAGCTGTTAAATGCCAGATGTTAGTCTGATATAGCACAGCATGTTGCCGATTTCTCAGCTGGGAATTTATTTTGTCAATAATAGTAAATCCTGTCAGCATAGCCTTTCACTAAGCAATACACCTTATCTTGGTACTGATGCCGTTATCCAGACAAAAAGAGGAAAACACAAATACGTTCACACATGGCATGCAGAGAATAAATTATAGCACAGATTGGCACAACAAATACTGCACATACGTAGATATTAAGAATGTTCCTGGTGTCTAATTTTATAGTCATTTAAACAGAAATTTGAATACAGACGAGTCGACTAGCCTCACAGCGCACACAGCCAGGCTTCACAAGTTCTCCTGTTAAGTTATATACATCAGTATATCTTGTTAAATACATTTGACACAGAGGCAAAAAGCATAGGTTGCCTTTCTATAACACACTGCTGTTGTGAAGACTCTCAGCCAACTGTCAGACTGTTATCAAATTGTCCATTGTAATGATGCTGTGAGAACTCACATCAGTGAGCAGAGCATAAAGTGTCCAAACAGAGAAAAAAATTGGGTAAGTTGTTGGTTTGACTACCCAGTATGATGTTTGGAAAAATCTTGATCGTGTCAGACCTCTTCCCGCTTGAAAGCAACCAAAGGGCTCTACAATAATAATTAGTTGTACCCCGCAACTAATTATTATTGTTTAACGGTCATCAGTAGATAAATGGTTCTAAAGAGTGGTTTGCACATACAGACAAATCCTCACAACACAGGAGAAAACCTACACTGGCACAAAAAGACCTCAGTCGACCAGGGAGCACTTCAACTGTACATAAATCCAAGACAAAATTACTCTGTCACTTAGACCTTAAGCTCTGGAGACAAATATTAAAATAACATGCGCTCAGTCTATGTAAATCCATGACCTTAACTCCAGTGTTTTCCTCTTTTGGCGGTCCCATCAACTTCCTGTGACTGAATGCTGAATTTTCTGCCAACACATGTTTATACAGTATGCTACTGTGCAACAAAAGTGGCTGAACATTCACTGAGCTACTGCAAAATGCTTGCATGTGTGTTTTGTTTGTTTTTTTTTGCATTTTGCTCCTGGTGTAGAGGTACCTTTCTGTTTCCCTCCATTTTTTTTCTAAATGTACATGTGTTAGCATCAATATCTGTGAGGACAGGTAGAGTGTAATGCAAACACCTGTCACAGAAACACCTCACAATGTGTTTCCCCGCCAGGATGCGTGTTACTGCAGCAGAATTGTAAGAAGCAGGTGAAGAAATTACACATTGCCAGAAAAGCAATTATCACTTACAAAGCTACATTTCTCTACATAATACAATGTTAAAAGAATAAACTAACAGACATCCAGAGGTAAAAAACAAAACAAAACACATGCTGCACTAGATGCTAAAAAAACAACAACAACATAATGACAAAAGAAATCCTCTGGGTCATGTTTAGGTTGAATAGAAGCAAGCTCAGAGAGATCTGCACTGCAAGCAGAGGAATGGTGCTTTACTGTGGAGATGAAGACAACACATTATAATGGGCCTAATGCTTACAGAGGAAGTCACTTGTCAAACAGGAAGTAGTCAGCCCTGGAAAGATTGATGTTACAGTACACAGTTGTGTTACACACAAACTGCTCAATCTCCCTGTCATGCACTACAATACAGCAAAATACACAAACAGCGAGCCAAGAAAAACTTATGTGATGCTTAGGCCAAACACAACATGGAGTAAAAAATCCTATGCTACAGTTACGTAACACCTTTCACAACAACTCAACCAGCCTCTCAAACCTTAAATTTAAAACAATTGAATTGCATATGAAAAAGCCACCAGGAGTGAAAAACATAGGATATAAATCAAGCATTGCAAATGTTCTACGTAAACAACTGGTTTGACAACAATTATTTCAGGACTGAAGAAAGACTGCATTCAATACTGAACTAAAATTCAGATTCATCATCTGTACTGGGCATTTACAAACACCTGGCACTTGCATACAAAGACTGAAAAATACACAGCTCCTAAATTTGTACCCAGAGGATTGTACGTTAGATGAAAGAAAAGAAAATCGATTTATATCTATTACAAGCAAGGCACTTGATCTCTCTTTGTTGGAAGGATGTAAAAAGCCCTACTGTATGCCTTATCGTACTAAGACACACAATGAAAACAATTAGCCTACCCTTGACACACAGTATGCTGTTGCAAAACCATGAGACCAACAGAGTATACAAAACAAATTTGCGATAAAATTTTAACAATTTAATTTAAATTTCATACATACTGGGGAAAATTGCTGATCTATGGCATATTTTGGAGGAGGGGGCAGGGGGAAGAGCTGGTGCTTCTGGATGAATAAAGATCCAGAGTGACATCAGATTCTGCTCTGATCTGGATGGAACATTTTTTAAACTTTGGGGTTCAAAAATTGGATTTATCTCATTTTCACTTTTCATGCCTTCTCCATCAGCGAGCCATGTATGTGCAAACACATGGGCAAAACCTTGATGTATGCTGCAAAGTCACAGAAATGAGTGAATATTCGCTTGCCTTCTGTGTGTACACACCATTATTGATCTACAACAAGTACTGAACATTGGGAAATTCTAATACCGAACTGTTTTAAACAAAAAAGTATTGAAAAAGGTACCAAAATTTCGGTATAACGTGCAGCACTAACAATGCACTGTAAAACAGCCCTTGAGGCCCAAGCCAAACAAACATTACTTTATCATTTCTGACAGTGGACTGAAGGTGGTTGACAGCTGAATAATTTCTCACCTGATAGATATATTTTTCAACTTATGGAGGGGTTGTCACTTGAAATGAGTGATTTCAGATGCTTCCACTTTTTGTCTGTTGGGTTGGGGGAGAAGGGCAGGACATGGTGGAGCTGTTTTTCACACTATTAATAAAAATAACTATTTTCTCTCAGATGGTGTCAACGCAGCTGAATAAATAAACTGATGTCTGCCAGTCCCACAACTGGCTGGTAGATTATATCTTGGCAAGAACTGACAAATGAAATGAATTCAAAATCTAAAATCTGAAATACTCTGACAACAGTAGAGCAATAATGTGATGCAGTCAAGATTCAGAGTCATATCATCATCACAGGTCTTCTTCATAAAAGGGCTGCATGGTTCTTTTTATGGTAGCCATTTAGACTTGAATTACTTCCCAGCAGTATTTTCCAGCAATCAGAAAACCAAAGTGTATTCCAGAATAACAGCAGAAAAAAAGATTTTGTCATGAAGCACAACATGGCATATTTTGAAAAATGCTGTTTGGTTTGAACACAGTAAGTGTACTCACATTGATCGATGTTCCCGTCTGCTTTCCCCTTCTCCTGCAAACAGAGAGCACACACAAAAGTGGTTATTACAGGCTTGGAGGAGTGAGACAAAAACAGCCCTTTCTGCAGCTTTTCATGCACCATTCGTTACTTTGCTTCTTCCTCTTTTCTGGGTTCAGAGAAAGACAATGACAGAAAACAAAAAGGTGAACAGACGGAAAGAGAATGACAAAGAAAAGAAGACAAAAGGGGGTGAGAGAGAATATATGGTGGATGACAGCAGAGAAACGAGAGACTTGTAAAAGGTGAATCCCAGAATCAATTAATTCACCCTAATTGGAAATACACTTGGCAACAGGCTGCAAAATGGCAAGTGTCACCATTTGTACTGGAATGTTTATCAGGATGTCAAACCACTGATACCACAAAAATAAACTGTGATTCATTTGTCTGCCTTAAGTATGAGTATGACATTGACATGTAGTTTCAAATTTATCAGAATAAATGTCATTTTCATTCATAGTTTAGGTTTAAAGTGTTAGCATGTACTGTAGGGTATGTTATTAATTAGTTGTAATTCCGTTATCTTTTAGAGATGCACCAATATGGAATTTCCGGGCTGAAAATGATATTGCAAAGCTGAGGGATGATAAAGAAAGGCAATAGTTTTACAAGGGACATACACGTACAAGTGTTGAGGATATCAGAAGAGAAAAGTTGTCCTGCAGCATCACTGAGCAGTGACGGGGGCAGATAAGAAAATGTGAGACAATATTCTTGGCCCATCTGAATACTAAGGTATTTCACAAAATCGTTATGTGGCATAGGGCTGGGCGATATGGCTGAAATCTCTATCACGATATAAGTGTTTCATATCGGTCGATATCGATAATTATTGAAATATTGTATGACCTATTTAATCCTTACTCTAATTGTAGGCAATAAGCATTTAGGGAAAATGAATGTCAACACATATGTTCAATGTTAAAATCACAGTTGAAAACTGAACAATTATCAATAATAAAGTGCTTTTTATTAAGTGTTATAAAAACATGTGCATAGCAAACCTGTGCAAACGTAACCTTCTCGACCGCTGTTTCAGGTGCCTTTGCCCATGCAACCAAGCTTGCTTTGCAACAACGATTTAAACCAGAGAGCGCTCTGGCTAAATTTACGCCGGTTTCTTGAGAAAAAAAAAACATTCTATCGAAACGTTCTATCGAACACATTTTCTATTGATATCGAGTACGTGTCTATCGAGATACATATCGTTATCGTTTTATCGCCCAGCCCTAATGTGGCAGTCAACAGGAGTGTGGATAAAAAAGTAAAAAAGTGAACAGAGCTTTAAAAAGAAATGCAGGTAATAAAAGCCATATGTTTTGCAGGGCTCAAAATGAAAATGTTTACATTTTAAAATTTTAAAAACAGGTTGGCAACCAGGCATCAGCTTTTGGTTGCAAAATTGGAAAATATAGTTGCTCAATTAAAGCAACCAAAAACATTCTTTGTAGTCTGGGTTTTATCACTTCACAGAATTTGAATCTTGAGTGTTCAAAGGTACCCTCAATTCCTGCTGTGAAGGCTCCTAATTGAACCCTGGTGCACACTAAACAACTGGACCTAGACTGCTTGAAAAGGTTGGTCTCAGTCAGACCAATTGTTATGATAGCAGCTTTTAGCACAATTTCAAAAGTTAAACTACTAATGAACCTGAAATGAAATTAACATACAAAATGAAAAAGAAATCAGCCAAAAGATTTGGAGTCCCTTTCTTACATTCTTGGAGAACTGTGATTTTGGTGAAGCGATCTATAAACAGGGAGAGCAAATAGCAAATGTGCATCCCAAAATAAATCTGTTGTATTAGTAATATTTAAATATTGCTGTTTCGGTTGGAACTGGAACAAGACAACACTGAACCTGAACATGCACTTGCTAGTGTGTACACAAGCATCTGTTTTAGAGACAATTTGTGTGACTGTGGGATGGAAAGTTCGACTAAGGGTGCTTTCACACCTGTAGTTCAGGTCAGTTCATTTGGTGTGAAACAAGGGGAAAAATGCTGCGTTTTAGTTTTAGTTAGTCTGGATCAAATTCACACATTGCCTTTTTCCAAACAAACCAAAATGAGACAGAAATAGACAGACAGGTAACCACAGTTGTGGAGATTGTCACCCAAAAGGCCAAGAATTGTTTGCCAATTTCCAAAAAAGGAAAAAAGAAAAAAAAAAAAAAGGTTGCCAATGACAACCTGGGAAGCATAACCGTCAAGCGTTGACTTGTATTATGAATTAATAATGAATGTGAGGGTAAAAGCTTTGAATGGTTGGACCAAATTGTAAGTATTTTGATGTGCATTGTGTGCTTGTTAGCTACTGATCACCTGTGCTAGTTACAGCACCAGGAACGTCACGCTGCATACATTTATCTAAACCCGAGGTGCAATTTAACGTACACTGGCAAAACAAAGGATCGACAGGCCGTTTAAAAATAGAACAGAAGCGGGTCTTCCAATGCAACACCGCTTCTGAAGAAGCCAATATGTGGCAGAAATTGAAGTGTTCTGACATTTTGCATTGTTGTCCCTCAGTGTAGATGTCAGCGGTAATGAGGCTCAGTGATAAAACATGTGTGTGTCTGCAAGGCCCTCTTGGCTTCCCGGGAGACCGAGAGTCTCACGAAAAACGCAGCAGTTTTAGTGCCTACTGTCATTGCCTCCTTCTTCGTCTCTACATCTTTATCCCTCTCTCTTTCTACCATCTGTCCATCTTAATTGCAGACGTGCTTCCTCATGATGGCAGGATAAAATTGAGTGTGCTCATCAGCACCGCCTTCCATCATCTCGAGTGCCGCTGTTTGATCAATTGATTAGGGAATCAAACCAAGCATAGAGGTGAAAGAAAGGCTATGTGCCTCTTTCTAAAAATACAGTCCTCTCTTTACCATGACTCTCCAGGGTTCTTTTTGTCACTTTCCTTTATACATTTATGCATTCATTGTAGGATATTTTATATGGTGTGAAATAATACTTTAGTAATAACTGGAGTAGTAAAGCAAAGTAGATTAACAGTAAATTGGGGGGCAGTTTGTATGTTTCCTCTTGCAATGCAACACCTCCACTTTCACTTTCAGTGGATGGAGAAATGTAAATAACTACCACCAGAATTCATTTGAGCAAATAGGCTAAACTCACTGAGTTTCAATTAGGGAGAAATCTGATGCTTTTCTCCACCATATTTCCTCTTGTGATAGAAGCTGATTAGAGAGTTGTATTTTTACATAAAACCTGACTGCCCAGTGCAGTTAGGATTATGTGATAAGATTATGAGACCAGTAGGGATGCTGAGAGCTATGCACAACAGGGTAAGACAGGAGATCCTCAAGCCTGAGGCTTTAAATTTCCACACATAACTGCATGTCTCCGGTAATATTGCTATTTTCAGGGCAGTTTAGGCTACTCGGAAATGCCACCAATTGGCATTAAACATAAAAAGTATTTCAACATATCCAGATGGTTAAATGGGTTTTAACTACTTCAGTCTTCAAGCAGCAAGTCATATGCATTGAGAGGTTAGGGGTAGCATGTGACAGATGATGCAAGACAGCATATTCCTGCACATAATCCACGGTCACCTAGCACATGAATACAAGGTAGGGTGTGCTAAAATCATAATTTATTTACATAATTTACATAAGTTTGTTTTACTGCCTTTTAACAAGTTGAAGTCAAGGGTAGGTTTGTATCTGCTAATCATGCAGCAGTAGTTATTGTGGTTATAAATATAGATGTGTACCTCTACTATAGCTTCACATACTGAAGATGCAATCATAGTACTGTGAGTTAAATTGAAATAAAAACACCCTCCAAATGTCATGGCTACCACCACTCCCCCTCCCACTTCACTCTCTATGTCTCTCAACCAACACTAAAGATATCACATGTGCATGGGGTGCCCACATCAAGCAGACGTACACCCACAGTGAAGTTATGTTGGTAGAGCGGGCAGGAATGGTTGTTATACACTGTGGCAGTCCCAAAACCTCATGACTGTGTGCGCAAAATGAGGTCAAAGCTGACAGTCTCTCATGTGATGTATCACACAGATAAAACTTAGCCCATGTGTGTACGCACTACATTTAATTTTTAATCTGTTTTTAGTTGAATATTTCAACTGAATATTATTTCAACTAATATGCATGATGATTTCAAAGTCAGTGAATAATCATGTTAAATAATCATGATCTCATTATTGACCAAAACAATAGTGATTCACTTTGCTGTGTGTGCATTCTCACTTAAAAAGCTGGAGTTTTCTGAGTTGCCATGGAGACAGTTCAGTTGCCAGGTGGCCTAATAATGACATTTTAATGGTCAAAGAGACTATTCACATCTACATCAAAGACAGGGGTCATAATTTCCAAAAGCTATGCCTGTTTTTGATTATTAAAATAATTGTGCCAGACAAATCAGTAGTTGTTGACTTTTTGTGAACCTCAGAAGAAGACAAGACCAGATTCTACCAAGAGTGACCGCTTTCTGGCATAGAGAGACCTTTTAGTTGAAAAAAACATGAATACTGACACTCAAGAGCAAATAATAATGTTTAGACTTGGACATGTACTGAGGCCAGAGACATCTGGGGTGGTTGTGTCATTGTGTGCTTTCTTACTGTTTGGTTATGACATCACCTTTATTCATCTGTGTCCCACTCATCTTTACTTTTCCCTCAAAGCGGTGGTCCATTTTCACCCTTCTTCCCGAATAATACAGTAAGTCTTTTCTCTCTGAATTCTCCTCCAAGTGGCTCTCCAAATAAAGCCACTATTAAGATTGTCAACTATTTTTACATTAAAATTCTATAGCTTTACTACCTGGAAATAACATATTTTTAGTGGCTGCTTTATGACATACAAGTTGGATTTTAGGTGTCAAATTTTATGTACTGCAAGATTTAGTTCAGAACTCACACGTTGCACCTGTGCACTGCCCTGTTTTATGTGTCTGATTTATGGATACAGAACTTTTTTGAAACCCCCACCCCCAAAAAAAATAGCTCAAGATCATACGCAAAGCATCTCACAACATACTGCTTCACCAGCTACCAATACAAATGACTAATTTAGCAAACATTACTTTCAGTGTCCACCTTCATTATGCACTTTTGGCCCTCCTGGCCCTAATGACTACTGCGTTTATCAAATAGTAGGTATCTCAGTACAAGAAAACAGGTCCTGAAAAATTAGCAGATGGTTGGGCTGAGCACAAACAGTATCCCATTATAATTATAGTAGAAAAGAGTATTATTGTTTCATAGTAATCATTCCACATGTTCTGTCCGCCTGAAAGGGTTTCTTCAGCTTTGATTTGCAAATTCTCAGGACACAGCCTGAAAAATGGAGAACTAACCCTCTGGGATGCAACGAAATAAAAACTAAAGCTTTAGGCATACAAGTCATAATCAAATGTAAATGTAGTTGGGGGCCCTACGACTGAAAATTAAAACACATGAGAATAACGTGCCCACATGTAGAGATGGCTATTTTCAATCTTTCAATTTCATTGTTCCTGCAGTTATTCCTTATTCATCTGATGCATAACCCCATTACTCTATAGCACAATATCCTCTTTCTCTGTAGTTACTGCAAAATTATTTAAAGACTCCACTCTTTTCACTCCTCATGAAGGCTACTCCCAAACCAAATTACGACCTAACTGAAATAGGCAGTAGATAAAGACCCTACATGCTTATCAGTGTTGGCTGTCAGAATTCAGGACCAACTGCCGACACAGTACATCATCCCAGCTACACCTGCACCATCACTGAGTTAACCATTAACACACATACGTTAGGGAAATATTAAAAGGTGTGTATATGGTATGAAAGCATATCCTGATACAGGGATGTACTGATTTCTTGTACACTTTAGATCAAAACACTTCCAAACAACGTCAAACAAAGCTCCATCTGTTATTGCATTGAGTTATTATGCTTCTCTTATCTTGACCTTTATCCATTATCGTATTACTGTTCAACATTATGGCCTTGTGTAGACAGGATTTACAGAGTCTGACCAATGTGTTTTCATTGCATCTTTCATGGCATCTTTCATTTAGGAGTTCCCTGCTAATACGCATGCTTGACTTACTGGACTACTTAAATGGGATGAAGCCATCGTTAATGTTATTAGTTATAACAACTTTTCCTGCTATGACAAGTGCAAATGCAAAAATTTATTTGGGTGTACTGGTGCAAGTGACTCTGGGTTCTGCTACCTAGATCCCTCAGAGCTTACACAAATTAATTTTATAAAATCTGTTCTCCCTCCTCTCTCCTTCTCATTAGCAAGAAGCAGTGTACAAAAACATTCAGCTAGCAGCTTCTAATTTTAGCCTGCACTGACAAACATCGCTGGCAGCAGGTCATATCAGCTGTCATTAATTAACATTAATTCCGTGAGTAACTTGATGACAGACCAGCATTAAACTTGGCTGTTGTTGGGTTTGTGTGCTCTGCAGTCGGTGTCTGTACTCTGCCAAAGAATGTTTTGCGAGGTAAACAAGTATCACCCTGTAACACTGCTGTGAGTGTTTTTGTGGTTCACAGCAGAGGCCTTCATGGGTCCACCCAACTACCGCGTGTTCTTAACGGTGCTGATCGCTACAGTACATCCACGCGTAACTGTTGGAGGCTGTGCAGGATGTAAAAAGCCAAACTGATAAATTGGTCAAGCTCTGTTTGCTAGTAAAGTAAACAATCTTCATGTTCACATCATAATTTCAGGAGTGCATTCTACCACTTAGACTTTTCATATCATATCAATAATTGAAGGTTATCAGCTTTATAGGACCGTCAGTATTGGAAAAAAGTTGTTTGTGAAAACTAAAGCACACTAAAGTCAGTAGGCCACTGTTGTTTTGTTGTGCCAGATACATATTTTTATCAACATTTTATATCCGCTGCTTGTTATTTATTGTTCTGTGTATAATGAGCATCTTTAGCACAATGAATTGAATTACGATGGATTGAGTTCTACCTTATTTCATGCATTAATGAAGCACAATGCATTCCTGTCCTTTGATCTTAAATATCCATACAGGCATCTCAGTTGCTCTATAGGTATCCGACAGGGTCCCCAGGAAGTTGAAAAAAAGTCAAAAGCTTTCATTGACTATTTGCTTTATTGCTCATTCTTTTTTCTGTAACGCCCGTAAGAGACTCCATTGTTCCTCTGTTTACATGTTTTGTATTGTTTGGGGAGGATTTTAGTCATAGAAAAAAAAAGAAAATCTGGCACCACTTATTCATTCCCATAGGCTTTGAGAATGCATCCTGCATAATCATTTGAATTCACAGAGCCGTATTATTTCACCGCAGGGTCAACATTAAATTCTTGTGCCAATTGACAGCTTTTTAAGTTCCAATTCTGGCCTGATAGACGGAGGGGGAATGCCTGTAACTCTTTTTTTTTTTTTGCGTCAAGGGATTTCAAAGGACAGAATCACCAGGGCAAAATTACATTCCACAGCTGGCTGCCAACTTGGCAATGCCCAAAGTGAGTCAGGCTTAGAACAGACCAGGGGGTGTACATGCTTCATTTCACAAAGAATTAGGACGACCGCAGGGATGTGTGTTATGTGTCTGTCTGTCTGTCTGTCTGTCTGTCTGTGCGTCTTTTTGACAACCTGTTAGTGCTTTATGTGCTCTCTGTTATGCAAAGAACAATTGTTAAAGTGATGCATCAAAATCATTCTTCTGGCAAAGGCCCATTTGTTCACAGGAACTTGTTTTCCCCTCTCTTTAGCCTGTTAATCTCTTGTGTGCCATCATGATAAATATAACCAGGCAAGCTCATTCAAAAACATCAATATTTAAGCAATTATCTCAAAACTGTAAATGGATGAATGAACGAAAGCTCAGATTAAAAACAAGTCCATTCAGTGTTAGTTGTTAGTTGTAACCGTTAATAAAAGTAAACTCAAGACCAAACTGCACAGAGGAGAGTTAGATGTACAATGTTACAGCATACACATCTCCATGTGCTTTCATCCACCATTACACTTTAATTTAGTTAGTACCCACCTTGTTCAGCAACATAACAAAGAAGGGGGGGACCAACAAAGTTTTTGAGCACTAAACAGCTACTAATTACTTGTCACACAGAGTAAAAACGATACAAATTCTCCAAGAGTTGCATGTACAAAAATGGCTGTTCCACACCACACATAGTCAGGAAATAACCTATGACTATAACCATTTTCCATTATCAGTTTTAAGTGACTTTTGGACTGTTACCTCACGGGAAGTCTGAACCATGTTAGAGAGACCTCTAGTTGTAAGCTAATTTAGCCTGACACATAGCAATGTAGCTGGTAAAAATGACAAGTTTTCAGACACTATAGCAGGGAGATTCTCAGACATGAAGAACTTTATTTGCCTTCTACTGTAAACACTTGGTCGCACTGATGAGCATCTCATCTCCATCTATATCCACAGGTTCTTTAAATAGTCACAACTGATGAAGAGTAACTATAGCCACTTTAAACAGCACTGACAATACAAATTCTCCCCCCCAGAATAAGGCAGTGTGTGCATAGCAAGTGTGTGGGGAAAAAGAGCAAGGGACAGAGTGACGGTGAAAGCAAGCAGAGCAGAGGAAAAGTTTAGCAGTAATGTCTACCTGGCAATAAGTTACAGCTTGTCTGTTAATAAAAGCTGCAGCTTTACAGGACCAAGAAAAATCTTGCTGGCCTTTAAGTGCAGTGTCTTTTAGGAGTCTGTCAATCTCATGTTGCTTTGGGTTAAGTCTGTTGACCAATCAGAGGCATCGACCAGTGAGGGGGAGAGTAGTGCAGGTCTTCATGGAATGACAGTGGGGGGGGGGGGGGGATATTGCACAACGCATTGTGCAATGGAACAGCGATGAAGATTCACTGTGAAAATGAAGTCATGTCGGTAATAAGCTTTACCACATGGAATTGCGGTCATGCAGTTAGCATAGCCCTAAGCTACAACTATGAACTGACACTCCCTATAGACACCACTCTGCCAATATTACAACACAGGTTCCCACACACGGCTAGCTGCTTTTCCAGTGGAGACTCTAAGAGCTCATCTCTGACGGCTTAGAGTATGTTAGCTCTGACTACCAGTAGCCACAAGGCCACACCTTGCACCAAGGTTTTCTTCTGACCTACCAACATTTCACTGATTCATTCTTTAAATATGTTGCAAGTGGGGCACAAATTGTTAAGTAAATGAATAAACGTGAATGTTTTTAATTTGTCTGAAATCTGTTGGCTGACATTTAGGTGAAAGATATTGGTCTGTCTTAATATTTTTTATTTTTATCTTTACTTTTATCTGGTATTGGTCTACTGAGATATTCAACTTTTACTTTCATTACAGGGTTCATTGTCTTAACCATAACCTTACAAAGCAGATTCCCAAAAGTAAATTGTAGAATACAAACTGAATCAGACAAGTTTCAATAAGTATTTTCATTTTGTGTATGACTAATGCTAGAAATCTATAAATTTATTTTGATAACTAGCCCTCTCTATTACCTATTACCTGCAATGTTTGGCACTCTATAAACTTTTGTTCCCAAAGGTATAAGCTACAACAAACACTGTCAAGAGCAGTCTAGGGATGGGCGATATGGACTAAAAAATGTATCCTGATAATTTCTGGTATTTTTTAACGAAAAAATAACGATAAATAAACACCAATTCAGCCTATTTTGTTTTAATATAAATCTATCACCAAAATAATAATAAAGGCTAGGGGGAGCTGAGGTGGGTTGCTGTGGGCGTGTCTATACCTGCTGAATGTAACCGCTGTGAAACAATCAGGAAATAACTTTATTTCTCTGATTAATAACAGCTTTATTGTTACTCTATGTCTCTATACCTAATCTCTCTCTCTCTCTCTCATCATTGCACACAAATCAAATCAATCTTCTTTTAGTAAATTGTGAGTCGGACTCAGATTTAGAAGCTGGTACATGAAATAAACAAAGTGAGAACACACACACAGGTAGATTATCAGAGATTAGTCCGTGAATCCACCTGGATAGTCTCTGCTTCAGAGACATTTCGGGCTGTCTGTGGAGGTTTGACCGATCTGTCTGATTGGCGGCCGGAGCGTGAGGAAAGAGCTCCTCGCTGCCTGGCGTATCTGCTCCGCCTTCCGCCATGTTTGTCAATAATGCGTGTTGGGCTGCGAGTGTGTCGCGCACATATATACGTCATCAATGGGAATTTATCGTTTTTATCGTGGGATGACATATTCTTACTGTGGGGAATGTTTTTGACGATATATCGTAAACGATGACATTCCTAGAGCAGTCTGTTGTGAAGAGTAAAGCTTTACTGCCCCTATGGGTTGCAACCAGCAGTCAATAGTAGTACATGACAATGGCAAGCCATACATTTTATCCACACATTCAACACAGAAGTACACAGGTTAAGGCCAATGTCACTTTTGTCATTTTCACTTGTCACTAAATCCATCAGAGAATAAGCGAAGGAAAAGAAAAAAGCAAGGAGGCAACGACTGACCTCCACAGGTAGCACCAGGCCAAAGAAACTATATTTGGAGACAAGGCAGAGAGCATTGAATTCCATGTAATCATAAGAGTTTGTTTCAGCTAGCATGACCAAACAATGTCCTTGTGATTTTCACAGAGTAATTGTTAACCTCTCATATCATCACTGTCTGCCCATTTCCCCTCCTGTCAGTTTCATATTTTCTTCAAAAGTGAGCTCAGAGACAGAGAGGAAGTGACAGATAAAGTGAAGATTTCTGCATCACACTGCAAGGTAACTAGGCAACTGTGTGCTCCTATTCTCTTAACTGCCTCACAGGTAAAACAAAGGTACAGCTCAAATGTTATATGACACGGCAAACAACGGCTTCAGGGTTACATTCAAATCTCTAAGTTTGTTTCGGAGTGGGTCACAACCAAGCAGCAACCTCTGTGGCTATGAAGAGAAACCAGCAGAAGTGCCAAAAATTGCAGTTCCCCAAACAGCCACTTGAGGCTGGTGAACCAATCTCCATAAACTCCCATCTTAAAATGCCCAGCTTTATGAATACTGCTTCAGCTTCACAACAATCCTTCAGAATCCTATGGACATCCTGGCTACAACATCCATGTTTTATTCAGTCTATGGCCAAAACTTGTGAAGATCTCTAATCTGCATACAACACTTTCATATGATTTAGTGATTTTGGAGAACCTCGCCTCTTGCACAAGAGCTGCTGACTGAACCAAAATAAAAATGGTTTGTCTGAAACTGATTATTTCGTCACTGATTGTTTCAGGTTTTAAAATATTTTGCATTTAAAGAAATGTCAGGCCTAGCTCACTAACACAGTCCTTTACGTATTTAATATGTAGTCACAGAATTTTAAACCCAGGCTTACACGGTTTTCCCCCTGGATTTTAATGCTTTTCACAGCAGCCATTTTGACATGAAATAGTAGGGTAAAGACAGGTGTTACCAATTATACTGATTAAGGTTTCCCTCCATTCAGGTCAAACAGAGCCAGGGGGCTGCTGTGGTGCATGTTAGTTCACTGGAAAGTCTCTGCTGCACTAAATGTAACTGAACCTTAATTAGTATCATTGCAAACACCTGTGTTGACCCTACTATTTCATGTAAAAATGGCTTCTGTGAAAAAGGTCTATTCTCTAACATTACAAAAAGTTTAATTAACTTGCAACTTTAACTATCTTCAACAAGCTAGGTTTTTATTTTTATTTTTGAATATTCGAAAAGGTAAAGGTTCAAACTAATAATAATAAACACTTTACATTTATGAGCATATGCTGCAGCAGTTAGGTCATGTTAAAAATACATTTTAGCTTACATTTTCCATTTTCATGTGAGTCCACATTAAAAGTTGAACTTGTTACATAACAACCTTACTCTCAACTTGAGCGTAGTTTTACCAAGTTTTGTAATTTCAGTAATATAAGAAATTCAGCTAGCTAAAACTTCTGTTACATTTATAAAGGTGGGAAAGCCGTCTTACTTCATGGCAGATGTAGAGTAATTAACAACTTACCCGCTATCCTGTCTTGGAAAACGTCCACTGATAAGCGAATTTTCCTGGGAATTATTAAATCCAACTCAAATATCTTCTAACCAGAATAAAAATGTCTCAAATAAGAATTTAAGCTAGTTAAATACTTAATAAGTTCTGGACACATACGTTGCCCAACAAACGACGTATTTCAAGGCATTGACAGACGACACGGCCAATGGCGTTTAGGAGCACTGACTCACACGTCCAGGGTCAAAACAAACTAAATGTATCCTTCCACCTTGTTTCGATTTGATCAGCCAATCACAACACTGCATCTCCACCTGATCACTGCGTTTGATTGACAGCTAAAACCATCCAGTAATAACTGCAGCTTTGAAAACACCTCCGGATTGTAGCCAATTGTAGATTATCTTGTTCTAGCTGGTATTTATTGACAGATATTTAAAATACAGCGACTTTAGAGCATTATAGACATTTTAATTAGTCAGCAAAAAATAAATAAATAAATAAAACTTTGTGAGTGGTCTGGCGCCTTCCTTTGGACATATGTGGTACAGCATTCACTTAAATCAAACATGCATACACAAGGTGAGGGGACAGGTCCTGTGAATTTCAGCCTGATCATCAGTATTATGACTCATGTACTGTATTTGAAAAATTACAAATTAACAGTGATCCTATGGACTTGCAGCAGTTCTTTATGGTTTGGAATTTTAAAATGAGCCTACCAATAGGTTCAAATACACAACCTGACTTCTCCTATGCCACAAAAACAACATAGATATCAAGACAGAAGTGCACTATTTCACAGGTGTTAAACTGTGCTAAATCTGACAACAAATGTGTTTTGTCACTGTTTTTATTCACTTCATTTTTCTTGCAAACCTGATATGATTTGTGGTTTATATGATTGATTTATCTAACCATAAGCGCTTTTTTAGCCTGAAAGAGTAAAGATGTTGGAAGTTGAACAGTGTGTGTGTGTGCTGGTATTGCACAGGATATTTACCATGGAGTGTTGTTCCTGCGAGGAGGTATATGACATGCTGGCTGTATCCATGCTGCCTCGCCTGCCGCTCTTGTGTCCTTCAGCCAGCCAGCACCCTGAGGTTCCCAGCAGAGCGGCCATAGCCACAGCCCAAACACCCAGGTTGCCCATGACTGTCTACCTGAGTGGAAAAGTAAAAAAAAAATAAAAATAAAACATTTTACGCAGCTCTATAGTCTTCATGTTGATCTGGGTTGAAGGGTAATGGAACAGTTTACTGGTCTATATTGTATCTAGCACTATAAAACTGAGATTTAGGCCTAATCTCCTTCATATGTTGTTATCAATATGATTATATGAACCATGTCAAAGTTGTGTTGTTGTGTTTTATTATGTAATTTTAACTATAAATCTTCACACCTTATTTGTGATTTTAATCTCCTGTAATTACATTTGAATAGAAATGCATTTTAATAAATCTTGTGATGTATTCAGTCTCCACAAGATAAACAGATGAACACTGAACTCATAAACTCATTATGTGTTAAGGACTATATGTTATTGTAACCAATGTAATGCACAGGATTTGTTGCAAAAAAGCTCAGTGGGACCGTGAGACAGAGGAGAGCAAATTATTCAAATACTATACACTCACATACACTCATCATGCCCACACAAGCACATGAACACATAATACGCATAATATGGCTGTGTAAACATCAAAGCCCACACTGATGGGAATAATTATCTGTATTACGAAGGACACAGAAAATCTTTTGATGTCAACAAAGAGACGACTCTCTGAAGTCGCAAATGATGGAGTATGACACAGGGACTTAAAATACGAAGTCAGTACATCAGATTCACTGCTGTGACACGACCACATAATATACACAAACCTTCAGGAAAAAAATACACAAAATATCCCACATGTGTGTGCAATACTGTACAATAAAAAGCTCCTGAAGTAGTAACCCCTAGAAAAAAATGTCCTCAAATAATGGCTAGTTCCTTTGGTAAATTATATAAATAAAAATGATTAGGAGGCAATGTATTAATTACACGTTAAAATGTGTTTTAATTAGTGCTTTAATTATGGCATGCCGTTCAGGAAATTAATCTTTGAATATATGGAATGAATCCTTGAATATATGGAGTGAACCTTGAATATATGGAGTGAACCTTTGAATATATGGAGTGAACCTTGAATATATGGAGTGAACCTTTGAATATATGGAGTGAACCTTGAATATATGGAGTGAACCTTGAATATATGGAGTGAACTTTTGAATATATTGAATGAAACTTTGAATATATGGAGTGAAACTTTGAATATACTGAATGAAACTTTGAATATATGGAGTGAAACTTTGAATATATTGAATGAAACTTTGAATATATGGAGTGAAACTTGACTGACATCAGACGTCATCTTGTGTAACGTGTGGAGGCTGCAGCAGAAAGTGAGTGACAATGAGTTAGTCCGCTCGGAATCTCGTAACAGCAATATTAAACAATGAGGATAAAATAAATTCACTGTTAACACTGCATTAGCCTGCATTACTGTGTCAGAATCCCAGTCACAGCCAAATTCTAAGGCAGACTTGATGTGGCCATTTTCAAAAAGCCAAGCTTTTTCGGCACGCCTTGGCACATGTGTAGCTTTGTGGTCTGGCAGGAGAATCACCTCTTTGAAAAAGGACTGAGACACAGAACGTGAACTGCCTTGTGCCTGAAACCTTAGAAACATTACATAAAATATATAATTCTGTATAGAAACAGGCAGTGTTAACAGTGAATTTGTTTTACATTGCATTCATTTATGTATTTTGTGATAGATATATGCCATTAAACTGTGTTACAGTGATTAATATAGCAGTAATACAATTTTTTAATTCCATAGTAATTATCTCTGTAAGGCATAATCTCATTATGCATTTGTCTGTCTGTCCGCAGTCCGCTGTGTAAGTAACATGCCCAAAGCTGACAATGTGTCGCGATTGTTTTACCTTCATTAAATCACCTGAAAACTATATCAAGCTAACCATACAGACCTACATACAGACCTGTACACACAGCTGAGTGTTCCATTAATAGTTCTGCTTTTTTATGAAGGAGACGCCCTGTTACCAGGGCTCATCCTAGCTGCACTGAGATATAGAATATGATCTATATCTTTATATGCACTCTACTGAGAGCCCTCATTTGTGGGGCACTCCTGTGAGGTTGAAGGCATGCTGAGGTTGGCCTGATAAACAGCTGTCTGGCCTGTTGTAGTAGGTCTGCCACGATTAAAAAGGGAGCGAACTTCTTCGTCAGAAGAACGGTATTGGGCAGGGGTATCGGGAGGATTTTGGCCTGTACACGCATTCGCCAGTGTCCTCATTGTTTAATATTGCTGCTACGAGATTCCGAGCGGACTAACTCATTGTCACTCACTTTTTGCTACAGCATCCACATGTTACACAAGATGGCCGCAGGCACTGCCGTGACGTCTGACGTCAGTCAATTACTCCATATATTCAAAGTTTCATTCAATATATTCAAAGGTTCACTCCATATATTCAAGGTTCACTCCATATATTCAAAGTTTCATCCAATATATTCAAAGGTTCACTCCATATATTCAAGGTTCACTCCATACATTCAAAGTTTCATTCAATATATTCAAAGGTTCACTCCATATATTCAAGGTTCATTCAATATATTCAAGGTTCACTCCATACATTCAAAGTTTCATTCAATATATTCAAAGGTTCACTCCATATATTCAAGGTTCATTCAATGTATTCAAGTTTCATTCTATATATTCAAAGGTTCACTCCATATATTCAAGGTTCATTCAACTGTTTCAAGTGTCATTCAATATATTTAAGGTTCACTCCATATATTCAAAGTTTCACTCCATATATTCAAGGTTCATTCAATGTATTCAAGTTTCATTCTATATATTCAAAGGTTCACTCTATATATTCAAGGTTTAGCTAATTTCCCCGTTCATGACAACTGCACTGAGGGTTATTTAACTCATCCCTTCAATTGATATTAAGGCTTAAAGTTTTGCACAATTAACAGCATGGTAGCTTTGATTGACAGGTGGGTGTCATTACAGGTGGCTTGTTCGAACACCCAGGCATCATACAGTCCTCCTCAGGTCCACCAGCAATCCACATCTTTGCCTATTTTTAGATTACAGTTTTTCTCAGTCGCTTTGGTGCATTTCTCACATCACTATTAACATTTGCACAACAGTTAGTTCAACCTCTACAACATCTAGTCATTTGTGCACATCATAGTAGCAGTTTCTCATTCCTTCCAACAAATTGCAAATGCTTTTGGACATGCATCAATTGCTTTCATACAACTCTCTGCTGTTTTATAACATTATCATTTGCTTATGTCATGTCAGTCAAAATTAATTATACTTGTGAATGCTGAATAGTCATTCCATATAAAACTAATAGTCCTCATTTCATTGCTTGAGTCATTACATACAAAAATGTTGAACTAGTTGTCAAAATCTGTCAAGCAAATTTTATACATTTTTTAAAATCATTTTTTTCCCTGAAAATGTCTCCTAAATTGAACAATTTCTCTCAGGTGAACCTCAGCTTTCACTGATGAGAAGGGGTGTGTGAAGCATTAGTTGCAACCAATGATAAGCCACTTCTCTACAATCACTCAGAGCTGAATCCAATAAACCCCCACTTTACAAGCATATATGAACCAAGCAGGACATAGTGTGTACCAATTCTACAATACTGTGACACAGAAATGGAAGGTCAGCCTCGTGGAAGAGGGGTGAGGGTGCGGGGAGGAAGGGGAAGGGGACAAAACACACCTGCACACACAACATCTGCTGACTTTTTTAGACACTCTTTACAGGGACATAATCCCTGAGAATGAGAGGGGTCTAACTGGAGACCATCTGAACAAGCATGTTGTTGTTTGGGATAATGTGCGTTTTCACCACTCAGATGTCGTCAGTCAGTGGTTTGCAGCACATGATAGGATGTTGGTGGAATATCTCCCTCCCTACTCACCATTCCTAAATCCAATAGAGGAGTTTTTTTCTTCCTGGAGGTGGAAGGTATATGACCAGCATCCACATACCCAAATGGCCCTGCTAGCGGCCATGGATGCAGCATGTGATGACATCACAGCAGAGTCCTGCAGAGGGTGGATTCGCCACTCGAGGAGATACTTTCCTCGCTGCATTGCAAGAGATGATATTCGCTGTGATGTAGATGAAACTATGTGGCCAGACAGAGAGAAACGTCTGGATGTGCATGAATGATTTACAGTACTATGTATGTTGTATGTTCAGTTCCAATATATACTGCAATATTGTTTACAGTTGTGCACAGCTCTACCCAAAGGGAGTTTATGTTTGTTGTAAATAAGGGTGTATTTTTTCTTTTGCACAATGCTGTGAACAAGTTAAAATTGCAAAGAGCATTTGCAGTAAAAATGTGAAACATACATATTCAGTGTCTTGTACTCAGTTACTGTACCTCACTAAATACAGTAATGTGTAACTTTACTGTAGTTTTCAAATGGCTGTGCAAATAGTATATAGTGCTGTCTTGAGCATTTTCAGGTAGTGTCACCAAGATCTGACTTTTTTGCATTGGAAACATTTACAGAGTAAATTGTCATAATGAAAACATGACAAAGCCATTTGACTATCTTGTTCATAAACAATGGTGTTAGGACTTTTCATCTTGATGACACTGACACTTTCATTGACATGAATACTTGCTTTTGAGGAATGAGCTATCCATTTTGAGCAAGTGACACGCTTTTGCAGGTTATCAACTAGGTTTTGCAGTTTGTACTCATTGTTTTGAGAAATGCATTAACTGTTGTGCAAATGTAAATAGTGATGTGAGAAATGCGACTGAGAAAAACTGTAACTGGGAGGCAACAGAGCCAGGACTGCCTGGATGGCGACCAGAGCCATTAGATTAGAACTGAAGAAGCCTCTTGGATGAAAGGTGAAATGTCTTCAAGAAACTAAGCTAGTCGCCTACAATAACCTTCAATGGCCCTCCAGAAAGGAGGAATATTTATTCTTTTCCTTCACTGCACTGACTTCTTCTCTGGTCATATCAGATGATGTGGGTGTTTATAGTTGTACAGTGTGACAGGGCAGTTTGTTATTTGTGTTCTTGTACTTTCAGGTAATGTGTTTATTGTTTTTACTGTGGTTTTATACTTTATTATGTGACTTTATTGTGTGTTTTACTGCAGAACCAGTCTGAAAACAAATTTCCCTTAGGGGGCCATAAAGTTTGCAATTGAAGTGAAACAAGAGGACAAAAACACATGATGCATCTCAAACAGTGTAGGTGTTTATGGTGTTAAATGGCTGCAGCAGCTCCTTACTATATTGAATATTACAAGGGTCCTGTGATTCACACCTGTACTGCCCTGATCTTGCTGGATGAAATTTTATTCTCTGCTTTACATATCGATTTTTTAAAACATTTTTTATCAAAATCTAGTTTACACCATTTTTCACCATATTTCAGCTGCAATAAATTTATCAATGAAAACATTTTGACTCTTCACTAATTAAATAATTTCTACACTGCAGGAACAGTCAAAAACAAGCATTTTCATACTAACCACCAGTAATACCCAGATCCTTGTCTTAACTAAAAGTAGGAATACAATGCAACAACACACAAATTAAAGGGCCAGTGTGTGGGATTTAGTAGCATCTAACAGTGTAATACTGTAGCTGATTGCTACCCCTTCGCCTTACACCAGTGAACGTCAACTGGCGGCCCGCGGGCCACATGCGGCCCGCCAGAGCTTTCCATCTGGCCCCCAGAATATTACTGGATTCAGGAATAGCCCGGTGAAGAGGACAAAGTACGTTTCTACATTTTTCTTTAAGTGAAATGAAACAAACGCCCTCTGAAAAGTAGCTTGTGCTATAGCCCGCCCCAATCAAAAAAATGACGATAAACGCGTTTCTCTTTTATTGTTTCACGTCTGTCAAAATTGTCCTTTCTTGGGCTTCATTTCCCCACACAATAGCGCACTAATAACAACCGTCAATATAACAGAGAAGAGCATGGTAAGTACAAGCTTTGCACATCAGCAAATAGATACAAACGACAAATAAAAGCGTCAGGCCGTCAGTTATGAGAAATGTTACTCTTTACATCAAATTAAAGTAGCCTGTGATCCAACAAATAAATACTAAGTAAAACCAAGAAAATCACAAGACTGAAATACTCACGTTTGTTTAATGGGGAAGTGACATTTCCCCTCCGACACTTATCTTTTTAACATCGGGCTTGACAGCTGTTATGCCTGCCTTATGCGCCTGCAGTCCTAGTTCATTTTTCACAACTTCACAGGTGTATGTTGATCCGAACATCGTGAGCACATACATGGCCAGTGTCTTCAGTGTGTCATACTTTTGGGGACAAGCCACCCAAAAGGCGCTCAAGCGTTCAGCACCACGGAGAACAGGCTTCATGTCACCAGCGGCCTGGATGTCAAGCAGTTCACTGTGATTAGCCGCATCACCTTCCCCACGTTAGAAGTTGACAGCCTCATGAATATGAAGCCTAAATTATCGTTTTCGCCCCCTAGTGGCTTGCTACCGTACAGGTAATATGAGTCTGTTAACGCTGACAAAGGCTAAAAAATAACATACATTTCAAAGGCCAATTGATATATGAAATAATATTATATTACTTAGGACACAATATTAATTTAATTTTACGAGAGCGTCTGGCCCTGATAGTGTCTGCCGAGAAAAATTCTGGCCCTTGGACAAATGTAGTTGATGACCCCTGTACTAGGGGCTTAGGAAGGATTTTAAATGCATGGGGCTGTACACCCCCCTCTGCCCAAGATCCAACTTATCACGTTATAATGTGAAACTTTTAACGTTTTAACAATTTAAGTTATATCATAAAGAGGAACCGAGAGGAACTGTAGAGTCAAGTGATACTGTAGTTCTTGGTTCTATGAGTGACCCCTTTCACAGTGCATGATGTCATTTGATTCTTAATATGAAAATATTGATTAGCACAGCTTTAAGTATCAAAAGTAACAGTGAGTGCAGTATGAATTGCCCTTATTGGTTTTAGAGTGTGATACTATAGATTTTTTTTACTGTATAACAATGCATCATTTTATGTGTGACAATAATGTCAACTCAAACGGTCCAATTAATCTGAGGTATTCACATCATCTCACAGTCTCTTTTAGCAACTGGAGCTTGCGAAGGTGTCAAATCATGAAATGTTGTTAAAAGTTTGGATAAAAAAACGTCCGAGCTGGACCTTTAAGTTGAGATGATTTTTTTTTTTTCACACATACTGTTTCCTTTTTGACAATCTACAATGAACTTCTCTGCCTAGATGCTCATTGTAGATTTTTTAAAAACCATCTGCAAAGTAACTAGATAGAGGTGTCCAATAAATGTAGTGGTATACAAAGTAGAGTATTTTCATCTGACATAAAGTAGAATAAAACTGAAATACTCAAGTATCCCAGAAACGTACCTAATTATATTATTTGAGTAAAGGCACAGAATCACATAAGGCCTGTCAGTGTAAACATCACTTGACAAGGAACCACCAGCCTCATTCAGCTAGCTAGCCTGAGGCTAATGGGCCCTCACAGATGAGAGCTTACCCTTGTGAAATTAAACACCAAATGAGATCTGCCAGTCACTGTCTTAATGTGTTGCCTGGCCCCCTGGCATTGGCCCCACACAGCTTTACACATTTATATAGTACACATGAACACACACATAAACACAGCCCTGGTGGTGTGGAATGAATGGTCCATTTTGAAATTCATCAGGAGAGAGAAAGTCTATGAGGAAGCTATTATTTGACCAGCATATTAAAAAGCTTAAAGAGACAGAATCTTTAAAAACAGTACACCCTTCGCTCAGATCAGACTTGTTCAGTGAGGGACTTGCATTATAAACACACTCAATGCCCTGGAAGTGAAATACCATCTGCCCGCATCCTAGCTACCTTCTCTCCATATCTCTCTTTTTTTTTCTTTCTTCAGAAGTTCCATTTTCCATGACACAGAAGTATTGTTAGGGAACTGAAGCACCCTGTAGAGCTGCCTGCAGCTGGCCTGTCTCCTTTTTCATTTGTTACATTCTGGAAGGAAATTTCATACTTATTTTATTCATATAGATTGCAGAGAAATTGGTTTTAAGGTGCTTTAAATTATAAAATGAACCAGCCAGTTTTAGTTGACTCACAAGCCTTGTAATAATAGATATAGAGTCTAATGAAAAAAAGGTGAGAATATAAGACAAGAATTAATGATATAAAGATAGATACTCATCCTGTACAGTTCAGTAATTCATTTTTGCACAGAACAATGGATCTTGTTTAGCCACCTTACACTGTCATGTTCGGGAGGAATCATTTAACTTTCAGCATCGACTATGAATAACTATTTCAATGTACATATGACATATGACAGGACATGTGAGTACTGTATGAAAACAGGAATAATTGATCTAAAAAACTACTACTACTGAACTACTGAACCAAATTGTGAGTTACATTGGTTGTTTGTGATGCCGAAGCTTTCTTTCCATTGCTACTATAAAACTGAATGCCTCAAATGTGCAGCGCTCAGCTACAGTAAAGCACCTAGCATCTGCTAGCCGTCACATTTCAAAATAAGGCAATTCGGAGGAAGGCGACATCACACGTGCCTCTGAGACTCATCAGCTTCATTCAGCCAGAAGCTGAAAAGCTTTTTTCTATGTCGAGGTAAAATATTAATTTTCACCCATTTCTTAATTTTGAATGGCTGCAAAGATTTCATAGTGAATGCACAAATGGACACATGAGAAAACACACGTGAGAAGATCTGGTCTTTTGAAGCCCATATAGGATTGTTAAAGCTATCACATGAACAGCATAAGAACATTTGAAGAGTTAACGTTTGAAATAAGGTTTATCATGATTATCATGAGTATCCTTTCAGTATTCCTAAATGCATAGTGATGTATTGTTGGCTTTTTAAATCCTTTTAATTGGCTAAATATATATATTTTCACCATCAGGACTCACGCTTTACATTAGATCTGGTGTCTCTTAAAAATAGAGATACAGCACTTATGTAAATGTTCCTAACAGCTCAAAGTCACCTTGTATTATATGGTTGACCAAATAATATTAAAAAAAAACTAAACGTCTGAGTTTATTTTGAACAGCTTCCTGTGCCCACATTTGTCACAGTCATATGACCTACAAAACTTCTGCACTAAGCAGTTTTCTCAATATGAAAAATGTCTTAAAAATGGCTTTTAATGAGGTTCTGATTATCAACACATAAGTTGGTGAACTTGAATTCACGGTTCCTTTCAAGAAACTATGATTACACTCATACAAAACAGACATCAAGATACCAATTTGGACTGCATTATAGCCAATTATAACCTTGACTCGGGGGAGGTTAGTATTTCTTTCAGTACAAAATGAAAATTGCATGATTATGCTACTATTTCTGAGAAACATACTCAAAATCCCTTTTTTTTTTACTGTGCAAACCACAAATACATATACACACACTAACTGTCAGACTTTGGCTAATAATGATATGTGTCTGCAATATCATGTATGGATCCTAGAGAGCGTATGTTCTACAGCATTGATGTTGACTAATGTTTCTTGGTCCTTTTGTGGCAAGCATTTTGTCATTTACAATTTTCATTGTTTTTCTAGCGTGTACATCAAATCATGTATTGATTACACTGATCCTAATCTATGGGCAAGGCTCTTCCCAGCACAATCATTACAAGAATGTAGATGGGATTTGGCCTTACAGCAGACTCAAGTATACAGTGCAGGCAATGCGATTGCGTTTCGGCCAGTGAACTAGAGGGCCCCATAGAAAGAACAGGCCCATCAAATGGCCCTTGTGAGTGATTCAGATTGCCTCTACATAAAAATATTTGTGTTTAAAGACTGCACTGGCACTGGCGTCCCCACTTGGTCACTATCTTTAGATAGCCACCAAATAATTTCAGTTTAAGTTCAACTGAAGAGCTTGACATTCATAGAAATTATGACAGGAGCAAATCAGGGAATTGGGTGCAATAGAGCGACAATGTTCCAGTAGGGACAAGGTCAGGGTAAATGGATGAGTCAACAAAACCACAGACCACTTTACATTTCCTGTTTCCAAATGACAATCAACCTATTTTTTTCTAACCATAACCAAGTTTCCATTATCGTTTGCAGTTGGGCGTAGGCAAATTATGTATATTGCCATTTAATTTGCTTGGTGAGTTACAGTAAACAGTAGCAGTTGTGCTAACCCTGTTTATAAAGACAATGCATTTGAAACATGTTAATTGCAACCCATGGGACTCTTGAGTTGTGACAATGTTGTAAAACAAAACAAAACTTTTCACACCAACGAACTGATATGACCCAGCTAGACTCTAACTAAATTAGTCTGACTAAAAGGAGGGCTCTTGTCAAAAGTCTACAACTAAAAACTGGCATGCAAATGAACTGCATGCAGCCTTACAGCCTCTCTGTCTCCCTCTGTAATGACAGCAGTGGAAGGCCTCTAGCTGAGCTATGAGACAAATTCAAGCGATCAGGCAGAGCTCTCCTTCCTGCTCTCTGTCCCAGCTCTGCGCTCCAGGTAGGTTTGCTGTCACAGTTACAAATGACACATGCAGTTCCAGTACGACAATCAGTCCCCACTCAGCAGGCTTCCTCCCTGCAAGTTGCTGAGTATTTAAAAAGATTACAACGGAGGGTGGGAGGGACAGAAAAAATAACATCTGTGAATTCTGAACACCACATGCTGTAATTGTAAGGTTTGTAGTTCACCACCCTAAAGTAAAGTATTTTGCATATGAAGCAGTGTATTGAGCTATTTTCGCCACCATGCTTCATACGGATTAAAATCTTGAAATCTGTTTGTTCTTAAATTGAGAACATTCCTCAGTTAATGAGACAAGTGCTGTTTTTTAAAGAGTTATGCAGCTTGGTTAACCGGCTACCCTTCAAAAGTAGAACATCAAGATCTTCTGCTGTCAATCATTTTTTTAAAAGTAGGTGTCACTTTTTTCCCAAATGGTGCATGCCCCATTTTGGAACAACCCTCTCTACATGCTGTTACTCTGAATGCTGCCTCTAACTGATGCTCCTCTTCAGTAAAATCTCTGCTATCATCCTGCATCTGCCGGCCTATCTGCCTGCACTCAGGTTTCAAACAGCCCCTTCCTGAGGCAGATGTCTATGTAGCATGAAATAGAGCCACCGAGGGGATCGCCTTTGCCCAATATGTTTTCACGTCATTTGGATGCAGTAGCGACTCATTCTTCTATATTTCATTCTTGTTCCTGTGTGGTTGGGGAAGATAGTGAAGAGACCAGGGGTGTCAATCTGTCTGTCAACCATACATCAGGATCACACATCCTAACCCTAGTTATCTTCCAGACACTCCAGGTGAACAGGATACGCATCCTTTCAGTTTTTTTCCATCGCTTTTATTTATTTATTTTTTATGACAAGAAATGTGATAAATCTCAGGACGCTCTGGAGTGGTGTTTCCCGAGGAGGATTTATACAGCACAGTAGCCTGGAAAGATAAGGTTATGAACTGTCATTCACTGTAATGTAAAAGGCTCATGAGCACTGCCCCCTTTGGAAAGGAGAGAGGGGGTTGACAGCACACCAGTCAAAAGCTGACAGGCTTTAGCCTAGGATCCAGACAACTAAAAAGTTAAATACGTTTTAATTTAAGGAAGAACAGATCTAATTAATGATGGGTATTGGCAGTTTGAACAAGAAAGGAAATATCCAGACATTTTTAGCCTTTATCAGTCTGACCAGTTTATTTCATCCTCCAGTCCACTTCCTAAAACTGGCATACAGATTCAGTGGCTCCATCACAAGCCCACGTTGTTGACCTTGCAGCTACCACCAATGACAAAATACATGAAACAACTATCAAACATGGTATTCCTTTTATTTATCTAATCTAAAATCTATCAAAGGATGATTACAGTGTTTTTGACACATTTCAGCACCTTAAAGTCACACTGATCAATATTTTCTTATTAACAATGGATCAAATGTGTAATATTAAAAATGTCCCTTGTACTGAGGTACCCACAGTCACTTTTTAGCAATAAGCACATAGTTTGACTTTACTGGCAACAAACTTTGACAAAGTGGCTACTAGCTGGTGGACATAGTGGAGCATTTAAAGACTTTTTTTTTTAAAGGTTGGTGGAGACAAAAACAGAGCTAAGAGGAGATTGAATTGGAGTCAGGTTAGGTTAGTCAGGTTGCCAGAAACACAAGTCCAAATTAATGGTAATGTTGCTCCGTAGATGTAGGATGTCTGAAACAGGCAAATGTTTGCTGATAGTACAAGATGTTTGTTTGTTTGTTTTTTGTTTTTTTCCAACTGATTTTCAACCTGTTTGGCGGCCAAAATTGAATGAATGCAGCATTGCCTATGAATCATGTATAGTTCTATATATTTTCTATTGTTCCAAGCAGCCATTTGTTTCTATTCATTACTGATATGAAAATCATTGAGCAAGATTTTGAAAATTGTGTTCAATGTGAATGATTCCCCAAGCTAAAGGATGTAGCTGGCAATATTATTATTATTATTATTTTTGTTATTCTCAATAAATTTCATGGAAAGATGACAAATAACAAAGTGTTCATAAACAAACATTTTTATTTTTTTTAAAAAAAGCTCAACCATTTCCTCCAAACAGGAGTAAACAGTGGATTTGTTAGGCACTATTTACAGCCACTAATTTTCAAGTCTCAGTTCAAGTTTAATTGTCACATATAATCATACAGCAGGATGATGTGTGTGGGATTGACTCTAAATTAACTACAGTGCACATGTTCATAATAATGAAGGATCCTGTCACTCAGAATGACAGCATGGCTATTTTTTAGACAATGGAGGTCTATGACAGAGAGAAATAAGCTATATCAGGCTTTGGATTCACAGACAATACTCATTAGTTATTTATTCACTGCTAGTTTTTGTCTTTTCATGAACAGTATTGAATATCACCAGTTATCCTTAATGAAAATTTGAGGAGACTGTGATTTGCTTTTTTTTTTTAATACCATATTGAAGTGAATAGAAACCAATGGCTGCCTGGAATGGTGATAAAAATAAATCTAAAGAGCATTGTGATTTGCAAAATCTGTGATGTATTCTGATTTGTAGTAATTAGGCTTAAATATCTTTTAATAAGGGGGGGAGGTCTAGCAATTTGTAGAAGAAAACAATAAAACTCAATAAAACACTGAGCATAAGCCAGATGGACACACACAAAAACTAGGAAACACAAAGCAGCACAAAAAATGTGAGCAACAACAAGGACACCATTAAAGCAATTAAAACATGTGGCAGAAAAACATATGGCAGCAGTGTTAGAAAAGTTAATGTATTCGTTTCGGAGAGAAACAAGTGCACATGTGCCTTTTCAGATTGTGGTAAAATGTACCCTTAGAGTGAAAAATAATATGTCAGCCTCCCAGAAAAGACACAGAGACCTCGGAGAGAACACAATGTAGGAAGTGGTGCTTTAGCAAAACCAGAGATCCTTATCGGCTTGGCTTCTTCTGCATTACCTCAGAATTAATTATTGCCTGACACTCTCTTTTTGCCATTTTCCATCTCTATAGAGGAGACAGAGCTTCAGGCTGTTAGGTGGTAATAAGACCCATCTCGAAGCTGGAGAGAGAAAGGATAAGAGGATCGTTCTTTCTGTGTCATATTCTCTTCCCCTCTCTCTTTACCTTTCTTTCTAAACACAGATATTGACTTGTGGCTGTTTTCTCTGACAAGTTTCCGTGACCAGATCAGCAGCCCTTGGGTGTTAAAGCCCACATCCTGCTTGTCAGGTATGGCTGAAAGATACACAAACAACTTGACTTGGTAAATCCAGAAATCCCCCGCAGGCTGTATGACATGGATTCAAGAGCAAAATAGATATCAGGAGAATCTGCAGTGACACAAAAAGGTGGTCTGTCTGGCTAACAGGACTGTGTTTGCTAATTAGAGGCAAAGTGTTGCAAACAACATGAAAGAGGTCTGCATTGGTAACGAACAGAAAAACACCTTCTGAAGCATAAATGGCTTTTCAGAGGCACTTTGAGGAGAAAATGTGGTTTTGTATACATAATCATCAGTGACTGAAGAACCACTAGAACCTGTAAATAGTAGTGTGCTGTTTGAAGCCTCATTCATAGTTGTAGCAGCCAGAAATCAATGCATGTGAAAAGGCACAGAATTCATTTATAATATCACATCCTGAAATCATATCAATCCATTGTTTCCTTCGTCCTTTGTCCTAAATACTGGATGCTGGCTACAAGAAAACTATAAATGTAAATAAAAATTGTCCTCCAAAAGCTAACAAATTATCTTTTACAGATTCAAAGTTAATACATGTTTTACCTCAAGTATTCAAGCTTTCAGTAGCTAAGTATTATTAAGATATTCGGATCACACAGTTGTTTTTTTTGTCGTGTTTGATTTGTTGACAGGCCCTCACGCTCAGCCCCGGTGGTTGCCATGTTTGTCCTACTACAGCTCCAAAGCTTCACGTCAATTTAGATGTGTTCAGTTTTGCAGTTCAAAATGACAGCAAAGCTGTTTGCAAGGGGTAAAGTCAAACAAGTAAGCCGAAAGTGAATTTTTAAATCCTGCTTTAAGAACTCATTCATTCAAAACATTTGCTCAATCAAAACTCAGTTTTTCAGTGTCCCACCAAAACCGACACTGTGGCAGGTGGGTAAAATGTAATGTAGAGACAGGGGTTTTATTTATTTCAACAGCAAGTACTGATATCATTATTTTAAAAAATGAATGTGGTATTGATCGCTAACAGTCACATGATCATTATACTATTGTGTTCTGTTTGTTTTGACATTGAAAACCTGTTAGAGTCATGTAGTTCTCTGTTAAAGACTAGACAAGTTAAAGACTTTAGCTTGGGAGTTTTTGACATTGGCAGCCAAAATAATCTCAATTCAAAGGTCTACTTACGAGCATTTTGAGCTTTCAACCACTTTTTATACACGAGCTGATCAGAATGTTGAATTAAATATGGAATATAGTTGATCCTTCATCCTAAAGTCACTGTCTCTCAATGCTATTCCATCCTCTCCTTGTGCTTTTGCAACAATCCATTTTCAGTACAGCTGATTCACTGATGACTTTCTCCACTTGAGGTGGATAACAATTACAATGAATACAGTGAAGTAGCATTTAAAGACAACCTTGAATCACACCACCCTTCCAAATGTGATATGACAAAACACCTCTATGCAAAAGAAACCACCAGTTGGCAGTTTTAAGCAGCTGAGTGAAGAATGACTGCATAAAAGGGACAGACAGATGGCTGACTAAATTCACTGCAGAAAACAGATATGCCAGGCGACCTTTCTGTAACCTCTCTACACATTTCTCTCTCTCTGCTGACTCTTTCGTCAGTTTCCTCCATTCAAGCAGAGGAGGCAGCAAGCACTATTTGCTCAGAGCTGCAGTGCTGATGCTCTGAGCTCAGCCACTGTGTTCATATGGGATGCAGCGGTAAAGGTCATTTCTAGAAGTTCAACATTAGTGATCGGAATTTCAAGTGAACCGTGTTGCCCACATTTTGTGGCCGTGCACTCTACAGGGAGTACAGAGGACCTATCAGGTGAGCCAACGGGCACAGTAATGTGTCTCTGAAATAAGAAGTATAGCAAATCTAATGGTGCAAGTTAGTAGCTGTGCTTAGTTTCTGTGCCGTTCATATTAAGTGCTTCCCATTGTCAAAGCCTTGTGTTAATCATGTTAGATTTCTCTGGGTATAAGTGTGAGTGAGTGTCAGTGTGCTCTCTCTAAACCCATGAGAAAGAGTTTCATCAGTTCAATTTAAAACTAATCTCGTCAGCCCCATCGGAGTGTGAGTGTATGGCAAAGAAGCCAACCCATAAGAGTGTGACCCACCATCTGTAATGCATTTTTACCTTTGTCTTGGAGTATGGCTCATTATGTGTTTGGAAAATTTGCAAAGCCAAACAAATCAAAGTCACCAGGCGTAAAAAAAACAAAAAAAAACAGAAAGCATGGAAGTGGGTTTGGTTTACCCGAGGGGATAGCTTTGTTGTGTGGAAATAAATCCTGCTCCTGATTAGACAAGCTCTGTATGTGGTTACAGGCGCTGTGAGTTCAAGGATTTAAATTGTTCACGAGTGGGGTATCATAATTGATATGAAAAATTTAATTTATTCTACTTTATCTAGCGTTATATGGAATGTCATCCAGGGCTCTTTATGTGTCGATTGTTTAGAGCCTGCAGCGCCTACCTTCAATTCATTAAAAAGGTACGGGTCATGTACTCCGTCTATAGTATAAAGAGAACATAAACAAACAAATATTTGCATGTGTATGCGCCACCTGAAACCCCAAATATCTGCCAGAGTAATGATAATTTATGTGATCCTTGCTCTATACTTCTTCGCATTAAAGATTTTTAGTAACAAGCACTTTTTAGTTTGACATCTGGCGCGTTTGTGCAAAACACAAGCAGATTCCTCTAAAACTGCCACAAAACACCATTTTGCCAGCCACTACTTGCTACGAAGTGCTTGTACAGAAACAGCAGTATAGGAACCATCAAAATCCTATTCTGCCCTGCAGCCTAATTCCTCTCTAATAGACCTAAATCAACACACTGTAAAACACATCTTTAATCTTTTATCCACCTGCTGGACCTGTTTTTTTTTTCCGGAAACTTTAGAAAAATCTTTCAAAATACAAAACAACTTTAAAATAGTATTTTTCATTTGAACCAGCACTAGAGGAGAAGTGCAGCAAGAGAGAAATAACATGCGGGATATCTCTGATGGTTGCTCTTGTTTTGTATTATAGAAGGAAAACCGACAGTGAATCTTTTTCTGCATCTATCTCCAGTGCTCAGGCTTCACTCTTTTTTAGTGTTTAGCATCTGAGAGCAGCAGGGAAGTCAAGTGGGTAGAGAGACTGTGCTTTTTACCAGAACAACCTGTTTTCAGCCTCTTGTGTCAGCAAGCACTCACTCCACTGAAATGTCCTGGAGCAAGAAGCTGAACTCCTGTCTGCTGTTCTATCGCTGACTCTGACCTCTGGCTTTTCAGAAACTGAGCAAAGATTTCTTTACTGTGATCAATAAAGTATCACATTTATCATATTATTAAATTACTTTCAAACCAAGGCTGGATGTATGGTGCATGTCCAAGCAACAATGCTGCAAGCCACTCGGACAAAAAACTACTAGAAACTCAAATAGTCTTTTGTCAAATTAACTACTCCAAAACAACAGTATTGACACTGTATAACATTTTACTGTAGAGGTAAAGCTGACTACAGCTTACATTCTGCCTGTTGCCACTCAAGAAGTCAATTACATGCTTATGTTGATATGTGTAAATCCAGTCTGGAGACATGGTTAAACAGACTGCTACACTGAGAATAGCCTATCATGCAAGACCTGCAGAAGCACGTGAGAACGGTTCCTCAGCCTGGTTACACAACAGAAGATTAGACCTTTATTACCATCCTTGAAATTTGCTTTATCTAACTAATATGCATGACACACTGCACACATGCATTAACGCACATGCGCTGCTTCAAGCTGGTTCTGGCTTTTGCATGGTTTAAGCGCTTAGTAGGGAGAGAGCACTCCTGAAGCTTTATTCAGCTCTAATGACTGGGAATGTTACAGTGAATATTTTTTTTTATGTGTGTGTGTGTGTGTGCGTATGCCAGTGTGCTATATGCTAGTGTGTCTTCAGTGTCAATCTGTAAGTGTGTGAGTCATCCCACTATTAGGCTGTCTCTGAAGCACAACAAGCAGCTATAATCTGCTGGACACTGCGCTGTAATGGCTCTCTGTGAGACAGCTAATAAGTTACACAGCAGATTGCAAACTGCAATAAGCTCGACTGAGTCACTATTCTGGGCTACATCATTATTTCTCAACCCTTTGACTGTGACCCGAGGGTGGGCTGCAGAACTGCTCTGACAGGGTTCAGGACATGATGTGGCTCCTGCAGGAGGCGTTTAGAAAAGCCTGGAAAAGTGATTTCATGTGTGAATTCAGAGCCTCCATGAGTCTATATTCTATTTTGGTACTGTGTTAATATAATGCTCTTATTCTTTGTTTAACCGTAGTTAAATTGTAGTAGAGTAAACTCAGTGTTGATTAACTGTGGCTGTTCTCTTGCCCTTTTAAATGCTATTATTTTCTTTCGCAGCTTTACTGAGTCGGCTATGAAAAACACAATACATCCAACTGTTGAATCCAAAGCAAAAGAACACAAAATTTCACTTTCACAGCCAGAAATCTTGCCACATTTGGTGTCTGAATGACAGGGCTAATGTTTAAAGGTTGTATGTTACTGTAAATTACAAGTTCAGACTGGAGCCCCCAGAGCAAAAAGATCCAACTGAGAACCGCTGCCATTAATATTCTCATCCAGGAGCAAGGGCAAGATATTGATCCAGGTCTTTGCATGTGCGCCAGCTGTATGTATATGTGTGTGTGTGTGTTTATGTGTGAGACTACGTGAGTTGAGAGTTGGACGGGCTGTTGGCCCGCATAAAAGCTGAAGGGCTAGCATTTACAACCAGTTTTTCACAGATTTCACATTGATGGATTGCCATAATTTTTTTTGCTGGATGTTGGTTCCATATCAGGGTTCCAGGTAAGAGAGGAAATCCAACAAACCCAGAAAGAGGCTGGAGCGCGAAGGGGGGAAAGCAGCAGGGAGCGGAGTAAAAGGGGGGAGCAAAGAGAGGCTGGAGCGTTTTCAGCACCATGGAGAGCTCCGGCGCAATATACGCTATATAACGGCAGCGTGCGCGCCGACCAATCCTCATTTCCCACTCCGCTGGCCGTCACGGAGGCTTTGCTGCCGCTGTGCCAGCTCTCTGGTGACACTGATAGGATTTTCCCATGAGAGAGCGCTGAAGCAGCTCATTTAACACAATCAGACAAGAAAATCTCGTCTTGTTTAGAACCACCCTTCCCTCCGTCCTGCAAATTTTTGAGAGTTTTGTGCATGCTGGTGAGTAGATGAAGGGTGTATGTGCTTGATGAGACACCGGTCGTTAAAAGATGAAGTCTTCCCAGCCAAATAAATTGGCTGACGGCAGGAGGACCTGGTGAGGAGAAGAAGGGGGTGGTGGTGGCGGTGGGTAGAGGCTGGCGGTGGGACCGGGAATCCACGCCAGAGAGCCCAGCGAGGGATGTGCGTGTCTCACTATGTTATCATTTCTGTCCCTCTGCTGCTTGAGCAAACCTGGCGCATCCGGACAGTCCTACTGAAGCCATTTATCAAACACTGCCCTGTTGTTTTCGTGCAGGTAGAGCCGCTGCACGGTTATATGAGGTTACCAAAAGCTGGCATCTGCTCATATTGAATGATTAATAACAACCCGTGTTGCGCCAGACAATAGGCGACATAGCAGGCAGTGTAGTTAAACACTGTCACAGATTGTCATTGACATCGCCCTGCGCTATAAGGCTGCACCTCACATATATCTTTTTCTGGAGCTCTCTCTCTCTCTCTCTCTCTCTCTCTCTCTTCTCTCTCTCTCTCTCTATTATTGATGCATTTCTCCTCAGCTACTCACAAACTAAAATTAAAGCACGCCACTGCCATCCTCTTCACAGTTTCCCCATTCACTCACACTCCCAAATGCAAATACGACAGGACGGATAAAGCGGCGTCATGCACCCAAAACAACCAAACTTGTAAAGAAAACAATAAATACGTATTGAAGCAACCTTTGAGCTCTTTATTCCGCATTAGTAAATACAGCTTTAACCTTACCTGTGGTATTCCGAGGCAAGAGAACAGAAAGAAAGGAAATTCGAGCCACAGATTTCCTCGCAGCGACGCGTCCAAACTGCGCTCTTTTAGTTCCACTCCTCTCTCTCGCTCTCTCTCTCTCTCTCTCTCTCTCTCTTTCTCTCTCTCCCCCCTGGCTCGGCAGGGCTTAAAGGGTTCAGATTAATTACGGGCTGGTGTATCAGTAGCAGCTGCGTTAGTAAGCGACGTGGTAAGCGCGTCCCCAACTCTCTCAGCAGCGGTTTGCCATCCTCCGGCTCCTCCGGCTGGTTTTCCTCTCAGCGCTCCGCTCCTTGCTCTGCCCTATTTCAACTCCTCTCACTCCGCTCTCCTCCTGACGTCAGCCGCTGCACGCCAAATGCGGTGAGGCTGCATCTGCAGATTCATCGCACTGGAAAGCGACACCTGTGTGTGCATGCCTGCATGTGTTTGTGTGTGTAAAAAGGGTGTGTGTTGAAACATTCGTGAGGAGCAGATGCCATAGCAGGGACATAGAATACTGGAGGATGAAATATGTGAAGATTGTTTGACTTTCGGGGTCTTTAACATGTTTGAATTTTTGGGATTAATCTGGAATTTGGATGAGAGGATAGATTTAGGTTTGGGAAGTTGAGACAGTATTGAAGTTAAGGTTTGTGTGTGTGCGTAATGTGCAAACAAAATAAGACTAAAATACAATTTTATTTATTTTACTTTTATTCTGTATAAAAATCAGTTTATTACAAACATTAATTCAATTAGTTTGTCATTCATAGTGCATTGTGGGATCCACTGAGCAAGATCCTGTGTTAGATATATACTGACACTGTCTGTTAATGTCTGTGTTGTGTTGTCAAAAAAAGCCAAGACAAAAATAAAAATGGAGGTGTGTATCAAAAAGAGAAACCGGTGACAGATGATATGGATGTTGCTGTTTTCTGGGTTCATCCAGGGAGGACGTCAAACAGTCAAATGTTGTCAAAAGTTTCATATGCATATTTTATTTTGTTTTTCACGGATTGTCTTCCACTCAGACCCTGTAGAGCTGCCTCATGCACTCACTGTCGGCCTATATGACAAACATTTAAAGCATCACTGACTAATCAACCAGGCAATAATGATGCTCAGGGACAGGCAGTCACTTTCACAGATGAGCAAGTTTACAGCGGATTATCTGTTTATGTTGAGGTTGTGTTTGAAACGTTTAAACACTTATGAACGTGCAGAAATGTGTCAAACAGTACAGTGCAATTTTACTGCAGTTATAGGAAGTATACGCAGTGACTCTGACCTCTAACATATTCCCCCTCTCCCTCTCTCTCTTTCTCTATCCTCCTCTTCATCCCTTTGTATTAAAGTGGAGGAGGGATAACTGCGCACGGCACAATTAGGTCTACATACTGTATCCTAAAGAGACACGAGAATGGTGGCATCCCCATCAAAATTGCATGTGGCACTAAAACATTTATGCTCGATGTAACATTTATCAAGACAATGGAAAAAAAAAAAAGACGGTTGGGAAAAACAAGAAAAGAAATGAAAAGGGAGAGGGGATAAAGAGGAAGAAGAGAAAAGCAAAGAAGGAAACTTTAGTCAGGAAGTTGCAATACTTGATTCCTTATAATGCTGTAGGCTTCAAGGGGGGAAAAAAGACAGAATATAGAGGTGTACCAGGACATTCAATTCATTTCAGACTAGATCAGAGGTTTTCAAAGTGGCCTTCCCAGTGGGGGCTCCAAACAATTTCAGGGGAGGCTCAGTGAATGGAAGTGAGAAAATTCTACATTAGTTATCAAAAGGAGATCACAAAGAATAGCCTCAACATGAGTGATTTGGTTAAAGAGACAGTTCAGAGCTACAGTAGTTTTGGGGGATTTTACTGTTTTTGTCCAACTTTACCCAATGGTGGAAAATGGAAAAGCACAATGCTGCTTCATCTGCAGTTAAAATACTGTTGTTTACATTTGTTTATGCATTTTGTTTGAGTGAATTTCAATAAATATTACACAGTAAATATGGTCATATATTGTTCTTTTCATGTCTCCATTTAATTAATAAAATGGTGGCTGGGCATTGATGTGAGCCAAGTAGAAGATGAGTCAGGTGTTTGAAGTGAGCTGAAGACAGGACCATCAAAAGTACTTTTGTTTGGTGCAAAACAAAAACAAAACAAAACAAAAAAAATCAAATAATAATCTAATAGTTAGGGTGACTAATGTGATTCATCTTTCTTAACTTTTAACTCATATGTATTTGATTAAAATGTATTAATGGTTCATTTCAACTCCTAAACAGACAATTTTATATCCTACTGGGATATTTCTATGATGTTTGGATGTATTGACTAGGGTGTTCGGTGTGGTTGCTAGGGCATTTTTTAGTATGGTGTTATTTTACTCCACTATTTCTACTCACACTGGACTGTTTGGGGAATCCATTAAGTGCTCACTCAAAAGTTAACCAAATGCAGTAATCAAACTAATATTTCTGAGTGAACTGTATTCAAATACATGTTAGAATTAGGATCGATGGCAGTGGGACAGAGCATCCAGCAGGTCAGAGACACAGTGAGAGAATACTGGGATTGAATATTTCCATTGAATGGACAGAGCACAGTGAAGCCAGTTTAGTCTCTCTCCTTCTACAGCAATTAAACAAAGCAATTCAAAGAAATGACATAGACATGTTTTTTTTTTCCTGGAGTGTGATGACTGAGAACAAGGTTTGATATTTTTATGATTGTCTCTTCTTCTTAATGAAAAAAGTAGAAATTTGTTTATTGTTGATTTATTATTTCCCAACATAGAGTAGCAGCCCTGTTAAATAAAGGATCAGTTGATTTAAGTGCCTAACTTAAAGTGTTACATTGAGGCGAGGCTTTGAAAATAAGTCAGTTTGAACATTATTCTTTAAAATCCTTTCACACCATTTTCAATGAGTCCAAAAAAATTGAAAATTCTTTGTTTCATTGCTGAGTTTTACTAAACCATGTTCTGATGTGTTGTGCATGTGGTGTTGTCTTTGCACCACGCAAGTGAAAAAAGTGTAATGGAAGTGGTATAATGATATTAACTATGCAAGACAACAGACTTCTGTTGCCAATCAAGTACACGGACAAGCTGACCATTTTCTTTTCAAACATTACAAGCTGTAGCTGTTAAAGGGCTGTGACAGATAAAAACACTTCAACATATTCTATTGATCTTACACAAGGCAGGAAAAACGTATATTTTTCTTATAATTGTCACATATCCACTCTAAGCAACCCTTAAATTGAAAATGTTATTAATTATTATTATTGATTAAGGTGGAGGTAAGGTTATGACTGTGGTTTAACTAGCACCACATTTATATTACCTTTTGAGACATGTCCATGATCTTTTTCAGAACATCACAACATATTCTTTTCTACATTTTCAGAGCAGATTTGGTCATTTTCAACCACTGACTGTGTGAGCAAATGTGTCTTTATGTTGGAGCACTCAGCCTTTTTCGTGCAGCATTCTCTGAGGGCTTTAAGTTATAATCCTCACAACTTTTCAAAGAAGTTTTCATTGTTTGCAACATCTGAAACAGAAGAGCGGACAGAAACAACAGAAACACAAACAAATTAGCCTACTGTATAAAATTTAATCTACATTACATTTTCCCCCACTGTTGTAGCAGAAGTTTGGCGACAAAGTTACTCACATCAGTGCATTTTTCCAGCAAAGTGCACAAAGCTTGGTGCAGATGAAAGTACAAACGAAAACTATCCAAGCGGACCATGGTGCAGACAAGCATGGGTAAAAAACCATGGCACTCCATCTTCAGGTGCGATAATATTATAAATTTATTCTTTGAGCATATACGCAATCAAAAAAATCCAATATTTTCGCCTTTCTCACCTCTCCTGACATCTGCTTACCTGCTTGCCAACTTCACAAGACACTTATAATATTTAAGGCGTATTGACACATTTCTCACCACCTTATTTACACCTTCTTAGGTTTTTTTTTTTTTTTTACAAGGACAACCTGAGAACACACATATACCAGCTGCACACACTTATTCCTTAACCTGCCTCTGGGCCATTCGGGTGGAAATGTTCACATCCACATTATTGACAAACGCATATCAGATCTATTCATAAAACTAACAGCTCTCTGGGCAATGCAGAGACGATCTCAGACTGCTGTAGGCGTACCCTGAGTGGCAAATCAATCACACCTAAATGGTGCAAATATGAATCGACCCCTGGAGGGGCTCATATAGACGACAACCCGTGCATGGCATTGCAAGAGGAACATCATGTGCATTTTACCCACAGCTACACCCATGGCTGCACAAACTGAGTTTCAGACTAGCATGTGGGGATTGAGCAGCTACAGCAGCCATCATTATCTCTGCCATCATTTGCTCAGGAGTGTTTGTACTAGCAGTCATACGTCAGAAACATAACATCTTCTCCCCTCAACCTTAAAGGCACTCAGGCATGTGTCAGCACTAAAAGGTCTCTCTTACGTGGCTGCTCCCTCAGAGACAGAAACACCAGGAGATAGAGTCATAACTCTTCTTTATGTCCTTTTTCTGCAGCTCACCGCTGCAAGTATTGATGTGATTCACACACATACACGTCTACATTGCTTACAGTAGGAGGGACTCTCATGCTACACCTCTTTGGAACAGAAATACAAATATTTTGTTGTGGTTCATTGTTTATAAAAGTTATGCAGGTACATTATTTGAACCCTCAGTTCCACTCTGTTATTTGCAGAACCTCAGATTACATTTCATTTTTCATTTTCTCCAAATTTTGTGCATGTCACCTACACTTTTGTTAAGGTTGGGGAAAGATTGTGGTTTGGGTAAATAAGCTATGATTAGTTAACCAGCTAAAACACACAGAAAACTGCACACTTTCAGCAAGACATTATGGTGTCTTGATTTGGAGTGAGAAATGGCACTGTTTGCCTGAAACCAGTGCCTTGAATCTGAGCACAGGCTGGAGAATGTGTGTATTTCTCTGTTGACCGCTCAATTCTCTTTTCTCTTGATTGTTCTTTGTTTACTTTGAGAACATTTTGCTGCATTATAGCAGTTTAACATCAAATGTCCAAGGGGAAATTGTTTGCAACATAACAAAATGGTATACTACGAACTACATCAAAATGTTAACGATCAAAATATTCATTTTCTAATCTGGTATCTGCGTGTTCTCTAAAAATCTCCCAATAGGGTCGTGACTGGGAATTCAGACATGCACAACATTAACTTTTCCACAATTCTGCTCCACATTAAAATTGCAGCTGCCACAACTTCAGCCTGTCAGCAAGGCATGACTCCCATCGGACACTCATTATGGAGGTCAACACATTTAGGGTCAAAGGTCAAGGTTTTTCTGTACAGTTTGCTGGCAAATCAGTGAAATGTGTGCTATAATGGCTCATGCAGCTGCAGGAGAAAATGCCAGACCTTACCATTGGATATAATGGCCTCGTCTCGAGCGCCAGACACTTTAGTGTCTGAAAATTGAAAAAGAAAGCAATCTCTTTTTAAAATTTTAACCTATAATCATTTTTAGAAGTAGCCCCACACAGCCATTGTGCACCCACCTACTGAATGCTGCAACCAATGATACAAATGTATCACACAAACAATGCTCTCACACAAACACAAAACACATAAATACTTGGTTACTTGGTTACTTCATCCTGTACTTGATTGAACAGCACTGTCAGAGAAGCCTGTACTGTATCAGCAGCAGGACTGTTGTTCAGTGAAACGACCTGTCACCAGAGAGAGAGAGGCAGTGCAGACAAAGTGTTGCGCTAGCTTTTCTTTGTAGCCTCCAGACACGAGGCTTCTTATGGACAAACCAGGGCTTTTGATTTGTTATGCAGCCTCTCTCTCTCTCTCTCTCTCTCTCTCTCTCTCTCTCTCTCTGTTGTAATCCACACACAGGGACACACACACAGAAATGCATGTCTGCAACCACATACGCACAAACACGCTCGGGCACTTGCACCGAACTACATTTCTCACTCTTGGCCCCACGCCCATGTCACCCACCCCTAACCACACACACAAACACACACACACACACACACCTACACACACACCTTGTATAATGGTCTTTGTTTCCTCCTCCTGCCCAGCTCCAATTTGATGGCAGCGTGGCCGGCAGGTTCCCCAGATGACCATTGAGATAGAGCTAACAGATGAAAGCAGCAGTAAGACGCTGGCAGTAATGGTGCTACAGCTCCGGCTTACAGCCCATATTTCTCCCTGATGGCTATGCTGCCCTGCCTCCCTCTGACACCTGCAGGAGTGAGCTTGGAGGAGTTGTTAGTATTAGAAGGGCAGGGACACATACAGTACAGAGAAACAGGAGCTTGAATGCAACATGCAAACACATGTACGCATGTTTCTAGAGACATAAATACATTTAATAAGTTGATTTGTTTTAATCATCCTTGGTTTGTATTTTATTCATTCATTCATCATTCAACAAAAACAAATAATAACATCAAAACGAATATATAAGATATGTAGAGCAGCATCTTTGCCTCTTGAGACGCTCATGTCGCTCCCATGACATGTTACCCCCAAAATTAAGCCCCCACGCTAGCAAAAATTTATAAAAAACAAATGTCTTTGGAAAATCCAAAACAAAATTACGGAGTAGGCTGGACATAACAAATACACTTTGAGTGTCATTGTCTCCCATTACAACTAGATGGGACCAGCTCATTGCAGAGAAACAAGCCTGGGCTCCCACTAATTCAGTGTAATGGTCAGTTGTATGTTTATGCACGTTTTATTTGTTTTTATGCTGGTATCATTTTATATGATCATATTACCTGTCCAACTGGTCCATGGCGCAAAAAAGGTTGGGGACCACTGATGTAGAGGACAACAATTCTGTTTCTGTGTCAGCGCTACACCAGGAAGTCTTTTCTCGACAGCACCAGGTGTTTCAGCGAATGCTAAAAATGACATGTTTACGTTTCACTGACAAAACCCTGAAGCAATAACGAAAAATGATTCCTCTCTGTCTGAAAGGAAGAAAGAATGTGACCACCCCAACTTCCACACAAAGAAGTAGTGACACAGAAAATGTTCCAATTCAAACCAACAGTCAGCTTTGTCTTCTGTAACCATGACAATGACCCTTACCTGATTCTCAAATGAGTACCCGAACCAAGATTTTTGTTCCTAAGCCTAAAAAAAAAAAACCTGTAAAACCTGAGTAACCTGAGTGATGTGTCAGAAAATGGTTTTATTTTTGCAGTTGTGATTTGGTTCTGGAGGGCACCAACAAGGTTACTCAGGGGGGCAATTACAAACAATGTATTTTGTCATTTTATTTGGAGGTCAACATGCTCCTGGTGAGCAGTGGACTTTAATCATTCAGTGAATCATTGACTTGCCTTTTGATTTTAACAACACACTGTTTGGCACTGCAGTCAAGAGAAAACTGTCCCCTCTTAGTCTTAAGGAGCTCTTGGTTCAAGAATAGAACGTGGCTGAAATGTTCAGTAAATGGATGAATGTCCAGTTTTCTTATGGATTCCACACATTTTGCTATGAATTCTACCCCTAATGTGTGATTTTGTTCCATTGACATATTAAAGGAGACACTACTGATGAATAGGATAAAACTAATAGATATCACCATGAAACTTCTCCAGTTGATTATTGGCATTAACACTTTTTTTTTTGTTTAAATATGTCTCTCACTCTCTCATTAAAATGCACAAATCTGCATATATTCACATACACATACACTGCATACAGAACTGAAATCTGAACTGAAGGAGGAAGCCAGGTTCAAAATGAATAATTTTCACTGTTTTTTAGGAATTAAATGTTATATATATCAGGCTATGAATGATACATGAACAAACCCGTTTATACAAACCTTCAGAATGTAGGAATAATATTTAATGTATGAAAGTGCTACTGAAGTTGAGATGTTTTGATCTAATAGAGAAAGTATAGTAAAATTAACACCTAAATATTTTCTCTCCAGCAGTCTCAAAGGAGACATTATGGAAGCAAAATAGCCCAAAATCTCAAAATTGTCTTTGCCTCTAGTATCGGTTTAAATCCATCTTATATTCAGAAGACTTTAAGTTATTAATGGAACAATGATTTTTACTGTTAAGAGGAGAGTCCCCCCGCCTCTAAAAAGGTTAAAAAAAGAGAGTTTCAACTTCTCCATCCACCCCAATAAGATAATCCCGAAAAGAGCCTAATATACTTCTGACTGGCCCTCAGAGTAATGTGAGTTTGAAAGCTTGAGTATGCACCCTAAACACATTTATGGATCACCTTGACAGCTTTGCAGTGACAAATCTCAAAACCAGTCCCCTATCTGACATGAGTTATGATTTATCTGTCTCTCTCTGTCACTACATATCATCGTGTGTCACTTTTGTTTCCAGGCATTTCTATTTCTGTGTCTTTTTTAGGTTTGCAAATGGCCACCTCAGCCCTTTATAGAGTATAGATGTTGATATTTCTCTTTAGCCAGTATATAAAATTACATGTAAGCTGAAAATAGATCATAGATCATCAACATCACACCACTCAAGACACATTTGAGACATATTTTAATATCAATATAATGCCGTCCAGTTTAACTATACTACAACCTCAATAATAAACATATCTATTATGTTTATTATTGAGTTTGTAGTATAAATGAATACCTCTCTGACATCGTGAACAAAAACAGAAACATTAGAAGCTTCATTAAAATGTAGAATTTACTAATAACTAATAAAGTGGTCAGTTTATGTGGATACAAGTTGTAAGAAAATAATATGCCTCAAAAGCTTTTGTCTAATTTTTAAAATTTAACTTTTGTTTACTAGGTTTTGGTTTGGTAAATAAACTTAATGACACTTAATGTTCTCCACAGGTTTTACTTAAGGACATCAAGCTAAATTCCTGTTCTGTCAGGATGTGTTGCCCATATACATCAGCATTAAATAAAAACAAGAGAGCAGTTCGATCTTACAAAGCAATATTAGCATTGAGCCTCAGGAGTGCATCCATCTCACCTATCATCAGACAGCTACCACACTCTTATCATCACATTCCACACACATTATCCTGTTTGGGCATTTTGGTGTGAACAGCCTCCATTAACCCAGAAAGGCTGTAAATCCTCATATATATAATCTTCCCTATTTTTCTGTTTTTAGGTTGTGTTCTCTTCTCTCAAAGCCAGCAAACATGAAATCACATTAGTCCAGTTGTTGCCAAGGTGTGAAAATGCGTCCCTTTGGTGCATCAAGATTTTCTTTGAATTTGAAATTTGGTGCAATTTTAGAATTCTTACTTTGCTTTAGCCATTAATTGCCACCAATATATTGAAAGCCTTTTTGCAGCCTTATCTGCTGCACCTGGATAGGTTGAGTAAAAAAACCCAAGGGGGGCATCACAATGGCCTCAAAGTCTAAGATGCGTGCCATATAACCACATCGTCCCTGTAAGAGAAATGAATGACACTACTTTGTTTCTTCATTGCATTGCCTTTTACCTTTTTCCTAAAACAAGAATAACCACGTGTCTGGCTTTAATACTTCATCACCATCACAGGAATCACACAGAACTCACAATTTGTTCTATTCATTCATTGCTGTTTTTGGATTAGTTACTGAAGTATACAGAAACAGAACTCAATGCACCATTTGTTAGTGGAAAAATCAATGGCATCCCTGTAAGAAATCACCACCCAACACTGACTAATAAAATGGATTTCCCGGTGAAATATATGTATTAAAAAAGCACCATAGCTCTCATGGGACAACTGCAATAACAAGGTCACCACTAAGATTATGAGTCCCAGTGGCGTATGACTGTATTCCCGTCATTTAGCAGCATAATTCCCAGACAGGGACGATCTGCCCGAGGGGATTTGGCACATGAAGAAAAGTTAGATCATAATCCCAGACAGTGAGGGCAGAAAGGATGAAACCACAAATAATAGACATATGATGGTGAAGAAGTTCAGGGGAAATCGATGTGCAGTGTCAGTGTGGGTATGTGTTTATAAATATGTGCGTGTTTTGTTTTAAGCAGTATTTTCACAAAAGAAAATTCCAGCGTCCCAAACTGTCAGCATGTATACATAATATATATATACCCACATGTCCATGCATGCTTTACACATTTATTATTGCATTGTTGTGGTACTGTCATGGTACATTTGTATTTAAAGGTACAAAAACATGTGAAACACAGGGACATAAAGTCCTTTAAGTCTGCAGTGCTGTGCAACAGAATTTTTGCAGTATTGTCAGTATTGTCAGCCCCAAAGTGCCCCAAAACGACATATGTTCATGTTCAAGTGACAAAGCCCTCTAGCGGCTACAGCAATAATAATGAGAGCAAATGAGGAAGTCAAGTGATGGTGTAATAGAGAAACAAGGTCTGAGTATCCAGGAGGTCGGGGTGACATCATCAGACTTTAATATGGCTTTAAGACAGGTGTTTATTCCTCCATTTCCAAACAACAGTCAACATTGTGATTTTTAAAGCACTTGTTTATAATAACCACAATGACGAGGCTTGCCTAATCTTAACTAAGTAATCATTGTAACCCAAACTATAATGTTTCCCTTAACCTAACCTAACCTGATTTATTTTTAAGGCACATACAAATAATGTTGTTTCTATGTGTCTATGTTCTATAGGGCATAGGACAACATATTTTTTTGTGAACAGCTGCTGTCAAAATTGATGTGCAAACATGAGCTTTAAACTTCTAATTTCTCTCATTTTAAATTGTAAATTTCTCATGTAAAGAGTCCACAAATGCTTGTGTCCTTTTTGAACATTTCACATGTCAGATATGATACATCACATACGAAAACATGGTCTTGACATCTTTTATGTGGGTGCATCTGTGTCATATGTAATACTGTGCAATTGTGTGCAAATTTGTGGTTTGTGTTTGCACTTCTGAGTGAATGTACAGTGTGCATTCTAATTTTATTTTTAATTACATTCAGTTTATCAATTGAGTCATTGAGTCAGTGGGTTACAATTGGCAGGCTCACAAAAAAAGAGCAAAACAAACAAAGAAAAGCAAGACAACAAGCAAAATGCTGCTCATTTCTACCAAAAACTAATGTTTTAACCTTAAACACAATCACTGATGCGAGCCTACAAATCACTGGATACCAGTGAAATTACATGAAATGTAAACTTGCAGCCAGAAAGCTTCTAAAGCAGATAAAAAGCCAACTGTTGCTGGTGGCCTCCCAGTCTGTCAGTCAGTGACTTCTTTGAGCTTGTGTGGGATCAAGATCAGTCCTAATGAGATCTGACCGGAACACACAGCACACTGCTGACTAGTTCAAATAAACATAATACTCACAACGCCTGATGTAACCGTCTGTGAGCTATGATCTCTTAATTATTTCACTTATCAAATCGGCTGCAGTCATAATGGCAGCATGTAATGAAGGAGGAGAGAGAGGCCATGGGAGGGTTTTTAAGTCTTAAGATAACTAATTCATGCATCGCACAGAGATTTGTGCCTTGCAAAATTAAGGAGTCAGTAGGGAAAATAAAATTGAACTAATGATCAATGCAGTAAAAGAGTTATGAAAGAGTAAATGAATAATCCCTGCCACAGGCTAAAACAAACAGAATAAAAAGGCAGCAGTACAACAAGGATTCAAATGAAGGCTAAGAGTCAACTGGGCCCAGTAGACCCATAAGAGATCAAAAGTTTAGATGGATAACTGGAGGGAGCCAATGCAAAGCCTTAAAAGAAACCAATAAAATACTAAAAACTAATCACAAACTGACAGACAACTGCTTTTGCAAGCTCTGGAGTAGGCCTGTCACCTATTTTTGTCTCATTCCCAGTGTTTATGGAGCTTATTTGAATGATACCAAAAGCTGATCCTCCATTTCTAAAATAATGAGGTTTAATATAATGTTAATATAATACCCTATTCACTGTAGTGCAGAAACTGCCAACGATCAGGGTCAGCTCGAAGCCAGAACATTCTTGCCAACATCAGGCGGAAAGCCAGGTGCTCCAGCTGTAGCATATACAGTCTTCAACATTGGCAAGCCCGTGAGAACTGAAACCAAACCCAGTTCATGATAAATCCCTTAGATGTTGCAAATATTAACACATTAAAAGTCTTAATTTTCCCATTAAAGGCTACAAATAAAGACTGAGCTGCTAATTCATTTACAGTGGCAAATTGCAGCAACAGCTGTGATTTAATACTTTATCATTTTTGACAAAATACAAGTTTTTTTTGTTTGTTTGTTTGTTTTTTAATACAACATTGTCTTTAAATAATTCAGCTTTTGGAAGAACTCAGCCAGAAGAAATATCACCAGCTTTAGAAGAATAACCCTCAATCTATCTATCACTGTTGCTGCACACATAAAGACAGTTAATATTGATAAATGATGATAGATTCCCTAAATCATCTCTGAAATATCAACAAACAGCCAAATCCCTGACCAAATAAGCCCCCAAATCTTTCAATCACTGTTTTTGCTCACCGTTATTGTGTTTTTATCCCACTTTAACTCTAAAGCCGATGCTCTTATACAGTATATGATATTTTCATCTTCACAAGAATCCTGGTGGCAATTAAGGACAATCTATGACACAGCAAAGATGGTTTGGTGTTGGGAACAGTGTGATTTCTGTGTAATGTGTGAATAATAGTGGCCGTCCAAATAGGCAGACAAAACTTGGTGCTCAGTACTGTATATTCTTTATTGTGTGTGTGTGTATATATATATTGTATTCTGCATTCTTCTTTCTGCATCCTAAGAATAGTATTTGTTGTCTCATTGTAAACCATGATTTTCCCAATTGTAAGTGTCGCTCTGATTTGCACATCAAACTACAGATTAGGAAAAGAATAAAGAGGAAGTTTGTTCTGTTACTCCTACAGACATTGAGACTATTTGTTTGTATTTTACTCTTTACTTATATTCCCTCATGATCCATTGGGGAATGTAGCACTTGTACTATTTTCTTCATACTAAATATGCAAATAAAACCCTTTTAACTGCTGTCACGATGGAATACTATTTACAGTATGAATATATAGTCATGTTTTTTTTCTCACATTGTGGAGAGATCCAAACGATTTAACCGAGAGGAGCGAGAGATCGGGAGCAGCGGCAGGGACAGATTATAAACGACTGGTGGCCCTGCCAAAGTCGGAGCCCGATCAATACTGTAGATGTGAATCTTAGTCATTATGGTTGACCGAAAGCCAGCTTGGCACAGAGGGATTGCGCTCAGTCACTCCCTCAGTGTAATTAATATGCTAAAATGAAAAGTAACTGTTCCGCTTTCACTTGTCATTTCAATATCGTAAGATCCAATGAATAAAGCCAAATTACATTAGATTGCTTCTGTGTGGTGCCACATTCAAATACCTCCGTTATGCATAAGAGGTGTGTTTTATGTAAGGCAAATCAATGAGATAGATTTAACATTTGTTGTTCATTAAATAAGGCTTATTACACCAGAAGAGACTTAGGTTTTGGAGGTGACATGAGAGTTTGAAAGTGTAAAGTGAATACTAACAGATGCATAAAAACAGTTTGATGTCCTCTGGTTTGCTTTGAATATTCAAAGTCATCCCAGAGTGCAGCACACAAACACTTACTGTCCATTCTATTCAATTTAAAAGGAATGGTGGCACCTTGAAAATACAAGTACACAGGGCTAATGGGTACCCACAAGCTAACATCTGACAGTTGTGGATTTAAACAGGCTGCTGCATTGTAAAGGTCAAAATTATTGGAAGCAAATTATAACTTGTCTAAAGGTAAAAATTGAGAGAGTTAGGTAGCCGCTGACTGATCAAGTGAATAAACAAGCTATAAGCTAAGAAGCTAGCTTGTGGTTTACAGCTGTGCAAAGCGAGTCTGTCTGATGAAAGACCTTTTTGAGAGAAAACATGTCACAGTGGGAAAATCACAGGTGTAAATAACAATCTTAATGATGGCTGAGTGAATGATTGCAGGGTCCTGGTGTGATACGTGCTAACACAATGTCACTGTCACACAGTCATGGCTAACTGGAACACTTGAATACAATGGGGCCATCATTAATGTTGTTAATATCTCCTGTGCTTTTCCTACTATGACAAGTTGAGTCTCCAAGTCTCCAAGAAACGTTCCTTTTAAAAGACTGAATGATGATGAACTTCCACCTTTTATAGCTGTTGTCTGTCATTTGTCATTAGAAAAGTTTTCTTGCTTAGTGTGAAGACACATCAAGTGATTTACAAAAGAGACACTTTGTGTATCTATGACATGTTTTAGAAGCAGGTCCCGAGTCTATTGACTCTAATTGGAGTCAATGGTCACTTTAGTAAATATTTACTCAGAAGTCACATATCTTCTGAACATTCTGACCCTAAAATCGTCAAAAACCCGTCTCTGTCTGAGCAACACACTCTCGCAAGATCTGGTAGTAAAGATATCTCTTCTCTCTGCTGGTGCTGAATCATTGGTCTGGTTTCTCCAAAGATGATCTATAACAAATAAACTAAACTTTAAATAACTTTCTGAACGATCTCTGGCACAACACAATCTATTTTCATCATCCACGATGTTCACAACTCTTCCAAACTAGGTTTGGAGATCGCAGGCAAGATGACCACGGCCACTTAGGAGACAAATAATCTTTGGTAGGACTAACACTGAAAAGCAGCTCTCTAATGATCACATGATTGATCACATGTATGCAGCAGTAAGTCAATTATAGACAAGGATTCACTGTACATTAGCCATATTGTTCATTCTTTTTAAAAATCCATACACTTCCTAAATTATGTTTTACAGCAAAGTTGTTTTGTTTGAAATCCTTAATCTCTAGTAAAAATATACATGTGGAATAAAAACAAACAAACAGTAAAATATATGTATAATGTATAAAAATACAAATAGGAATGGACAAATAGGAAATTGATTAAAATGGAAACAGAAAGAAAATTAAACTGAGGCCGGAAAGAAACTCTGCTGCTGGCAGATGAGGCACATCAGATAAATCATATGATAAGGAGAATGTAATACCACTGAATTAAACATATTGCTTCAGATAATGTATTGTTCATCATAGCCAAATAATTTGTACAATCACTTACAAGAAACTGTTCTGCAGTCATCTAAGGTATACCCTCAACCACTTTAAGTAAATCATGATTTGACAAATAGCGTTATTTCTCAATTTTGCCAGTGAGAGTAAAAGTGAAGGATTTTTACCTTTACTTACACTTTAGTCCTAAATTTCACTTTCAGCTGTTCAGGGTCCAGATTTACCAGTTATACTTCAATACTTCAGATCTGTAATGTGGGTTAAAGTTGTAATGATTTAAACTGGGAACTCTATGTAATGATAAGTTATTCTTATTACATAGAGTTGTCCTGTGCTAACTGGTGCAAACAGGAAAGTGAGGGAGATGTCAATCAAGCTCAGTTTGAACACACTCAAACCGCCTTGAAGAGTTTTAATCAGCAAGACAAACTGTGTAGGTTCACTATGAATGTGTCAGGCAAGCTAATTTTAAAGATCTTACAAGTAAAGCAGACAATCAAAGGATTTTAGTCCTCAAAGAAGTCTTTCTTTGGAAAAACCTCACTTAAAAATGACCTTTTAATGCCTTTAATTCAATGTTTTATACTCATTGCAGGGAGAGTTAGAACACACTGAATAGACTGACATTTCTTTGTTTCTCAAACTCTACCTTTTACCTAATGCTAGATAAGCTGTCAGTACTCTGTAGTGAACAAACCACTGCTGTATCCCATCTCATCTACATATTTTGGTAAAATAACAAATATTATAGATGAAATATGCAAATTTAAGACAACACACTGAGGCTTGACACATCTTCTGCTCCTTATGGTTTTGTGATGTGTATTTTTCCATTATCATATTCTGAATAATGAATAATCTTGTTATGCATCATGGTGTTTGCGATAAGGACAGGAAAAAGCACATAAACAGCTCATTTTGAATATCACCTTAACAGATATGTGCTTTTATCTGGATTGTTTTCTGCAAGTAAACAAGTCCGATGTCATCATCTCTGTCAGTTTCTCAGATTTTGGTTACACCACATTGTGTGTTCTATGTCGCTATTTCAGGAACAAAGACAGACCTCTATGAAAGAAGTAGAAGAGGGAGTGACATGGAAAGAAAAAGCAAGAGAGACACAGAAAGTGCCATCCTTTTGTGTTCCGTCTCGCACATGTACTTGTCTGGGTGTTTCTTCTTGCCTCGAATTTTTGAACAAGGTTATATGTTACTCACAGCTCTGCTATCCGTGTGCATGAGTCTCGAAAAGGTGTTGAGCACTTTTACCCATCACATTTGGGTCTAATGCCACAATGTCTGTCCCATCTCATCTATCATGCTTTGTGAAACATTCTTAGTAACCCCCAAAGAAGCACCATACACGTAGAAGCTGTTTATGATGATTATTTCACTCTGACTTCTGATAAGCAATAATCTCAGGAAACACTTCATGTGCAACATTTTAGGAATCTCTCCCAAAGATTGATGAGCAGTTAACGAGTCCCTCCTATTAACTTTATGTTGACATGATGAGTCCCTGGAGCAATCAGTAAATCTAACCTTACAATATCCATCAGCAGCAAGCATCCTGTCAAAATTGTCCTTGAGCTTCTGAGCCTCAAACTAAAAGTAAAAAAAGAAGAAATTCCTCCAAATGTAAAAGGAAGAACAGGAATCCATTTCATAGTGAGCCAAAAAAAAAAAAAAAGTCACTTTAATCGCTTCTCCCTCCGCTTCATTTATATCCCTCCCTTCATTAATGAAGCACATTTAATAGGTTAATTTAATAAGGGATCAGCACTTTCACTCATTGGAATGGTCAGTCTATTACAAGGAAGGAGCAGGTGTGCAGTCAGTGTATTATCCACAGCGCTGTAAAATAAAGGACTTCATCAAATAGCAGTGATTGGTCATTGTCTGGAAATTACCCTTCCTCTCTCCATGGGTTGGCAGACTTCTGTTGCTCATACATACATACAGCTGATACCATTGGAGACACATGTAAATAACTACTTGCATTAGCACATCATCCATGTCCACTTTTGCACAACTTCATATGCTGAATTCAGTTTTTCTCTTTTTGTTTGCTTCTTTGAAATGAACAAGAAATATATAAACTAAAATCAGCGCACTGGAAATGGATTATTCAACAGACTCTCAGGGGTGCATGATACGATACACCACCAGCATTTATAAGCACTATATAAACATTCAATACATATTTAATAACACTATAATGTAAATGTATACAGATATAAGAATATTTGTACGTGTTCATTGATGTGCAGCAGTGATAAACATATACAACCTCACAGAAGACGCGATAAAGTCATTTTAAAATCAATAAAATCATTTTTAAATCTATAATTAGTGTCAAATTATTGATTAAATTAGTATGTAGCTGTGTAATAAATGGAATATTGTACTGCAAGGATGTCATTGTTGGGAAATAAACCCCTTCAGGGTGCATCAAATTGTCATGGTTTATTTTGCTTACTGTATATTATCTCTTTGTTGTCATTCATTAGTTTTACATATTAATATTCAATAATTATCTCTTTATACAACAGCTTTGATTTATGGGTGCCAGCGAGAGAAGTTGGAATTGTTAACAAACACTCTTATTTGAAATGTTTGTACTTATATTTGATTACAGTAAAATTACATTGCAATATTATTATACATTATAAGTCATAAATTCAATATTTATATACTGTATAGTAATGCTAAATATGGAGCATAAAAGTAAAATTTTACTAGTTTTTTAACGTTTTTAATTAAAGTTTTACTTTTAATGTTATAAAAATGATTTATAGGATATATAGTGTTGCAAGGGTAAAACTTGTTTTTCTCTAATTGCATCTTTCTTTGCTAACTCTGGAGCATAATGAGCATCTTAATTGCATTGTCGCCTTGTTTTTCAGTTCATTTTACCAGAAGTAATACTTCCTTTGTTTTTGTTTTGTTTTAAATCATTATTTAGAGTATGGGTGTTTTTGGGTGAAAATTGGTTACAAGTTAAATCTATGAACCAAGACCCCACCCCCTACCCCTCCCACACACAACAGACTGCGGTGTATTCACAGTGTGCCGAGACAGATGAGAAGCCATCCATTGCGTCTTGTCTTCCTCCATCTTAGAAAGTGTACAATCCCATCAAGCGAACAGAGAACACAAGAGGCGTTTATAACACAGACAGAGTCAGCAGTGCCTGTATTTCAGTAACATGTCTCACTTCTTTCCTGTATCTGTGGAGTAAAGAGGAGCAGAGGGCAACAGAGGCAAGGCAGGTCTTTAAATCTAACAGAAGTTATTCAGGCTTTATTGGAGACTGGACGAAGGCCTGCGTGAGAGGTTTTTCCACCGTCCGTCCTGTCCTCAGTTCCATGCTGTTATAGGGTTATATCATGTGCTGCAGAATGCTGTGTACTGTCATATAAAAGGTATAGGCCTGAGAGTGTGACAAAATGCAGAAGCTGTGGAGGAAATTGTCTTTTGTAACAACTGAGAGTCTAGCACATTTCGTGGAGGCAGTGATAAAAGTATGTGTTATTTTCACATTGTCCTGAAAGATACCAGGAAGGAAAATGTGAGAGAACATTTCTTTTAGAAAAAAATAACGTGCACATGCAGTCATATTTCTAAGAAGCTACATACGGATTTAATCTTTCCTCAACGAATCACAGAAATAAGAGAGATATAACCCTTTACAGGGCACTCATTGAAATATATGGAACTTTAAAATTTCAACCCTGGAGTGTTATTGGTGGATATAAGAAGACATTTTTTTCTTTTTTTACTTTTTAAAAAAGTGTCAATTTTAGGCTGCAAATCAAAGTCAAAGAAGTTACCATATACGGTCACTTGCCCACCTAGGGTAAAAAAAATTCCCAAAAATATGTGTAACATTTATTTCAAAATTAACAATTAGACTGTCTTACAAAACTTATGACACTTATTTCAAAATATCACACACATGATACTGTGCAAAAAATGTTAGGGTTAGGGTTAGAGACACCACATTCTGGGCTTCACTACGGCTCTTCAGAAGCATGGACGCAATCATTTTTTGTACCATCTATGCTTACTACGTGTTTTTGGTATCACGGTAGACTTCATCAGCAGATGGAATTTGCTCATGTGATGGAGAGCTCAGTATTGTTTTAATTGCTGAGGACTGTGTGATATGATATAGCTCTTGTGAAAAACTAGTTAAGTAGACCGCGGCATTGTTTTGACAAACTATATGGTCACAGAACTTAGAAATTACAATATATTGCCTAAGAAGTTTTAATTGGTAGAGCTTGAAACAGTTCAGTTTGAGTTTATATAGTACATGTGTCTGTTTCGTAATAATAATAACAACATATGGCTATTTTTCTGCATAATATTTTTGAAGTTTGTCCAGTTATGTAAACCTTTGGTTCCATTTATTGCTCACATCTGGACATGCAATGTTTTCACTCGAGAACAGGTGGAATTGGTTTTTCGACACTATTTGTTGAAAGTCAAAAAAGAAAAAAAAAAGACCACTCACACCAATCTCTCTTTAAGACAGTCATGAATCATGATTGCTTTATACAAAATTATATGACAGCAATCAATGTCACATGCTGATGGATAACCTGAGTGAAAGAGGAAACTCTCATCTCCAGAAGGCAATAACATTAAAACTAAAGTCGTTAAGTTGTGATAAATGACAAGACAGCGTAAAGCTCGAGAAGGCGTTCACGTGCCAGCTCTCCTGCCTCTCACACTGATTCCCTCCAGTAGTTGGGTTTATTTGCAGAGTAAAGCAGCCAGCTGGCTCTCTTGATACGGCTCTAAACCTGTGTCAGCTGTAGAGTCGACATAAATCTCTGTGGCCTCTCTTTGAGGTAATAGGAACCAGAGACAATTCCAACAGGTGAAGCATTACCAGTGAGAAACTGATCCACAGGGAGTTGTTTTTTTTAGCTGGCAGTAAACATTGACACACAGGGGATAAGAGAAGATAACAAAACCACTGTTCATGACCTCAGGTAGGGAAAAACGAGGAGGGGAGGATGGAAGGAAGGGAGACAATGTGTGAGAGGGGAAGTGAAGGCTAGAAAAGGGAGATGAAGAAGGTGGCAAAGCAAAAAGAAACAGAAGAAAAAAGTATCCTTTATTCATTTTCCACAAAAGGTTAAAAGAGAGGAGTAAATGAAGGAAGAAAGGGTAGAAAGAGTGTTGTAGAGGCAGTCCTTGAGAGAACGAGTGTTTTATTGCTTGACATAGAAGATGAGAGCTTTGAATGGAGGGAGAGAAAATGAAGAGACAGTCAGTCACAGTGACGAAGCAAGAGATAGCATATGAAAGAAAAGAAACAAAAACATGAAATGTGATATTCAAACTCAATAGAATGAAGGTCAGACAACTATCTCTAGATTATATGGAAGCCCTGAGAGCAAAGTGACTAACTAAACTGCACCTCTGGTGATCAATTTTCTAAGTCTGATCTAAAATGTTGACTTGAAATGAAATAATGACTTAAGAACAGGTGAAAAAAAAATTTATCTGAGGTTGATTGTTGTAATACTCATTTTAGCCACAAGAGGCTGAAGTCCATCAATACCCTATGTACTAAACAGGACTATAAGCATTTAGGTTTTCATCCAGTTTTAATTTCTCCATGTACTCTAAACACAAGGTGTGTATTGAAAAGATTTAAGTAAGTTTGAAAGAGGGTTCATTTTGAGGCATGGAGAGGAGGAGGTTGAATAAAGGCGTTTCAATAGGAACGGTGACTAAGGAGTCATCTGCATTTAGATCTATGGGAATTTGTGGTCTAAAGCACACATTTGAAGACTTGTGATGCTCGACCATTAGTGTGATATGTAAGAAGAAAAAAAAACTTTATAAAGTGACTCTCAAAACATAGTTACAAAGTGCTTCACAAAAAGCAGAACACATTTACACATTAACCACAAAGACCTAAAAGTTATGAAATTACACAAAGAGAGTAAACTAAAACATCAATTGAGTCAACAAAAATCTGTTTAAATAAAATCTTTAATCTTAAATCTTCACAACCAAGAATGACACATTCGAGGATCTCAGGGAGCAAGAAGGAACATAGGGCACTAAATGTTCTCCTAAATAACTTGGGGTAAGACCTCTCAGGGCTTTATAAGTAATCAATCAGTGAACAGTGACCATGTTTCTTTTTCTGAGTCAAAATCCTGGCAGTAGAGTTTTTAATGACCTGGAGACAATAAAGGGATTTTTTACAGGTGCTAAAAAGCAAAAAGTGACAGTAATCAAGTTAGTTAGTAGTTAGTTATGGAGGCACGCATGACAGTTTCCAGTAAAAAGAAATGGCCTGACCCTTGAAGTGTTTGAGATGATGAAAGCAAGAATGAACCATTGATTCAACATGTTTATCTAAGGGGGTAAACATGAGGTTTTGATCGAAAATGACACGAAGGTTTCTGAAATGCTGAGTTATCAAATGGGACAGAGAACTGAGACTGTTTGATATTTGAGCATTTGCACAATCTTGACCTACGATCAATATGTCTGTGTTGTCAGCATTTAGCTGCAGGAAACTTTGTGACATCCACTTGTATCATGAAGGCAGTTGAGCTTAGATAGATCTGAACATCATCTGAGTAAAAATGGAATCTGATATCATGTTTAAGAATAATGTGGCCAAGCTGGTGCATGTAAATAGAAAATAGAATTGGACCTAGTACTGAGCCCTGGAGCACCCCACAGGAAACAACTGTTGTAGCTGACCTGGTGTCAGCAATGCGAATGCAGAAACGGGTAGTACCCACCCAGGAGGGTCGATGAGGATCTCACATTCAATTAAGTCAGATGCTGCGCTTACATGCAATAGAACCAGGATGGATTCATGGTTATTACCAGCAGCCAGCAATAAGTCTTTTAAAAGTTTGAAAAGTGCAGCGTTTTCTAATAGATTAGCTAAAAATGGGAGCTTAGAAATTGTCCTAAAATGGTCCAAACCAATGAACCAAAGCAGTTAAAAATTAGCAACAGAGCGCAGTTTAAAATTTGCAGGGAAAAACATCATTCAGAGATTTTACAGGTAAATATTCAAATGACAGATTGAACTTTATTACTATCTCAGTTAGTGTGTGTTAGAAGATTTGATTAAATGAGCAGAGAGGGCTTCTCCACAGTAATTGGAGAATCTGGTGGAGAAATGGAACTTTTATGATCTTCTGATTAAAAGGAGAGGAATTCTGCACGTCTTGACCTCTAATATGTGGCCTGGGGAAGGACCAATGACATGGCTCACAGTGTTAAACAACATATTTAGATTTGACTGATTATTATTCATTATAGTGGCCAAATAGGCAATTTTTGACCTCTGTGGTAAATGTCTTAAAGAAAGATATGAGAAGATCTAGGTAGATCTAGTTTTTTTTAGCTTTAATGATAGATATGTTCCAATAAAAGGCAATCAAGATAAAGAGGACAGATATGACATATATATGTGTTTACTGAAACTGACTTTACAGCACGCTTTAAAATATACTGTACCTCTGGTGTGCGCACTGAAATCTGATTTCTCATTCCCTTGCCCGTCATGCACATAACGTCCTCATAATATTTACATCCTTTAAAATTGACAGTAAACAACTCGTCTCGCTTGTTCCCCATCTGCCAGCCTGCGAATCCAGGCCACGTGCTGTCTGTTTGAGGTGTGAGATTCTACAAAGAAAACTGTTTGCTATTCACATTGCTTTACTCTTTGTTTTTAAATGCATGACCACCTTCAGAGATTTTTTTTGTTTTTAAATGTATAAATGTAATTATATCTTAACTGTGTCCTGGGTCCATTTACACTTCATCTATGCTAATGCAAATTACACTGTAACATGTGGTACTTGGTCAGGTTTGATTAAAAGTGTCACATATTACATATATGGATGCAACAAGATGACATAATTAAAAGAGTGCCAGAACCAGGGAAAAACAAGCTACAGGCGTGGTTTAACAATAGGTATATGTGGCAACGTGTGAGAAAACAACAGTGGCTGCTAAAGAGGTTAATGTAGATGCTGCTAGCATCAGTTATAGAACTGGAGAGTATTTCTTACATGATATGGTTCACCTATGATAGACAGTGTTTTTTTGAAAGTGCCTGCCCTTTTACAAACAGTTTCCAATAACCAGTTTCCAGATGGTTATCTGTAACAAACCATCTGGCACAGTCACATTAACTTAGTGAGTCTCTGGCTTGAGATTGTGTTTGTGTGTATAGAGGAACGTTGATCAGTTTTCAGTTAAACTTTAACAGTGTCAGACTGAATTAGTTAGACAGTATATGGAGGGACAATTACTCCTTTTAGGTACGGATTCATCAGGTGAATTAAGTGACTTATTGATTAGTTAGAGATTGTGTGTAAGACTAGAAATTGAAGCAAGTAAAGCATGTACTGTGGAAACATAAGGGATGTACATACAGACACCGAGAACAACAACACGCAGAAGCTGAGTTCAGGAAGAAAGTAATTTACCTAGAAAGTAATTGAACATTGTGATGAGTGATTTTCCAACATCCAAACATATTACCACAGATGACTTCCTTTAACCACGAAATGATGGAATTATAGCCCGAGATGGCCACCGCTTGGCTCTGAAATCATCCAGCTCTGTGGCTCTCCATGCAGAAGGGTATTTCTGATGCTGGAAACTGTTTGTGGGAATCACTGTAGCATGGGATGACCTTGGGATGGGAGGAATCGCATCATTTCCTCTACACCAATGAGATGAGATGGTGCCCACCTAAGCTCAGCTGGTGTCCTTAAACACTCCCTCCTCTGCCATGAGAAACTCCCCCAACCACTTGATATTTGGTGGTCCAAAGTGACCTTACATCCCGTTTGGCAGCACAATATCATTGTGGTACCAAACACAATCAGTGGGTTCTTTCAGGCTCCAGCTGCTATGAAAAAACTCACCTGAATATTTATGGGCTGGTAGTTCGAGCACGTCCTGCTTATGTGGTCCTTGATGCTGTCTTGATGTGCAGGAAGTATTTGGGGCAAATTTAGGACACTGCTGATATACTGATGATACAGGTTAGGTTACAATTAACTCTGCAGAACAATATGTCAGACTGTAGATAATATTAAGGGAAATAACAAGTACTAGAGATAACACAAAAATACAAATAATTCTAAAACCAAATGCTCTGACTGACTGATTAACAATGCATCACCGGTTGCAGCGCTTTACTTTTGTGTATAGATGGGAGAGCAGAAACAGATACACACTAAATATTTCAAACCAAAGTTTTCTCTGATTCGACTCCCACATTACACTGCAAATGCTTTCAGCCCAAATGAAATAACATTTAGTCATCCCTTTTTGTAGTCAAAATTTTGTAAATATGTTTTTTAATTTATTGTAGATAAAAGAAAAGAGACATAAGGGAAATATCTGTGGGTGGGCGTATATCAGTGGGCACGGATGAAGCTGAGGCGGGCTGAGTGAATCCTGGTTACTCAAACAGGCCACCTGTAAAGTCACCCACCTGTCAGTCAGAGTACCCATGCTCTTAATTATGCATAACTTTAAGCCTTAATATAATTTGAACAGATGAGTTATAAAAATTCACCCTCAGGAAAGCTGTCATCAATAAAGAAATTAGCTATATAGACTAAAACTGTTTTTTGCACCAGGCTGTAAACATGGACATATGGGGGCTTATGAAAATTGACTAGATCTGTAGCCAGCCTCAAGTGGCCATTTGAGGAACTGCAGTCTTTGGCACTTCTGCATTGGCTTTACTTCACAGCCAACAGGGGTTGCCGCTTGGTAAAAACAAAGTTTATGTGCTCAAATGCAAGTGAAAATTTCAATTATTGTGGAAATAGGAGTTTAGTTGGATGGTATTAGAGCATGTCTGTGAAACTCCAGCTATGTATTGCACAGTTTACTGCAAGTTTGAGAGCAAGGTGGATAAAACAGGGTTATTTTTTATTGTTAAATATGTCAGCCAGCTTCAGAAGGATATAGTGACAAGCATTATCTGAAAATATGAGGTTTGCTGAATACCAAAAAGACTTAATTATTCTAATTAAAAACATTAATATACTGCAAAATATAGGTCTATACCAGAGAGAGAAATATAAGCAATTTGAAGAATTACAGCATATGAACTGAGTTTGCATAAATGCTTGTATTCACATTAACAGGCCTAAAGGGTAGGGCCCTAAAGGCTTTTGAAATGAGTATTGAACTAGACATTTACAGTACTTTCACTTTAAGTAGGTAATATGTACCAACATCTATATGCAGATGAGAGAATCCAAGGAAGATTGATTATGTGCAGCCTTCAGGCAGCACTGAATGGATTTAAATCTTTTTACACTGTTAATTTTAAGAGCACACTTCTATCAATTACATTCCCATGGGTTAGATAAGATTAAACAACTCACTGGCTCTCTTTCTAATACAGAACTTTGAACAAAACAGCTACACTTGTAGCCTCCTCCAAAAAGGATCAATACCTGAATCAGATGAAGAATCACTTTATTCACAGAGTGCAGGAAAGCAGGATGGATTTGTCTTTGTAACATCAGTGCAGGGACACTCTGATAACTTGCAAGGGAAGATAAATGCGTACAGGCAAACCAAGTATGAGGACACATGTTATATTAGGGTTACATATTTAGGGTTAAGGTGCAAAACATACTTACACAGGCAACTGAATATGTACAGCTATGAAAATATGCTACATTGTTTATATGTTACAATAATTTTCAAGGTAATTTGAGCTGTGTGGTAGCATATTATATGGGTGTATTAGCGGAAGAAGGTTCAGTGGTTCTTTGCTCTGAATAAAAACACTGAGCTACAGAGCTTGAAAAGTGACAAGATGAATGAAGCCTTAGGTCACACAGACTTGCACAGACGTTGAGAGTCTGACTCTTCCCTGCAGTGAGCTTTCCCTATTACTCCAGTCTGGTCTCAGGGCCGCTTAGCTCTAATTACTGCACCCTAATGGCAGGGCCAATCACTAGTAGGTTAATTGTTTGATCTCTGCCATATGTACAGCCTGCCGTCATGTTAATCCACCCCTCCACACATACATGAGCGCACCATGCAGCAGCCCACATGGCTCAGCTGTACCAACACAGATGAGCAGGGAAGTGTGTCAAGGTGAGTTTAGATGTGAGGTCAAATCTAATCTAAGTTGTAAACTAACAAACAGAAAAATAAAGAAATTAGAAACATTTTCTTCATAATGTGCTACCTTTTTTACCTCCCTTCACACAGTTTATGCCTGAGTTGTGTGGGAAATTGTGCCAGGTGGGTTGTAAAATGTGTAAAACCACCATTAGCAGTAAAAGTATGGTCTGCCATGCTGTGTAGCGTACTGATTTCACAGGTTTTTAAGGGCCACTTGTCATTTTAAGTCTCTGAAAACAAATATTTTACACCATTTTGGAGAATCAATAAATTTGACCAATTAAAACATTTTGCAGTTTGTTTTCTTTGGACTGTTCTGGTGTAACTGATCTAAGATGAAGATCCATCTGATTGGCTGATTCGCTTGATCAATAAAAGAGAAATATTGAAAAAAAACCCAAAAAAAAAAACAGTGAGGCACACTGATAATGAGTATGAACACAGTCTGAGCAACACGCTGCTCACATTAACTGATTTTGGTCTTTTCGGGGTGAGTGAAAATGAGCTGTAAAAACAACACTGATCAATTGATTCATTTGGCACTGTTTCTGGCAAATGTAAGTCTAATATTCACTCAACTTTTTGATTTACACCAACCCCTGAGGGAAATGTCCAGTTCTTCAGCTGCTTGAAGTCCCCAGGAAGAGACTTTGAGGCTAATTTGACATAGTGGTCAAACCATGTAATGACAGCAATGCCCCAAAATAGCTTTGATAGCTGATTTTACAGCAGCTGTAAAATGGCAAGTACCTTATTTTGATTTACGATTTATTTGTTTCACTATCAGAATTAGGTCCGATAACATTTGTAAAGTCTAAAGGAGCTGCAGGATGAATTCATTTTATCACCACTGAAGTTAGTGGAGGGCTAAAGTTAGCATCTCAGCGTTTCCCAGCTGGTGGAAGTCTCTACTGTGCTTGTTCCATGGGCCCCACAATGTAGAAGCATATGTGGAAGATCTGGCTAATTTTATACCAGGAAATCAAACTTTGGATTCATGTGCCATTGAAGAACAAGAATAAAATGAGCCCAATCTCTAATGTTGTATCCAGTTCATCCATGAGCTGCTCATACTCATCATAGAGGCAAATTTAACAAAGCAATTTCAGTTTTCAGCCTTTAGGTTACAGAAAGACTATGCATCCATTTGACTATCTTAGACATTAGAGTACCAGAGTTGCCAATCTGCCAAGCAATCACAACTTGTTATAATGTTCACTTGAATTGTCGATAAAAAAAGCAAAAATGTATGCAAGCCTGATAGTGACTATGTGAAGATATTGTGTCCTTGTGTCCAAAGATTGTATAGCTGTTTGAAAGGGTCATTCATATCATTTGAAAAATAGATCACACACTCATACACACCTCCCACCCCGCCACACACACATAAAGCACACACACAGCTTTCCAAATAGCCTTGCCTTGATGGAAAACAGCACATCCGGGGGGAAAGGACAGATATTACACGGATCATTAGCCACAAATATAAAAGGGAGCATCACAGCGGCCTAATGACGCTTTGATAAGCTCTGTTCTGGAAGTAAACATAATCTGTTGACTTTCAATTCTTTTGTCACACCACCAATGATAGTTGAAGCAGAATGAAGCATTCCACTGTGAATGGACTGCTGTCGTGCGGAGCAAGGCAATGTGGGACCCTCTCAAAGAAAATAGGAGCTGGTGGGGAAGAGAAGTTCAACAGAGAAGTTCATCTTTTTTTTAACTAACATTTGCTATATGACAAATGCATCCAAGTGTCTACAGCTGCTTCTCATCTGACTTGACATAAACGCCTGCTGTCTTTCAAGCCTTTCCATTACCGTTGATCACTCAGTCACTCACAGTGAGTCACAACACCTTCTGGCAGGACTGAAAGTGTTTATCGTTCAGAATTTACAGACACCTGCAAATGATTGCTGCATTACAGAGATCCATAGAACTTCCACTCTTCCTACAAGGTAAAAAAAAATGAAATTAAAATTAAAAAATTACAGAAAGGCTCATTAAGACTGAAGATGTAAAGTCCAAGCCAGGGTTTCAAATATGCAGTTATCGGTGGACAAGATCCAACAGTACTCTGGTAACTCATTTATAACCACCAAAATACATTTATCTTCTTTTTGCATTAAATGTCCTTAAATAAAACACACGTGCAGGTTTATAAAGGTCAAACATGAGAAACATGAGCCTGATGTGTACATTTGCCTACAGTTAATATGGTGGTAAACAGCACACATCAAGTGCACATGGAAATTGGATGGAATTAATTAGAATCTACGATCATACATCAGTGTGTGTGGTCATACATCAGTGTGTGTGGTAAGAGCCAGACATATTGATTTTATGGCAAACTTGGTGTCCACCAGAGCTCTCATTAGGAAAATAATATTGTGGGATTGGAGGTGAACCAACCGGTAGGGACCTCACCAGAGGTGGACAGAGTACACAACTTCACTACTTGAGTAAAAGCACAGATACTCCTTGTCAAATATTACTCCAATACAAGTAAAAGTAGCTTAGTCAAAATATTACTTAAGTAAAGTACTTAAGTATTTGCTTAAAAAAATTACTTAAGTAAAAGTATTAAAAAAATATCTCAGGAAATACTATGATACTACAAGCTCATACAATTACGTTTAAAATGTTCAACATTAAGCTAGCTAATGTCAGTAGCTACTTTACTGTACATACCGCGACGTGCTTTTTCAGGTTGGAAGACGAGTTTTTGTAGGCCGTGATATAATTTGTTCGTGGTAAGCACAACAAACATTTAAACTGAAACAAATCAGTTTTTGTGACAAAAATCTCAAACATGGGTTTGAGATAAGGCCACGGTTGCTCGGTGGGAGTTTCTCCATGTGTTTCTCCAGTTTCTTCCTCCATTGTATGGATTGTATGGTATGACGTAGTACAGGTACAGCAATACGACTAAGACAAACCATACGCGAATCAGCAGAAACAGTTTATTTTCTCTGAATTTTGGAAAAAAAAAAAATAATAATAATCATCAGCTGTAACGAGAGCATCAATAGAAATGTAGTGGAGTAAAAAGTACAATATTTGTCCTTCAAATGTAGTGGAGTGAAAGTAAAAGTATCCCCCAAAAATAATACTCAAGTAAAGTACAGATACTCAAAAACTGTACTTAAGTACAGTACTTAAGTAAATTTACTTCGTTACTGTCCACCACTGGACCTCACCATGTGGGTGAGCAAAGAAAGGCATGCAAACAATAAAGGACTGAAAAATAAACTTTTGCCAAGACACTATCAGGCTTAGCAAATAATTGATTTGAATCTAAATCCTGGTTTCTTACTGGATAAGACACACAGGAACTCGAGGAATTCCTGTGACATGACCATGACCTACACTGTGACGTAAGACTAGCCTAGGCAGTAGTCCTCAACTCACTGGATGAGCAGCCAACTGTTCTTTTTGTTGTTCCATGTTTGGATCCTGAGTGAGATCGGGGTGCAACTGTCAATCATCACTGTACCTGCAGAAGGGACATACGGTTCAGGTTTTCTTCACGAAAGAGAGTGATAATCCCTAAACCGCTCTCTTTTCCACATTGTTGACAGACGCTGTTTTCTTCTGCTGGCAAAGCAATGTAACAAGCCCGTCATCGTTCGAGCGCAAGCAAAACTCCGCCATATGTATCAGATGGACAAACACATAGAAATCGCTACCCGGAGTGATATCAAGTAAGAGGCTTTTGTCTGGGCAGAGACAGTAGGCAGTCTGCAGTAAGCTGCATTTTATCAGTTAAAAGGACCAGTGCCATGACTGGCGAGTCTAAGTTCGCCTGCCGGGTTTCTGAGTGATAAAAAACACAGTTACTGCGCTTTGCTGCGTTTGTTAGGATCTTTGGATTTTACTATGTGTGCTTTCCTTTCTCTTTTTACTAATCCACAAATACACACACACATGCCCCCACACACCTTATGCACAGCTACACACACACCTACATATACAATAATTTTAAGGCCTAAATGGTGTGATAGGATTGCTCTCATTTGTTGGAAGGCATCTTGTAGGTAGATGTGTAAAACATACATTTTTCACCTCTTTGTTGAACCTTGAACATAACATCTTCAGATAACCCCTCATGCAGCCATCTTGTTCCTTCTCCTAGCTAAACCCATTCATTCACACCTCCACCCACCCACACCCTTTTCATGCCTGCCATACACTTGCCTGCTGTTCTTTTTATGCTAACCCAAAATAAGCTAAATTAGAATATTAAGATTATGGTTTTGCCTCCCATTAATTTCTAAGTAAAAGTGGCCCATTTGATTCGGGTCACAAATTAACTCAAATCAAATCAGGCCCTTTCAATCTGATTGAACTTTGATGTGCATAATCACATGGTTATGTAATGTTCTCTTGGTTTGAGACAGGGTGGAATTGACATTTTAACCAAGAAATATTGTTTTGTTCATATCTTGTTTTATGACTGCAAGGCCAAATAATAAAAGCTCCAGAGAAGGAGGAAGTTAAATGTTTAATAAAATATATAATTTACAACTGCTGTTGTCAGTGTGCTACTCACGCTAGCTCCTGCAGGTTATATTTACAACCCTACCCAAGCTGTTACCTGTCCACTCCATTTTTGCCTCACCGCTCAAGTAAATGTTCGCCTTGTGATTTTTTGCCTTACTGCAGTTTTACCAGGATTAAAACAAAGTTTACCCTCACCAACAAGTAGCCTGTGAGCTAAGGTAGATAAATCTAATTTGCTATGGCAGACAGGAAAACAAGCCATGCCATAGCTATAAGGCACAATAATGTGGCTGCAAAATAAAGCTGCTAGGCAGGTATACCGTATATACTCTGGGACTGATTGGCCAATGTGGAGCAGATGCACAGGCAGGTGAAGAGCCAGGTTACTGGTTAAGGGTATGAGCACACTGAGGACTGAGGAGTTAAACATAGTATGTCAAAATATTTGGGGATCATATCTACTGCAGAACTCATGCGGTATGTGCACTGCAAGTTTCTTGTTTTACAACTTTTAGTTCCTCAAAGCTACAAACACAACAGAATATGTTGTTTGTCATTGCCCCAAGATCATGGTTTGGATTAAAATGATTACTTTCTTGAGGTTCCCTGCAGGGTTTTAGGCACTCGTACCATTATGGAGCTGTTTTTTAATAACTGCTGTTTTGTTTTTCTTGTGTAAGTTCACAAAGATGCACTTTCATAGTCCTACAGTCTCATGGTGTAACATCATTGCACTGATCAACAGGTGATGGCAACATGCCAAGATATTATGCAATGCTCCAACAAAGGCAGGCAAGAAGAAGACTGCAACCTGGAGTATTTGAGGATGTGTTTTGGTGAATAACAGTGAAATTAGAAGAAAACCCCACAAAGCCATTTCAAGGTTAGGGGACCTTTGTTCTTATGGTTACAATAAAAATCACTTGGTTAAGGTTAGGGAATAATAATGATCATAATCAGGGTTAAAAGAAACAGAAAACAAAAATAGTGAACTCCCAACCCAAACATCTGTCTCAACATTCTCCCACTTTGGACTTTGTGACTCTATAACAATGTCACATGTTTTCCACCTTTGTTCTTAACGAACAAAAGTCGTGATTACTGTGGTTGCTAGAGGTCTTTATCACTAAAATGTTTACTTGATGCAGATTGGGAGTCAACAGTGACCTGGATAAATACACTTACACTTGTCCCTGATGCCTTACTGTATAACAAAACAAAAATGAGAGTTGAGGTGCCTTTGAGCAAGCCACATCCCCAGCAGTGCAGTAGTAAGATCAAATTCAGCTATAGTGCGGGGCAGAGTGAGTGAGGCAGAGTATTCCCTGAAAACGCTTAGTCAATCTACCCTGAATAAATAAATGGAGATGTGTTATTGGAAAATGACTGGTTTGGTCACAGAGAATTGAGGTCATAAAGCACCAACCACATTACTTGTAGGGCAGATAGCTGTCATCATTTATTTCTCTCAGCTATCAGTATGTGAGTCATAAAATTTAAACTTGTGAAGGGGGCTCTCCACACCAGACCGGACATTAATTGTTGTGCCTCTCGATCATGTTATATATAACTGGATCCCTCTTCACCTCATTACTCAAAATGCAAATCATCCTTAGAATCATTTAAATTCATCAGGGAAGCTGCCTTGTGGTGAGAGGATGCTAGCAATAGGAGAGGGTCAACCAAGGCTCTGGTTAATCTCTGCTTCCTCTATATTCATTTTCTTTATAATCGCTGAAATCCTCAACAGCATTTAGAAAGCAATCCTCGCCCAGAGCACTGTTTACTGTGCACACAATCTGTAAAGTCTGGTGGACAGAGAAGAGGCGCAGGAATACTGACGGGCCTGCTTCATATTCAGTTCTCTGCTGCATCTGGAGGGGCCTTATGAATTCTAATATAGCAGTAAAAGGCCTATGCACATGGGAAGTGTGGTCAGTAATGTGTGTATTGATTTACGCAACTGCTGATAAAGTCTACATGGTGTTAGTACAATATCTCTATGAAATCATTTGTTGAGGGTTAAAGTGCTGAAGTGCATAATTTAAGGCAGTTACATACAGCGGAAATAACACACCAGAATGTGCTTGTTGGTGAATCACAGTCAACACACTTATGATTCATCAATGTAGCAATACTGACATACAGTAGAAAATCACTGCTTCATTTGTTTTGATGACATTGACATGGTTTGGTTTCCATAGTTACATCAGAGGATTAAAAAAAAAAAAACACATCATAGCATAAAAAACATGAACATTTTAGTGTGCATATGAATGTACAGCTTTCCAAAGCAGAAAGATGTGTTTGTAAAGTGTAATTTTGTAACAATGTAAGTGTGACGGAGCAGCGCCGTCACTGACACACACACACACACACACACACACACACACACACACGCAGCGCGCACACACATACACACATACTACACATCTTTTCCCCGTTCCCTTCTGTTCCGCGATGAATGGTCACAACGACACACACATCCCTCTTCCCCTCACTGGACAATAGCGCGGCCAAGGGTGCACACTTGGCAGCTCTAATTCAATGTATGTATGCATACACTCAAACAGATGAAAAACTTACCGGGTGTGTGGAAATGCGCCCGCCACAACTTACCTATCCGCTTCCGGCGGAGAAACATAGCGTAATAACAGACGTCATTATATAGGAGGATGACGCGCGTTATTATTGATAATGTGATGCGGAGTAATATGTTTTTATTAATAATGTCAATGTGTCCGAGTACCATGCAGTTTCTATGGAAGCGAAATGATGACCAAACTGGTATAATTTTTGTACAATGTTGGTGATGGTCATATGTGAGGAAAATGGACGTTATAATGACTAAAAGATGTTTATGTTATTTTTTTTTTAGAAATGTAGTAGTCCTAGTGGAAGGGGCTACAACTATAAAAGGGGCTGCCTGGATTTTTGGAACAATCAAGGAGGTTAGAGAAAGAACCCTGTGACAGTAAGAAATAAAATTACAAACCAAACACAACTACAACAAGGAAAACAGACGGGGTACAGGATTCCGAAGAGGGTACATGTTAAATGGCTGGTTAGACCGCAGTGGTCCACTTGGTTATAAGAGACCTGAACTGTCACCCAAGACTTTTTTGGTTTGGTTTGGTTTGGCAAGTTAAAATTCATATATTTCCCTTGCAATCTATCTAATCTAATTTGATAAAATCTCACTTTTCTTGGTTTGGATCTGAACACTTTGTGGGACATCTCCAATGAGCATTTTTATTGGAAATACTTAAATAAGTATTTAGTATTTATTAGTCCCCATCAGAACAGTCTCCTGGATAAATACACTCAAACTTGCGAGTTGAGTTGCCCTTGAGCAAGCCACATCCCCAGCTGATACTTAGTGACCAGTAGTAAAACACTATACTATAAGCAGGTCGGGTTGGGTCAGGTCAAATTCAGATATTTCCCTTGCGATCTATCTAATTTTAATTAATCTAATTTGACTTTTCTTGGATTGGAACTGATTGCTTTGTGTGTCATATTCTGTACAGTGAGCATTTTTCATTGGGAATATTTACTCAAATACAAAAAGAAACATACACAAAGCTTATGCAAGCCCAGCAGAACTCAGAAATGCTATTTGCAAGTGATAATTATTTGTTTAAAGTCAAGGTGTCACCATTTGCCATCTGCATTTAAGCAGTACTCACAAATGTGAAATGGGCTGCAGAGTAACAAGGTCACTATTTCTGTAAAGACATGTTGTTTCAATTCATTGAGAACTATAATTGCTATTTCATTCACCTCTACTGTAATGGGGTGGAAGGAGAGACAGATACCTCAAAAACTAAGCAAAAGGAGACCAAAACTATCTGCATCGATACCACTAGACTAAAGTTAGAAAATGTGTAACAAACTGATTTTGTCATATAAACATAATATTCAATCAATAATAGATAACATTCTTAGTGAATTTTTAGTTGTCTTGCAAAGTAGGACGCCTTTCATTCACTGTGTTTCTGTCCAAAGTCAAAGCGGTAGCCCTGCACCGCCTCACTGCTCAGTGTATGCCTCAGTTAACCTGGACTGTGTTGTACACGCCCTGAGGCATGCTGTCAAAAAACCTTGCCTGATGACAACCTGACAACTCCATCCATCTTATTTACCCGCTGGACAGCGCAGATCTGCCGTGGCAATCAATAACGCTCACAATTAGTTTCCCTCCTGGGTGTGGAGGCAGGGGGAGGTACACGAGGGGGGGGGTACAGGGGTTGGCCAGCAGTCCCTGACACAGCTGGACAGAGTGTACGTGTGGCCCGGGTCCATGCCAGCCACATGTCCTGACATTAGTGAATATCTCTTGGGAGGCAGTGACATTTCCATATGTCCAGTAGAAAAGAGGCAGAGCTGTGTGTGACACAGTTCGTCTGCAGACACGCATGTCTGCGAGTGTGTTTTTTCTCTGTTATGTGCGAGCACTCATGTGCATTGTTTTGTTTTTCACCTTGGCTTGGTGACCTGGAAAATCTCCTCCAAAGGGCACGCTGAGACGCTGAGGAGGACTCTCTGGAGGAAGCTGATGGATCTATATCAAGCCATAAAAATAGATAACTGTCATTCGTCATCGGGGTGTCGGTAAGTTAACCCTGACCAACAGTGCTTAGCCACACACAGCAGCCGCAGAGCATACAAGTCCCAGCATGCTTCAGTGTCATTTGGATGCCCTTAGCAACCTGGCATGACTGCAGGCGGGTGATTGATACCAGATTTCCTCTTTATGATTATCTTTTTATGTGATAAGATAAATTAGATCACGAACAATATAGAGAGAAAAAATCAAATAAGAAAGACATATTGCCTGAATTCAAGTGATTCATTAATCTGAGGAGGTGATATATGCTAAATATGACCTGTCATTGAGGAATGATGGAGATTAAACAACAGAAATACTATTTTTTTATCCTCTATTTACCCTTTTGGAAAATGACATGTCATTTGAGCACTGATACAAAGAAAAAACGATCAAAATAGATAAAGGTGGAATAAAGGTGAAACACTGAACATCAGTGCTGAAGGTCAACAAATGAGTTTTGCTTTATTGGTAATCAGTAATAACCTGGGTTCCCTTTTCTCTCGTCTCTCTGCTTTGTTTCCTATATCAGGTACCCGTCATGATGTCTTGAACGCATTTTTCAAACTCTTCCAAGGAACACTTACACTTCTTAAGTCATCCAAATGCTTATCTGGCAGAAGCACGACACATCAAAAAGCCACATTTTCCTCTTTTATGTTTTTAGAAATTATTAATGTTGCTAAACCCTTTTAAAATCCTAAGAGAATGGCAAATACATATTCGATTTCCCTAGAGGGCAGTGAAGAAAGTCTGCACAAGCAAGTTGCTCTGCAGGAATACTGCGCCATGGTGAAAAATGTATTAACTCAGCATTACAAAAACGCTAAACAAATAAGAGATGTACCCTCCTTTAATAAATGAGGCTTCAACAATGAGAAACCTGAGGACAATTGTTTCTCAAGGCAGAGGCAGAACTTCAGGCAGGAGCGAGATTGTGCTGTTTTGTAGTATGTAAGAAAGAAGTCTAATTTATCCATGTTCACTACAAAAAAACGTAACTTGATTGTTATTACAAAGAACACATTTCCCTTTCCGTGCCCCACTAAAAGACTGCTGAAAAAGTAGAATAATCCATGAAAATAGCTGAAGGACATAACCTAAAAACTGAAGCTGTGTCAGTTTGACTGTACAACTTGTATATCTCATCAACCTGGATGTCCTTGAAGGTTAAAGACAGGGGTCTCAGCAGCCTGTGGCGCCATTAAATCACTGCGCGTCAGTGTTAAACTTTGATCATGACAAATAATGGTGTTTTCATGTGAGCCCACGCATTGGACATCAATAAAGCCTAATGGTGTGTCAGCCCTATTAATGGATTACTGCACAGAGCTCATAAAAACACAATATCCCATCAAGTCTAAAGGCCCTAATGATCCCACAGTGTCTAGTAAAGTCACTGTAGGTCCCATCCCCTGATGGATATCAGCTCTTAGTCCATTTCATCTTACTGCTGTTTAAGAGAACAGAGAATGTAAAGGGAGGACCAGCCAGTATGATTACCTGCAGAGGTATGCAAGATAGGAGACTCCCAGTGTAGTCTTAAGGGTAGTAAAAAAGTGGACTGAATATTAAACTGGTAGTAAAGGTGAAGAAAAATGTGTTGGTTTATGTGATGTGAAGGGAAAATGAAGATTCCAACGGCACTAAATTTTTAAATCATACCCATAGCAGCTTTAAAGACAGTTCAACATTTTCGGTAATACGTTTATTCGATGTCTTGCTGCAAGTTATATGAGAAGATTAACACCACTGTCATGACTGTAGGATAAAACATCAGCTAGCAGGAGATTATTGTAGCTTAGATTTAGACTAGAAAGAGAAGAAAGTATCTACTCTGGCTCTGTCCAAAGGTAACAAAATCTGCCTACCCACACCTCTAAATCTCACTAATTAACACATTATATTTCATTTGTTTCATCTGTGGACAAATAAATCGATAACAAGATGTGGTTTTGCAGAGAGTCCTGTGTTGGAAGAGCAGATGGGCGCAAGATAAATACACTATTGTACGTGACTGGGGCAATATTATGCGTTAATTATATCTTACATATTTTCATTGACTTTGTTATATAGAGTGGGCTGGATCACGTCAGTATGTCCAGGTAACGTTTATTTTCCTGTGTGTCCTGTGAAAAAACTTTGGTGGAGATCTTGCTGAGAGGGAATCAGAGAGTTTGTGCAGGGATGGTGGTGGCAAGAGCCCAAAAACAGGCACGGCGATGAGACAGGGCTGGACATGGCTTGATGATAGGGGACAGGGGAAGGTGACAGGGGAATATCCTGAAGCACAGGGAGATTGAGGTTAGCAAGGCACAAAGAAACAAGTTTCAAAAGATGTACAAAGTTGCTGTAGTGTTTGTTACCACAAGGGAGACTGAATCATCTGGCATCGTCTGGGAGGTTGAGCTGGTCAACCACCGGTGAAGTGAGGCAGGTGAGAAGGGAAAATGGAGGCCACGCCTAGCAACACACACAACAGAGAGAGATGGATATGAAAGGCAGAAAAACAGGGAAATGGAAAACACTGGAAACTATGAGGCAGAGAGTGTCATCACAACGAAAACTGCTATGTAGCATTTACGTTTGTTGTGTTCTTTCATTCACTGTGACAAAGAGTGAATGTAGCAGTGGAATTTATACTTGTTTTATGTTCACTATCAATAGGAATCACAAGAAACTCCTCATCTTCTCATGGTACTACTGTAGTTCAGAACCTGTTGTTGCATATTTGAAAAGGTGCACAACTACAAATCTAGTAGATTTACCCTCCATGTAAAGCTCCCTGGTAGGTACAAACCTCCTCAGACCAACAGTGAGAAAAGGGTATCGGAAAGAATAAAAGAAAACCTACAATAATTACAGTGCCAGTATATATACGTATATATATATCTGTGTCTGTGTAACTATACAAATACTTGCCAAAAAGCGGCATCATTTGTAGATACACATACTCACATGCCGTTATGCTGACATGCATGCATGTGTTTATGTGTGTGTGGGCATTTTTCCTGACACCAGCATGAATAAACCCTCTTAGGCTGTGGAGCTTGATGCTCTTAGAAGTCTGATCTTAAATTAGCTCATTTATTGCTTGGACAGGGATATCTCTATTTTGGGAAATTACTGTTGACTCAGTTTAAAGCTTTCTTCATATATCAGTGTGGTATCCTGTTTGTCAAGGAAGTATGAAATATCATGCCTAATCCTCAATATTACATCCTGCAGGTCACATTCACGTTATTCTGTGAATCTTTGCAGCTCAGAAATTTGATGATTCGATGATAATTGGATTTTATGCTGCATTCACATGGATTCAGGGAAAACCAGGTATCATTTTCTTGGATGAGAGCAGGATGGGAAAATTAAGCGAGGTCAGCAGAAAATACTGTGAATGGTAATGGTAGACGGCCAAAGTTGTATGCTCCGGACGAGAGTAAATCTGGAACTGACTTTTAGTCATTGGCGAGAGCTTCATGAAATAAAAGGCTGAAAGACGCCGAGCTGGGCTTCTTGCTATTGGACTAGTTAGCAATATTAGCTGGCTTCTATTTCTTTTGTTGTTGCACTTGCTTGATGTTTGACTGTTAGCAATGTAGTCAAGTCGCTAGTTTTGATCAAGAGTAATGTAATCAGAACAAATATACATGTAAAACTATCCATACAACGGTGGTATTACACTCGCCATTCCGTTGGACTCAGAAGGTGTTGCGCCTCTGCCATCTGCTGCCTACCTGAATGTGCATAGCGCAATAGGATATGGCTTATTGAATTAGACTTTCTATGTCATCCCTTGTAGAAATTAGATTGCTGAAATGTGTTTGCCCTTCATTTTGTCGGATTCATATTTACATATATGCTTGTTTAAAAAAAAAGTCCATTAAATCAGATAATTTGACATTTTATATTTAATATAACCTTTGATTTACACACTCACCCTATGGAAGTCAGGTTACTGACACGATTGCAGGCAGCATGGGTGCTGATAGGGCTGCAGCAGCCCCTAAAATCAGTCACATTGAAAACCATCAGTCACTAAGAAAGTTGAAACTGAAAGTGTTTTTACGTTTTTACTGGGACATATAGGTGTAGTATACTGCTAGGGAAATATTTTAAATATCAATATGTATTAGTCTATTTATAATACTTCCCACAATGATGCAAAGTCAGCTGCAGTACACAAGTTAATTAACTGTAATTACTGCCACTGTACACTGACATTGTCTCTTTCTGCCTCCCCTGCTCAGGTGCAGCGCAATTATGTTCCAGGTGGCCAACACACCTGACAGAGCTCAGCTTATTATCCAGCAGGAGCTGTAAAGGAAATAGAAATACTAACGTTAACCCCTAACATTCTCAAGCTTGTCAATATGATTGCCTGTCCACCTAAAAGTAGTTGAGCTTTCATTCATCTGCAGTCATACATACGTAAATCCACAGAGCCTTGTGACATACACATGAAGGTAGCGCCTTTCCTTTAAGTTCAGCAAATGCTAGGGCTTGACTTCAAAGTGATTCATTGTCTACAGTTTTTTAAAGAAAAAAATTGAATAAATCAAAGACATCTATATTGCATCTCTGTGATATATGTAAGGTGTGGGAGGGCACACACACTAAACTCTCTGTAACATTTTGGGAGGACATTAATCACTGGTTTTCTTTTATTTATAACAGAAAGATACAAATGGATTACAAACTGGTTCTTTTTGGTGGCTCTGAAGATGTTCTTTTGTCATGTTTCAATATAGAAATGGAAATATGCTCATTCACTACACTAAAATATCTCAGCAACTATTGGATTCATTGTCATAAAATTTTGTATCCATTCATTTGAGGGGCAGAAAAGATGAGTTTTATTAGCTTTGATGATCCCCTGACATATACTAGGTCATTCTCAGTTATCCTGTGAACTATCTGAAGATCTACTTGATGGATTGAAGCATTGGTAACGCCCAATTAGGCAAAGTACTAACCTTAGTGGTACACGCCGCTTAAAATAGCCACTGAGCACTGCGCTCAAGGTTTAAATTATTTCAACTTTGACCTCTTTGGTACAGTTGTTTGTGACATAGCAATGATGCATTAGCAAAGGAGAGAGACAGCAGAAAGTGAAAGAAAATTTAACTCTCATCTGAACTTAATGTTATATGACATCAAAAACATACCATGAACTCACCATGAAAAGTAATCTATGGTAAAATGTGAGCAGTCAGGCAAATCCAGTCCAATCCAATCTTGCTAAATCCAATGCTAAAGTTAGCTGTTTATGTACATAGCTTTACCAGGTATACACAGGTGAAGTGTGTATGCTTTGTGTCACAAGCACAGAAATATATAAACCATAAATGACTGGAAAATGTTAGCGTAGAAACAATAAATCCTGTCATGATGTTACACAGAAATTTGTTTTTGGTGAAGAAGAAAGTATTTTTGCTGATCACACTGTGCTTTGCCTCTGCAAGCACTATGATCTCTTAACATGTGAAGGCAGCTTTAGTCTTACTTTTAATGATTGTGTGTGTCATAGGAAAATATGTTGATAATTGGTGTTGCTACAGTATGTAATATTTAATGCAGTGGGTGTAGATCCTTTGAAAGACCATAGAAAATACCTTTTTCCCTGCCCACGAGTGTCAATGTACCTGTTTAGTCTAATTGGTATGCATCGTTTCACTCACCAGAGGTCAAATCCTTTCATCACTTCCTGTGATTACAAGCTTATCTGATCATTATTAATTTAGGCAGAAACTCCATACTGCTCCACCCCCCTCCTGTTCCCTCCAGTCTCACTCCTACTGTTGCTGCTGTTATCCTGTTGTTGCACCACATACAGAGATCCCAACTAGGGATTTGAACTGATGTCGCTAAATGTTAGCCTAAATGACAATTAGCGTTGTCCTGATGGCGTCTGTGTAGTCTTCATACATAGGGCCGCTAGCCAGAATGGTAAACATGTGTTATGACAACTTCCCGTGCTTATTTCACAGGGAGCCGCAGAGGAGGCCGTTTTATTCAGCCACCAGTGTCAGCTAATTATTTCTGGCCCCCTGTTGTTCAACACATTCAGTCTCTCCCTGGACAGCCCCCCTGCTGCGCTGTAGTCCAAGTCTTCCCTGACTCGTTCTCATTAGACACGGCGGTTACGCTCCCCGTCTTGTGTATCTTTTCAACTTACTCTCTTTCTTCCAGTCTTTCTTTATCTCTCTCTGTTTGTTTTTCTCTCGGCTTTCTTAGAGAGCCTCTCCAAACACTCTGTTAAATAAAGATTCCACTCCAGGCAGAACAAACCCAAAATTCAATCAGAGGTGTATACACAAGCCTGACTAATGCCTACACTGCCACACACACAGAATATGTTTACAAAACCCATGCAGGTACACACACATGAGCAGGACTTCATTAACATGCACAAAAATGCACACACACGTGTGAAGACGTTGATAAGCAGCATGAATGATTTGTGTTGTATTTCATAGACATATTCCCTACTGTGGGTTTATTAAGGATAGAGCATGTTTACAGTGTTGTTTTTGCTAAATAATCCAGTGATACTTTTAATATAAATAATACTATGCATGCTAATTAAAAAGTTCCATTTACATTTTTGTTGCAAAGCTGAAATGCTGCTAATCATTTTCCTTCTCAAAGCTTATTATTCTGAAAAAAATCCTTCATTTATTAATGAAGATAGCAAATAACCAAGCAATGCATACTCAATATTCTTAGAATTGTTGGCGATGTAAGCACTCTTTGTAATACAGAAAGGGTTGCATAATAATTAGAAATACTGTATATATAATGCTGCCTATGAGTGCCCAGAGCTATGTCTGTTTTGCTATAAGCATTATCTGTGTTTGTACTGAAGGTCTCTAGACCACTAATCAGTTCAATACTTGAAGCTGGCCTGGTTCAAGTTCAACACCCCTCTCACCCACTTCAGATATGCTATTTCATTAATTTATAAACGAAATGTAAAAGATTGTTAGTGAAGCATAAACTCTATTTCTTCGGTCTGTTGCCGAGTTGTGAAGAATCTTCGGTGGGGAATCCGCCGTAGCACCCAGGCACGACAGACTCCCCCTTAGAACCGTCATGTTTGTATAATTCGTAGATAAACAGAAATGTAAAAACTATGATTTGTAATCTTAGGAGGAGATATATGGAACTATACTTAGTGAACAACAGCTTTGTGCAGTGACTGTGTGCAGCACCAGGAAGTCGTTGAGGTTAGAGGTTTGGTACCACTATGCCTGTAAAGAGACCAAAACCTAAGTGATCATATCTGGCAACTCCTGCTATATAGCTGGAGACACTGCACAGTACTTGGTAGATGGAATAACTAAGGATGGTGCAGTGGTTAGCAATGTTGCCTTCGGGTGGTTCCTGGTTCGAACCCCCCATCCAGCAGAGGCCTTTCTGTGTGGAGTTTGCATGTTCTCTCCGTCTCTGTGTATGTTCCTTCTGGGTACGCTAACTTCCTCCTGAAGACATGCAAATTAACTGGTGACTAAATTGCTCTTAGGTGTGAATGTGGGCGTCAATGGTTGTTGGTCTCCATGTTTTAGCCCTGTGATGAACTGGCGACCTCTTGGGTCGTGAGGGTGTAGCACGCGTCTCACCCAATGTCAGCTGGGATCGGCTCCAGCCCCTGGTGACCCTGAAAGCCAAGCTAACTATTTCCAGTGTTTATGCTAAGCTAGGCTAAACACCTCCAGAACTACATCTCTGTACAGACATAAAATTGATTAGCTTAAAGATGGATATCTGAAATTTAATTTAATCTTATTTACATTTTCCATGAAACATTGTCAACACAGCTACAGCATTTAGCCCACCAAAAACAGACAGTGAGATGATCTGAAAGGGAGATCATTTAAAGCAACGGCAGCTCCCGTAGGATGGATCAGCTGCTGCCACTTCATCTTTGAAGTCAGTAAGAAACACAAGTTGTGAGACTTCCTGCAGGCTATTCCATGAAGAACATAAAAGCTTTTCTTTTCTTCTCACCCATGTCAAACCTTCAGGGATAGTCAAAAGAAAAATAGATATATTTTGAGGCTTTAAATGGTTTGCATTTGTATTGTTTTTTCTGTATCTGAAACAAACAAAAGAAACCTGAAGAGAAATCGTTAGTTTTAACAAACCTCCGGCCATTTTTCTATAACAGCAACATCCTAGACGTTGAAATCAGAAAACATTCAACATTTGGTATGGGATTATATTTTTTTTCTTAGAAAAATAAAATGAAAGATAAATCAATTTGTTATAGTCATTCAACATTTAAGTTGGTATGGTCTTTCAAGTCTTTTCAGAATTTATATTACAAGGAACTGATTGAATAATTTGTTGAACATTCAAATGCAGTCCATAACCAAAGACCAAGCTCTTGATGTAAAGGCTACATGTCAGTCACTGTCTGTTTCCAAGGTGATGGTAAATGTGAGGATTGAGAGATAATAATAAGAAGTAAAATGTCAGCTGACAGCCACCCTATTAACCATTAACGTTTGCATTTTATGTGGGAGGCTTACTATCCACACTCATATGACATATACTGTATATACAACCTCTGACATTATAAATCCTCAACATTTGCACTGAACGGGCTGGATAATTTATGAACATCTACTACCTCTATTGGAAAATTGACTTCTTGAATGAACTGTAAGCATGACCCTCTGTAATGGACACTATTTCTTTTCCTCCAAATCTGTTTTGAATGAATGAATGAATGAATGAATGAATCAGTTAGATAATACATTTCTTATTGTTCATTTTTAAGCTATGTTGATCCTACAATATCAACTTCTATATTGGAGTGGAGTATATGAAGCAACGCTTCATCCTCACACAACTATTCCAAGGATTAAGCTGTCTTTAGATAAAGCCAAACTCTTTGATGAAGATCAGCTATGACAGTTATTTAACCTTTAAGGCGACAACATGGCAGATAAACATTTTCTATAGTGTACATGACATTTTGTGAGAGGGGCAGTTTCTGCAGTGTGCATGTGTTTATTTCATATTCATTGACTTGACATTCGTGACATTGACTACATTGATGTAATAGCTGAGGCATCATGATTCATATGTGTATTTAAAGATCCAAAATGAATTTTAGTGCCTCTGGCCACGAAAAGACCATTTGAAAGGTTGTTGATCAATGCCAGTCACTCAATGATTAGAAACACTCAGACATGTGGCATTCACAAGTCACTGCCCACGGTGTGTCTTATGATTTCTTCCCACTAATTGGAATACGAAGACACTATAGGGTTGAGGTTAAATAGTATTTTATTGAATCTACTTACTGAACCTGAATCCTTTCAAATCCCTTATTACAGATTGTTGAGCTTCTTGAAAATGTACATAAAAATTCAAAAACATTTACAAACTAAAACCCAAGAAGAAATTCCTTGTGCTACTTAGCTAATAATAAAAGAATAATAAAAATAAAACAACACCAACAACAATAATAATGATAATAATAATAATGAATGTATACAGTACTTCTAAAAACAAAGTTACAAAGTGCTTAACAAAAAAACAATGAAAAAAGGAAAATAAAAGTTAAACAGCATTGAACAAAAGGAGGTACATATGAAAAGGTTAAATAAGTAAAATAAAGCAATATAAAATTATAAATAATCATCAACATTCAATTAAAATAAGGGTTAACAGAATATCTAGGACTTACATTTTTTAAATTCATTTTGTCACAAACAACTTCCAATGTAACAACTGAAGTATACAAGTATTGTATATACATACTGTATACTGTATTAATAAAAAAAGCTCACATGAAAGAAAGTGCACAAAGAAGTAATACTTCACCTTATGCACCTGTACCTTAAGAAACCCAAAGAAATAGTTGCATTTGGCCTCATTTGCTTACAGAAAGGCACGATATACTGAAATGCAAGGGCAATCAGATTATATTATCATCATGATTTATTTATTTGTAAGTAATATACAACTTCACTGATCTCCAGGGGAGAAAATCCACAAGTTGTTGAATTTGTGATGTTTTTTTTAGCTATTAAGTCATTTTCTCACACTGGCTCCTTTTACTCCCTTAAACAGCAACACTTGGTTATTTTAAGACCTAGATATGGATATTAGGAGAGTAGACCTGAAGCTTAAGTGAAACATCATCCAGTGGTTTCAGAGTACAGAGTGTAAGTATGTCAGATGCATGGCAGAGTGCAGGATCTTCAAAATAAAAGCCCTGCATATATTAGGGGTTTTATTGGCATTGAAAGGCATACAGATTTCTGTCGAAACAAACAAAAAAATGTAATATAACATCAGAGTTAATGAACCAAACCAAAATGTTTTGGTAGTTTGTTGGTTGATTTACTGTCACAGCAAGACACTACTTGAGACATTACTCCACACATCTGTCTATCTTACAACTAGCAATATCTGGATCAGGGTGGTGTTGGCAACAAGTACAGCTGATTTCCCAATGGCATGGTAGTCCCCCTGAGGTCTCCTTCTAGTTTGTCGTGCTTGAGTAGATGACTTAGTTGGGACCTTTTAAGAGGTTCTTCACCTATCTGGACTGACTTTGCTCAATACAGAGTACCACCACCCACCCTGAAACCTCATTCAGCTGCTTGTATCCCCGAAATCATTCTATCAGTCACTACCAGAAGCTTGTGGCCTTACTGGTGATGAGGAAAGGGCAGGACTATGATTTGTAGGAGGGTGAAGGTGAAGCTTCAGGCATCAAGAGGTTTGGTCTATTAGCTGTGCTAGCTTTTGTTCAAAGAGATTGCTTCAGGTGTTCACCACCTGTAATTCAGAGACACACACATTCTTCTCTCTCTCCGTGTTATGAGAGCCATAGGGGTCTTTGCTATAATTCATGTGAATAAATGGAATGTTTAAACGGGGCAATATTTGATTTAGTGTAGATGGAGGTTTCTGCAGCACAGATAACACCGTCTTCAGGCATCGTCTTGCTGTCATCATTCATCATTACATGGCTTGTTACGACACGACATATTCTAGGGGACAAAACAAGATGTGCATTTAGAGATTAGAGTGTTTGCTGTGATCTTGGAAAAAAAGGGGATTCTCAAAGGAAAAAGTTTCTGATATTCATCTAGAGGAGATTATATGTCTGCATCCACCAAATTATTTTGCTGCCATACCTCTCAAAGTAGACAGACTGTCATATGATTACTATGAAAAGGTGCTTTTTAAACACAGAGGAGAAAAGATTATGGCCCTTTCTTAAAGTTCCTTTAAGGCTGATGTGGTTTGTTTGACAACAGATTTAATCAACATTAATTACAATTCAGATCTGAGAGGTTTGGATGTATTATTTAATTATCAGAGATGACAATTACATTCACAGATAATTAAATGCTGTTTTATGATACTGATCACATTAGTAGCTGTATTTGTAGCTGTAATGAAGTTATTTCAGATTCTTTTTTCCACAAGGTGTTTGCATTATGTCACCTGATCCTGTATGTTATGAACTCCTGCAACATATGCTTTTAAATGCATGTGCACTATATAAGGCAACACAATAATTAAGTAGCACAGAGATTCCATAAGCCATTTCTTGCCTGATGTGTGTCGTAAATCACAGGTTGAGGTGGTGTGCGATTTTTCTTTTGGGCTAACAGATGAAAACAGCCAGTTGTCAGTTGACTTTCTGCACAATGGATATTCATGATGCTGGAGTTTGTCCTCCTTAATGTCCAGCTCAGGGCCATAGCAAACACAGAGATGATGTCTCCTGTATTTTTTTTTTTTTGATTTGGGGATTTAAACAACCTGAAGGGAGTTTACATTTCTCCAATAAAAACTTGCAATTTTTTTTACACTGATTGCAGTATTTTTCTACCACAATTTATTCCTGGCAGCATGGAGGTGATTTAGATCACTTTATTTTCCATGTCTGAGTTCTGAGACAGTTATTTTCATTAGTTGTTGCTCTATTTCAAAAAAAAAAAAAAAAATGCAGGAAATATAACTGACTATAAAAATCCAAATAATGAAAAAAGTGTAACGACTCTCTGTTTGTGAGTCCTCAGTATTCCTAAAGTCCTGGCTATAACCCCAGTCCAACTTCCACTGAATTTTTGTGACTGCTTATGCATAAGGAATTTATTTATTTAAGTCCAACTTTTCTTGGCCAGGAAATACGGATGTTAGGAAACCAGGGCTGAAAGTAGTGACAAAACATTCAGTCAACCAAAGAGAGAAATTTCCCCTTAGTGCCCATTCACAGAAAAACACATAGCTCAGGAGAAACACTTTTATTATTTTAATATATTGTAATGGAACAAAATATTGTAAAATCCCAACATGGTGAGGGAGCACTGTGACTGATATCACCTGTCAAATCGCTGAAGTCAACTAATGAAGGACAAGGTGGCAAGGGATCTGCGAAAATGAATCTGTATTCCTGCCTATTGTTTCACTGCAGTCCATCACAACTCAGTGCACCTTGTTTTTCTCCGTGTGACGCCTCATAGACTGCTGCAAACATTTATTAGTATTATACGTTTCCCATCTGAGCATATTATGTTGTTTAACAGGGACTTTTTGCTTTTCCATGGATACCTGCCAAGTGCATCTAAGTGGAGTTAAAATGGGCATTTTGTAATTATCTACAAAATCCGGACATCATTTTTTTAATGTTAGCAACCGAACCAGAAAGTGAGGGCTTTTGTAGTAGAAGCAGAGATACAAATTTCTCCCCTGACAGGAGCCTCAAAAGACCAGAAAGGAATACATTCATCTCATTATTTTTCTACCTCTTTGTGTGTGTCAAATCTCTTGCTTTTACCATGTTTTTGCTATTGATCTCAGTATCTACAATACATGTAAAAATGAATGCAACAAGTTCTATCACATTCCCCTGGGGTCGCTGAACACTCTGCAAAGTGCCGCAAATCACGATGCAAAACAGAAATAGATGAGGCAGTTCAAGGGAAAGTACGTACCAATATTTCATAGAGTGACAAAATAAATCCAAGAACCCACTGAGCATCACAGATTGATGATATAATATTGAACCACAGGGTGGAATTTTTTCCTTACAAGCCCACACTCATATTTTAGAAACTTTGCCCTAAAGAACCAGAAAATAAAAGTATAGCAGTGGTGCATAACACATGGCAGGGGGAACACATAACACATGCATGCAAAATCACATAGGGGAAGATGCTGATCATATAGAAGATGACAGAAAATGTGTGAGAAAGCATCTAAAAGCCTCGAGCATGTGAAGAAGGAAGTGTAGTGCCTCACACACAGTAAGTGCGTTATGGTCTGGAATGACAGGCATTCTAACTCTATCCATCAGTGTGTTTACTGCTAAGAGACAAAAGCATGAAACACACACAAACACAGTAACAGATACAGACAGGCTAAAACAAATCACGTGCATTGAAGCCCATTAGGACACTTGTACACACAAAGGGAAAGACAGTCAGAGACAGTTTTGATCAGACTGCACACACACACACATACACATACATAGACACTCTTGAAGTGCTAACTGACTCAGACAGTCTGTGTAACAGCCTGCCTGCTTCCAGCCAGAGCTCATCTCGCCCGAGCTGCTCGTTCACCTCTAAATGAGGGCTGTCAAGCGGAGCCATAGTGACGCCTGCCACCTCTAATTGGCAGTGCATTAACAATCAAATCAGGCTAATTAGCCAGAGCATGGCGTTGAGGAATAATATTCTCTCTCTGTGTGATTGTGGCACATGGCTACTCTGCCATTGACGTCCTATTTGCATATTCCAATTTCCCCGGAACAATAGAAGCAAATTAGAAGACTAGAAGAGTAAGAAGAAGAAGATATCTGACAGAGAGAGAAACAGGAAGTGAGAGAAAGCAAGCTCAGCTAGGACTATTGAAACCGAGGTTGGAGGTTCGTTTGCATTCAATGCGCTCAATTCTACAATTTAGAACTGCAATACCTTTCTGAGAAAAACAGCATGAGAACAACAAATATTACACAATCTTCCATTTTCACACCTGCAGTCTAATGTACGTATTTAACTTATATACAGTAGGCTATTTAACCCCACCACAGGGACATCGTAATAGGATGCAAATGAAATATTAAGGCTACAAAATACAATATCTACTTGTGTATATTACCCATTGTTGGGAATTACATAACCACAGAACTTTGTGGCTGAACACAAGGCTCTTTAGTTTAAGAAAATGAGCACAACAGCAAACATGAAGCAGTTTCATTATGAACCTTTAACTTTTGATATCAGACTTAGACATGAGGCATCTGTTTATCCATGCATAGTCTACATAATTTAGCTGTCTATACAAGCTTGACTCGAACATCACCTAAATACTCTTTTTTTTTTTTCAGATCAATACAGATGCTCCTTTTTGTGAGTTCAAAATATATTCCAAGTATATCCTGACAAATTTAGGCTTAATTTAGTACAGTAATTCAAAACTATATATAAAAGGAATAAAGTTTCTCAAGTTGCTGTTAAGCACAACCTGCCAAAATTCACACATCAGGACAAAGTAGCTGCTTTGATGTTGATGAAAACATGCAATTTCTTATTACCTTTGTAAAAAAAAAAAAAAAAAGATACACAAGCCATACAATAAAGAGACTGAGGCGTCTTTCGACAGTTCTGTATTCATTCCACCCGCACACAGAACATCAGCCAGTTTGGAGTGCCTTGCATAACCTATCCTAAATCACTTGAAAGAAGCATTGATTGGCCACACTAGATAAAAAGTCCATCCTTAAACAGGCCCAGGGGAGCCGTGGCATTGGGTTTGGAACGAGGTAGCAGCCCGAAGACGGTCGAGCAGAGAGCTGAATGAGTAATGAACAGAAAAAATGCATTAGAATGAGTAACAGGATAGACTGTGAGTGTGTGTGCCTATGTGTAATGCAAATGTATTTTAAATGCAAATTTCCCTATGTATATGTGTGTGTTATCATCACTTTATCTGTTTAATGGTCTTTTTAAGGGAAAGGGTCAGTTCACTCAGCTTACATAGGTGGGTTTCCCGCCAATCTAACAGAGCTAACAGAGCTAATAGAGCTAACAGAGCTAAAAGCTAACAGATCTGAACAGTGGGTGGGTCCAGGTTTCAGGGTCAAAATCACTTTCAGTGGTGTGTAATTGGTTAGCCAGTGGCAACAACCATATATTGTCAATTGTTACTTGACAAAACATACAATAACTGACAGGGCCAAAACTATTGATGATGAGTTGTGAGGGTCCTCACAAATATAGAAATCCAAATTTGCGTGTGTGTGATGCTTGCATATTTACAGGAACATTTACAATGATGTAAATGCTGATGCGGCTTTACACCCCCACACACATTTACCCTGTGCCAGCACACATTAGTTATACTAGGTAATTCACACACTCACACACACACACACACACACACACACACACACACACACACACACACACACACACTAAACAATTCAACAAATTCATATCCTGTAACACACACAGCACTAGATCCAACACTCACTTTATACACTCCTATACAGACACACACTGACACTAAAACACATACACATTTGCTAATGTACAATATATTGCGCCACACAGACACACACACATGCACACATCCACACACACACACACACACACACACACACACACACACACACACACACACACACACACACATTACTTATACCAGGCTTCTCACAGTGGCCAAGATGGATGTGATGTTTGCTCTGATGTTATGCGGGACATTTTCTGCCCTCCATTTTATTCGTGTTTGGCCTGTAAACTGTGAGAGGCTGTGCTTTCAAATGAGTAATTAGAGAGCTGTAATGCAGTGCTTTGTTTTATTTGTTTACCCCTAAAGAGTCTAATAAAGAACTGGATGAGAAAGGGGGACAGGCTGAAAGAGAGGGAGGGTGGAAGAGAGGGAGGCCTGAGTGGAGAGGATAAACAAGATAGATAGATAGATAGATAGATAGATAGATAGATAGATAGATAGATAGATAGATAGATAGATAGATAGATAGATAGATAGATAGATAGATAGATAGATAGATAGATAGATAGATAGATAGAGACTCATGTCACACTGGCTTTTTAAAGCATTGATTGCTTTTCACTCAGGTTCTCTAAACATTCGCTGTCTGGAATGACAGATTAGATTTCCTTTAATATTGTAAAGAAAAACAGCATACATTGGCTCCTCAAGTCATTACTGTTGACATCTAGTGCATGCAAAACAGTTGCCTATTTACACACCAAGCAGATATGGAACAAATTTAGCATTCATTTGGAGCGGTGTTTCTGGTTGTCTGACAAATGGAACTCCAGTATTCATTCTACTTTGTTTTGGTTTTGCAGTCTTTAGCTGTTAGATGCCTGAGAGGTATTTAAGTGTCAACATTTTTCAATGATGCAATAACGATTCTTAAAAAGCATAGATGGATCTTTGCAATCTGTGCCTTTTGTCAGTAAACGTGCATCTATGCTAAATTTGGAGGCAGTGATTACTTGTTTTGAGTGATTCAGTTGTGGCTGCAGTGTAAAATGCCCTCTTTGTGGAAATTGTAAAAATTATTATGGTCCACAGTTTTATAACCAGGAAATTATTTAATCAGTAAAGGTCCCATTGATATTAAAAATCTTTTTCAAGGGAATCCTGGTCAAAACAGGAAGCAGCACAAAATAGGACAGAGTATCACGACACATAACATAAAAAAAATAAATAAAAGTGCAGTACAAACCATGATTCCAACAATATCAGTTTAAGCAACAACACCCCAACAATTGTATCTTCAGGTCTTCTAATATAGATTAAAAAGCATTCAAAGAAATCAGAGCATCAAGTTTCTTCTTCTCCACTTTCTGTAATACATTCCAGTCTAAGGGTGCAGAGTCTGCAAACGCCCTCTTCCCAATTTGTCCTTTGACCGCAACAAGTACTGTTCATCATACTTTAAACATGTACATAGATGGGAGCAATGTGGCACCAACAAGAAAAACACAATTTGTTTCTAAAATAGAAACTCAATTTAATCCTCAGTTTTTTCACCAAGCACTACAAGTGGCCTAAAAGTAAAGGAATCAGTGATCAGAATGTATTTAAAGTAGTTAACACTTTCAATAACCTTTCCTTCAAGACTGACCACTGAAGGGACATTATGTGGCCTAAACTTGGGATTAGAAAATACAAACTTTGTTTAATCAACACTGAGAACAACTTTCAGTTCAGACAAGGTGTTCTGTACAACACTGAAAGCACTTTTCAAGTGGTCAACAGCTTTAGCAGGGTTTGACACACTGCAGTAAATAAACTGATGATTGCAATGATGAGGTGTCAGTGTTAGGTTCACAACTTGTTTTTGCTGTCTCCTAGTGGCCAAAAATGCAGTTATTGCAGGTTTAAGTTGGGATGGAGACTTGGCATTACAATAACTGCCTTGGTCAGCAGGTTTGTAGCAGGTGTAGCACCACTGTCATTTTTATCGTGTAACCCATTTTTTATTTGCGTGTATTGGAAGAAAAGCCAATATAAAAATGTTTAGTAAATGTTAATGTAAAGAAACAATCTTTATGATCTCCGATAACATATTATTCAAATGCAAAACTATTAAAGTAAAAAACATCATGGTAATTTGGAAGATTATTTATCGTCCTTTTGTGTGCCAGCCTCACAAACATTTGACAGTAGATGTTACATTTATATAACAGCTCATGGAGTAACTTTGTGGTCACTATGCAATATATATAATATACTGTAAATCTCTTAGAATACACAATATTATAAATATTAATGATGTTGCTACCTTATTGAACTAATGTCAAAATATAAAAAGTCTATCTACTGTCTACAGCTTTAACTTGACAAGCTTGATGTATATCACACACACATGCAGACACACACACACAGACACAAACCAAAGTCTGGCTACGCTTGTGACAGTGACACTACATTCAATGGCCTCCCTTTAAATCTCTTTTCATCTCATATATTCATAGTTGACAAAGCTGTGTATAAGTGAATAGACCATCATTTGGCTGACTGTCAGCATAAGCCAAACTTCATTGTGTGCAGTGTTCTCCAAACTAAGGCTTCCGTGCTTCAGCTGAAAGCAGAGAAGATCATAATTGTTTGTGTCATGTAACGCAATCAGCAAGCCATTCTCAGAAATGACAGCATAAATTAAGCTGTCAGCACAGTCTCATGACTGTCCAATCAGTGCAGTCATGGCTACTATGATATGAATTGCAAAAATGACTGAATTATTGTGATAGTATAGATATGAGAAAACTTGCAGTGTATCAGTGGAAGACAGAATGAGTTGATGGTTTTGATGGTTAATACAGTCACCAAATAACAATAAAAATAGAGAAAAGTCTAATATAACACTTTTTGTTTTGTTTTTAAGATTTAAGGTTCAGGTCACAGTCCACACATGGAAACACCCATTCAGTTAATCTTTATTTGTCCATTCTGCATGTCAGTGGATTCAAACCAAGCACCTTCTTGCTGTGAGGAGACAGTGCTAACCATGGCTTGTGGTTAATTCATCAACTGAAAATTAAAATAACAAAAGTACAACTGGGACTTAAAGCTCAAATAAATAAGAAGTATTGCAGCAAGAGAGCAATTAGGGCTGAACCAACATTAAAAACAACATTAAAAGCATTGCAATAACAGCTAAAACTAATTCAGGCCCATTCAGGCTACTAAAAAACTATTTAACAATATGTCAGGCCTACTAAAGGGAACACAGAGATACAACATGTAGAGAAGAAAAGTCCCTTTCAAGCAAGGTTTCCACACAGGCTATTACTTCACTGCATAAAACCTTTTTTAGTAAGCAAAACCATGTTGAATATTCTGTTTAATAATTCTTGTGGTGGAGTGAGCTAGCTCTTCTTTTCTCTGCAACAAGCAGCAAAGGCCCATAGATGTATTAGGGAAAATGGGAAGCAGGTAAAACAGAAAATAAAATATAGAAAATATTTTTTTTGTCATTTATTTTGAAAAAAAATCTAAACATTCAACAGTGGCATACATAACATTGGCCAAAATTCTTTACAGTTAAAGATTACTGGCCAACAAATATAACACAAATGTCAATAATGCTCCATCATCCATCATCTGACCTGCTGATAATTCCTGAACTGTAGCTTATGTTCATCCAAGTATGTAGACATGACTCAACTATTTTGACTGTAGCTGTTTAGCGGGGGACAGGGCTTGCTGAACTCAGGAACTAGCACACTGAACTGAATGTCTTGTACCCTGCTGTTTATAATAGGTGTAAGTCTTCAAACAAAATCAATATGGCAAGTGGCGCTACTGCAGATGAGATCGTAAAGACCAAGCACACAACACTAATTTGATTTTTTTTTAATTATGTTTTTTTACCAATTATTGTGACAAATCTACTAATCCACTACCTTTACACACACTGATCCATAGACACACACGTTACCCTTTTAATTTGCACAAACTTTACTTTAACATACAAATTGACAAATGTGTTTTCCATCATTACCCATGCTCGCCCGCTGCTTGGTATGCTCGTCAGCACAATTAGCGACATCAGAGTAATCACAGCTCTTTACCTCAGCCAGCACAGCTGTGAGCGGATATAACACTGAACACAATTAACAACACCTAAATCCAATTAGCAGACAATGAAAGGTAACACAACCTGATGGTGCTAGTTAACCACAAAGGAGCTCACTGCCGATGGCATGTTAGAGGAGAGAAGAGAGGTGGAAGTAAAAAGTGGTGAGGGAGGGATAAAGAGGCTGGGATGTGGAGAGGTTATTTTCAACATTTTATGAAGAAATAGATTTAAAAAAAAGGAAAATACACATCTCATCAGTTTCAACCAAAAGGTGAGCCGACAACAAAGAGGACTACTGTGGCCTCAAGACAGATCTAATTGTTCAAATAATCCACATACAGGATTTGAAATCTTTGTGTCATAAACTTCAAGTGCAATTCCCAGTTAGTGGATTACAACTAGAACATGCATTGGGCTGCATTAGCGCATTAAATATGCTTTAAATTTCAGTGCAAAATAACCTATTATTTTATTTTCACTTTTAACATTTAATCTGCCATCATTACACATGAAGAAATGGTAGCCACAGGAAGTGTGTTGGTTACTAACACTTCCATTACACAGTTCCAAAAGACCGAAGTCCTCACAATTCAAACAAACTACTGATGATAAACAGCCTGTTTGAGTTTAAATGTAGTTTTCAATAAACTGCTGATTCTATTTTGTTGGCTCTTGCTCCTGTTTCTTATTTTTGCATTTTGAAGCTCTACTTACAACCTGGTTAAGTTCCACCAACGCGAAATGCGAATATTAGTAATTTTTCTCCCGGTTTTAAGATTTTGATTAGGAGTGTATTACATGTTAGAGTTAGAATCCAGTGCTTCACATTGGTTCTGTCTAATACAAATAACATCCATCCACCCTAATAATCTCTAGAGCCCAGCTCTACTATAACCATTTAATGTGAATACTCCAATGTGGAAAAATTATTCAAAATGTCAATTCGTCCTAGTAGTCTAGATACATTAGGTTAACTTGGCTGCAGATCAATGCTTATCAGTTCAAGAGAAAATTAGCCAATTCACCACCAGTCTTAAAATCCATTTTAAGGAGGAGGAATCTGAATGCAATGTAGGAAATGAGATTTCATTTTTTTTATTATAAAACACGTATTATTAAGAAATGAGCTGTTAGGACTTGGTAAGGTTGTCACAACTATACAGTCTCCACACTCAACCATACCCCAACCACGGCCAACCCATACCAACCATCCAAACAGGCAACAATCTATTACCTGTGGTTGGTCTGGCCATGTGTCAATCAGAAACCAGCCAGCCAGTCAGAAGAGACTCATTAATGTTAATGAGACAAAATACAATACAAAATTGTAAGAGGAGCACAAGAGAGATCCCAAACTATATTACAATCTGAATTATTCCTCTACCACTGCCCGCTGACTGCACAGGACCTGAAGTCAGTAACAGTATTGGTAGTAGTAGCAGTAGTAGTACACAATGCACAAAGCATAAAATAGCATGTAAGAAACATGACAAGCCAAACTTGTAATTCAGCTTTGACTTGCTAGTATCAGGTAAGAGTTGCAGGACAAAAAGCATAAAAGCATTCAAACAGCATCAGGACAGACAGCCATACAGGTATGTGATGAGTGTGGAGATGAGGCAGCTCAATTTCCATCTTCAAATTTCTGTGTGATGGTGTCTCAACTAAGATGTTTTGGTAGCTAGATGGTGCTATGGTGGGTCATATGACAATGCAGATACTGTAACAAAGAGAGGGGAGAGGCAAAGGGAGAGGATAGTAAGGAAGTTGACAAGATCAGGAAAAAAAAGGAGATGCAGAGGAGGATAACGAATAGAGTGGGAAGTGATTTAGGAGGAAACAAAAGGTGTAGAAAAAGAGAGATAGAAGAGAGAATAGGATAAGAGAGGAGTGCGCCAAGGAAAGGTGGACAGGTAATTAGCAAGGAAGAGGAAAATTCAGCAATTCAATGGAAGAGGAAGAGATGGGTGAAAGGGATTGTGAAGGATTTGGTCTAATGAGCTGCAGTCTGGAGGGCAGTACTTTTATAATCACCATCTAGTGGAGAGAGATAGTTCTTTTGAATAGTTAAACTTTATTACTTCAAAGCTTTATTTAGGGAATTCAGCCCTGATAGTACAGTAAAATTATTCTATATTTTGTAGTAGCAAAAATTTAAATATTACCATGAAGTGCAACTCTTTGAGACAGAAAGAGGCTACAGAGCTTAAAACAGTGGCAACTCTCCCTGATGGGGAATAAGCACTCATATACATTCAGATCCAGCTTGTTTGTAATGAGACTCATTTCATAACAAAAAGGTTCAACAGAATTCTCCCTTCATTACACACACACACACACACACACGCCCTACTTTATGCTGTAATATGCTGTAATCATAATTCCCCACAAAAGCAAAGAAAAATACTGTAAATCTTTTCAACAAATAAATCACGAAATGTGCTACCAAGAGGGACAAAGGGGCAAATATACAGTACATTTACTCATGTCACCAGATGTTGTTGAAGCTGCATTAATGAATCATTTTTGGCCACTTGGAGACAGAAAAGAAAACAACCTGACAAATACACAGCCCTGACAATCCTTACGTGTTAACAAACAATTCCCTCTTTAGACATCCAGCAGACACAGAGCACACATTTGGATTAATGTATCTGGCCACCTGATGTATGCAGTCCAATATTCTCTCTCCTTCAGCTCAGTTTTGGGCTTTGCCAACTCCTGTGAAAAATGGTGCACTTTCTTCTCCGGCTTGTCACTAATTTTGTCCTTTGCTGTTTGTAACTGGGCGGCAGGATTCATCACAGCTTTGAGCTGAGCTGAGAGCAGTTAGTCCTTGATTCAACCAAGTACTGCTCTGTGACTTTGTGACAGTGACACTTTCTGTTCTCCACATGGCTTCATATCCCACCAAGAGCACCTCAGAAGCAGAGCATTTTGCCTATGAGACTTTGTCAACATGCTCAGATTTGGTCATTCTTCATTGCTTTATGTGCTTCTAGGCTACGTAGTTAAATTGTTTCCCTTTTCTCTGTTTTTTTCTTAAGTTTGGTCAAATATATGGTAGATCACACACACATTATAGAATACCTGATTATTTGAGTGTTTGATATGGTAATAGCTCAGACCACATACAGTGTGTTTTTGTAACACAGAGATTGCTAATTGTTCACAAACACCACACTCCACAGGGTCTTAAGAAGGAGTTGTTAACTACATAATAGAAAACCTGACTAATATTGCAAATTGTGGAGCAGTGCACTGACTGTTAGCCTTTCTGCAGCTCAACCAACCATGGAGACAATATGAACAGCCAGAATCCTCTCAGGGGGCGTTAGTTGCTTAAACTACTTTAATTGATCCTCAAGTGATCAAAAGATCTCTTAATTTGAAAAGAAAACCTTTAAAACATATTAATTTCAAGCTGACAATTAAGCATATTTTAATGAATTTATTTGCACACTAACTTATATATGGCAATAGAATCCATTAATTATCAGCGTAAGGTGTTTTGAAGGTTTGAAGTTATAGTTTATATTAATAGATAGGAGGTGTGATTTTATTCTTGGTAGGTTTCTTGCATGGAATAATAAGGGGTAAGGAATTTACAAAACATTACGGGCACTTTTTGCAACTCAAACAGACCAAATTTAGTGCAAATTCAGATGTTAGTCCCAAATTTGGGGATAATTCATGGATAAATACATGGATTATGATATTAAGAAAAGGGCCTTTTAAAAATGTCTTTCAGGTTATTTGGTTATTTTTAGGTTGTTGTTTTTTTACTTCTTGAAAAGCTGTTAAACCATGCAGAAAACCCATTAAAAATACTGTAATATATTGCAACCAAATAATTACCTAATTATATATGTTAATTACAATATTGATGGGTAAATAAGTGGAAATTTAATGGCTTTATACAGTAGTTAACTTACACACGTGAAAGTCACATGCCTCGCAATTGAACCTCTCCCTAGCAAACATACCAACATAAACAGACACCCAACAAGCAATGGGATGCTGGTTCATCTTTCCATGCCCCTAATAGCATTGTTATGGTCCCTGCTGTGCATACACAGAGGACTTAATCTAATCCCCTTTCTGCATTAGATGTGGTATTTCTAGTGTAGTATATCTGTGTAGACATGCATGCTGTAGTCACTGGAACGCTGACATGTACACAGACCTTGTTCTCCATCATCAGCCTTGGGCTCTGCTCTCTAATCACATTTCCAGAGAAAAGAGGCTGGAACGGGAGGAGCATTATCCGCGGCAGGTGTCTGATTAATGCTCCCGTCTGTTCCTTGTTGTTTTGAAGTGAAAGGATCTGTGTTTGTGTGGAATGTCACACCTGAAGCATGGACAACATGCCGGACTGGAGACTAGGTAAGAGCAGAATTGGTTTTCTATGGTTCTGTGTGCAATAAATGAAGCTATAAAGTATTGCTTTTTTATTAAGGATACAGACCACTCTACATTACTTCTCCCATCTCAGCTGGAATCTGATTGGCTACCTCTGGTGCCCCCTTATCAGAGTCAGAGGGTGAAAGGTAGTTTGCTTGTTAGTATCATGCATAGTGACTGTTATTAGAAAGCTAATGAAATGACTACAGAGAGATGCAAAACAGTTACAAATGGGACAAAAATGACTACATAGAGATGTCAAAACAACTGCAAATGTCAAATGATTACAAATACATGCAAATAATACATGATATAATTTTATATTATAATATGTAAGGTTGTTTATTTGGCATCCCTTTGTTACACTGAATGCACAAACTATCAATAATGTTCAGTTTATTATGTAAGTGACACAAGAGCCTCCTTCTTTAAAAAACTGTGGCCCAGTCTCCCCCATTTGAAAGTGAATAGCAATTAACTAATAATTAATAAAGCACCAGAAAGTCACACATAATGTAATGCTGCTGTTTCCAACTCAATATTTGATTCATCCTCTCTGACCCCTAGTGGTTTTTATGAACTGCTATGGAGATAGACCGTGTCTAGTCTCAAATGACCTCACACTGTGATTTTTATTAAATAATATAACTGTTGTCTGGCAGGGGCAATGTTTTTTTCTTTTTTTTTTAATGGTGCCGCAAAACACTTTAATGAGGACTACAACACTGATGATTCACTAAGCAATTCACCTATCAAGTGTCAACATTGGTTTCTTTTAACCACAATGCCAAACCTTAACCAAGTAGATGAAAGGCGCATTTTTAAAGGTCATTCTGAAGCTATTTTGTCATTTAGTTTGGAGTAGTTGTGGATGTACTGCATTTCATTAAATCTAGCATGCGTGGTACGTGGAAATGAGTTTAAAGTACATAATACCTAACATTAACACAACTGTCACCATCTGTCTAGTCCTATAGTGGATATGGAGGTAAAGCTAAGAGTTACATTCACACCAGGGAATGTTGTAAATACATAATTAGCATGACGCTAACTCAGTTAATTGTTTCTCTAGCATCAAGGTCACGAGACTAATCAGCATGAGAGTGGATGTACGTGTGTGTGTGTGTGTGTGTGTGTGTGTGTATGTGTGTGTGTCTGTGTGAGAGAGAGAAGCAATTACAGTTAGAAAACAAAAAAAAACAAAAAACAAAATCATGGCAGCAGACTAGTGAGATGACAGACAAGCTGCAACACTGGGGCTGTTATTTTAATATTATTCAGGGGAGAAAATAGAAAGGGGGAAAGGAAATGCAGTCAGAGAATAAGGAAAACACTAAAAGCTTATAAAGACTGAGTGTATGTGGGGGAAGTTCTTGTCAAATGAGTGTAGCAGCAGACATCTAATGGCACTCCATGTTATGTGATATAATGGCCAACTGAAGTGACAGTGGGAGAGACGAGGAGGAGAGTCACTTTACAGATGTTAGCTAAATCTAGCCCAGATGGGACCCAAGACTTTACTTCCTCTGCCAAGCCCAGCATGAGGGCTGATGGGAGGTAGAGACATAAATATAACAAGAGAATTAAAGAAGGGATAAGCATGAAAAAAAAAACAAGAAAGGGAATAATGTGGGGAAAAAACGGTAAAAAGACAACAAAGCGCAACGAGGCAAGAATGAGAGAATGAAAAGAGAGTCAAGTGGTGCATGTCCCTCTTCCTGAGCAATGCCAAGTGAAGATTTAGCAGCGCCAGGCTCTCAGGCTGCTCAACAGTCTCTTCAATCTGTTTTGCAGAACTGGGGTCAATTCAGTTGTCATTCATTCAATAGAGCAGTGCTGCCACAGAAACTGCAGATCTTCCTGTTTGGTTGAGTGATCAAATTTATATTACATTTGCAATTCATGTGTTTTCAGGCTAAATAGACAATACAAGTTGGACCTGGTGTTAGTTTGTTTAATATTATATGTTTAATATATTACTTTCTAGTTATTTGCCTTTGGTTACCTCAAAAATACCTGGCTCAGATTTAAAGCAGGAGCCACCTGGGGAAGTTAATCCATGGAATGTGTCTTCAGAAGACCTCAGCTGTAGGTAGATTTAATATTAGTGGCACGTTGTTTATATTAGGAATAATCTGTCACCTGGACGATTGTAAGCATATTTTGTTGTTAACATTGGATACTTAATATATGAAGTGGCAACTGTGTACATGTTGTTTTTGTTGCTGTCCTCCTTATTCATTAAAACATGGTGCTTGGATATATATTCTGAGTTCCTTTCTGAGTGCAGGTAGACTGCCTGTCATCTCTATACTGATTATACCGTCCTGCTTGTGTTCCTCATCATTAAGAATCATTGGAAAAGTTCAGCAGATTAATTCGGCTGCCAATAGGAGATTAAGTGGAAATTTATACTTAATGCATTATGTAATGTATTTATTCATGAGTTCACTGGAAGCAGACAACCCAAGCTGTGGCTGAAGCAGCAGGCTAAAAGACACTTACTTGGGAGGAAGTAAAGTTCAACTATTAGCAGCTATTCACATCTCCTCTGTGAACTAAAGTAGGGGTTACAGTTGCATATATGCTCATATAACCTCCATATATGACCACTTTTTAAGATGTAATCAAGCCCACATAGTTACATGACACCTGAGCCAGCTTCATCCACTAAATTGTCAGTTTGTACAGAAATTCCTGAGCAATATAGTTCAAATTTATGAATGTGTGTGGAATTTTATTTTGTCGGCAAGACTGCTGTCGAGTGGAAAATATATATAATATTTTAAGTTTCATTATGTATGAATGACCAGTATTTATTATGCATGCTATAAGACAAAAACACAGTAAAGACTATAAGGTATGATTTATTTATGCCTGCTGTGGCTGTGTCTCAGAATGTGACAGAATGAGAATAAAACAAAATCGCTGATGTCTCCTTTAATCTAAAAAAATAATAAAACCCTCCGTAGTAAAACCAAATAGGAGTTATTTTTTCATCACCAAACTGACAGTCAGAAATTGACACTGCTGACACCAAGCAGCCTAAACTTAAAGTGTATACTTTGTAATCTCAATAAATGTATTTAAGGAGCTTTTATTAACTCGTAACAACAGCAAAATATAAATATGCATTTCCAGGTATAACCCGCCTATTTTCTGCCAACACGTCAAAAATCTGCACACAATCTATAATTTATAATGCAGACACACGTCTGTGATGCTGTTTTCGTTCCGCACGCATTGTCTTTCATTCCCTTTTCGTATAAGACAGCGAAAATGTTTACTCTCAGAAATCCCTCTGCTATTGTCCTACAGCGAGAAGAAAAAAAAAAGATGCACAGGGAACATTTTGTCTCTTTCTTGGTGAAAATGAAAAAGCTGCATGGCAAGCACGCAGTGGAACACTTGTCAGTGACTGCTGGTTGGCCTGTAATATCGGTGATTAAAGTCTTTCTGCCCAAGCTTAGACAGACTGACGGGCACAAAGCAAACAAACAAACAGGACCAGATATTAAAGCAAATATTAAGTCTTTTGTCCAAAACTAGAGTTTCAGTGACGACTTCATTGTATGTCTTTACTAGCACAGTCATGCTGCAGTGCAAACATACCCACGACAGCCTCAGATTCAGACTGTTACAACACATTTAATTACATTTAAAGGGGTTACCTGTGGAACAATAAACATACTTCCATCTCTGTATGAGTACATGTTTATGTGCTCTACACAATTCTCTTATTCATTTTATAAGTTGAAAACCTTTTATTACACTTTTAACAGTTAACTAGTCTTAGGCAGTGTAGCTATTCCAGTTATGGACTATACTTACATAGCACCTTTCTAGTCTTCTGACAGGCGCTTTTAACACTACAAATCACAATCACCCATTCCTACACACATTCATACACTGATGCAAGGTGGCAACTGCCCATCCGAAGGGAGCTAATCACATTAACCCCCACTCATAAAACGATAGCACAGCCTTCAGGAGTGATTTGGGATACAGCATCTTGCCTAAGGGCACTTCACCAGAGACTGGAGGACCAGGGGGGATCGAACCACTTATCCTCTGATTGGTAAACTAGCTGGTCTCTGTTTATCTCTGCTGTCTGAGTAATGCAATATAGCTAGTTTCCAGGCCTATAACTGACAAATTTTCTCCAGACTAAAAGTTTTAACTCTGCTAACTAGCTACTTGTCTTCTACTGTGCTTTGCTCATCATAATCAAATATATAGGTCAGTTATGCCCATTACATTAAATTAATGAAAGTAACCATAATTTAACCCTAAAGTTCTTGCTTAATTGTTACTATATCCAGAGAAGTGTCAAATTTGATCTCAGCAGACTTTATTTAACACAAGCCTCCAGCACAGATGGAAGTTTTCACTTTCTACCTGTGAAAAACAGATTTTATATCCCTTTAAGCATCAGACCTAAGCTGCACCACCCTCACACAATTTCATGGTCAAAGAGTAACCCTCACAAACAGCCCCATACCTGTTTAATATTTCATATTTTCATCTATATTCTTCACCATTTCAATCGAAGTTTCCTCCACTAGCCACAGGCCTACTACTTGTCTACAGTGCAACCAAGATATAATTATTTTTGACACTTTAATCCAAAGTATAGCAGCCTACTATGAGTAGGGGCTTATGTGGAAGTTAACCTGCTGTGTGCTGAAAATATGAATGATGGGTGGTGTGTCTCCTGCAATATTAGAGTGAGTTTAAAATTGTCTTGGTTGAAAAAGAAGTCCTGTATCTCACTTTTATTTTAATTTTATTTCAAGATTTGTAGAAAAAAAAAGAAAAGAAATTGTAGCCTGTATATTTTCATCCTGCTGACTTTAGCAAACAGAAATTCAGCAGAAATTAGTCAACATAGTTGACATTTAAAAGATTCATGGATAGAAAATGTGTGGACATTTTGTATTTGCAGAGGACTAAACAATGGACAGACTAAGAAAAAAAAAACTGGGTCATAACTTAATCTTAGTCCAAGTGGAATAAAACACTTCATGAATCATGTAGATGCTGTGGAGTCAGGCCCTACAGTACATACACTGAGCAACAGACAGTAATTGTTTGTGTGTGCATGTGTGTCTGGAGGGAGTCTCTTTGTACCTCGGCCCATGTCTGTGTGTGTTTGTGCATTCATGTGCACCCAACATTTTCACACAGCGGTCATGTTCTCCTTTATTCCCGAATACAGATTTCGCTGCAACGTTACTGCCAAAACCTGATGAATATAAATGATCATATCGCAGAAGCCTTTTTAATTAGATCATTTTTATTTTTAGCATGTGCACCTCTAAATGATCTAACAATGTATGAGTAGTCAGTGTGCAAAATGATCTCCACATTACATTCAAGACACTGTTTTATCTTTGCAATTTCTTTTTTTGGAGAAATGTAATACCCGAAACATTTATATTAAATTTTCAAGACCCTCAAGTTGGGCTAAATGATTAATGATTAGATTTTAAATCAAAATCGAGAGTTCAACTTTAAAATTTCAAGAGCCACTAGTGGGCAGCTAGAAACACTAAAGATATTCAAATAAAACAAAGACAAAAAAATAAGAATGTAAAAAAATGTCCGGTATACCACTAATAAAATATCTTAATAAATCCTGGAGATTTGTCCTCATTTGCAAAACAATGGAAACCACAGGACATCTGTCTTTTATTTTTTTTGTACCTTTGGACAGAGCCAGGCTACCTGTTCCCCTCTGTTTTCAGCATTTATGCTAACCTAAGCTATCTGTCTCCTGGTTGTAGCTCAATACTTAATGGACAACTATGATAGTTGTATTGATCTTCTTGTTTGACTCGCAGCAAGAAAGAAAAAAAATTGTTCCCAGCAGGTTGAACCATTCCTTTTACTATGCCAGCGTTTTTTTGCAGGTAATTCAAATATAACCAACTGAAAAATGAAGGCAGTGTGGTGTAATCTGTACACCAAAGGTCTGTCCAAAATGAAAAGACAGGTGCTGTTGAATGCTCTTGAGTTAAGATTGTTCGGTCAAACATTGACTTTGTCACAGGCAGAACAGCTGAGACAAGAACCGTATTAAAAATGCAGAACTGAACATTTTGGCAGGTTCTACTCTACAGGACAGGAAGGGTACATATGATATCATCTCTGAGCACATGGTGATGAAACCTTCAGGAGTGACCCACCATATGTTTCACTTTAAAGCCTTTGCCCTCGTGGTACACTGCAGCCAAAGTCCTGACATGGGGTGATGCACTTAAATGCAAGCAAGAATTCCTGGACTGCATCTGTAGAGGTTAAATCCCCTCAGTCTGTTCTTCCTGTTATCTATTAAACAATCCTGGGGGCTGAACTGAGCCGGATGGAGCGGGGCATGAACAGGAGTCTGTGGAGGTGTGACATATCAAAGAGATTAAGATTACAATCTCACTTCATCCCCCTGGGTTAGAGAGGGGCAAGAGAATACACAGACCTCACTGTATGTGAGAGTATGAGCAAAAAGGCAAAGGACAACCCAAAAAATAAATATATGAACTTGTACAAGGAATTTAAGTTACTTATTCCCAGCTATACAAAAGACTGAAAGCACACAGGCAGTTGAAGATCACCAGAGATTAAACTTAAAAAAGAAAGTCTTTTGTCACACATTTGCAGCACAAGAGACATTTTTACCTTTAAGATTTGAGATGTTAAAATCTGTTTCATGTTTGATACCTAAAAATACTCATCTAATCATTCTACTCTGACAAAAGCTTCTGTAATTAAGTCTCCTTGCATGTCCATGCTATGACTGACACATTGTTGACTGCTTAACAGTGCAGAGTCACAGGAAATGAGGCAAAATAGCATGAGACACGAGTTATTGATAACAGTAATTATCTGAGACCCATGCAAGCTGTTCGTGGTAATTTAAGTAATTTGGCAGCAAGAAACTCTTGATGGCCACTCATTTAGACTCCTTATTCATGACTATATTGAAGTAATAGATAACAGAGTTTGATTAATGCCACAGTTGTCATTTTTGGTGTAATAACTGGTGAAATAAGGACGCTTTTTTATCGAAAGATTTCAGATATGTAAAACATCTTCTGATTTTGCTGTCAGTTTCATAGTGCTGGGAAAAATTAAATGTTTTCTACTGATACTTCCTGAGTGTGACATTGACAAAAGCTTTCACCTACTTAGCTAACTGCCAGAGATCATGACAGAAGCACTGTGAACTTAAAACACTGTTAAAAACTCAATCAAGCTCTATAACAAAGTGTTGCACACTTTCAACTGTGTGGATGCTGACTGACATGTTTTTCCCTCTGGGCTTGCTGTAGCTATACAAGCTCCGACTTGCTCCCTGATTGACTTGACTCACCTGCTGCTAATACAGCTCCAGTACATATATTCCCTCCCCTCAACATTTCCTGCTACTGCTACATGTATTGTATGCAAAGAGTACAGATGATTCCTCTTGGGGGCATTTGTATAACATGTCAGAAAGCACACTTAATCCCAGCAGCCTGTGCAGTTTGGAGAGACTTACTGTTGCAGTTGGGTGATAGACTAATTTAAGGGTTTGTTAGTGTCAGTGGTTATTTTATGAGAATTTAACGGGCATAACATACATACATACATACATACATGTTTGAGGATAATAAACAGGGAGTTCTTGAATCAATATGGTTACGGCAGACCACTCTGCATTGTTGTTGGACCTAAAGTAAATGTGACTGTTACTTTAAGCTAGGCAGAAATTGAGCAGTTTTTTTTTTAAACTGCACATTGTGTTATGCACATCAGGATTTTGAATTGACTTTCCTACCTGGCCAGAACCTGCAACTTCTATGTTCACACTGTACAGATCAATTGACCAGCCATGTCGTAGGGATGCATACTGATTATAGACACAGCAGGTCCTGGTGGGTTTTGTGCACTAACAGTTAATTCCGGCAAAAGGCAGTGCATCAAAACAAGACAAAGGCTGCATGAGAGTAAGACTAAAAAAGATAAAGGCTCCAAAGGATCTGGAAGATGTAGATATGAACTGTCGATTAATCAGGAATCGTGACCCCCTCAAACTGAATGTCAACTGATCTGGCAGAAATTCAGCCCAATTCTAAAATTAGCCAGGAATGACCGATCTGGGATTAACCTTGGGCTTAATCTGTGCAGCGATTTGTCTTGACAACACGAAGACCCGGTGTCGATAAAAGAAAGCTATGGATGGTTCATTAAGCAAGACATTTATCATGAAGTCAGTTTCTTTTTATAGTGACTGAAAGGTCTTGAAGACAGCTTGTTTTCCTGAGTCTGCACTTCAAACTGCTCCTGAATGACCTCTTTCTCAACCATACAGTACAACAGGGCTGCTTCTCATTCATAATGCATATGAGGACACAGAGTCTCTCCAGTTCTCTGAAGACACACGAGCTGACTAATAAAAACTGATATTTAAAAATGAAAGCTCATTTCTGCTATGAGGATTAATGCCCATCGCAGTGGTGGTCACTTAGGAGTACATGATAACTCAACAATGAGTTCAGAATGAGTTCAGAAAAGTCTCCCTTGGCTGTTTTTGTATTTTAGTCATCTGCTCTCTTTCATATTTTGTATTTCCTTGTATGAATTTTTCAAAGATTTTTTTATTCTCTATTATCTGACTGAATTTGATTAATATTCTTTGACAAAGTGTAAAGATGTGAGGATGTTTGTCTTCCGCACACATCCTTTGATGACGCAGTGTGCTTCGAGTTCGGAAATCCAATCTGCAGACATCAGGAAGAGATTAATTACCTGTGGAGGTCCGTACGCTTCACCTGGTTTCATCTACACACATCCAGTTAATTCTATAGCGAGTGAGCTTGGCTGAAGCCCAGATCATTATCTAACTATCCATTCAGCTGTGTCACAGTCTTATTTAAAGAAATGGCCCCTACTGAACCTTTGGCTCTGCTCCAGTTCACTTGTCAAGAGTCAAACTCTGTGAAGAGAAAGCAGTTCAGCAGCTGTGTTTATGGCTGCGGTCTCACGACAAATCTGCTCGACAAATATGCCTTCAAAACTTCCAACAAGCAGATCAACAGAGAGAGCAGAACGTTATTTGAACAATGATTCCTGACCTGACAAATGCATTGCTTGTGTGACTGTTGTGAAATCATTATTTATTATTTGAACTTTAAACAAGAGTCACTGTTTCTTAGAGATAAAAAGGGAAAAATAAATGTAAACACGCACACCTACACACACACACGCTGAAAACCAGCCACCTTCACTCTGTGGTAACCTCAGCAGGTGGTGGATTTCACTACACAATAGATATTCTTTCTTTTTAATAGGTTGTGACTGTCACAATCCAGCTTTCTCTCAAGTGACCTCAAACCAAAAACATTATTATTTATTTTTCCCGACTGATATGGATGAAACATTTTAAGCTCTTTTGGACCGTTTTATCTTGAATATCAGTTGTGTTGTCATTGAGGTCACATGTAAGTTATAGGTTACATGGAAGACATATGGGAATCTCCTGAAGCAGTCACGTTAGTCCTTCTAAATGATGTTGATAGAAACATTCAAACCTGTTAAAAAACTTTACCTAAAACTAGGTAAATTTGTAACATTGTATTTTTTTTTTTTTTTTCATGCTCTTATAGCAACCTCTTAATTTTCTGCAAAAATGTCACCAGGAATAATAGAAGAATTTTACACTGAAGCTCCGCAGATGGAAACACAACAGATTTTGTAGTGTTAATACAGTAGTTGGGTACCTGGGAATATAAATACAGCTGTCAATGCTGTATCATCATAGAGCCATACAACAACAGAAATGTAGAATGAATAGTTTGATATTGTTAAATGCCCAAAACTGGCTCAATAAATAAAAGCGGTCCATGACTATAATGATAGGTGGTCCAGCTGATGTGCTGCTAACAGACATGCACAACAGAATACATTACATGTACTGTACTGTCGAGTTGTGCATTGGTGTTGATGATCGCTGCACTTCTTTGATCATTGTACAGCACCAGACACTCAGAAATGCCACCCGCAGCCGGATATATCCATTCATTCCAATCAGATAAGCAAGGGCATGTCATGGACCTGTCATGGACCAGCTGGCAATTCTAGGCAGCTGCAACTGTACACAGATCGACGCAGGATAACAGCATTGCTATAAACTTGTACAAACATAGTCTTGTATAGAAATCATCAAACTACAGCTCTAAGTGTAATGGAAACAGAGAAGGGTGGAAACAAAAGACTTGTTTCTGTTCACTACTCCCATGCTCTCAGCTCTGGTGCTGAATGCTAGTGAAATTAGCTAAACTACAGATGCTACAGCGACTTCCTCTACTGCCATCCGGGGTGATCAGAGAGATTTTTCTTGATTTTTTCTTGATATCAGCAACATTCAAGGTCCCATATTGTCGAAAGTAAGATTTCCATTTTAAAAAAAGCAGGTCTAGTTGAATATAAGTACTGTGAAAGTATTAAAATGCTTGATCTATAGAGAAATGCACATAGCCAGTATCAAGAAACTGTGCCTTTAAACAAGCTGTCAGGACTTTGGTAAGGCTGTGATCGCACAACTACCAGTCTCAGCCACAACCCATCACAGCCCATCTTGACCTACTGTCCAGGTAGTCTACAATCCATTATCTGTGGTGGGCCTCGCTGTGCTTCACTCAGAAAGCAGTCAGCCAATCAGAAGAGAGGTTAATCTGTTCCTAGTGCTTTTAACATAAGTGTGAATACAGTGCTTTGACAAATAAGGACCTAAAAGTAAAATCAATAACATTAAAACAGTCCTATCTTAAATGCATCTGATCTCGCTGACCTTTTGGCTACATCGACAGTTAGGACCAGTAAATAAAAGCCACAATATCAGACCACTTTTCCCCAACGTCCTCTTAATGGGTTTCGCCTTATAAAATGCAACGTGTTGTTAAAGCAGCCTGAATGTTCACCACACAAACACACCAAATCCTTATTCACCTCCAAAGTGACTCATTAACTTAGTATTGATTGGGCCCCGCCGGGACGACGGTGGGCCATGTTCTTGCTGTCAGAAATCAGCAAGATAAGAGAGAGATAGAGTGATACACACTCACACACACACACGCACACACCCAGAGGAAGAGGAAATGAAAGGGATAGAGCAAATGGGACAGTTGGAATAACAAATATTGCAATAAAGAAAATAGCCTTGCATTCATATCTATAAGGTCGCAGCTGTGTGTGTGTGTGTGTGTGGATATGTTGTGTACACATGTGGTTTGTAAATATTGGATAACTCTCACACAAGGGTTGTCAAAAGTATCGATATACATGATACTAATTTACTTATGTACTAAAAATATCTAAAAAAATCAATCAATCAATTAATTAATCTCAATTGACTAATTATATTTTTAGATTTAGAAAAAAAGAAATCTCTTATTTTATTGCTAGATGTGTTTGCTGTCATTACCTCAAACCTTTACCATATTTTGACTGTCTTCAAGGTCATTAATCTGTAACTATAAATTATTTGAATGAATTAAATGAGCATTATAAAAATCCTGACTCTAAAGCTATCTAAAGTTTTTTTTTTTTTAGCACTTTTGCCACATGGGTTGTGCATTATGTGTATTTCATTATTTACTTGTACTTTCATGTCGTTGTGCCAGGTAAAACCACACTAACTGAAAAGTTTGACATGAATTAAAAAATGAAGCTTTTTATTAATTGTGATTGATTATAATTGAATAAAACTGGCATTTAATTACAGCAGCAGAACATTTTAACTGCTTTGCAGTGTTAATGTGTCTATTAAAAGATCAAAACGACTTGGGAGTGACAGCAGGTATTTAATTATGTCACCCTTTTGCTTACAGTCGATCAGATATTGTGTCTTTGACTCAAGTATCTTGTTAGCAATTGTTAGCAGCTTGTAAGTAAAGCTTGTAATTTGTTTGTGTTTAACAAACAAACACAGGAGACTGCTGCCAGCTTCACATGACCTTGAAGGGAGCAAAAAATGAAGAACAGATGTAGGGAGGTCAAGTTTTGAGTAGCTCAGGATGTCAGCACCTGTCGTTGTGCTCTCACACACGAGCTGAGTTTCCCAAGGAATTCTGTTAACATTAGATGAATCTACAACTCGCAATTTACATCTAATCCTAAATCAGGAAGTAGCATGTCCTTTCTGAAGCAAGGCAGAAATGCAGCTCTCCTATTCATTTGAAGGGAGCCAATCTGGTGGTACAGTGGGAGTGCCAACACAGGATCATCCAAAAAACAAAGAATCTGGCTCAATCAAATACATGCACAGTCCTGGTGGATTACTTTGTAATGTTAATTCATTATTTCTACTGTTGTAAAATCCTGTTTTACAAACCACTGTGCAGTGTTCCTTCTGATAAGCCTTTGAACTATGGGTATAACGATACGCAGAAGTCATGGTTCGGTGCGAGTGTGGTAAACAACCCAAATGCATCAGGTTACATTTGTTTTGAACAGACAGTAGTACAAATGACAGACAAAATCCTCTTTCTGGGGACTGAGGTAGCATTTTGCCCACTGGCAATTTTGGTGTTCTAGTATTTTCATGAAAACAATAAGGAACATTTCTGTACTGCACTGTATCAGCACTGAACACTTTCCCAAAGGCTCACAATAGGTCACAATAGGTTATAAAACTGAAAAGCTTAATATGACATGAAATTGAAAATATAAACCAAACAGAATAAAAACTTGTGCATTGTTTGAATTCTCACATATTACACAGTAAAATTGGCATGTCTGATGTATCAAGGGTGTCTCCAAGGAGAGGTCAGCAACTGGAATTGGATTGACTTGACCTAACTTGAAATTTGATCATATAGTACACAATATGTGATCCATCTGAAGCCACTGTAAATCGAGCAACACTGACACAGTTTTTTCATCTTATCCACAGCTCTCTCTTTAACTTGTAGGTAACCTAGGTAACCAGGGATCCGACTTATTCCTAAATGATGAATTTACGCGGGCAGTTGGGACTGACTAGCAACATACATTGAGATATGCACAACAAGTTGATGGCAAGCTGGCATTCTCTGATCCTTCATCATCTCTCTGATTCACACAGACAAAAAACACACACACCTACACACATGCGCAACCAGGCACTCATTCTCGCTCTCCATCACACGTTCCTCATAATGGGAAGGACAAATTTGTCAGTTTGTTTGCTCCTCAGCTCCTCCGCACTCTTCATTATTGCAGCCTTTTGCTTGAGTGGCTGTGCAGACGCTCTGGATTGTCTCCAGCCCTAAACCTCACTGGCCCAATCTCCCCTGCATGATTGAATAGGCTAAGCCTTATCTCCCCCGGTCAATATCATATACCTGCCGGTGCTAAGCGATTGCCTTTCTCTCCATGTAGATGCTTGTCAAATTGAACGAGGGCCCAAGTCTATTGATTGGGTGATAACGGAGGTGGCAATTGAGGGATTGGTTGGATTTAGTTCAGTCTAGGCGATCCTTGGGGGGGGGGGACTGGGTCCTTGAGCAGGTCGTAGTGTGTGTTAAGTTAAGTCTTTGTCTTTTATCAAGTGTCTATGTGTGTATGCAGGGACAAATATTTATACTGTAAGTTGGTGGATACAGTGCACAGCATGTGCATTTGTTCTCTGGTCCATTTATTTTCCAGTATCACAGCTCATTCAGCAGCTGCAGCCTCTAATATGTGTGATCATATTGTGTCCATTTTTTTCCCCCCAGTAGCTCCAATGTCTTCCTCCCACCTCTGCCTGACAGAGGTGCCTGCTGAGAACCAAAACAGTAATCATGGTGCTTTTTTGTGTAGAATATCACAACATATCTAACGTGTCTTTGTAATCTTCATAACCTTTCACCTGTCTTTCCAAAGATGAAAAACCAAGGCATTATTCTTTTTAGAGAGTCTCTTTGTGGCAGAGTAACTGAAACCATCTTTGAAGCAGAATGGCCAAGTGGTCACATCAAGATCTTTTGAGCAACATGCTCGGAGAATAGGTATCAAAATACTGATATTTTTAGGAACCAATGCATGTTTGGCAAATATATGTACAGTTTGTTTTTGTTTCCAAACAATATGTTTGTGTGTCTTGGTGCCTGTTCTTATTTGTTACATTGATGCTTTCCCAAAGGATCAATATTTACCTATTTTCTGTGTGAATGTTCTGTATTTTTATGAAGCACATTGATAATATGTTTGGCTCCACACCCTTCCCTCCTGCCATGATATATCATGTCTAAAGACCATTTTTGGCAAGGCCAATTTGACCCCTTGGAAAAAGAAAAATTAAGAACCGAATATCATTCATCATGCAAATAAAATAAATAAATATAGGACTGAGAGTGCCAGCTTCTTGTTTCAGCAGCACATAAATAACATTCCCTGAATGACTAAACAATAGGCCTACAGTACTTGTATTAAATGATACCTAGCGATTCAACCCCTAATGTACTATTGTGTCTCATTAACTGACTGACCTGACACCAACCACAGGACAAAAATAGATTAATTTGTAGTGGAATATCAAAGGCAAAATTGATAGCTACAGAAACATGTAAAACAAAGAACTTTGAAAACAGCCTGCTTGATCTGCCTGCTCTCAAATATAATGCTGTGCATACATATCATGATATCCGGAGATCCAGAAAGGGTTTTATTTTATATGTAACTGCAAAAACAAACAAGGAGACAGGATGGAGTGATTACTCGTTTCTGGCAACAGATGAGGAGGTGAAAGTGTGCCAGCCATTTTGATGATTTTCCAAATCGAGTGACCAGTTTCATTAAAAAATCCTCTACCATCCATCCATCATGTTCAAATAGCAATTTATTAGATTGAAAAAGAAATTAAGTTGCAAAATTATTAACTTGGTGTCAGTGATTTCATGTAATGAGAAATGCCTTGAGAAATGCTACAAATGAGTGTATTCTGTGGTTTATGGGATATAATTAAATATGTGGTAATTGCAGGTTTCTGTACAGGTTAAACTTGATTACCAGTGCAGCTACAGACAGGTATGAACTAGGAGGTTTCCACCATCATTGTTTACATGGTTGGTTTTCAGGTTGCAAATGAAATTGAAGCTATACAACGTAAGAAAAATCAACGATCAACATGCACACAATCACTTCTACTTCACTGAATGCATGACCAGGCCCGAAGGTACAAGCTGATGGACTGAATCTGGAATTGATTCATCTTGGTCTAATAATCATTTCACCTTCCAAATGGGGAAATAATGTGCCCCAAGTCCACATGCTAAATCTCCAACTGTTCGCATGATATTGTTAACAAATTACAGCAGATGATGGGTTGGTGGTTGAATAACAAAACTGTTCTGACTGGCCATTAAGATGTCGCAAATAGTGTTGATTGCAGCCCAATGCAGGCAAACCTCTTACATTGCCAGCGAAAACACAACTGTAATTCAGCAGCATGCATCTGACAGAGTATAAGCATTTCTGGTGGTCAAGTACTATGTTCAGTTTAATAATCACCATTTTTACAGCATTTTACATAAAGCATTGGGCTGATGTTAGTAGTACTTGACAGTGTCAGAGCTCTGCCTGTGTTTTCTCCCCCCAAACATCCTGTAGCTGGAACCAACCAAACAGATCACTGAGCTAGAATACTATAACAGCTTGCTTTAAAACAGACCACCAACCGAAAGAACAGATGTTGACATTATCATTAGATCCAGTCATATTGTAGACACTGCTGGACACAGGCAGAGGCTAAACTGTAAATCACGGAATATCGAAGAGGACCTTTCTAGTGTTTTTCCCCTGCTGATAAAACCCAGTCATCTCAGTTAGTGGACTATTGTACATTTTGTCAGACAAAACCACCATTTTACTTACTTATTTTTCTCACCTTACCAGTTTTCAGTGTGGAAAATGAACTGTCGTACAATATTTCGAAACCAAACAAACCACCATGCATTGGCCTTCCAGCTTACTTACTCATTATGTCTTAATTGGATAAAATTGAAACAAAGTACAATGGAAAAAGTCACAACTGTCACCTGTCCCCCCTTGTAGGTCTCTCTCCAACTCTTACTTGCCACTGGGGCACTCAGTACTGAATAATTCCTGTATACAGCTGCTCCATTGCCAACACTACAAGACTTTGGTCAAATTAATGTCCCAGGTGGGAAGGAATTAATGTAAAGCAGGACGAAGCTGGAAAAGAATGCATGGTCAGCAAAAAACTCTTCTTCTAAATTAAGGTTAAAGAAATAGTGCAGAGGGCAGCCAAACACCTGAACTGGGCTAGTGCCCAACATCCTCAAGCTCTAATCCTGTTCCCTTAAGGAGGCGCGAAACAGAAATGATTCAGGGTTTGATGGGAAAGTAGCCTCCTAAACCTAAACATATAGATTACTTGGCATCAGTACAATCACGGCTAAGTATTGGGACTATGATCTAAATTAGTGTCTTTGCTAGTGATTAATTCACATGACAAGATGGAGCACAGTGAACAGATTGCATACTTATAATTACCAGTCTTAAATTTCCTCTTTGTGAAAACATGTCAAAATGATGAGAAAAAGACAACTTAGCTCACCATTCTGCTGCTTACATAACTGTAAGTCTCCATGTACTTTGACTGACAGTATCTTTTCATAGAGATTCAAACAGTCTAATAATGTCCCTGTCCTAACTGAGTCAAAATAGTTAATGAACATTGACAGCCTGTCTGGAAAGTACGATTTCAGCATCACAGGATCTGAGCACATTGTCCTTTTATCACTATTCTGAAGTAGAAAACCAATAACTCTTACTCTGTTGCCCTATTATTCCTTGATCCAAGTCAATTTCATTCTAAATCAAAACACTTCACCTGGTTTTTGTCTGTGAAGATACATAGAGGCTAGAATATTCGTATCAGCGAGGAAAGACTGTCCAAACAATAAGTCTAAGTTTTTCATTTCAGCGATGAGCACATCTTGTTTTCATTTAATGCCCCTACTTAAGCTGAATTTGATTGATTTTCTGTCCTGTTTGCCATTTTCTCCCCACACCTTTTATATTACTCTTGAAGCATTGAAACAATAACCCAGAATCAGTCGTCTTTTTCTTGCTGCCCTTCTCCTTTTCCTACCTTCATTTTTTGTGCCTCATAAAGCTCTTGCCCTAAAGGCTCCTCTTTTTTGTTTTACTACTAGACTATTACCTGCTTTCACACTGCTCAAATATTACCAGAAAGAGAAAGAGAGAGCAAAAAATGTAAAGAAAGAGTGAAACATAAGAAATTAAAGTGACAATCAGAGTTAAGTTGGTGTTGAAGCGATGGTAAGTTGGAGAGAGGGAGACAGAAAGGGCAAGAAAGACAAAGCACTAGAATGAGAGATAGAAATAAGAGAGAATGGAATGGCAAGAAAGAGAATGAGGATGGCCGATTGAGAGAAGAGAGACTCCTCCCAGGGTTAATAGAAAGGCTCCTGTGTAAATGAGTGCACAGCACTAGGGCACCTACCTGAAGACGAGAAGAACAGGGAAAGAAAAGGAAAAAGGAGGTGAATCAATGTAACAAACAGGGTGAAGGAAGGAGCCATGAACTATTAATGAGAACCCATTTTGCCTGATGGGGGGAAAGACAGGATAGAAAGGTCACTGAATTGCCAGGCTGGGGTGGTTTGCTGCAGAAACACACTAGAACACTGATGAGCGTCGTATGAGAGGGAACATTGACCAGACTAGCCTGCGGGCACATCCAAGCTTGCACTGTGCAGAAATTATGGCTTAGTGTGGAGACAAAGACAGGCGGGGAGGGACGGAAGTGAGCAAGGACGTATGGGTCAGTGCAGCAGTAGACAGCAGACAGTTCGCGCTGGAGTTGTCCCTTTATTCAGCGCAGTGATTGTCAAGTGAAGGTGCAGGGACGCTGAAAACTGCTGAGAGGGGAAGAATCTCCATCTTAAAGTTGTCATGTGTAACATATTAAAACGGATAAATTATCACCATATGTGACAAATAATAATTACTTTAAAGAAGCTCTAATCAATATTTTTATTATATCAGTGCATGAAATAACAATAAAGCAATGTGTATGGGACCACCAAGGTTTACAGTTTACAGTGTTTCAGCTCATTGTTTAGCTTTCAGCCTGTAACTTTACTGTTTTAGGTCATGCTCACCACATGAAAGTATTGTTTTTAGCCACAATAAGCAGCTGAAATTTACTAATGGAGTTGGTAGAGACCAAACACAGAGCTAAAAGACAGTGAATACTGCCAGATACAATCATTTACTCCTCTCATACATTCTTACTCATAATATCCTCGCTGTTATTGTCAACTGCTGTCAATCGTGATATCAGCTGTTGTCGTCAGCTGTCTAGTCTATCTAATAACATAGCGACACCCCTACGTTATTAGCCCATTTGTCATCTTGGTGCTGTCTTTTTAAATATGATTCTTGCTCTGCCTTTAGTATGTTCATGCTGCTGTTCTGCACTCATCTGTCACTGTGCATGTCATCTGTGGTGAGTTTACATTTTGTGTTTCTGCTAATCCTTGGACTGTCGTCTTACCTCATGATGCCAGACTAAGAAACGGAACTGATCGATGCAGATTCACTTGAACCAGCTACTAACCCACTGGCTGTTCGTCGCAGTGCTTGTATTGCTGCTCGTCAAGAAGATGCAGGTTCAGAGATTCAGCTCAAGGCAGGCTCAAGGCATTGGCTAATGATATGGTTTGTGAAACACAGGTCCGGGATGTGCCACCCGCAACCCATGGACCTAAAACAGCTTGCGGTCCCAAACGCAAACTGTAAAACTCATCATTCAGCTCCTCGCGCAAGGATGTCTCTGCCACCTCTACTCATACCAATCATCCAAATGCTGCCTTTCATCCATCAGAAAATGCCCTCACACGAACCCTTTAGTTTCTGGTAAATTGTGTTCAGGTAATAGGTGCTCACCTCCAGTCTCTGGAGAACACCCAAGCCTCATGATCTTCCTCTGCAACATTTTCTGCCTCGCAAATCCGTCGTTTTGTGCACTGGCTTCAGCACCTGCACCTCAGCCATCCATCTCCACCATGAGTGCCCCCCCCCTCCCTCATGCCACAGCATTCCCTTGACTCAACTGTATCCTATGCTAGTTAATTAGTTAGTTAGTTAGTTAGTTACATATGTTTCTTCTGGAGCAAACACATCTCCTTGCTTGGAGACATTAACCTCATCAGTCTAATACCCAGCTCTCACTCCAGAGTGTGAAGTTTCCACCTGTGAAAATTTTACAGCTGTAATTACATCTGCTCATCCCAGAATGTCAAGACATATGTCAAATGGTAAATTTCTAGTTGCTTCTGGCATGTATTGTGATGTGGTATGCTCTGTCTACCCAGAGTGTAGACAATGGACTAACACTTGGCTTATTACCAGTGCCACAAAAGGTTTCTCCAGCAAAACATCTCCTCAAACTGGTCTTTCTTGGAAGCTGAACTGTTGGTCATGCTAGATCATGCTTCAGAAGCTGCGTCATGCATTACTTGTGACAATATGAGTTATTCAGTATCTCTCCCCTCTGGTATTTTTTTTTGCCCCTGGAGTACTGGGCCCTGCCTGAAATTATAAATTCTTTCCCCCACTGAGAGAAGAAATTGACAGCTGTGGGTGCACATCTGCAGTAACTGCAAAGACGCTCATTTGAGATCAGTGTGCCCACACAGGTTTTGCCTTCAGCAGAATTGTTGTAATGCAAAGACTCATTGAAAATCCATACTTCCTCTCCAATAAATGTGTATAAATATTGTGTATAAATAAATACTGTATATGATGATCATTTGCTCATTGCTCACTTTCCCAAGGGTTTCAGGTATAGGTTGTTTTGTCTCTGGCCTCCTCATACCTCCCCCTAAGTGTCTGAAAACCTCCATTCTAGTTTAAAAGAGTCAGACATAGTGTCTTCAGCTCCTTAAAATTAGTTTTGATAAAGGCTTTTTGTAATTGGCCCATACAACTCTTGGTTATTCCCTGTGTTTCACACTAGTATTATAGGAGTATCAGCAAGAAAATATTTCAGAAAGAAAAGGCTATCATGCTCATTAAGCTAACAGGTCACGCATGGCTTTCCAAAGCTGATATCACAGATGCCTTCAAAATAGCTCCAATATATCCTTCACAGTGGCTTCGTTTCAGTTTAAAATTGGAATCCAAACTGTATTTTGCAGTGTCCCTCACATTTGGCTGTAAAAGCAGTCCTTACTTTTTGGATCAAGCTTCCTAAGCCCTTTGGTGGATTGTCTGGACCCTCCACATGACAAATCTGGCTCCTCACTGTCCAAATTCAAACACCTGTTTAATCATTTAGGGGTCCCCCTCTGACATAAAAACTACTGGTCCAACCACCTACCTCAAGTTTTACTGGACACAAAACCCAAGAACTAAAACAACATGCAGTATGTTTGTGTTCAAGTGAGCTCATAAAGACCTTTATGAGCTGCGGCCAACTACATTTTCTCTTTGGAGTATTTCTCCAAAATGTCCTCCACAAAACTTTGGCACAGCAGTTCACACGTCAGTTGTTTGCAGTTAGGACTTTATGGATAAACCAGAAAAAAATAGGTTCCTACGGAAATATCAATAGATGGTGGATATAAAAGGCTAACCAAAAATATACCTGTTGACATGTTTCTCCCATTCAGTAACAGAATAGAATATCACTCCCATATGAGAGGTGAGAAGAATGCTACCAGATCCCCCAACCCCATTAACATATTGTTTATTTTAATTTTATCAAGCTGTCACACTTAATTAAGAAGCTTTTCAAAGAATCATATTTGATTGTTTTCTTTTTTCTGAAACAAATCTGACAATGGTTATTCACTTTCATTTAATAAGAGAGTGCTCCTGTCTCTGCAGAGAATTGATCAAATTAGCACTTTTCTGTGCAAGACAGCAGGCCTTAAAGGATTCTTCTTAATGCCACCCTCTAAAGAAACTTGCAATTCATAATGTCATGTAATTAAAATCTGAGATTAAAAAAAAAAAACTGAGGGAGGTATCTCTTGGGTTATATTTTTGTGACAGCGTAAAAAGTTTAATCTTTTGTCCTTGGTCTGTTCACAGGAGACGATTTAGAAAAAAGGGAGCTAATACCTGGGGTAAAGGCTCACATTTGAATAGATCCTTGAGATAAGATCAGGCAAGGATTGAAAGGATTATACATCGTTACCCAGCTCTGTTTTTATTGATGGCAACAGAATAGAGAAAAGTGGCTAAAAGAGGACACCCGTTCCCTGTCAGCGGAGGGGAGAAATGAGTGGCAGAATGCTGCCGCAGGTCTTTCTGTAAAATGAAATAATGTGATTGTCTCGTTGGTGGGGAGTTAAAGGACTTGCGCTGAATGGAAAATCCTGTTGTCGGGCCGAGTGAAAAGGAAAGCTTTTAAAAACATATTATCCCTAACAATGGATCCACCCAAGGCAATGTGTGATACATGAGGAGGATTGCATGAACTCGAAAGATATCACAGCCTTTCTCTATGCGGGTGAAATGTAAAGGAACCACATTGCAATTCTCTCCTCCCAGTCCTCTCATATTCAATAAGCCCACTTCTGGCGAATGAGATGTGAAATTGCCTGCTATCAATATAAGGCCCCTTGGTAAAAGGCATTTTCAGATCTCTCTGAATTGGATTGTTCCACCATTCATTTTTGGGGGCTGAGTTAATGACCATTATGAATGCAGAGCTAGCCAAGCGGTGACCATGACTCCAGGGGTGTTTAATAGGCCTGCAGGGAGAGTGAGGTAAGTAATCCAAAGCTACCCATGTGAAAGAAAGGACATTGTTTGATAATTTAGAAGGAGTTTTACAGAGAGGAAAGAGAGGAGCGAGCCGATTGAGAGGAGAAGTTATTTTTTAACTTCTTATTTACAAAAGTTGTTTGCTTGTTGTCTTGCGGACTTCTTGCGGTATTCTTTTGACCAATTTAGTGCAATTAAATCACAGGAAAATCTGTTAAAACCACTGAATGTTAGTAAGCGGGTTACAAATACAGTAAACATAAATGATCCCACAGTCATATTCTAACAACTTTTGGTTAGAGTTTGTGAAGTTCACTACATAGTTTTTAAGGTCAATACAAGTTTACTTGTATCTCACTGTAAACAACCTTGAAGAGGTTTCATCACATTGAGGGTGGGACAAGGTGAAATGTTACCCCCTTAATTTTTGGGAGCATGTGGCCAGGAATTACACCTACAAAAAGTAATTTTCTAGATATTTTCAGGTATTCATAATGGTATTTTAGAGCTAGTTCTTTGTAAATGATAAAAGGTTGTTGGTTACTCATCTTACACTCAGGGTTGTATACAAATTTTGCATCCAATAAAATGCTTTCTCGCTTATACACTGCCAGATCAGAGTGATTCCAGTTTTATGTAGTCTGAGTGATTCTGAGGGCTGCTACCTGCACTGTAAAAAATGTCCGTAGAAATTACAGTAAAAAACTGTCAAATAGCAACAGTACAATACCATAAAATCAAAAATAGTATATCACTGTAGTAAATACATAGAATTACTGTAAATCAAGAAACAGTAAATAACTTTAAATTTTACGGTCTAAAATTTTTACTAAGTAGAAAATACGGAATTTTACTGTGAATGTTATAAAAAGTTTGCAAAATTCACGGTAAAATACCGTAATGTCACAAGCGTGCAATTACCCTAAAATTGACAGTATCATTCTGTCTGAATTACAGATTTTGCTGGTGTTTACGTTTAAATTTACGGTACACAACCATTAAATCATACCATCATTTCTATAGAAAGTAGAATGTTAAAAAGATGGTATATTTAAGCAATACATCAGGACAGGCCGTGGTATGTGCTTTTATATCACAGTTAAGGGGCATTGTTCGGGCCGATGCAAAAAGTGTTGTTGTTGTTCCGTGTCAATAAAGCTTTATTGAATTGAGGAGAGAGACAGAGAACGACAGAGAACGACAGAAAGACAGATAGATAGATAGAGAGACAGAGACAGACAGACAGACAGATAGATAGAGAGACAGAGAACAGAGAGAGACAGAGAACGACAGAGAACGACAGAAAGACAGACAGATAGATAGAGAGAGAACAGAGACAGACAGACAGACAGATAGATAGAGAGACAGAGACAGACAGACAGATAGATAGATAGATAGAGAGACAGAGACAGACAGACAGACAGATAGATAGAGAGACAGAGACAGAGACAGAGAGAGAACAGAGAGATGACCGCGGAGTTAACGGAAGCTAGAAATTTTGAATTTCAGTTCACCACCATTTCTTCGCGCCCACAGGAGCAGAGTCTCTTCTTCAGGTAAGCACATTCACAGCTCATTGAGACTGTCCGATTAACGTTAGCTAGCCGCAGAGCCACATTAGCTCTTATTCAAGCAGAGGAGTTCAGGTAGCTATACCTCTAAAGTTGCTGGACGTGCCGCTATCTGCTTTTGCAGAATAGAAGAGTCACTTAAGGGCTCTGAGAAGTCGCTAGCTACAGCTAACGTTGCTAATGCTAGAAAAATGTTTAGCTGTAACTTCTGTAGCAGGTCGGTTAAGACTTTGAGGGGTTATGTGCTTTATTGCAAACTCCATAGAAATGAACCACGTTGTTTATTTAAGTGCACTGGAGCCGGTTGCAAGCAGACATTTTACAGATACGGAGCGTTTAAGGCGCCTTTTTTCCGGAGGCATAGTGTATCTGCTCCTACTCCCATTACTGTCGGGACGGCTGTTAGTGATTTTAAATGCGCAATGGTGATGTGAGTGCCAGTGTCACGATACAACAGATCTGATAGCTCACTTGAGGGAGCATATTCAATCAATCAATCAATCAAATTTTATTTGTATAGCCCAAAGTCGCAAAATACATTTTGCCTCGGAGGGCTTCACAATCTGTACAGGGAGTGACACCCTCTGTCCTTAGACCCTCGGTTCGAGTGAGGAAAAACTTGCCCACAAAAAACCCTTTTAACAGGGAAAAAGTGGAAGAAACCTCAGGAAGAGCCACAGAGGAGGGATCCCTCTCCCAGGACGGACAGACGTGCAATAGATGTCACGTGTACAGTCAACAAGTCAACAGAAACATTTTGTACAATTACAATGAAAAATGACAATGGATTACAATGAATGATAAAATGATTACAGTAGCAGTGGAACCTGTGATAGAGATAGAGAGACACAGATGCACAGCAGCAGCAAATCATTAACTAAGTTACTATAAACTGTAATGGAGATCTGGTAACATTAATGACAGTAATAATATATGTAGTGGACGCATGCAGGACCACAGCAGCAGTCACGATCCACGAAACCTGCTGGACAAAAGAGCACAGAAACTCCGGGAAGAAGTTTAGTTAGTAAGATGCATTAATGTACATGTATGACAGACATGTATGTTTACAGATGGTGGTGGTGATGGTGAGAGAGAGAGAGAGAGAGAGAGAGAGAGAGAGGGTTTTCAGTAAAGGGAGATGTGACTGCATCTTCAACCAATACCATGCCTGGCTAGGCATAACCCTGAAAGGAGGAGTCCCCCGGCAGTATAGTCCTATAGCAGCATAACTAAGGGATGACCTGAGCCAGCCCTAACTATAAGCTCTATCAAAAAGGAAAGTCTTAAGTTTACTCTTAAAAGTGTTGACCGTGTCTGCCTCCCGAACCCAAAATGGTAGTTTGTTCCACAGAAGAGGAGCTTGATAGCTGAAAGCTCTGGCTCCCAATCTACTTTTGGAAACTATAGGAACTACAAGGAACCCAGCATTCTGAGAGCGCAGTGTTCTAGAGGGGTAGTAAGGTACTATGAGCTCTTTTAGATATGATGGTGCCTGACCATGAAGAGCTTTGTATGTAAGGAGAAGAATTTTAAATTCTATTCTAGATTTAACAGGTAGCCAATGCAAGGAAGCCAAAATGGGAGAGATGTGATCTCTGATCTTGGTTCCTGTCAGAACACGTGCAGCAGCATTCTGAATTAGCTGCAAAGTCCTAAGAGACTTATTGGAGCAGCCTGATAACAATGAGTTACAATAGTCCAGCCTAGAAGTAACAAATGCGTGGACTAGTTTTCTGCATCTGCTTGAGATACAATGCGTCTGATTTTGGCAATGTTGCGTAAATGGAAGAATGCAGTCCTTGAGATTTGTTTTATGTGGACATTAAAGGACAAATCCTGATCAAAAACAACTCCAAGATTCTTTGCGGTGGAGCTGGAGGCCAGGGTGATCCCATCTAAGGTAACTAAGTCTCTAGAGAGAGAGTCTCTGATGTTTTTGGGTCCAATTACAAGAACTTCAGTTTTGTCTGAATTTAACATCAGAAAATTGAAGGTCATCCAACTTTTATATCTTTAAGGCATGCTTGGAGTTTAGTTAATTGATTGGTTTCATCAGGCTTGATCGATAAATATAATTGGGTGTCGTCGGCATAACAATGAAAATTAACGGAGTGATTCCTAATAATGTTCCCTAGAGGAAGCATATATAAACTGAATAGAAGTGGTCCGAGTACAGAACCTTGTGGGACTCCATGACAAACTTTGGTATGCATGGAGGATTCATCATTGACTAGAACAAACTGAGAACGATCTAAAAAATAAGACTTAAACCAGCTTAGGCGGTTCCTTTGATGCCAATTTGATGTTCCAGTCTCTGTAAAAGAATTTGATGGTCAATGGTGTCAAATGCGGCACTAAGATCTAACAGGACAAGTACAGAGATGAGTCCTTTGTCTGATGCCATTAGGAGGTCGTTTGTAACTTTGACTAGTGCGGTCTCTGTGCTATGATGCACTCTAAATCCTGACTGAAAATCCTCATATAAACTGTTCTTATGGAGAAAGTCGCACAGCTGATTGGCTACAGCTTTCTCAAGTATCTTAGAGAGAAAGGGAAGGTTTGATATCGGTCTGTAATTGGCTAAAACCTCTGGGTCTAGAGTGGGCTTTTAAGAAGAGGTTTAATTACAGCTACTTTAAAGGACTGTGGTACATATCCTGATAATAAAGACAGATTAATCATATCCAATAAAGAAGGGCTAACTAGAGGTAAAACATCCTTGACCAGCCTGGTTGGGATGGGATCTAAGAGACAGGTTGACGACTTAGATGAAGAAATTATTGAAGTTATTTGATGAAGGTCGATTGGAGAAAAACAGTCTAAATATATATCAGGTTTTACAGCTGTTTCCAAACTTGCTGTATCAGAATGCAGATCAGTGCCTGTTGAGGGCAAGAGGTGATGAATTTTGTCTCTAATAGTTATAATTTTATCATTAAAGAAGCTCATGAAGTCATTGCTACTTAGACCTAAAGGAATGGATGGCTCAATAGAGCTGTGGCTCTCTGTTAGCCTGGCTACAGTGCTGAAGAGAAACCTGGGGTTGTTCTTATTTTCCTCTATTAATGAAGAGTAGTAGGCTGCTCTGGCACTACGGAGAGCCTTCCTGTATGTTTTAAGATTATCTTGCCAGGCTAAACGAGATTCTTCCAGTTTAGTGGCACGCCATTTGTGTTCAGATTTACGTGCCTCTTGCTTTAAGTTGCGAGTCTGCTGGCTATACCATGGTGCTAACCTCCTTTGTTTAATTATCTTCTTTTTCAGAGGTGCAATAGAGTCTAGAGTTGTTCGTAATGAGCCTGTAGTACTATCAACAAGATGATCTATTTGTGAGGGGCTAAAGGAAGCAGACAAGTCCTCTGCTACATTGAGACAAGTCATTGAATTCAATACTGAGGGAATCACTTCCTTAAATTTGGCTACAGCACTATCAGATAAACATCTGCTGTAGGAGATATTGTGGAAGGACGTGCTGTGACATGTCCAGTCAGAGGATGCACACAGTATTTTTGTAGGTACTGCCTAATAACCCGATCTCAATTTCAAGGTGACGATCCTAATCTGTGTGGACCAGAGCGCACCACTGAGAATTACGACGCAGCTGTCGAGCGCCTCCAGACTGAAGACACCCCAGATGTGGAAGGAGTGAAGTGCAAGTCAGTATTCAACAGTTGGAAATACTTTAATGTCTGTCAGCCAGGTTTGCCAGCTTGCCTAGGCCATGACATCTTTGAAGGTGTTTTGTCATATGATGTAGCACTGTATCTGAAGTATTTCATCAACAAAAAGGCATGGTTCACCTACTCTACTCTACTCTCACCTACTTTCTTTCAGGTAGTCTACTAGTGGTTGTACTTGACATGGACTCATCAACTTCTTTGCTGGCCCACTAATCTACCCTTGTGATCAGATACTAGTCTTGTCAAGGATAAATAGTGATAAATGATTGCACAGTTGACCATGCATTAATTTAACAATAGAAGGCTTTATGTTAATCTCTTTTTATAAGCACTGGTTGCCGCCCAGAAGGAGACCGGCCACACATCAAAACAATGGCTAAGGGCTGAGTCTCAGGAGAAAAACAGACCACCACACTCTTCTAGTGGGTCATGAGTGATGATTGAGAGGATTTATGTTTGTACAGGTCCATATGTTGTTTTTTTGAAAATTCTGCATACTCTACCTTTAAGCACAGCATAAATCTAGGCCTTTCATAATCTAATTGTGATGGAAATAATGGAGAAACTGGTTTACTCTTAATAAAAGATGATACAAGGAGACTTGGATGTATTACGAAGGAAACATTTATTGACACTTGATCTAGGCGAATTCAAAGATAACATAACAAGTGAGAATGATCCATTTAACGCCATACAATTTTTTAACAAATAATTTCACCTTCTCCACAGCACGGTGCAGCTGGATAATGCAAGGCAGTCAACTTTGCATGAATGTGGTATGGCCAGTACTCTGATTCGTCGCCATCGTTATCAGCACTCAGCTTCAGTGAGTACATTTAAATAGATAGGCTTCTGAACTGGTGCTGCCATTAAATGTTTTTGTTTCTTCATACCAAATACTTACATGGCCACATCAATAATTATGTCTCCCATATATGTCTACTACCCTGTTATCTGGAGTTCCTCAAGGGTAAATCCTCGGAACTATCCTTAAAAAAATCAAAATCACTGATTCGATGTCAAATCCAAAGGATTGTGTGTTTTCAGCTGTAGCATCCACAGTTTCTCCCTCAATCTCTCTCAATCTATTAGATCTGCTAAATCTGTTAACTGTTTTAAGTGCCTCCTGAAATCATATTTATAGGTTGGCCTTTTTATGAGATTTTTTAAACCTACTCTTCATTCACCATTTAATTTTTTTCTGTTCCAACTTCTTTAATTAATGTTTTGTTTTTTGTTGTTGTTGTTGTTGCGGGAAGCGCTTTGCAACAGTGTAAGTGCTATATAATAATAATTATCATTATTATCATTAACATTTTTTCTTTGTTGTCTTTCTTTGTCTGGTTGCAGAGAGATTCATGCCAGTCCACAGTAAACACCTGATTGAAGACTGCTGGTGAATCAAGCAGGAATGATGACAACACCTGCCCAAAGTTCCAGTTTCCTTAACATTGTACCATGTCTGTATGAGACTCTGTCCCACCTGTCTTCAGTCAAGTCTGGACCCAATGACTCAAACACCAGTCTTGTCAAGGCTAATTAGAGGTAAGCAATGGTTTATGTCAGTGTAGCAAATGAGTAGATGCAAGCACAACTCAAACTTCACTCAATCGATCTCCCTCAAGTGCACGGTGCCAACAGCTTCATACAAACATACAGTAGAAAAAAATCAGTTTTATGGACAGGATTCAGGATTAAGGCTGCAATTCGACAAGGGTGAAACAAATACTGATGATCACTTAGTCCTGAAAAGTGACTGTTTCTACCTTTCACACTAATACAATAAAATAAATGAAATACTCCTGATGACCTGCAAAACTATATTCCAGAGTGCGTTTCATTCTATGTCTGAGTTTCATTCTATGTATATCTCATTGGAGCTCAGTTTAACAACAGAAGGCTGAATTTATCGCTGTAGGCATCATGCTCAGGCACTGCATCAATCTAACCTTTGCTTTGTTTCTGTTTTCTGGCTGCAGAGAGGATCATGCCGGTCTACAGTGGACACCAGATGAACAACATATGAGTCTTCAGAACTGGTGACTGCTGAATGCTTTAAGTTCCAGTTCCTTGAACACCATGTCCATGTTAAGAGCCCTCTTCAGCCAAGTCTGGACTCAGTGACTCATTAGTGTTGATCAACACAGGGCAAGTGGCTCCTTTTTTCATGATGTTTATTTCTTCTACCATGGACTATTCTTCATATGTATGGACACACACTGTCTTTTCAAGATGTCAACACTACCTTGTGAGTATACTGGACAAGTTCTGTTTTTCACAGAGAATGTGTATATGCAACGAGAGATTCTTAAAGTTTATCAGTTATAGTCTGTACTTTGGTTTACAATGGGCTTAATTGGTTATTTCCTTTATAATTTACCATTTGCATTTGCTGACTGTAAAATCTACACCACAAACTGTAATTCCATATGTGTTGTACCGTATTTTTTACGGTGAAATTCTGGCAACCACAGCTGCCAGTATTTTACCGTAAAGTTGAACTTTGCAATAAAATACCGTACTATATCTTACAGTTTTACTGTGTGTTTTCACTGATGGACTGTAATTAGGTTTACAGTATATCTGTTATTTTTAAAAGAATTTACCGTAAACAGGTTTATATAATAACTGTTATTTTTACAGCAAATTACCATAAACAGTTTTATATTATAACTGTTATTTTTACAGCAAATTACCATAAACAGTTTTATATTATAACTGTTATTTTTACAGCAAATTACCGTAAACAAATAACAGTTCACTACTGTGAAGTTTACGGTTGCCAAAACAGCATACCGTAATGTCTCATACATTGTGACCGTATTTTCTACGGTAAAATTCTGGCAACCACAGCTGCCAGTATTTTACCGTAAATTCTACAGATTTTTTTTTACAGTGTGCATCTATTGCGGGCCTCACTGCACAGCTTTATAACTTTATTCAGTGACTTTGTGGTATAATAAAAAAAGTCAAAATAATTTAAGTTAATTAAATTAAGTAAGTAAATTTGAATTGAATATAAACTTGAGAAATGTTTTGGGTTTGTGCAGTAGATAATTGATTGACAGAAGCCACAGGTATAACCTGCTTTTCTCCCCAGGCTTTGTTTTTCTCAGCGTCAACAGCAGCGTGATGCCCTCCCTCTCTGCAGTCAGCACACCGTCTCTTTGTACTAACCAATGCTGTAACGATCAGCTGATCAAGAAAAATGACCAAGAAAATGTTTCCAATTAGGTGCATCAGATAGCAGGGTGGTTAAGACACATACCACATAAGTGCAACATAAATTACGGCTGGGGATATTTATTGTACGGTATGTTAAACAGTATCCCCCCTTCTGTTTCTTGTCTGTCTCTGTAAAATTACCCATGTGATAATGCCAGGAAAATAAATATGTCAATCAAATTAAGTCATTTTGGCAAATAATCTTTGTTTCAGCTTTTCAAATGTGATTTGCTGCCTTTTGTGATTTTCTATTTGTAAATTGAACCTTTGTGGGTTTGACTGTTGGCCAAACAAAATTATCTATCTATGGATCTATGGAAAAAACTGTCATTATTTTATTAAGACAGTAAAAGTGAGGACAGATCTTTCAACTCCTCACTTTGCATCTTCATCCACGATTTCCAGCTTGGTCATTAAAATAAATACTGCTCACAGAAATCCATTCTGGACAATGGCTATGCTTCTGATCCAAATCCATTCAACTGCATTTAAATGTAATCCAGTTCCTTGCCTGCACCATTTTCTCACAGTCTTCCTTTATCCTCTGCTGCCTGCTGATATATAATTGCACCTGCAAAGAAAATATCACAGTCCTTACTTATTTAAAGCATTCACACCTCTGTCCTAAAAGCAAACATGCCCATGATTGTAGTCACTGCAATGGATTCGTGCAAAAACCTGCAATCAGCAACCTCGGAGAGAGGAGGGAAAAGATAATGAATAAATTAAACTCAGCAGCTGACAAACTATCAACTGCCGAAAAAACATCAGGGACTACGATAAGAAAGAGTGCATTTATAAGATGAAATTAATGAAATGTTTATGTGCAGGTGGGCTTAATATGGACAGGGAAGGATAATAATTCATTCTGTCGCCTCGGGCTCACCCCTGCATAAACAAGACAATAAAAAAGGAGGATATGAAAATGAAATTAGCCTGTTTCTTTGGTGACCATGAGCTTGAGATGAAAGCATGTCTCATACATTCTTAAGAAATAAACACTTACACAAGCAGAACTTTAATTAAACTGGCAGGAAAAAGTCAATAATATATTACCATGTTTGCATGTAATATTTAGGAATGAAAGCTGTTCTCTTGTAGCCCTCATGCAACTCCTCTCTGTCTGCAGCACATTTCATTTTCACAAAGCAATAATATACTGCATTCTCTCCTTTGCAATTTGGTTACATCCCAGTTATGCTGTGATGTGTTCATTATGTCTGTTTATGTGATAGGTTGCATCTGTTGACAGAACCAAAGAGTTTTTCTTTGCATCTGTGTGGTGTTCACGGTGGGGCTGCAGCAGCACACAGGACTGTGAATTTGTTGACGAGCCTTATTTAAGTTCGAACGAGTTAAATTCCTGCTGGAAGTGGTGGCATTTATCTGTCAGCGTGACCACACAGCTTGCTCTGGTATTCCATGCAGCTCGGCAGATTGATTCGCCTCAGTCCTGCTCTGCTTTGGCAGATTCTCAAACTGCATTGATTGGGACAAACAAATCCAGTTTTATGCATTACTCAAAAGTTGATTCAGGTGCATCATTTAAATTCAACAGAGGGAGACTGCCATCTGCCATATCTTCCAGGTTATATAATCACTTTTTTTCTTAGGTTTTTCACTTTGTGCCATATTGCTGCTGGCATTTAAAAATGAGGATAAAATCACAGCTTGTTTGCTCCTTTTAGTGCTATATGGTGAATGTCCTTTAAGACCTCAGGAAGGACAGTGAGTTTGACGCTAATGGAACTTATATAACCTGCTGTTGTTAATGTGCTCTACTTGAGATGTTGCCTAAAGTAACATCATGAACTCATGTTACGCTGGAGGAGAAAGAGTGGTTTTCCCCAAAGTGGACAAACGTAACAGTTTCTCCAAAATGTCAGGCAACATCAGTAAAGCAGACATACAATTCAAAATGTGGACAGGGAGAATACTATAGTTGTTCATGTTTTCACAACAACAAAAAAACAAAGAAGAAAGAATTGCAGGCACAAATTTGGTCTGCCCATACAGAAATGTCCCTGACAAACACACAAAACCATAGCAACAGACCCTGCTGTCTACACTCCTCCCTGCTTCCCACAGTCTACAAGTCTCAAGTTGAGGCTCATCAGGGAAAAATCTGTTCACCTGCTCACTTTGCTGCTATGTTGTGCAAGCTAATGCCATTTTGGGTGGGAGATCTGACTTATGTTCATATCAACATCTTGGCTATTATAGAAAGCTGTAATTGACCTTTTCCAGCTGATATTTTGACTTGTCATGTACAGGAAGAGTACAGTTGTAATTAGCATTAATGAGAACTGCATTTATCCATTTAGATGAACCAGCTACTAGTTCATTATTGTGCATGCTGACTCACTCGAGAGGCTTCCTGAGTCACTTAATTGAACAGTCACTTTTAATGCTAGTAGCTCAATCTGTGATTTTCCTGCTATAGAAAGCAAAATGGTTTGCTATGAAAAGGGGTCCATCACACTGGAAAATTGATTTTTCTGTAAGCTCTGATATCCATTTAATACTATGAAACTGCCCAGAAGGCAAACAAGCCTCATACTAGCCAGAATCCATCCTCCAAGGTAGATTTATGTAGTGCAATATTATCCATGCAGAATAATTTTAACCTTCATTTTATGTGACCAAAACTGCAATTACAACTATCTGCTGACCACTTTCAAGTCTCAGACATGAGCCTCTTTCCCATCTCTACCATTCATCCCAAATGATGTGATCACAGTATATAAAATTCTGCATTCATGTAATATTATGGCAGAATGGTAAAAGAAAGCAAACCTCCCATTGTTCCGACTCAGTTCACACATTATTCCAAGATGGTTACACCCATTGATAGCCTTGTAATCACATCATTCAAATAGCCACTGAATCGATTATATTTGTGCTAATATTGTATCAGATTTATATTCCAGCTAGTGAAAAAAACTACAGAAGCATCAACAAACCAAGTGGGAGTGTAAGAGCTCAGTGAAGAACCAGGCTTGAACCCAGAGACAGACAGGAAAGGTAAGAGTTCATGTTTACTTGTGGTCCGAAACCAGACCAGTAGATAAAAACGGCAAGCAAATTCAAAAAGGGTCAGGGTGAGAGGCAAAAGTCTGGTGGGCAGGCAGTCAGGGAGACATACAGGCAGAGCGGATGGCAGGATCACTAAGGTACAATAGACAATCTGCCAAAGCATGAATGGGAATGGGCTGGGCTGATGAGACAAGTGGGAACAGGTGTGCAGGTCAGCCAGGTGATGGGGACTGGTGGGAAAAAGGGGTTACTGCAGGGCAGGAGAGAGTGTCAGGATTCTGAAATAACAGGAGAGTTAGCATGTGGCAAACAAACAAAACAAAGCAAACAGAATGTGCCACTACAAGTTGTTTTGACTGGCAGCGTGACAGAGGGTTTTGCTTCATTCAGAAGTGCATGATGTCTCTGTTTTGAAGGACTAGGAGTTTAGAAGCTTTTTTCAACTTGGTTGCTTGTCTAAACAATATGACATGAGGATCATGAAAAGTTATGTCAGGAAAGCACTCCCTGCTACATGGTGTGTTATTAATCTTCGTCCCATTCACCCATAGGTTTCCGAAGAACCACTTTGAAGCTCAAAATCTGTGGCGCTGGCCGATGTCATTTTAGTCTGTCCTGCCTCTTCCTAATCTAAAAATTGTCTGTCAATCAAAGTGGCCATAACTTTAAGCCTTAAGAAAATAAAATAATAATAATAATCAGACTCAGTAAAAACTAACCTCAGAAAACTAGCTATAGAGACAACCCTGTTTTTTGTACCAGGCTGTAAACATGTTTTTTTCTGCTGGCCATTTTAAGGTGGGACCTTATGGAGACTGATTTGTTCTGTAGCCAGCCTCAAGCAGCCTTTTGAGGAACTGCAATTTTTGGCACTGCATTGGCTTCACTTCACAGCCAAGGAGGCTGCGGCTTGTCCACAATTTTTTGCTAAACATGCCACAGTGCAATGCTAAATTACATCTATGCACACACCTATGATTGATGGCACAAGATTATGATTCCAAGTTTTCTAAATCTCAGTTTTGCAATTTGTGTTCTGCTAGTTTAGAGGGTGGATGTGAATTTTAACAAATTAACTACTAAGATTTATGCTGTGTTAATGCAGTGTCACCTCATATCCGTCTTCCATGTCTTTCTTGTTGCGCCTTCCTCCTCTGCCTCCATTCATGAAAACAAACAAAAAGGGAATTAAGTGGCTGAGAAAGATAATGGTGGATTGAGTCAAGATTAATGAACAGAAGGGGAGGAAGAACACAAGAAGATGTCGAGAGAGAGAGAGAGAGAGAGAGAGAGAGAGAGAGAGAGAGAGAGAGAGAGAAAAAAAAAAAAAGAGGGAGATTACAGAGAAGAAGAACTGAGAATGCAAAAAAGCCAGAGTAAAGGGAGAACAGAGGAGACAGATGGAAAGAGAAATAGAGATTAATAAAGGACTTAATAAAAGGAGATACCAAAAGAGGAATGAGAGAGCAGAAGAAAGGTAGTGTGGAGACAGAGAAAGAAGAGTGTGAAAGTGTGGCAGAGAGTAAAATGAGAGCAGATCTGTGACACACACACAGACAGAGAGAGAGAGTGCTTCTGGGGTCACCATCCCTCCCAGTTTGAGAGAACCATTAGCAGTGTCTGCCTCAGATTTCTGCCCATTCCTATTACCATCACAGCTGGATGCATCCAAGTGAAAGACCTGGCTCACTCTGAACAGATATTCTCTTGCCCGCCTACTGCACTCTCTCCCTCTCTCACTCACACTCACACACACACACACACACACACACACACACACACACACACACACACACACACAAAGCATGTACTAATGCATACAAACACATGCACACAGAGTATAGAAACTTTCTGTAAGAACCTTTTAATGTTTCTGCACTCATTTCTATTGCCCATATGTGTCACACATAGAGTAAGACACAGCTCTCTGTAGCTTTCTCAGCAACCTTTCCCTCCCAGCTGGGTTCAAACTCAGGTTAGCTGCTGACTCCAGTGCTGGTCACTTCATCCTGCTCCATCAAGCATGATGCCTTATTAAGAGACCTGACAGAAAAACAAATAAAAACATTTTTTTTAAAAACAGAGGGCTACAGTGTTCCCTCAAAGCAGAGATGTGCGACTGGTGGTGTGTTTCGCGTAAGGAACTGTCTTATGAATGATTTGTGAGCGCTCAATTATTGACGAGGCTTCAGAGATCTGATGAGGTGCTCGGAGCCACTCGGTCGAACGGCCGGCTGGTGGGTTGGATGGTTTCCAGTAAGCAGACAATAACTTTTGCATTTGTTATTCCAGCAAGCGCACAAATGTTTCCCCTTGGTGGGACTGATGCATGACGAGATCATAGCTGGTAATAGGATGTGATAAGTGTGTGTGTGTGTGTGTGTGTGTGTGTGTGTGTGTGTGTGCACCCGTGTGTGTAAATCAACTACTCCAGGGTCTAGAATATTGCTCAAGGCGAAGGGATTGTATCACTCTACTAAACGTAATTAATTAAAGAAGTTCTTTGCATATGATTAGCATCAAGATGTGTGTGTCTTTGCATGGAGATCATTATAACCATGCTGCGCCTCAACCGTTCTACATAAAGTCATCTAATTGGTTTGCATCATTACCTGTGGTTTTAAAGTCTGTGCCCCATATATTTCTAATTCTATTCATAAATAAAATAAGGTGCCTCTGTTCAATATGTTTTGGGGTTTTTATTATATTTGGAGACTTTGATGTTTCCACCATCATTCTGAAGTCTTTATTAGATCAACAGCTGTAACAAGAGCTCCAGTAATTCCCCTCAGCTGTTTAAAAATGATAAGGTGAAAGAAGAGAGGACAAGGAAACAGAGAAGAGTAAGAGGGGATGATGAAAGGAAGGTGAATAAAAAGAAAAGTGAAAGCAGTATGAGAGGCGTTTTAGTTGCCAAATGCACAACAAATGAAGGAGAGAGATGACACAAGTGGAATGACAAGAGTGAAAGTAGGAGAATGCAAGAAGAGAGAAAAAGAAGAAGAGGCAGGTACAGAGAGATGAAGTCAGGAGAACAACAAACACAGCGTCCCATTTCTTCCCGTCACCTTCGAACTCTACCCTTTCACGCTTGACTGAAAGTGATGTCCCAATTCAAAAACAGACCCTAAAGTGTTTGACTTAAAGACTATTCAAAGCAACTGCTAGAGCTCAGAAAAGGATGAAAAGATGAAAGATGGCAACAGCAACAGCATTACAATAAAAGATATACAAGAGACATACTACATGATACATCTAAGCGCGGATTCACACAGGATCAGGCGCCGCGGCAAAAACTGAGGTCTTTCAATTCATTTCAGTGGGGGTAGTGCGTTTCCGCACTGGCAGTCCGCAACGCAGGGGTTGCCGCAAAAAAACGCACCAGCGTGCGGGAGAGCGGTTGAGCCACATCCAACTTTTAGGAAAACAGAGCCCCACGTCACGCCCCACAAGCCAATCAGACACTCAAATTGGTCAAACCTCCACAGACAGCCTGAAATGTCTCTGAAGCAGAGACTATCCTGGTGGATTCACGGACTAAACTCTGATAATCTACCTTTGTGTATGTTCTGACTTTGTTTATTTCATGTACCAGCTTCTAAATCTGAGTCTGACTCGCATTTTACACCGCAAAATAGTAACACGAAGAAGTTTAATATGATTTGTGTCCAATGATTAGAGAGAGAGAAAGAGAGCGCGCGCTTTGGTCGAGAGACATAGAGTAACAATAACAGTGAGTAAGCGAAACCGAATGGAAGTGAATGGAGTGTCTAATTCCACTCTGCACCCCGTACGCCTGTTCTTGTACTTTGTGACTTTGTGCTCCCAGTATGATCTCCTGTACGTACGTAAGTAAGAACTATTTCACTGATTTTAGTGAAATTTGATCATATTTATGGAGAATGTTTTCTGCTTTCCCTCTGATGTCCCCTGGATGCTCCACCTCAACTCTCAGTTACTGAGCGAGTTGAAGTAACAATTAAGTAAACTGCCGTGAACTATAGCTGCTGTTAGCTAATACTAGCTGAGTTTGTTACCCAGGCTGCCCAGACTTTTTTTGCAGCATCTGGAAGAGGAGCTTTTCAACCCCAGGATGCGGGGGAATGCTGACATGGAGTGGAGCCATGTCATGCCAAAACCAACGCTGAGCAATGTAACCAGGCTCAGCAACCTTTATGGACATAATGATAGAGGCGAAAAGACTGAAGGGGAAATTGATGGAGGAAGCTAAGAATGAAAAAGGAGAGAGTGATTGAGCAAAACGTCGCCAGACAAGATTAAGTCTGGAATTGTCTTTTAGTCGTTGGAGAGAGCTTTATGAAATATAAGGCTGAAAAACAGACACCTTGTTGTTGGACTAGGAAGCTTCTATGTCTTGTGTTGTTGCACTTGCTTGATGTTTTCCTGTTAGCAAAGTTGTCGACTCGCTAATTTTTGGGAGTAATTATATAAAATACCCATATTTACAACAGTGGTATTGAACTCTGAAATTGGGGGGGCACCAAACCGCAAAAATACCAATTTCTACACAGTGTTACTTGTTGCAATGTTGCAGTTATCAAAACTCTTTCAGCAAACTGTGAGATACATTATGAAGATGGATAAATGAAGCTCTGCAAGCTGATCTATTTTTCTTTCTCTACTTATTTGATGATGGGATTGAGTTAGAAAAACAGAGACACAGACAATGACAAAGAGAAACATCAAGACAGAATAAAGACACACAGCAAAAGACATGGCAGAAGATTATTCAGTTTGATAAGGGAGGCTGTGGAGAAGCAGAGGGAGACAGACAAACAAAATTGGAAGAAAGTGACACAAAGCAAAGAATTGTTTCGGTTTTCTTGATGAGGACCTGGTCGGGGGAGAGCTGCTCTGCTAGATTAGCCAGTGCTAGAGTTTCACCACAGCAGGCCTGGAGAGAACCAAGTAAAACTGGTCCTGGAGCCTGGCACCCTGCCCCCGACAAATAAACCTCATAATGGAACTCTATTGGGCTCCAAGTGGGAACATTCATTTTCATTACCGCAGGTTTATCTGTCCCCACATGCTCTAATGCCGCAGTGCAGAGGTGCGCTCAGGTAGTGGATCAGAAGGGGGGTGAAGAAAAAGGGATAAAAATAAGAATGGGAGAGGAGACAGAGAAGTGGGAGGACAGGCAAGGGGCGCTGGCTCATCTCTCAACAAGCATTTTCTCTGTTTTTCCTCTGTTAAAGCTGTTTTCCACTCCACATGTGATATTCATCTTAATCACAGGACGGGAAAGCATAATTCCATTTTTTGGGTCAGGCAGATGGTACCTTTGTTGAGGAGATTAATTACCATGCTGCACAACATTAATAAAGGCAAATATTTGAAGGGGAAATGCAATTTGCCCCGAGTGCAAGGCTAGTGTAAATAGGTGAGTCAGGGCCGGAGAAGGCAGATAGCCCGTGGGTGGATCATAATTTATTCTCTCTGTAGCGCCTGTTGAGCCTGAAGCTGGCAGAGCAGAGCAGACAGGGAGACTAATGGGCATTCAACCACCTGGCAGCAAACTGAGGATCACAGTACACACCAGGCCAAGACAGGCTACAGAACAGGCTGTATTTTTGTCTTTTTGAGGTGTATTTTAATTAATTAATTAATTTATTTATTTATTTGTCTTTTTGCCTTCAAAGATAGTTTTTGAAAGAACAGGTCTGTTAAGATAAAAAAAAAAATCCTATCCTTTTATTTGTGCGTTTATGTGTGTATGTTGTATGTAATTGAATATAGGTATTCATCAAATTATGATAATGTCCAGGCTGTGTGAAAGCAGGGATTCTATTTAAATCACAGTAAATTAGTTTTTACTATTTGCACTTGTACATGACACACAAAATATTGTTGATTGATATACAAAGACACTACAAACAGATTAGAACAAAGCTAATGTGCTCAAAACACTCTTTTTGGGTGCATAAAGCCAGCAGTTCTTTGTGCACGAAGATTACTAAAAAGTCTGCACATCAGAAAAGACTAAAAGCTTCAAAGTTCTTTTGCTATTTTTACTAAAGCTCAGAGGATACATACTGTGAGCATGGAATTAAAAATAGCAAAAGGAGATATATATTTATATTTAAAATATATATATTTTATATATATATTTATCCTTGAAACAGAAAAAACACATTGTTTTATTTTGCTGGGGATGGGAGATCAATGGCACAGCTCTTTATCGAGCCAACAATTACAAATGAATAGCATGATATCCCCATCAGGAACTCATCCTTGCTGAACTCGGTCCACAGATTTCACTCTGAAACACAGGCAAAATCAGGAAGCAGAGCACGAGTGCTTACCGCGGAGTCATGCCAGACAAATTGCTGTCAGCAGGACGGGTGGTAATTTTCCTGAAATCCGGAACATATCAGGGAAATGAAAGAAGAAGAGCAGCACCTGAGCAGCACCCTGGAGACACAGAGGGACCATCACTTCAAAGATGAATGCTTTTAGGAAGATTTCGCATTCCCATCAGGCCATATGGATAGACAGAAGACAGGGCAAAACAATCTGCACCTTTATTACTGGGTGGTTACGAAAAGGGATATAAAGGGCAAAAAGTGAACAGAGAATGGAATCAGAAGAGCTTTCATTGCAGCAATATAGCAGCATAGTACGAGTGTGTCTGTCTCTGGCTGTGCTTGCACAGACACTAATGCAGTTGTGGAAGAAGTATTCAGGTCCAGTGTGAAAGATTTAGGGGGCTCTATTTACAGAATGTGGAAGAAATGGAGTTAATGGAATATAATATGAATAATATAACATAATCAGCTGGAAGTAAGAATGTTGTGGGGGTTTTTACCTTAGAAAAATGAGCCTTTTATGTCTACAGATGCTGTGGGTCCTCTTCCATGGAGTCTACCATGTTGCACTGCTGTGTTTCTACAGACAAGACCATACTAAACACTGTGCCTTTTTCATTTTTACTACATTTTATGGCAATTGTAGTTCCTCCTTCGTGCATGGAACAGGAGGGTGAATGGAGGGGGTTGCAATCAGCAACTATACCACTTTTTACCAAGTGAAGTGGCAATAACACAGTCTGTTACAAGTAAAAGTCCTGTTTAAAATTATATAATTCTATTTTCATACTGCTGAGTAGCTTGTGACTGTTTTATACATCACATGATTATAATTTGTATAATATTTTATATAACTAATCTGAATCTGCAAAATAACTTTTAAAGTTATCTAATAAATGTGCAATAGAAGTATTAAGTAGTAGAAAACTGACACACTAAAGTGCACACATCTCAAAAATGCACTGCAAATTGCAAAGAAAATGTACTGCACTCCACTGCTTTAATGCCTGAATCATCTGATGTCAAGTTTAGTTGTCAAGGACTCCCCGACTTTTATAAGTTTTTGCGTGGCTGCAAAGAGGCTTTATCTTCCACCCATTCTCTCAAGTCACATTAACAACAAAAATGCTGGAAAGTGGTAAAGAACGAAATAGCAAAGCCAAATGTGAAGTGCTGAACCGCACGCATTTATAAGAAAAAAGAAACACTGAAAACTGTGAGCTGAGATCATTGTCTGCTTTTTCAACACCTGTGCTGTCTTTACAGATGCTGTTTACCTCATTTCAAGGATGACAGCTCATCAAGATGAGTCAGGAGATGCACTGCCTACCTCCAGACAAAGAGGACACGGTGGCTTTCATTCAAAACATTTGAAGATTAGATCAAAGAATGCAAAACTCTATTTACCAAAATTTTGACATATCAGAAATGGCACAGAATACTTGCATTTTATAATCCAAGGATATATTTTCTTATGCATGCAGTTACATTTTACAGCTGATTTACACTGTTTGTTGCCACAGCCTTCTTCTTCGGTATGCTATGGTTAACGTGCAACTTCAAATGGGCACTTTGGGGTCTTTTATATAGAGGCACTTTGATTCATTCAAGATGGAGTTTGAATTCATTTTTTCCAGCAAGTCCCAAAACAAATGAAAAATGTATCTATCACTAGACTGCTAGATGATTTTTATACCCAAGTTCTTAGCAAGAGATTTTATCACTGTGATTGAAAGGACCTATGTGTCAAGCCCAGGGAGGAGATGCTGCTTGTGAGTGACACAGTCCGAGATTTGTCAGACAAAACAGCCAGCAGGACACTTTTTCTACCTGATAGAAGTATTAATTACCAATCAGCATCAGTTCACACGAAACCCTGAACAAAAATCTTGTAGCTGATGAGAAAGAGGGCAATATTTTATGATATAAGTGGATGCTCTCTGACAGCACTCACCAAGTTTCCTGAGCTGAATTGTTCAATATAATGACTGATGATTGCAGTTGTTGCAGAGAGTGTAAGATTAAAGGACAATGTGATTAGATGAGTTTCTCTTTGAGTTCACCTGTTGAATTTGTCTGAGTTTTTGACATTGATTGCTTCAAAGAATACAACCCAGATTAAAATCATGGCTCAATTTGAGTTGATTGGTTGCTTATGTGAAGGCTGCATCTACAGGGGTAGGCATTTCTGCCTGTTGCCTTTTGTGGTCATCAAAAGAAAGTGATTGCAACTGCACTGTGGAAACAAATCAGGTAGAAGTTCAAATCAAATTAGTGTCTGTGACTAGACATAGTACTTCAACAATATTTCAGTAATTGAACTGCATTATTTACAACAGTGTTCTTTAAACAGTCCACAGAAAATTCCTACCAATATTTTATGTATTTTACTTGTATGTGTTTGTGTTCCTTTCAGTATTTCCACTAAACTAAAGTATTCGCAAAGGTATAATTGTGTATACAATGATGGATAGAGTTATATGACAATTACTATTAGAAAGCAAATAAGCTACCAAATAAGTAAGAAAATAAGCAAGCAAATAAAGAAAGCAAATAAAATCCAGATATTATACTTGCAAATAATAAGTTGTTTTCTCTGCAGAAAACATTTTAACAGTGTAAGGACAGGATGTATTGTAGTACCATAGTGAAAATTATTAATATTTAAAAAGGTAAACCTCTGTTTTTGGAATTTTACAGTTTATGTATCACAGAATCAACGTATGAAATGAATCCAGTATGTTCAATCCAAAGCACAAATAAATACATATCAGGCGTACAACAACCTCATTTAGATGGACACAAACAAGAAAGAACATTTTACAGTTTTTGACTGTAGTTTCTGACCACTTGTTAATATAAGTTTTGGTCTGGCTTGAATGTGGCTTCATTCAGAGGCAGAGAGTTTTGATTTCAATTCAAGTTTTTCAGTTTTGGTAAGAGTAAGTGGGCTAAGTAGTGCCTATTTTTTGTCTGCATCGGGTGTTTTATTTCGAAAATTGATCGGATTCCCTCTGCGATCTGTGATCCTCTCTGTGCTTCTTGATGCAGCTGGTGGTGGCTTCTCAATGGGTCGGGGCAGCCTCGGCTGCTTCTGAAACACACTGTGAGATTTCTGGTCAAGCATTGTTTAGAGCAGCTACGATCTGCTCCGTTAGGCAGGAATGCGTTGCTGCCACGCCCAATAGAATTAAGCAGTAAATAGTGTTATCACTCATAATACTACATTTGGAACAATGATTGGCATTTTAATTAGCATTGTGTTTGTCTGACACTCAACAAAAGGGAGACTTGAAAGTTTATTGACACTGCAACAACAAAAAAATCAAAAATGCAGAACATGCAACTCAGATCCTCTTAACAGTTCAATTTGACACACTTCAGCCTGGAGTGTGTGTTTTAGTTTCTTCCCCTCACGTATTTTAGCAGACAGCATCCTCTCATCCTCATTGATTAACTCGTCAGACTGGCCAGCTGTGTTGCGCCAGAGATAATGTTTTAATTAACGGACTTCAATATCTAATTAAGATTAGATGTAGATGCTTTATAGAGGTCATTTAAATGAAGGCAGACAGGCCGGCAGGGGAAGGTCTGGGCTGATGATGGGATCAATATTCTGCCGTTGGGCAGTACCTGCATGTGGTCGTGGTTCTTTGAAGGGAACAGTTCACTGCCATGTTTCAGCAAGGCCTCTAAGTCGTGTTGAGTGAACACAAGAGGAGGCTCTTTTAAGATAAGTTTAAAGGCATTTCTGCTCTGTTCAGCAGATATAAAGACTGACCTGAATTCCTGATGGTGCACAAATCATTACAGTCTCACCATGTGGGGAAAACAAGGATGCTACCTTTTGTTTTACTTTATTAGAATATAAATCTTAGAGTACAATGGCTGAGTAGACAGTGCCCCTACTTCCTTCCAAAATCTATTTTAGTGTTTTTTAATCAACACTTTCTCTCTGTGGGATGTCAAATGCATTGTGGTGCTTTCATGATTTAGCTATTCTTGGAGATTTAGGTAATGGGTCTAAAAAGGTTGGATCTGGGGGTGGCAACAGTGGAACAGTGTACATAATAAAATCTAACAGTTTGTCCCCTTGAGAGCACAAATTAACTCAACAAATTGTATGACATTCTAGTTATTAGAGTTTGAAATATCTTGTGTAGAAAGTTGAAACTTGGCCCTGAATGTGTTGCAGCAGGAAAACTCAATTAGTGTCCAAAAATGGAAAAACTTTATTACCTGGGGAGCATGAATGTGCTCATTAAATATCACCAACAATCTACCCATTCAACGGACTTTGGCATAACAGAGAGCACAGATCCCAGATCAACATCTACTATTATACTACAGCTACTCAATCACAATGACAACAAGAGTGACAGGCAAGAGCTTTATTTTAAAATAAAAAGTGACACAACAGGATGCATAGAAGAACTGTGCATGTTGCTGTACAAGCACCATTTCTAGGACGATGCTGATTTCATTATGGCAGTATGTTAAACAGAGCAAGACCGATTAAGATAAATGGAGATCACCATAGATGATGTTCATGATATTCCAATACCTGAACCATTTCCACCTTTCAAGACACTATTGGTCACTCACTGTTTAGTGAAATGATTAATCTCACAAACATTTTCAGATGAATTCACATTCAAAGCTGGTCTTATCTTTAAATTTGTTAATGGCCAAGTGAATTATACCAGAGAGCACCACATTTAGTTAAATATTGAAAACTAGCTATTCTAAACTTGATTTTTCCATTTGTTCCTGTCTGTAAGTTCAGGGATCACAGTCATGTTTTAAAGAGGAATGCTTAAAAGATACCAATACTGGATGTTGGTAAGAGATTCAATGCAAAACACAATCTCTGGTGTCAAAGTCAAAAACTTTGTACACCCAAACATCCGCCGTGACTTTGTCCTTGAAGTTTTTCAGTGGAATAACAATGTCATGCCTTTGCTTGTGATCGAGGACAGTCATTATTTGCAAGGCCACAAGAGGTCACTGGTCAAGAAAACATGCCGTAGGTCATTTGACGCATTTGACTAAACAGCTGATGCCATCATTTTTCTTCTGAGGACAGCCTTGTCGTATAATTTTGATACCCTTCATACAATTACATCTGAAACTAAGTTTCAGCGGAACCCAAAAGATGGTTTTGAAGGACCCGGTTCATTAATTTCTGGGGCAACAGGACAAATGTATCTCAGAGATGAGAGGGCAAAAGCCAGCATGTTCTATTCTTTCAGCCTAATGAGTGGTCAGACCTCCACAAGGTGACTTTGATTCATCACCACAGGACTTCCTTTCACTTTTTTCCACCCCCTTTTTTCTCTTCACTTTTCTTTCTCCGCCATCATGTCCTCCACGCATCCTCTGGACGAGCCAGATGCAGTCATACCCCAACACTCCAAGCTTTAAAGACACAGCTCTAATTAAAGCCAATGTTTAAATACCTTCACTAATCCATAGACCATTGTAGTGTATTAAGACTCCCATCATTGATCAGACAAGCTGATTCAAAGAGTCAGGAAAGGCAAACTCATTAGAGTAGATTTTAAAGATGCCCTCTGTTGATAGCAAGAAAAAGAACTTAACCCTTTTCGTTGACTTGACTAAAAATCCAGTTTTTCTAATGGCTTATAAATAAACAGTAACTATACAGAAGGTGGATCATCAGACAAGCAGACATGCAGTCCACTCAACGTTAGATAAGTGTCACCAGGTCAGAGAAATAACAGCTTTCAAGTGAAGTGGCTGTGATTTATATTCTTGGATGGTTTGCCATGCAGATTGGTGTAGACATGTATGTCCCCCATTGAGATGTTTTTTAAATAACTTTGCAACAACATCATCAGGTCACAGCTGTCACATTTTTGGTTTATGACTAAATATCTTTCAGCAACACTTTGTGTTTAGTACTATGTTAGCATGCTAAGTGACACGCTAAACTATGGTGAACATTAACAGTAAACATTTTTCCAGCATTGCCACTAAGAGTATGTTAGCATTTAGCTGAAAGCATTCCTATACAGCCGCTTCTGTGGTTGCAGCCTCTTATTATTATTATTATTATTATTTCATAGTTTATTTTTCAATTATGGTTCATCTTCAGCTTACACTCCAATGTACACATCTTTAAATAGGCAGTCTGGCCAATTTCAAACAGACCACAAGATAACCAAACCTAATCTAATAAACTAGACCTGGCTAGGAACAGAGAGAGAACATCAACACTGGCAACTCCACCAATAAATGAGCAATCATAGTCAAAAGCAATACAAGTTATTTTCCCTTCTCTCTACAGTTCATTTCACCTCAAAAAAACAAACTTTTCTCCTGCGATGATTTTGATGTTCGTAACCAGAGTTGATACCAAGTCCGCTCAGGTATTAGAGATATTGATAACACAGCCTTACCCAACCGAATCAAACTAATGTGCCCAGGTTCAGGTCCTTCATATTAGCTAGAACCAAGTGAATCTATGAAGACCTCTAATTCGCTGTGTGCTGTCAAAGGGGCAATTCAGCCAAATTACAAACTAATTCTGTCACTTACACTTAGTGGTATCAAACCATGTAGATATCTTTGGTTTTATTATGCAGGTTTTATTTGCAGAGGTTTTTAGATAGAAGATTTAGGCTGCCAATACAAGCGAGGGGATTTTGTTTTGGTGCTCACTGCATGAAAAAAACATTTTTAAAAAATCAACTGAACTTTTCATGCCTAAAAAACCCTGTAGCTCACAGACAGATTGATTACCAGGTGCTTGAACTTGATAACACTTCTTTTTTCAGGTCTTTTTACAGACTTTTTTCAATTGAGTCCAGTGGAAGATTTCAGGAGGACCTGCCATGAATCCTTGAGATGTGAATACATGAGGCAGGTGATGCTTTAGCAGTCTGTATGTCTGTGCAGACAGGTCATGAGGTAAATTCAAGGTGGTCTTGCAATATTTCTCCACACCGAAACTGAAAGCACTCTGTCATTACTTGTCAAGAGACATAAAAAAGTCCCCAAACTTGCTTTATTCCCTTCTCAGGAGCAAATTTCTTCAGCCAGAGGCAGAGGACTTCTCACAGGACCCACTGTGGTTCTGCTAGATCCATCAAAGACCAGCTTGGATGCAGCCTTGGAAAACAGAAAAAGAGAGAAACTATTGCCTCATATAGAGAAAGAGAGGAAAAAAATGTCCCAGTCTCCTATTCCCCTGTGTGGTCATTGATCTGCAGACTCTGATTCAAGCTCTGTATTAAATCACCCCGGGGTCCGGAGCCAACCTGTTCTCCCTACCCCTTTGTTCCGACCAGCACCAAAGATAATAGAAAGCGTTTTGAGCCGGGAGTGCCACGGGGCCCCAATCTCGCCTCTAGCTTTTTCTTTCTTTTTTCTTTTTTGTCCCTTCTTTCCTCTCACTTTTTCCGCACCTCTTTCTTCACCTCTGTCTATTTCTCTTTGGCTCTTTTTCTTCTTTTTTCCCCTTAAATCTCTGTCTTCCTCCTATACCACATTGTAAAGGAACCTTTTGAACAGCCCTGATGGAAAGACTACTTTCATACAAAGACTGCTCACATTGTGGAACAGCGACAACAAATAGGATCTTTTGTGGTCAGTCTGAAGGTGCTCTTTCATCACCGGCAGACAGAGAGAGAGAACAGAAAGGAGAAGAAAGAAAAAGGGAGAGTTTGAGTCAGATTTATCCATCCCTACAGCTACAGCTTTCAAAGGAAAGTTCAATGTGTGTTCAGAGTATAGTTAGACATCAGGATTCATATGAAGTGGGCTGATGTTAGATCTATTACAGTTAGAACAGGAATTTAATAGTAGACAGTATAAACTCTTAGCCTGATATTTAAATGTTATTGTCATTTTCTTTCACCTTATTCATTCAACCTAACATAGTGTCCATGTTAGTTGTTTTCTAGCTGGGGCTGTGAGTTGCCCTAACCCAGACCCAACCTAGTCTCATTTTCAGTTGACATGGAAACTGCTATAGTGTTTGTTAGTAGTAAACTCCACATTGCCCTCATCCTCATTTTGACATTATTTTGTTTATCCATTTTCCATGGATCTAGAGTGTGCGTGTCTTAATGCATTATACAGACAAAATGTGTTCATGTTGTCTTGTCACATTGTAGGGAGTCACCTCTCAAATTTAGTATCAATTTTAGGGTTCACACTTGGTTTTAAGTTTAGCCTGGGTAAAGCTTTGGGTGCAAAACATACTGGTCATGTATTATGCATCCAAACACTTACCTCAATAATTTGTATGTATGGAACAATGTGACAAAATATGCCTCTTTTCCACCAGTCAACCCTACACAAATCTCTTTTTTTGTACCCAGCTTGGCTCATTCTGGCTACTGTACCTTGACTTCTTCTCTTGTCAGGTGATATCATGTTGTCTCTTGTGGTCTTGTACCTGTCACAACGGATGAGGAGAAAGCCATTGCGCAGGTTTAAAAATACTTGGACCTGTACAAGCCGGTTTCCTGGCGAGCCATACCCTGTGACATTTGTTCCCCGGGTGAGGAATCAAGTGAAATATCACGCAAAGACTCCTGAATCCAGAGGAGCCTCCAGATTTACTTCCCGATAATCCTTCTTTAGATTTTATGTCATGATGTCTTGTTGACATATGCTTAGGTTAAGATTAAGGTAAGCCTCCCAAAAATGAAAATAATGTCATGTGTACTCACCGGTATAGAAAGAGGATTGTCTATGTGCTGATGTACTCTATCTCTGTGATAACCAATTCAAGTTTCGTACCTTTAAGAGTGAGGATGGCTTAAAAAAGTGAGGACATTTTGAAAAAGCTGTTGATCTTGGGATGGCATATATGACAGCACTTTTAAAGAACATTTTGCATGTCATTTAATGCCCTTTAAGCTTTCTGTGTGTCATTTAAATAAAAGAGTCACCACTGACTTGGTTTTACACAGGACTGACTCATCCATCCACCCCAACCTCCGTCAGATGCAGACTTTCTTGCTTTTTATACTACGTCACCTGACATTTTTTTACTCTATGACATTTGCGCATAAAATGACATGGTGACTCACCAATATAAGTCAATAGGCAGTGGTGTGAAATGACACGCTAAAATAAGAAATGCACACTTGAAAGTACTTAAGACACTGGCGTGTTGCTCATACGTTATTTGGTGATACTGTACCAGACTGGTTTAAGGGTTAAGAACTGGTTTTAGTTTACAACTGATACGTGGGTGTGTTTGTGTTTAGAGTGCAAATGTCTCAGTCTAAAACTTTAAATCTTAACTCCAGTGTGCCATAAATCTTGTCGACAGGTTTGTTCTTGATAATTGCAGTTTTTCTTCACTTTTACCGTGTGAACCTGCAGCTGACCGGCAGCTCCCAGCTTGTCCTGGTCCTGTTTCACATGGGAAATTTCCCCTGAAAATTTCAGTGGCATATGATTGACTGCAGGGACAACACCTTCATACTTCCTTGAACATACTTGAGCAAGGAGAAGATGCTAATAAATGCTTGATGTTGTTTTTCTTTGAAACATTTAGTGAATCCCAAACAGGATCATTTAAAAGAGGTTTGTCAGCCACTTTTGCCAGCGCTTGCTGTTTATTATTAAATGTCTTAAATTGCTCTGCTCTTCCCAGATGTCTCTTGTCGATTAAAATGTAGCAGTTTTTTCCAGACATCCCGCTGCTGTATATAATATATATAAACTGCTGGAGGAAATGTTACACACATTACTCCCTGTGCAGCAGAACATCATTCATGAAACAGATTCACATTCAGTATCAACTATTAGGTTATCCACTGGTGACTGAAAAATTCACATTTTGACTGGATATTTTTTGGTTTCTTGTTATAGAATCTTTAACCAGTATTTGAAAATACTGGGATCATATGATTAAAAAGCTAAATATAAGAACATAAATATACTGGTGAGTTATGATTAAAATAGTAGTCCTTCAAATTTCAGTCCAGATTGATTTTGAAATTGTAGGTAGCCAATTTCAATCCTGCAGTAAAATGGCGGACTCAGCCACGAACGATAAAAACAGCTATGTAGAAATATAATCACAGAATGTAAATGCACTTTATGGCTGTTGCAGCAAAAATGATTACGATCAATATGATCAAAAATGGGATTTGATGTAATGAATGAAATTATAACTTTAATAAGTGATCCAATTAAAAATAAAAAATGTACATTACCATCCAGTTTTGATGAGATGTTGATCAGTGGTATAAACTGAGAAGCCTGAAATTGTGTTTATTTTGGGATTATAGCATGCTATTTGTTTTAGATTTATCATATCATGTTGTTTGTTTCTTTCCCTGATAAGCCCCAGCCAATAGTTTTTTTAAACCAACAGTTAAAAAAAAGAAATAAATAAAAAACATGAACGGCACAAGCTACTGATGGCTGATAGCACCATATAACAAAAGCGGGCAAAGAGCATGGGAGTGTGGATGTTTGTCTCTGTGAGCCTGGATGTGTGTGACAGGCCAATGGAGCTTTGTGTAGACAAACCATGGGCTGGATATGGTGAAGGTCACAGAGTGCCGTGACCTGTAGAAACACAATCCCAGTGACAGTGGTCGTAAATTTCCCTCCATCATAGGGAGGCCGGAGAAGCTTGTTGCCTTGTGCCAGTGCTTTTTTTTGAGGCTGGAGGCTCATGACACGGCAGGGCAGAGATAAGAACACGGTTATTGTCAACCTTCACCCTGTACACAAACCATTTTCACCTCTTACTTTTCTCTACTCTTTTCTCTTTCTTCCTCTCTCAGTGTTCCTCAATCTGTCTTTGTGTTTGTCACCCCGCTGCACCCTCTTTCACACAAGCAGGCACAACAACATTGCATAGCTGCAGCATGTGCAGGTAAACAAAGTAATCAAATGACTCTCATATAAATGATATTATGAACAGATGCTGTATGCTTGAATGCACCATACGGTACACTGTATATGTATGGACAGGACTATGCCTGTGTTTGCATGCATGATTCTAAACACTGGGTGTCAGCTTCACTATCAGATCAAGACTGACAGAAACAGACGACGCAATTAGCGACATGTGGATTTGCTGTTTGCCTCAGTGATTGATGGTTGATATTTGTTGCTGTAAATGTGTCTGGACTTAATTTTAAGATGCAGAATTAATATCTTCATGTTCTAAGACACTGTTAGAAGAATGCTTTATCTTTAGTATAATATTGGCAGCCAGTAAGATACTGTTGGGACAATGAAGACAAATGTAAACATTTATATCTTTGTAATAGGAAAATAAGGTTAAAAGTACATAGAACAGAGGATGCTATGAAATTTTGAAGAATGCAAAAACTAGATTGAAATTTGCAACAATCCCAAGTTTTAAAGATGTTTTTGGACAGAAGGTGAAGCTGATTCTTTGTTGTATACGTGTTAGTGGTTAGCAATGTATGCACACTGTGTGTGGGAGTGTGTCTCTGTGTCGTCCAGTCTCTCTCCTCCTTTTTCCTCACCACCCTGTGCATTTATGATGAAGATTCATGAAGATAAACAAGACATTTTGGCCAACTTTAAACATGCACAGATTTGTCTTCACCTCATGTGTGACTGACTCTGACTTGTGCAACCATGCCATCTGTAAAATTCATCTTGCATTCTGTTTGAACATCAGATCATCTAAGGTGACATTTCATCAAGTCAGTCCAGCCAAATTACAACTATGATGAGTCAAATCATGTTGTCCAGTTCAGTTCAAATGACATAAACACCGACTATGTAGATTGTTTTAGTAGACAAGATTGCATAACTGTAAAAATGCATCTATAAACAACTGCGTCACCATTCATTAAAGCTGTAATGTTACACCACTGCTCTCGCCTTAGTTTTGAATCCAATTAAGTTCAGTTTGGTACAACTTTCATGTAGTTCAGTACAAAACCAGGACTATATATGTACTGTTTCTTCCATCATAATTACTTCTGTTTGTCTTCTGCAAGTAAGCTTTTAACCAGGAAGTAACATACTGTATATCACAGTGAAGCTTCTTTAAGAGGGGAGCTCCAATATTAAAACTTAACAATTTGGTCACTGACACTGCTCATCTTGAGGATTTGGAAGTTCAATCTCGATAAAACTCGGGACTGTGAAAGTAGCACTCTGAGATGTCAGCTCCAGTTAGGTTTGAACCAGCAGGTAAAATGTGTGGTCAGCTCTGGTTTTGCAGCCTGGGTGATAATGATCATCTTACACCCCCCCCTTGTCTCCAGCTGCCTGCCACACAGTTGTGGTGAGTCCAGTGGCGAGGAGCTAAATTGGCCCCGTAGAGAGAGCGAGAAAGAGAGTGAGAGAGATTGGACGGACAGCTTCAGCCTTTTGTTCTTCAGAGGTCACTTGAGACAAAAAGTTGTTAACATGACCACCATAGCTGAGTGTCAGTCACACTGACCCTTCAGAGCACTGGGATGACTCTGAGGGACTGAAGGGGGGCAACAAAAGAGGGAAAGAAGTGAAAGAGACGGCATGAGGGTTTGATAGAGGATAGAGTGAGAAAAGTGTGAGTGTGTTTGAGCAAAGAGGTAGGGATAAGCAGAGAGAGGGAGAACAAAAATGAGATATTTCTGTGTGCATGCGTGAGAGAGAGAGAGAACGTGAGAGATTGAATCAGCATGATAAAGCTGGAGAATTAATGAGTGACTGAGGCAGAGTGAGGGTGAGAAACAGAAAGGTAGGAATGAAAGGAAAAGGTCAGTGTGTGGATTGTCTCCTCTGAAGAATTTATGACCAGTGTTAAAACTCATCTGTAGCATCGCACACAACTTACAGAAATGCATCTTCTTTTCTCTCCTTCTACACTTTTATGCATCTTATCTGCCCAATTTTATGTTTTTGCAGTCATCTAATGAGATGGCTGTCAGTGTGAGATTTTTTCAGTGGGCTTGAATAATAAAAACAAAATCAAAAGCAAATAGTGGGCATATTCAACTCTGGGTGAAGACAGAGGACAAAAAACAGCAAACAGAGGAAAAGTGACTGCCTGTCGAAGATCTTGCGGGGCGAAATGTTGCACTAATAAGCTTGCACATTTCAGTTTGCGGACAGCATCTCTATTTCCTGAAGAAAAATTCAACCATGTTGCAAGAGATATTATTGTTCCAGAAAATATGAGACAGAATAATTCTGAAATTTACTGAGAAAATTGTTCTACTACCTTACGAATATTTCTGCTCTAAACTTTGTTTCTGCTTTGCAGGAAATGTGTTTGATCATCAGGTTATTCAGGAACTATGAAAAAAAAGAATTATAAAACAGACAGACAGATAAAAGATTAGAGGAGTTGTTGGGGAGTATTAGAATGTGAAAGAAGTTTTAAAAAGCCTATTGTGGCTCCAGAGGGAGCTGCACTTAAGTGCTTGGGGACCACAAATTTGAAAATGAAAAGAACCTGCCCCTAATCACTACTGCCTTGAGCCATCGCGTTGTGTTGCACTGTGGGTAATGTAGGTGCCAGATTTTGACATGGAAGAAGAATGTGTGGAATAAAAAATGATATCTATGCATTGATTTTGATCATGTTTTTAAATTGTCCTGTCAATGTTAAAATGGGAGTACAGTGGATTGGGTTAAATAAGGCGGTTACTATAACACATAGTTTAAAATATAAATCTTGTTAAGTACTGGGCTTTAAAAATGAAACAATATTGACTGACGTCCATCCGCTCCGACCCTCTCCTTCACGGACTTTGTCGCTCCATATGTCACCTGATTTTGTTGTTTGTTTGCTTCTGTCAGGTTAATTAAAAACAACTAGCGGGCTTCACCACTTGAATATAAACATATGTTTGATTAAACAACTGATGCTGTTGATTTTTTTGGACAGACAGTCTACTCCTGTCTCAATTGAGAAACGTTCGGTCATGTGGAAAATGATGATTGAGGCACTATTTAGAAAGAACACTGATTAGCGGCACACCCTTGATGATTTTGAAAGTGCAAAAAACACAGTTTGTTATTTCAGGTCACACCAAGAAAGCAGAAAGCAGAGGTGGCACTGAGGAACCTTAAAATTAATATAGTAAAACATCATTAGATATCATTTTATTGCCACTAAAATAACTACTTGTTGACTACCGTAATGTGTGAAGACTTTCAGGTGTCGCACTCAGCCTCCTTGTAACAAACTAACTGTCAAAAGTAGAAGGAAGCTCTGTAAATAGATAATAAAAAGTTTTTGTTATCAAAGAGGACAGGGACAAAAGCATTTTGGCTCCAAACTTTCTGCAGTGTGGTGCAATGCTTTAACTTTAGCAGTCTGTATTTATAAGTTTCCCACCCACAGTCCCGCAGCTCTTAATCATTAGCTGATTCAATTAGATGATTCAAAACATCAGAAAAAAAAAGAAAACCAGAGACGCTGTTGAGACTCTTTAATGAAGTTTACCATCAAATTGCAAACAAAACATATTATATAAACCCCAATGGACAGAGACACTTGGGCTAACAGGTAAACAACCTCTTTGCATTGTGCAGTCAAACAAGACAGGATGTTTTATATTCTGCAGCACGATCAATAGAACTGCACCCTCCCAAACATGACATATGGAAGGAGATCCCAGAGCAGGTGAACACCATTAAATCTTCACAGAGAACCTTATGTAAAAGCTAAAGGAGAGCAGTTTGATGTAAATCTGTTAACTAAAAGCTTGTTGCACTCATCCAAAGGAACATCAAGGCTGGTGCTGGAGTCTCCCGAAGCAATTAACACATTGCTGCCATTAGCGAAGCTGCGTCTGTTTCTGGCTTTGTTCCAAATAGGAACACTAACAACATGTCCAGGACTGAAACAATTTACAGGGCAACAGGTTCAAAGGAACTCTGTTTTACCTTAAAAGAAAAAACATAATAATTAAGGGATTATCCATACAGGAAAAACTGAGTATTTAGTATTCAGCTTCACAGCAAACATGACACTTCATAACGATAAAATGTGTAGTCTAGACCTGCAGAGATAAAAGATGGAGGGTATGGCAGACTGGCGGCAAGGCGGCTGCTGCAGGAGGTTGCACTGTCAAAGTTAAATTCAAGATTAAACACAATAAGAAGGGTTTCAAAACACACCTCAAACCAGGTGCCAAATTATGGCAATTTATTGGCAATAAGAATATTTACTCTCTTACTGCTCTTGTTGCGTTGCTGCTGGATCAGCTGAAGCTGACTGTACTACCTTCACTCAACGGACAGGAAAAAACAAATAAAAAAAATATGTTGGTAGGTCCAACTAGGGATACTGAATCATCAAAAATGTAGATAGATCTCATTTTTAGCAACAAACCTGAAAGAATCACAAAATCTTATTTAACGTAATTTTAAATTAATTTGGTAACAGGTAAAATCTGACAAAGTCATCATTTGACTTTGATTGTGAGAAAAGTGACTAAACAATGATTTTTAAACAGACAAATGAGTAAAATGTTTAAAAATGCTATTAACAAATTTTAGTCTATTTGTCTAATTGATCAATTAAGACAGTTGGAAATGGTGTCTAACATTATGATGACTTGAATCAATGAGACAAAAAACAAATTTGGCAAGAAGGTCTCACACTCACACATAAGATTAAAAGAAATATATAATTTGTCATTGTTAAATAAGCAGCTTTGGAAGTTAATGAAACAGAGAGACTTGAAGGAAGCTTTGAATGCAGCTTTTAAATCTGGATGACCACCAAATAATTTGAAATTTTCAGAAATTGCTTCGAAGGTCTTGGTCTTCTTGCCGAGGGACAACAGATGCACATTAGCTGTTGGCTAACTTTGGTGTAATTACTTTTAATTGTGCACTGTCCCTGTAAAATATACTAAAGTTTGATAAATTCTCAAATTGAAGTACACAAATTCCACTCACCCCTTAATAAAATGGACACAGAGCTGCAAAAACTTTCAGATAAAACATTTTCAAACAACTCAAATTATATTATCAAATTATTATAGAACTTTAGATTTGTGTTGCTGCATTGCTGTGGATTGTGCCTTTGGGTGTGTAGATTAGTTGATATTTCATCCTCAGGGGAACAAAACATTAATTCCTACACTTTGGTCCTGTATTATTTTGAGCAAACCAGGTTAATCTCGCCTGAGAACTTGACATTCTCCAAATGGCAAGATGGATTGATTGTTTTGTGTTGATATTTTGCGGGGTGTTTTTTTTTTTATTTACCTGAGGATTTATTGACATGAAGTGTTCAGTCATCTTATTGATTCAGCAAGATTACCAAAAACTTTGGATACATTTTTAAAAGTCTAATGTTTGTGTCACTCTAACCACTAAAGGAGCAATGGAGGTGAAATATTTGAGACAGACTGAGATATAGATAAAGATGATAAAATGAGACATTTTGACACACAGTACATGGAGGTAATAAAGTGGAAAGTATTTAATAAAGGTCAGACAAGTATTTTCTGATAAATAGATTTATGCTTCATCTTGAATTTCGGCAAAACTTAGAACTCGTTACCCTTTTAAAGTCTATTTTGGCCAAGCACTGCAGAATGCAGAAAGATGAGAAGCATTCAACAGGAGTCTAAGGGTGTGCCTGTAAAGATCACAAAGTAAATTTTCAACTCATGTTATTTGCATGAATTTGAGTGCCTGACTATTTTTGCTAGCTAGCTGAGTATGCACTGTGTTTGTGTATGCCTGACCTCAGAATGCAACAGCATGGCCACATCTGAGCATTTACTCACTATGAAAAATGTAAAACATATAACATCTATATTTGATTGACAACACAAACCATTTTTCAGATATCTTATTTCGGAAAGGCAAATGCACTTCCCAGCAGCATCTTGGTGTCGAAAAGCAAAAAGAGCCGTTTAGACGTGAAGCTTCACCTGCTGCCAGAGGGGACAGATTTCAGGTAAAATTTCTGGTTAGTTGGATTGGTCCATACAGGAACTATAGATTTTCCTTCACACTGCTCAAGTTAGATATATTGGTTTGCCCGCACCACTCTACTCTGGAACCATCTCTTCCTCTGCCCACTGGGATTTCATGGTGGAATTGTTGAGATAGAGCACTAATGCATGTTTCCATCCGCTACACGCCCCTGTTTAGGTGGAGGGAAAAAAAATATGTGTTGAGTGTCTCCATTTTTCTCTGTATCGCTTCACTTTTCACACACTCAGATGCACACAAATGTTCATGAAGACTGAAATACACACAACAACTCAGACAGATACACAGTCATGATGAACAAAGACATATTCTTATTCCTTTCTCTCGCACACATACACACATTTTATATATAGACACGTTCTCGCACACAGACATACAAGTTCACACGGAGGCAAAAAATACTCACAAAAGCACAAGGAAAGACATCTCTCACCTCCTCCCTCACACTCAGATACATGTTTTGTCTCTTAGAGTAACACAAATTCGCACACAGCCAGAAATACACACCCAAAGACACTTGAAGAACTAGGAAGCATCCACACACATCCACCAAGGCTGCACAAATATCTAAATGTGTTAGATTAATAACAGGTTTAATGAGGTTTAAACTGGAAACAGATTTTGATCTGCGTCAAAATGCACATAGTGATAGATAGTCACACTGACTTTTGGATGATATGTTAATCCTGTATGTGACTCTTAGTAGTGGGTCTTAGTACAAGTTCAATTTAATCCATTATGCTGCTGTAGCGCCTCCTGTTGGGAAAAAAGTGTGGATAGTGAACGTGGATATGTGTCACCTGAATTCAGATGAAATTGCACAATGCATTCAAGACATATGGTAGCTTATGTAAAATAGGTTAGAAGAATTCAAATATTTTATATATTAAATTTGGTGAAGAATATTAAAAATGGATGCGCTCCATTTGGCCATGGCAATGTGCTGCTTGGGCAACCGTGGGGAAAGTTGATTAAATGGACTGCAGGAGACAGACAGGGTTGCAGGTATAGTGTTGAATTATTATCAGCTGTTAATAAAACGGCTGCAGGTAGAGGAGATACTGTGGTAACACATCTTTTTTTGAGAAGTTGTTTGAGAAGTTGTGCAATATACTATAAATAGGTAAATATAATCAAGGGGAAAATGACATCATGAACTGCTGTGTATCTAATTTATGCAGCGACCATTGTGGCTAAAGGTTAATTTCATCTTCTGATTACTTTAAAGGGTTGGCAGATAGAGACAGTTACCTTTTTTTGATTTGGATTCAGCCATGACAAACCATGTTCAAGGTGTCCTGTGGAGTTTTCCTCTAAATGTGCAAAACTTATGTTTGCACCACCACCATCCTTCTAACCATAGGCAGTATAAAATATGACTATCATATCCATGACTTCACCCATAGGTTTTTTAAGAGTTGCTGTGAAGCTCAGAGTATGGTGGCTCTGGCTGTCCTGCATCTGTTGTCTCCCGGTTAATCAAAAAATGGACGCCTAGCTGCTCAAACAAGTCACCTGCAACGTCACATCCATGCTGTTAATTATGTAAAAAATTAAAAATTAATATAATTTGAAAAGGTAAAATTATAAAAATAAATAAATTCTCAGTACAGATGTCATGAATGGGGAAATTAGCTATACAGACCAAAAAAAAACAGTTTTTTGTACCAGGCTGTAATCATGTTCTCAAGTGATCATTTGAGGAACTGTAGTGTTAGGCACATCCGCATAGACTTCACTTTACAGCCATGTAGGTTGCTGCTAACAAAGATGATGAATGCATATCTTTGCACATTACTGCCACCTGTAGATCAGTGGATTAGTGTGACACCATTGGCAGGAATATATGTCACACCAATGGGGACCCACTCATAAATACTGCTACAGTACATGGCGCTAGAGGTCAGAAACTTCACAAGTTACCTTTAAGTACATGTTTATCATTGTGGTGATATGTAGTGCATGGAGTAGTTTCCTTGCCAATTCAGGTTGGCAGAAGCAGCATGTACTATTTTGTGTCAAATTTAAATGGAATGGGAACCACACCCACTTGGCTGTGCAGGTGGGTTTTTTAAAGACAACCTACAGCAATCAATCTCTTTTGGCAGGTTGGCCTACACTGAAATGTGCAGATTGAACAAAGGGAAACCTTAGGCAGAAAGAATTTTTGTTTCTATGTCTCATGGTTCTGCAAAAATGCTGTCCAAACTAAAAATTAATCACTTGTTCTTTGGCACAAGGCTGAACTTTTTACAAAAATGTGTAAAATATGTGACCAAACCAAGTTCTGTACTTTCTGAGATATATTGCTAACTAACAAACAATCAAACAAACAAGCACACAGTCTTCAAATACAATGTCAAAAAACAAAAATCAAACAAAAAATCTCTCTGGCAGATGTACCAAAGAATACTTTTGTTCGTTCTGTCTTATTTCCACTGATGCCCACATGTATGTAGACACAGGCTCTCTCTCTCTCACATACACACACACACGCAGCCATATCAATCAAGCTATTCCAGGAAGCCGGAGAATAGAGAGGAGATAGGCAGTCCTGTTCTCAGATGCAGGTCTGCCAAAGAAAAGCTGTTGGCTGCTGCCAAGGTTGAGTGAGCATATTGCCTCGTAATGGAAAAAGAATAGAGAAGTAGACATTGCACATTGTCTGAAACTCTATCAAATGATTCCTCTGTCTCTCCCTGCACAGCAACTGTGACACAGTGTCTGATAATGTTGGGCTTGTGTGTCTGTGTGTACCTGTGTATGAGACTGAGAGTTGTGTTTGCCATCGAGTGTGTGACAAAACTGATGTGTTCAGTCATTTGGCATGCCTGAGTGTGTGTTGTGTGGCTGGGTGACTAGTTGTCGGAGCAGCTGTTGATCACCGATAAAAAAAATGTTTCATTTTGCCAAAAACAAACACGGCATAAGAACGCTGACAATTCCTGTACAACATCTATCTTCCTACAGCTGCACTCACACCTCTTACAAGAGACAAAAATAAATGTTCATCTGTCAGAGACGGTGAAATGGACCATAGATTGCAACATTTCACACAAAATTACTTTCTCATCATCACAAATAATCTGTCTGAATGGGTTTATGCCCAAATATCCATTTCAATAACACTTTGTGGATGAAAAGGGGAAAAAAAAGAATTCTAGATGTTGAGAATAGAAGAACTCACTGCACATCACTGGGAGTTGAGAAGCATCTTAAGTGGGATTTTATTAGTTTATTCATTAGATTAGAAAGTAAGGTTTTTTAGCAGTGCCCTGGTGGAAAGATTCACACCAGACAGCTGCCAAGTACATTTACAGTTTTCTTTTAACTGCTCCTCGACAACAGCTGGAAGTGAACTGTTTGTGGACAGTCAGGATGGCAGGACCAAGAGCACTGATTCAGTTCCAGACAAATTCAGGTTATTCCAATCACACATGTGATAGGGTGCATTAACAGAAAGGGAGTAAGAAATAGCATAGCAATTACTATATTTCATTATTCTTTTGTTGTTGTTTTGATTTTAACATATTTTATACAGGTTTTATACAATACACTTTCATACAAGTGTTTCAGAAAGTTTAGACCAAAAATCAGAGCAAACAACTTGGGAAGTACATTACAGTATCATCTGCATACAGCTGATTTTGCAGATATGTTGTTGCTCAAGACCTTTTTGCCTGACTTCTGTATGCTAATTAGCAAAAAATGAAAGAAAAAGAAAAGAAATCGTGTCTATAATAAATGAACTTTTGCTGCATGATAACAAAGTAAAAGAAAAAGAGCGTAATTGAAATTCCTGACATTACAGAAATTATGCTTTGTCCATCATCCATCCATTGCATGATATACACCAATGATAGGATTTTCATAAGACAGATATTTGTCATTACTGCAGGTCAATATCAGCATTTACAGGTTAAAAGGTCAAATTACAGGACTGATTGGCAATTATTTGACAGTATTTTGTACATTATCCAAGTCATCCATTTTCTAAACAACCTGTCTTGGTCATGGGGGAGAAGGCACTCAGCAGGGACTGGGTGAGAAAAACAGTACTCTTGACATCATATCAAAATATCAATCATTAAAACAAACATTAAATTGATTTTACTGTTTACTTGTCTGCAGACAGTCAGTGTCAGCATGGTTTACTTTCCTTAACAACATGCACTTTCAATCAGACTGCAAGGTTATAAGGTGTATATATAAGGTTTCAATTCATCTGTGTCAAGGAAAATCCATAATTTTACCCTGGGATTAATTTTCATGATTTATTAGTGTCACATATCAATCTGTATTTAACACAGTTTGTCACTCACAACATTAAGGTCAGGGTGAATAACCCATGCGTTGAAGTGTTAAATACTCAGTGAAAAGCAGACTTTTTCTCTGTCTATTATACAAGAGGCAATTTAATTTTAAATTGCCCATGGATGAAAATCTCTCTCTTTTTTTAAAAATGTTTTTTGGTGTTTATTCTTATTTTCCAATTGTGTCTTGTACATATAGGGCTTTGAATCTGCCTCAGTGAATGAATGGCATCATACCTGTGTGATTACACATCAGATTTTAATAATGAAAATGAAAATACAGGTCTTGACCTTTAATAATTGAATATTAATATAGCAAGAAAAGAGAACATCGAGGAGTTTGGGGTTTTTTGTTTGTTTTTTTTTACAAACAGTGGAAACATATCAATCATTTGAACTGAGCTCAAGCTCATATTAAACACACTACACAGGGATTCGGCTTAAGTTCTTTTCAGTTTTACACACCATCGAACTGTTGGCTTACCTTTGTCGTTGACATTTGGTAGCCCGCTGAGCCCTTTTATCAGCTGCTGACAGGTCCTACACTATTAGTATCCGCTCATCTCAGTCTCATTCACACTCTCGTCACTGTGCTTGTGTGTGTGAGAGAGAGTGTGAGCATATTGGTGTGTCAGTGTCAAAAAAGCATTGCGATGACGGTGTCACTGTCACAGTTGTGTATGTGTATGTTTTGAAAAAAGTGTGTGTGTGTGTGTGTGTGTGTGTGTGTGTGTGTGTGTGTGTGTGTGTGTGTGTGTGTGTGTGTGTGCGTGCTTGACAGCGACACACAGAAAAAAAAACACATTAAGCTGATGCTGTCATCTCCTTTCCCGACTTTCTTCTTCTGCCAACAAACAATACCCACCTGTGCCAGTTGCCATCACTCATGACTGTCTCTTCATCTCAACGCAGAGAGAGACAGAGGGAGAGAACAATGACAGAGAGAGGGATACAGCTCTCTGTTCCCCACAACACACACACACACACAGGGCTCAAACATGCCATGACATTTCATTAGGGAAGATTTTCAACACAATTTTCAGTTCTCAAATGTCAACACTACTGCACCTGTCTGTACCTGTTAGGTTTTGTCCTACATTTGTGTCAGTCATGTATTGTTTAACTGTCTCGTAATGTGTCAGCACCAATTAACCGGGGCAAATCCTTTGTGCATTCCTTACACCAGGCAGAAAACAGCAGTTTTGATGCTTATTCCTTTATTAATTTTTTTGTTGAACAGATGCAACACACCAGCATGCATTTACACTTGTATTTATCTGGTAGTAGAAAGAAAGAAAAGAAAGAAATGCCATATTCAAAGCCTTGGTGGCCTTGAAAACAGAGTGAGCATGAAACAAAGAGTCACTAAGACCTACATTAAAACAATTACATATTTCTCTTAGAGGAAAAATAGTTCTGCATTGCTTTAGGAATGATGCTAGCAGCTTTGTGAGTTTCTGCTTAGGCAAACATTACATAACATGATGGCAATGACTATTGTAGCAGGTGTCATCTTAGTTTAGCCTGATAACATGATAACATTTGGTAATTTGTTCGTTTGACCCAATGGTCAGATGCAAAAGGAATCCTGGAATATAACCATTAATGTCTGGATTAAATGTCATTGCAATCCATCCATAGTTGTTGAAATATTTCAGTCTGAACCAAAGTGGTGGACTGACAGACCTCAATCAACCACAAAAACCAGATTCAGATCATTCCTTTAAAATGACTAATTTAATAGAAATCTGCAGAGGAAATTTGCAGCAATTACCTCATTAAATGCCCCTGGCTTTAAAATAGTTTTCTTCCAGCAATAACTAATAACAATATAAAATTAGAAACACACACAACAAAGAGTTTTTGTATATACGGTATGTCTCCTTTTCCTAACAGCCAAACCTCTAAATTGTTGCCTCCTGAAAGTGTTTGCATCTTCGATTTGTTGTTATTATTGCAATAATCACAGCAATAAAGACCTTATCTCTTTAATTGTGTCATCCATTAGCCTTTTTTGATATGTTATGATGCTTCTGTGTAATGTAAAGCTCCACCAAGCAAGTAATTTGAAGCAGAAATAGCAACACTTAAGTGCCTTTTAACAAGGTAGTCATCACTGTCAAGTTTTGTTCTATCAAGTCTTATAGCGCACAGATTTTTCAACATGACTGAAGGCATGAGCACAAGTCAAAATAAGCCGTAAATCAAATTGTGAGAAGATAATGACATGGCATGATTGATGTAATTAAAGGAGTCTCAATTTCCACTGAGATTAAAATTATGAGCTTTCATGTTGAATGCAAGGGAAATTAGGCCAAAAATAAATAGGTTAAATTAAATTAAGTGTGCAGCTACCCAAATAATTATATCACACATCTTTTACATGTATCACTTTAGAGATCCCCTTTTTGAGTGCAATTGCTTAAAAAATATTCTCGTAGAAAATTGCCTCCTCATGCTTTGTGTTGTTTATCCTTCATGGTTTATTTCACTAATCCACAACAAGCCTGTCAAATATTCTGTTACTGTAGACTTCTTACAGTTTCATAGCTTTACTGCAGACTGTATGAAATAATTCTCATTAGGATAGAATACTGAAGCATTTCTTTTTTATATTCGCCAAGGCCATTTAAGTTGAGGGCATTGTTTTCTTATACTGTACTCCAAATCCATTTACCAATCTCTGCAGGGCTCTGTAGACAATCTTTAACCTGATTTTGGACTCACTTATTCTCAGTGCAATAAAAAGTGTTGCTCAGAAGATGTTTTGGATCTTGTTTCTGGCTGTTTGTCCTCCAGAGTTATTGGCATCCTTGAAAAAGATGAAACCAAAGTACAACTTGACTTACTTCTCTGTGATTCATGCTCACCTTCCAGTTGGGTGCCAGTCTTTTCCCCGTTCCCCCGGGGCAGGCCTGAATGGAAAAGTGAATGGAGGCGCAGGTGAGACATTGAGAGGAGAAGAAAGGTTAATTGGTTTTGTTGACCATCTGTCTACAAAGGAGGAGGCGGGTAGAGATGGCACACCTCAGGTTGAACAGTAAGGACTAGGATTTACAGGCACTGATTGGCAGTGACCAGTGTGGCCACCTGTCCTATTAATAGAGCGAGTTCATCTCTGAGATTAATTCATTCTTTGCTTTTATTGCCTCTGTCCTTTCTTTGTACGCCCTTCTGCCTTTTTGTGCTGGCTGCATTTTTCAACCATCTATTTCTTCGGCTGTTTATGTACTTCATAGAGGTTGACTGGCTGACTAAGTAACTTTCTGTCTTGCTTTCCCTCCATCTCTTCCCGTGCCCTACGCTCTAAACAAGGTGAATGAGCCATAGATATCCAGCTGAGAGAAAAGGAGAAGTAGCTGAGCGATGCCTTCAGCCAGTCTAAAAGCGTAGAAGTGCTGATTCCCCCAGGGGGCCTGCTGTACCTCCGAAAACCTGGGAATCTCTCTGTCTGCACTGCTGAGCAGAAAGTGGGTATTTCTGTCAAATAAGGGTACCCACTCAAAGAGACACAGAGAAAGAAATGCAGAGAGAAAAAATAGAGACAGAGAGCCATGATCTACTGTAACCGCCTTTGAGTCCTTTATGTGCAAGCTGGGACATGAAGTCACTTCAGTTTGATAAACTCGGGTTATTTCTGTCAAGCAAGTTAATATAACATACCTTAAGGGCAGCACATAAAACATCATAAATAAAATGTGAATTTCAGAGCTCAGAGCTGCAGTTTTTAGCCACTGAATTATGATTTGGAATGAAAACTGGTTTGTTGCAATCCGGATAAAACTGAAATCTTGGTTGCTTATAGCTGCTCATGATGACCTTGATGGTTTAAGGTTGTAAGGTAGCACCTGCTGTGCACCTGAGAGCGTGAAGCAGGTGTGTGGAAAAAAAGACAAAAGCAAGTTCAGCCAGAGAACAAATAGAGCTTGCGGGCACACGGTTGGAGAAAACTGAAACCTTTGACCGTTGATGTGTTGAGCTATGCCCTAAAACAGCTGGGGCATAAAACATATAAAACATAAAATGGACTTCGAAGCACAGATTTGATAACCATGAGTTTACACTTTTTTTCACTTACATACAGTATTTACCACTGAACCCCTATATAATATTATATTAATCAATGATCCAACACACCATCTCCACAGATCTTGAAGAGAGACACTTAAGGGAAAACTCTTCTTCATGGGAGACCAGACAGTTTATAAAACACTTTAGAAAATGTTCATCTCACCACAGGAACCAAAGCTGAGAAATTATCACTTACGAGCTTCATCTTCGTGTGTTTCTGCAAAGGGGAGCAAGTCTTAATGACAAGAGTGCTCAGAGTGCTGTCTGCCAAAAGTTAGTAATGATTAAGGTGCTTTATCTGCAGGCTATATTTATATAACATAATATAAAAAAGCTGAGACCTGCACCTGACTAAACTTGACTCCACAGTTTATGCCAAAACATTTTAATCTCCATAGTTATAACAGAATTTTTAACGATAAAAAGGTACTATAATGGGCAGATTTAATGAATGCTTTCACTTTTTATCATTTAAGTACATTTTCTCCGACTTGCATACTTTTACTTGTAATGGAGAATTTTTAGTACTTTTATTTAAGTTAAGAATCAGAATACCTCCTTCACCACTAACGCTACGTACTCCAAACAGCAGCCATAAAAGGTTAGTGTATATGTAGTTTGTAAATGTAGTAGAGAATTTAGAGAGGACCACCAGATATTTTTTGGAATGAGGAGACGAAATGGAGGAGACAAAAACAGGTAAAAGCAGGACTTGCTTTTTTCAGGTAGATGTAAACAGAATGTCTGCTGTGTAGGTAAATAGACAACTGTCTGAGATATTACATCTATTAACGATGTTAGCAAAGAAGACTGTTCCGAGTGATTTTTTTATTTTATTTTACAATCTGAAAGTGTTTTGAAAAAAAAGTGGACAATAGAGAGTTTTCCTTGTATCACTGCACTGCAACACTGTTTGAATTAAGACCCTAAACAGCCATGTATTCTCTGGTCCATCTGTATAAAAGATTTAGGTTTAATCAGACTACTGTTATTTAACATCACTTTTATGAGGAATTCCATCATTCACTGTTCACCCCCCTCTGCAGCAACCCTGTCAATGAAAAGGTCAAACATAATTTACTTTACAATTGTACGTGGTGAGTGTTAAATGATGAACCTGCTGGGTCTCTGATTTGAATTGGGGGTGCGTGGGGGAGATTGATTTACAGCCTTTAATTCTGCGAACAGACTGTTTCAGCACTACTCTGTACAGGACAGGATCCGAGGCTGGGATTTGCCACAGACAACGTGTCACAGTGCCAAAGTGCCACACCCCATGCACTATATCATGAACAAAACAACACAGATATATCTTAAACTTACAAAGATAGGAATAAAAGTCCAAAAAAGTCCAAATGCACCTATAAAGTGTGATAATTTAGAGGAAACAAATCTGGTCTTCATTTAGGCCAAAAGCTCTGAAGTGAGTGTCCAATATGCATCTAGCACATGCATTGTCTCCACCTCTAGAAGGGAGTGAGATATTTTCTATTCCCCAGAACTTTAATGACACTGCAGAGCCGTGGTCAGCCCGTGCATCATGCAGAGCAAAAGCATAATCCATGTGTGGTGTGTGTGTGCTGCAGTTCTGCATTCAGATACACAAATTGTTAAAGCTCGCTTAATTTGTCCAACATGAACTACACCACAGGGACATTTCAGCATGTAGACAACATGTGTGCTGCTGCAATTTATCAAGGATTTTATGGTGTATTTTAAACCGGTACATGCATGTGTATAGTACTTGGTGTCTAATGAGTTAGAACATTGTGCAAAGTGGCCACAGCGGAAAAAGCCTGTAGGCTGATTAGACAGGCAGGAAACAGTGTTAGGTGGTTTTCTAGTGTCAGAATGAATCAGTCTTTTAGATTACTAGAACTTTTGAATGCGGTCAAGGGAGACACTGAGCTGATATTATTTAAAGATGGATCACTTTTGAGGACATTCCAATGTTCAGGGATAATGTTTCTGACCCTGCCTGCCAGAAGAGAATACTCAGTGGAGTCCTCAAACTGAAAGGCACCTGACTCAGCTCAGTCTTTTTTGCAGAACAGATGTAAAAAATGATTTTTAGAAGTTATATATTAGTTGAAACAATTGCTACTTACTGTTACTGTTATGTGGATAAACACTTCATCTGCATCATTTCAGTTCAATTTATAGAGTGCCAAATCACAACAGAAGATGATTTGCATGTAGAGCCGGTCTAGACTGCTGCTGCTCTCTCTAATATTATTTACAGAGACCAAATTCAATTCCCAACAAATGTTTATTAAGGATACTAATCAATAATGCATTAAACATTTCAGCCACTTTAGAAAATGCTACAGGGAAGATTCTTCAGCTGTAAACATCAAGAGTCACATACACTGTTAATATATAGTCAATTTTCTGAATTACAGAATGCTGTTGGTTAAATGTCATGCAAAAACTGCATGTTTAATATTCTGCAAATATCTAGCCTTGTACTGATCTCTGCCAGAGTGGGAAACAATTAGCAGCTACATTTTAGCCTAATTAACACTGTTTGAACAGAGGTTTGTTATTCTTGTTCATGTCCTGAATCTGTAAAAGCTTCAGGAGGGTTAATTTGCTTCTGAGCATGGTTTCCCTTCAGGTACAAGGACTTGTTGAAATGTTTTGAATACTAAAGGTAATACAGAGATCAGTAGGCTGCAAATTACTGCAAAGAATATATAACTTTGCAAGGCATTTTCTTCTGACAGTTAGACAAGTGAAGAATAATATAACCTATGCATCACAATTAACTGCTGAGTTAATTAAACTGACAATCAAGTCACACTTAAGATAAATACAGTGACTAAATGTATATGTAATGTTGTTTTATATTTACTGTATTATTTTAGTCTTTTAATCCGACACAGATTGCTTCTAAAACACAAATGTTTTGAAATGTCCCCATGATTAAGATGATGTCAGCTAGTTCACATTGACACAGTGGCATGGAGGATGTTCGAGGCGTAAACAAGGACGTACGCAGAAGACACTCAGGATTAAAAGTTGTTGAGTTGGATTTATATATCAAAATATTCACAATTCTAAATAGCTGATGTGAGGGTCAAAGACTCAGTGAAGAGCATTTCTGTACAACAGCCTAAAGGTAAAAAATAAAAACAACTGTCCAACGAATGTCTTTTCATTTAGAGTTCATGATTTTTTAGCACTTGGTAATCAGTAAATGATAAATGAGTCTTAAAAGACTTAAAAGAGGGAAGCGATCAGAGATATTAAAGAAAGAAAAATCATTAGGACACGAATTATCATACCTGGTCAGGCAGGCTGCCAGCCAGTGATTAAAAGGGTCAATTCAGAACAGGTGAGAGACCAGAGTTTGGAGAAAACATTTCTGAGTGTCATGATGGAAAGAAGGACCGTCAAATTTTCCTTTTTCCCCACAAAGCTTTTTTTCCTAATCATTGTCTACACTTTTAATGAAATGCGCAGGACTAAGCAGAGCGAGCTGACAAAGCAACGAGCAACGGATCAGGGCCGGGCCACAAGGCAAAGGGTAAGCCAATATACCTTACCTTTAGCCTGACAGTAGCACACTCTCTGGACATCAGTATATGAATTTGTGGCCCAGCCCTAAACAAAACTTGCTCCTTTGATTATTGTAGTATTTTTAAATTGTTTCACTTTTTTTTCTCCAAAATTTAACACAGAGTAAAACAAACATCGCTGCTGCTAAGCTATTATTAGTCAACTGCTGGAGAGGGTTGGCAAACTATCATCTAGACTTTTTCCAGTGGACTTCTGCTGACATGCAGTAGACTACATGTCAATCACACTCCCTGGCGCTGCTCTCCTGAGCCCTCCCCACACCTCTCCCCTGCAGGTGATGCACCACGCCCTCTCCACAAGTGTTTACATTAATTAAAAATATAAATATATAAATATATGTATACATGATTGTATGTCCTAAAAACATAAAGCTATACATATACAGTACATATGCGCCCATACATCCATACTTGTACATACCCATTTAAAATCACAGTCATATACTTAGATACAACAATGCATACAATTTAAAATGCCATAAAACATCAAAATACATCACAAACACACTTAAAAATGAATAAAACAAAACAAACCCCAAACTTCAGCTATTCATGTTTTATTCCTTTCAGTTCTGTATTGTACAGTCTGTTTGTAAAGTTTGTTCTGCACTGGATGCACAGTTGTGCTGCTCCATAGCAGTCTATTTGTATTGTCTGATCTTGTCTGTGGGAGCCAGTTATGGAGTGGATGTTGTATGTGTGTCATCTCTTTGACCACCTGAAGGCTACCTGTTCCCTCCTGCTCTGAAAAAGATGAAAATTTCAGTGGTGGAACACAGCCTCTGGAGATGATTTTGAGGGCCCTTTTTTGCACCCTCTGTAGCAGTGCAGCCTGACTTTTATTGCATTTCACCAGAAGGACACTGCTATACTCCTATGACATGGTCTGATCACAGCAGTGTGGACGATGACAAACGTCCACACAGGGTAGGCCATGTCTGGCGAGAAGAGGTCAGAGTGTAGGTGAAAGATTAGGTACTTCCTGTTCTCCCGAGAAACAGAGCATATTCTCAGATCCACTCAAATTTTTGGAGAAGCATGTTGTTTGAAGCAGCCCATTTATCCAGCTGCTGAGCTTCAATCGCTTCAATAGTGTCACTATGAATATCCTATGTTGCATACCCAATGTCCAGTGTTGTCAAACCTCTTAATAAACACTGTAAGTGCCATTTGCCATCACCCCCTGCCTTCTTCCAGTCATGTAGATGTGTAGCCAGAGCTAGCTAAAAGTCTAAGGCACAACTCTATGTTGGCCAGATGCTGCAGCATCTGGACATGGCCTACCCAATCAAAGGCTATGGATATGTCATTGTTTGCTGTTTTTCATCTGTAGCCACCAACCATGAATGTTGTTTCAATAAGGACAATTGAGGCAAAACCTAGGGAGGCAGGCATGCCGGTTCTTACATTTAGTTGGCATCAGTTTATTTTTGATGAATCTTTCCTGTATTTTTTCCAAGCATGGTGTTAATGAGATGGCCCTCCAGTCACTAGGAGTGCTGGGGTTTGGAGTTTTGGCACACACTTGACATACAGCTGGAAGTGTTCCATGCATGTAGGAATTGTTCACAATATGCGTGAGGACAGGGGACAGATGTTCAGCTTGGGCCATGATAGTATGCCATTAGGCCCACAAGCTTGTCATGGGTCCTATAGTCCTAAGAGGGCACCTTTGATGAGACCTATACTGCTCAGGTCAGTCTCTCCAGTACACAGTAATAATGCGAAGATTGATTGGGAAGCTGGGGAGTTGGTTCAGGGTTCTGCATAGTAGCTGTTGATCACTTCAGCTACTTGTTTTCTTCTATCCCAGCAGACTGTATTTTCCCTTTGGAGCTTTTCTCACATATTTACTGATGATCTCTCACCACTCATTTTGGTTTTCCTTCTTCAGACCCTAAATTTTATTTTTTTTTTAAATATTTTTTCTTTGCAGCTTTCATGAGTCTTTGCACTTTATTATCTGCATTTGTTGAATCATCATTGAACTGCCATCCATGTCTTGTCGTGTGAACTTGTCTTCCCCCTCTTTAAGGGCATACAGAATTCTTGGGCACTTTATGGTGAACACCTTGGAGTCAATCTTTTCTGCCTCATGGGTGTCCAGTCTGTACTCACCAAGCACCACACCAAGGTCTGCTTTCTTTCATGCTTCTTCAGTCTTCCAACTGTCCTTGACTGACTATTAGAGGAGAGCAACAAACATTTGTGGTCACTGGAGCCAAGTGTGGGCAATGCAGTAGGGAGCTTATAAAACCTGTTGAGGTTAGTTATGATGATGTCCAGGATGAACTATCTGCATTTTTTCCATAACCACCTGCTTCATATCTGGATGGAAGTTTTTCAACATCTTAATTGGCAGATGGTTAAATTCTCCACACAGCACCAGACCTATTTAAAGGGAGACTGGTCGGATCATATCCAATGTGTTGATGAGATAATCCACTGTCTGCTGCTGCAGTGCTTTTTCATTCACCCATGGTGGATGGTAAAGGTCCCCACAACCAAAGTAGATACAGAGCTGGGAACTATAGACAGTTCCTTCTCTTGGCCTGCAAGCTTTATTTAATTTATAAACTCCACTGCATGACATAAATACATTTATTATGAATTACTCCCTCACAGACATATGAATAAAACCGCTCTTGTTTTTCTGAGAACATTCAGGACAGAATCAGGCAGACCCGTCCATTAGTGATTATTCTGTAATGCACTTCAAAGGCACAGAGAAACCCCAGCAGTCTGTGACTGATTGTCCAGAATATATGAAGATGTGCTGCATCCTCTTACCTTTCAATTTATAATCTTAACTACAGAGGGTTCCTGAGAGTGAGAGTGAGAATAAAGCTTGGAACAAACCTGAAGGAAAGCGGAAACTTTCAAAAACTAAATAAACCACACATAAAGATTGTTTTCACCAATTTGCACAGATGTTTTTTAGTGTTTGACAGTCGGGACATAAACTTTACAAATGAATAAATATCCTAGACAACACAATGACACATCAGTGACAAGTGGACTTTTGGTGACAGACAACCCCACAAAGAATGCCTATTGACATTTGCAGCAGCTTGCTCTGTTCATATAAAGTAAAATACGCGCTGAAAAGGCTAAAAAATAGGAAGTATAGCATTTGAATCCTGGATGGAAAGGTGTGGGTGACGAAGACTGGTGACGAAGACTGGTAAACTTTAGGTAACTTAGGTAATGTCTCCAACAGGCAACACACAAGTGACCCGATCGGTCACAAATATCAAGCATGTTTAAAAAGATCATTAAAAGAACAACTGGTAGCAACCGAATCTGAAGACTTAATATTAGAATCTTTACATACACAGTATATGACTTTCAACACCAACCATGGGCGAGGCTAGCCCCTTTTTAGGGGTGCCTAAATTGAAACTCAGCACCCCTAAAACTTGAAATGTTGATATTCTCAAATTTTTGTTCGTCTTTGACAAGCTTAAATAATGTCCAAAACATACTCCGTAAGTTTGTGGCTTAAAATGTATATGTTAAGGACGAAAATGAAAACACCCCCGCCTAGCAAACGGTATCATCCTCTTGTCACTCGCTACTCTGTACCTGCACCACTCCGCAGCCCGAAGGCACCGTTTTTCTGGTGTGCATGAGGAGGTGCTCAATGGAATTCAGGCATGCAGTCCAACCTCAGGCCACTTCTTGTCTGAGCCTCATCTGACAGCACTGGCTCTGCATTACCATATTGAACTTAAGTCAGAGGAAGTGATAGTTGCAAAAAAAATTTGAGTGAGGCTGGTACAGTTCAGGACATGCTAACAGTGTACAAACTCCTGGATTCTGAAATGTTCCCTTCACTGAAAGCTGTTATGCAGGTTGCCTTGACAATACCAGTTAGCAGCTGCACATGTGAGCGGTCTTTTAGTGCCTTGCGTCAGCTCCATACATGGCTCAGGAGGACCACAGGCCAAAGCAGACTCCAGCACCTAGCTGTGATGTCTGTTGAGAAAGAGTTGCTTGAAAGAATTGAACACCAAAGGGTCACTGACAGGTTTGCCACCCTCAAAGTGCGGCGACATAGATTAACTCTCCCAAAGTAGAGTGTATTACCTGCATACATGGAAGAGCCAAATGGGGACTCAGGGGAAGAAATTTCCCTCTCTTTCTGTTTTTATATCTTTACTTTCTAAGTATTTTCAAGACCTGGGTAAATAATCTGGATTTTTTTGGCTTTTTGGTTTTACCTTCTTTTTTTTCCTTTTTTTTTTTTTGCTCTTGATGTGAAGCTTTTTTTATTATTAATTATTGATGACTTATATTGGTTTCTGATAGTTCAGACAGGTGTGCAACCAAGTAGGTTAGAGATGGCCATTTGTAAATAATTTACAGAAGATGACTGTTGATACAAAAGGAGGCACATAACACATAAGAACTGAATAGGAGCTTTATAGACAGTGTTTCTGACAGTAATGACGACATTTGAATTTCAATGAGATTTTTTTAGATTCCTTTAACGGACGGAGCGGAAGAAGAATAAGAGTAAATGTCAGGAAATGAGGAAAGACTACTGAGATTATGCCACAGGCACTCATATACACAGAAGACTGAGCTCTGCAGTGTTTACAGACTGTTGATGTGTCTCCGGACTCTGGTGTCCAGTAGGTAGCTGGGAGATCAGGAGTTAACGGTCAGGAAAACCAGCTGAGTGACACAATAAAGCTGGTGTTCTGGAACGGTCTCCAAAAAAAGAAAAAGAAGAAAAAAAAAATCTGGATTTTGGAGTTAGTTGAATCAATGTGATGGCTTTGTGGCATTAAAGTAAGTTTTCAAAGATTTGCGTGTCTTTCCAGTCAGTTTTTCCCCAAAATATGACGCTCTTCTCTCACAAACGTCAGAATGATTATCCAAAATTATTTTTCTATAGACATATTTTTTTTGTGTGTGTGAAAAAAGGGTGGGTGGTGGCAGTGGGGCTCATTGGGTGCTCAGCACCCCTAAAGCTCTTACCCTAGAATCGCCCCTGGCACCAACTTACACAGACTGGAACAGATCTGGTCCTGTTTGGTCCGATAGACACGCCCGAATTATATCAATAACGGACTCCACAGTTGTAACAGAGTAAAAACCCAGCCATCTCTGCCAAGTTTTAATAATAATCTAATAAAGTTAAAAGCACATAGTCAAGACAAATTATGAGTAACAGCACTCTGATTAATTTGGCCATGGACATTTTGAGACCTTCATCAGGAGCATGAATTTTCACTTTAGAAACTGAGTGTGGACTTTATCTTAAGATCACAAATTATTATCTTAGTTTCTTTTTTTTCTGATGATGGTTTAATTATGTCTTAATAATAAGTTAACAAAAAAGTAATTCACAGCTTAATTAAATCATAGCATGAGTAAATTAAAAACTTAGATGACGATGAGACATGATCATTCTGTGACTTAGGCCTTTTCTTCAGATAGACAGAATATATTTTGGTATCTTGAGATAACTGAATAATTTTGTCAGTGATAATAGGACACATGATGGCACTAAAAACTTGCAAGCACACACCCTCTTATATTCAAGTTGAACCTCTAATTGCAATCATTGTATCTCACACATTAGGATTGAAATAATTTAAAAACGATAGAAAAAACTCAGGCAGACAAGTGCAGAAGTCCAGATAAGAGAGCTGAGTGATATCAGCCCTAGTCCGTGACTAAAGTCAGTTTATTCAAATCTTCAAGAAGAGCAAAGCAGCATTAAACAGATGAAAATAAATAAACTCATAAAAGGTCAGGTTATTTTTTCTCTTAGCTCCGTGAGCCACTAAGATGAAAACTCCTAATCTAAAGTGACAGTCAGCCGAGAAGTCTTACACTCTGCTTTAATTTTATGAATTAATAAAAAGGTGGATGGTAATTTTTTAAACCGTCACACCATTCCAAATAACAAATCAAATGGTTTACATTGCTGGGTTGTATCGCAATGACCCCGCAGAACCCTTTCAACTTTTTCAGTTCCAGGGTTTGGTATTATACACAGTGGCTCACTGGAGAGGCTTCCTGGGACACTTAATGTAACAGATTGTTAATGTTAGCAGTTCCACTTGTGCCTTTCCTGCTGTAACATGTTAAAATGTCAGTAGCTCTCCTGGTGTCTCTCAGGTGTGTTGCGTCGGAGGCTGATTGAGTCAGAACTAACACCACACATCCCCCATTCATTTGTTTTCACTACAATATCCGCTCCTGTAATACAGTGACCACTGATAACAACTAAACCATGATTAGTTTCTGCATTGAAAGTTCTAGGTTAAGCTTAGGGAAAGATCATGGACTGAATTAAATAACAAAGGCAAAACTAATACAGAACTACTTTACTTATATAACATTTATCCAAAGCCACAACCTTTGCCTAATCGTAACCCAAAGTTGTCTTGTTGCAATGCATTGAATTTTGTTCAGTATAACTCAATATAGACATTTATGGCAAAATGTTTTTTAAACAAATAAAGTTTCTTTTCAACTTCTTGTTTCAGATTTTAGAAATAAAATAAAACCTTTGTTCACAAAGAATACTCTCAGCTGCTTGAACAGAAATAACACTTACTTTCAATATGCCAGCTCTTGTTTAGTTATTCATGATACTTGCCAAACTTAGCTTTTGAAGTAAAAGAATATGTATGTATGTAAATTTCCAACATAATATATATGACAATTCTATTAAAAGAGATATGAGGAGAATAATTTGGCAAGTGGAAAGCTGTCAAATTGAAAACACTTGCACCTCAACCCACACATATGTTGCCTCATGACCACTGCCAAGCGTATCTTCTTATATCTGACTTTTTTCTGGCAATCAGATAAAAAAGGAAATCTTGGCAGCACCGGTGATGAAATTTTAATAATCCCAACTAAATAGCAGAGAGCAGTGAGCATTTGAATTAAATGCCACATTCAACACTGGCCAGTGACTCTGGGGATTTAAACACTCCTTATCAAATATAAATAATAGTATGCTGCCATTAGGCCACATGTGTGATTTAGATGGATGTGCCCATTAAAGAGTAGCTTAATGAAGTGTCTTTTTCTATTCTCCAAAAGGTTCAGCAATAAAGTAAAATGAAGATCCATTTCTTTTCATTTATTACGGTTAAAACATTCATTTAATATCTCCTTCCTTCTTCTTTGAGAGTCAGATAAGCTTTCAGTGGATCATTAAGACAATAAGAAGTCTGGATTGAGTCTGGGTCAGATTCACCACAGGGACCATCCAGACTGAAAAGTGTTTATTGTGTATTTTATTAAGATTGTTGTTGACTTGTTTGCATCACACTTCGCAGTGATGACTCATTAGTGTTGCGGCAGCTGTCAAAAACTCTGTTGAACAAATTTCATCCAATTGTCAATATAACCGTCTGTTCTTCTTATTTCTATCATTAGACGTGTTTTTGTTTGTCCTTATGTGTTTTAACATTAGTATTCAGTCTGCCGCTGCCTTGATTAAACTCCTGGAGAGATTTATTTCAAAGGCGGATAATTACCAACATTATACCTAAATGCCGATTAGATGAGTGTTTACCAAAATGGGCCATATGAAAACATCTCTGATGTGTCACCTCTGTGGATAAGGTTTGGTTGAGTATTAGCAGCTATCACTACTAAATTCAGGTAAGGGAAATATTGCTTTCCACTATGCATCAAAGAACAGTTAATAGTGGATCTAAATTATTAGCTCTACATTATTAGCTAAGTTTCAGGAGATATGATTAAGGTAGTAAATACAAATTTTAGCTCTTAATCTGAGGCCATGGAGTGTTTAAATGAATGCCTTTGTTTTTCCATTAAAACATGTGGTGTTGTGAGGACTAAAGGACTGCACTGATGCTAAACTGATGATAAACCACTTTGTTGTTCATCACAATAGACAGATAAATCCTCCTGTGACTGGTGAGTCCACATTTTTTAAAAATTGATTATTGATTGTCGGCAGAAGGACGTAAAAGTTCTTGCTGGCCCAAATGTACATTATAAAATTATTTATGTGTGTCATGAAGCGTGTGTATGCCAGCTGAGTGTCCAAGCATGCTTTCCTTTTGACCAATGATAGTGATAATTAATGTTGGTTTGTACTGCAGCAGTGTCAGTGATGGTGCTGCTCTGCTGAGTGTGATGGGTGTTAAGAGAAAGTTATGTAATGCCAGGTGTAGAACCTAGGGAAATGTTTTGTTTTGCAAAATTTTTTTGTCTGTAACTCTGTTTGGCATTTTTGTTGCTAGCTCACACTTGCTATTATTCATGATATTTTTGGGATGTTTGTATTTATTTCTTTATTTATTATTTATTACTAATTCTACATACAAACGTCTAGCCAATTATTGTTTTGTGATAAACAGCTTTTTCTACCATGTGCGGATTGTTGACCATACAAAAGGGCTAAAGATTTGATTTTGAACAGTGAATTGAATTAAACTAAGAAGAGGCAAGTTGACGAGCCTGAGAAGACTCAGCTACCATGACTGTCAGATTGTTCACATTTAAAAATAAGTTGTTCCCACAAATTGTATCCTGCAGATTATATAGTTGAACCAGGTGCCAGGAAGGGATGACGAACTTGGCCATGCCTCATCAGCTGGAAACAATCAGGGAGCAAACACTTAGCATAAATGCTACAAGAAAAGATATACATAGAAGTCAGTGGCAGCAGTAACAGCAAGAGAGGAGTGCAAGAGGTCATCTTGTCAGTTGAACGTAAATACAGGTCAGTTTACGTACACGAAAAAACGACTAATGCTGTCATGTTTGTGGTCTCATTAGTGCTGCACATGCTTTAGCTCTCCTATAGAAACCACTGTAAATGCATGACCTCCCCTCTGAAAATATGTTTAACTACGTAGCAGTAATCCAAAGCAATCTAATTTTGACACATGAATCGAAACATTGAACAGGTCTAGAACTTCGAGTGCTACGATGCAGGGGGGCTCATTTCACAGACTCGGATTAAAACTAATCCTTGACGAGGGTATCGCTTCAAACAGAGATCTCCACTGAAAGGGACTTTCTCTTTAATCCACATCTGACATCATACTTCACCCTTACAAAGCTTTCACATTTGTGCAAATATTTTTTACAGATTATTCTCCCTCTGTGGCAGGTCCCATGTAATAGGACTGGGGGCAAACACAGGGCACATAAAAATGTTCCTTTTTTATACTGCACAAACTCCACTCACTGAACACACACACACACACACACACACACACACACACACACACACACACACAGACAAACACACAGACAAACATGTGCAAGGTCATATTAAAGAGTAAAAGTCTCCTTGTGGGGAGCCAAAGTGATGCATAAATGAATATAAAAAGTCCCTTGAACAGACGTGCGTGTTTTCTTGTTTATCTTCTGCCACACGGAGCAATAAAATTGGACATTTGCTGTGAGTGAGCATATACTCTCAGAGTGTGTTTGACATCCCCTCCAAACTACAGCATGTACACTCTGTGAAGTCAGTCTTTGAAAAGAACTTGTAAAGTATAGGAAACAAGAGCAGTGGATGCTGATAAAATGGATTTTCCTTGCAGGTTTTCTACTGTCACACCATGTTTGTGTTTGAAGGAGTCAGTGAGTATCTTTTGTTGTTCTTTAGTTCTTGAATATCCATTTAGGGAGGGAGATTTAGTCCTGTAATACTGACTATATTCCAAATATTTCCAAAATATCTATCGGCTTTTATCAACTGTACTGTGGAGTTTGTGTTTGGGCCAATATTTAAGATTATATAGAAAAGTGCTTGGTAGTAATATGTCGAGTATTTTTAGACCAATATTTAATAGTTTAGACACTGACTTGGCTTGGTAACCGAAGGGTGGCCGGCTCAGTTCCAGCACGGACAACAGTATGTAGCGTGGACTGGTAGCTGGAGAGGTACCAGTTCACTTCCTGGGCGTGGTGCACTTAAGCAGAATACAGAATCCCTAACTGCTCTCAGGGCACCGCTTCATGGCTGTCCATCACTCCACGTTCCCATGTCCATATATATACTGTGTATCGTTTGTGGTTGTATTTCAGGGCTATGTCTGTAAAATAGAATCCAGGTTTCTGATTATCTTGCATGGCTTTGTGTCTTTGAATGCTTAAGATCTCATTTCAACTTTTCAGTACCGACTGAGTGATCTCAACAGCTGAGGATAAACTCCATCTGATCACTGATAATGTAAAACATGATTGCCAGTACAATATATGCTCTAAATTACCCAAATCAGACGCTCACTTTAAGTTCACCATTTTGCTTTCTTAACTACTGTGTAACTTGAGTTGACGAAACACTGGAACATATGGCACAGGATGATCAAAAACATGTGTTTACATGGCGACAGAGTAGTCTTAACAAACAGATGAAGAATGCAGTCATGTACACCACACACAAGCACATAGGCTGGATGATCTGTATTTTAGCTTTTTACTGAAGGTAACCATCAGTGTTCCCAGCAGTGTGAAGCCCTTCTTCATCATCTCAGGATTTTCCTGGAGAAAACAGCATAAAAGAAAATGAGCACTTTGCTCCTCAAGAGCACAGTGGTTAACTACATCTGACAGAAACATAAGACTGAGGGGAAGTTGAGAGCTTGATGTCGGGCTGGCACGGAAGCAGAGAAGAGTATTTCAGCTGATGAAAGGGAATGCTTTAATACCTGATGGTACTAACTCTCTGTAATTGACCCCTTATGGCAGCTCTCTATAAGAGGATGATCTCCAGTGAATTGTAAGCATTAACTTTTCTAGAAAGATATGTGGATTGGCAGAACGCAACAGGATGGGAATTTGGGGGGGGATTTGTTATATTTTGTGGTTATGGCTGATACTGGGGGATGATCAGCAAAGAGAAAAAAAAAATCATTGACTGAAGAACAAAACAAAAGCTAAACGGGACAGTGATAGAACACAGGTGAAAGCAACTTTGTTCAACAGATCGAGAGAATTGTAGATAATTAAACAATGTTAAAATATAGTCCAGAGGAGTTTCTGGAATCACCTTAAAATAAGTTAATTGTAGTTGTTTTAAGCGGAGTTAGGACAAAGACTGTGTAAGTAAAAAGCTATTAAATTTAAGTATTTTATATCTGTAAAAAATAATATCCAGAAATAACAGATTCTTTCCAACTTGCTACTGGTCTCTGTATTACTTCGGCAATCTGCAGCAGCATATTGTAACTTCTACAAGCCTTTAACTTACATTTAAATTCAGTGGATGGTACAAAGCTACAGGTCAGCAAGATATCGAAATGACCAAATATTCCACCTCGAGCATGATGCGTTTCATTGCATGAACAAATTTTGGCAACTTTTAAGCCACTGAGGGAAACCTTTTTACAGTGACTAAAAAGCAAAATGCATAATATCCACTCTGGTCTTGGTAGTTTCATATTATCAGACTGTGGACTGTTTCATACTATTTTATCTGTACATGAAGATACTAGTTTACTTACATTGATGCACATCCACCCTGTAACTCAGCCCTTCTTCTCCAGACAATTAACAAGTGATTTTATGAGTCACAATACTTGTGAATTCCTTCACACACCCAAACACACGCAGACAGACTGTGACTTCATGAGTTTGAGGAAGCTTGGCACACCACTTTTCGAAGAAGCTATAAAAGAATCAATAAAACAACAATTATTAGATTTTTCCTGGAAAGCTTGCAGTCTCAATATCCTAATTGACATTGATATTGAAATTGATACTCTCTTTAATAAATGCCGGATAAGCTCTTAAGGATTTATGAAGCTGTAGGTGCAAATGTCAACTCGATACCTCCTTGTTAGCACTCCATTCCGAGTTGAAAACGAGGTGAGAGGCCTCTCAGCAGGTTATCAAAAGATGGCAAAGAGGACAAAAATAGAACAACTGTAAATTAGTCACCTCATTAAAAGCAAAAAAGAGAAAAAGAATAACTTCTCATAAGTTCAGCCTCGCCAAGCAACATGTTTGTTCTTAGTCAGCGAGGGTCTCTGTCGGTTTGTGATTGTCGGAGGAATTCTGCGTTGGTTATGTGCAATTACTTAGTTGGCATTCAATAAAGCAGTGAAGCAATAAAGTGGCTTTGTGTTAATCCAAGTTTAATTCTCATGAATATTAGATCAAGAAGGGGGATTTCATATTGGGAAGATGTAAAATACTCACTTGAGATTCATTAGCAAGTATATAAAACTCGTGAGAGGAGGCTGTGCAGCTGTTTCTTTGTGGGTGTTGCATGGATGCTCAGGTTGCCATGATTACTGTTGAACTTGATGGTCGTACAGTTTAAGAGGCTTTTTTAAAAATTTCAGTTAGTAGATAAAAACACAACTTTGACGCTGACAGACTGACAGACAACTTCATCCATTAAGAATCCGAAAAGGTCTTCTCGTTCAGATAGGAATGAGAGGAGAAAGGAATGGACATGAAAACCATGAGTAAGACGGAGAGAGAAGAAATACACTGCAAAGTGAGCCCTCTCCGACACTGTTTGGTGATTTATCCTATTCCCTCTACCCTCACAACCAAACACATCACACTCACAGCCTCCTGAGCGAGATCATCATCATATAATTGGTTTTAAATCAAGAGGAAGAGCCTGCTGCCCAGCAGGGGCCGGGATCAATCATGGAAATCAATGACAAAACACTGAGATAATGCTTCCTAAATCGCATCTCTCAGCCAGGAGGGGGGCCCGAGGAGCCGACCCCAGGACAGTGAAGGGTGTTTTCTCTGCCATGCGCCTTAATTGGTTTATTTGTGATTTACTGAAGTGGATATTTATTGCATTCCAAGTCACAATATAAATCTCTATATAAGCAAAAGGAAAGTGTGTTATGGCACATGAAACAGTTCTGTCATCATATACGGGAATGATGTTGCAAAATGTAATAAAAACAGAGTACATGTCAGAGTTCACGCAGCATATGTACTGCCAGTGTTGTGGTAACAGTGCTAAGCATTAGTCATCCACTACACAAACACTTGTTCTGCTTTTGTTCCCAGTGAAGACAGTCAACGAGAAACTAAAGGGGCATTAAAAAAACATTCCAACGCTGAATTGTATATAAAGGGCAGACGATGTTGTTTGGCACAAGGGCTCATGAGCAATGCGACAACTGCAGGCAGGGTTCTGTGCCAGGGAAAGAGCTTTACTAACAAAACTGTTAATGAAACTGAGGGCCATGAGTTAAAAAAAAACTTAAAGTTGGAGTCTCTGAGTAAGCTGCCACAGCTTCACCTCAAGTGGAACCTACCATGTGCTCATGTAAGCACGGGGAGAGCTAAACAGGTACAAGCAATAAAACAAAAGCCAGTAACAAACAAAATAGTTATCTAGGATATCTAGATTTTGCTGACATTCAACTTTTGCTATCCAAAAGTTAAGTACTCACAGATATTCTCCAACTTTGATAAAAGGGTAAACGACTGCAGGTGAGTTTCACCCTTTCTTCCGCAGCTTCAGCGTGTTCTGACACTCGGTGCTTAACGATCTGATTATGCACACCTGTTCAGTGAATGAACAGATGAGCTGAACCAACACCACAAGCAAAAAATGAACACCATACATCAACGCAAGTAAGTGTGACTCTTTCCACAGGCATAATGCTGTGGAACACGTACAAACAACTGAAACAGGTTGATATTCCCTTTTTTGCATATTCTAACAGATGAATTTAAATAATAATTAGAACTTAACTCTAAGACTGCAAAACAGGAAATGTTTGTGTAGTTTTACACATATGCAATAGTACATTAAAGGTTCGGATTTAAGCATTTTTTTCAAGTTGTAGCATATTTTAAAGCTTTCACATCCATGGTAGACTGGAAAATCGAGGCAAGAGGCTCTTGATTTTCCAGCTAAATTTCAAACCCTCACCTCTGGTCCGGATACAAGCAGTCAAAAATGAGCCTCCTCCACAGGGTGGGCGAGCTCAGCCTTAGAGATGAGGTGCTCGGAGAAGCTTGGAGTAGAACCGCTGCTCCTTTCTGTCGTTCATGACTGTACCAACAAACCACAAGTAGCAGGATGGAATACTGCACATGTTTTAACTGTTGTTTTGCTAATGCATTTACATTTTGAGACTGAAACAAAGGTATATATCTGATTATGTATGGAAATAATAATACAGGTTCCCAACTACAAACAGTTTGAATGCTGTCATTGCACAATCTGGAACAGCATGCATTACGAACCTATCCTGCACAGTTTGAGTTATTCATGCTGACCTTTGAAAAGAGCACTCTACAAAATACTCATGGAAAACAGTTGAGGAAAAAAAGAAGCCTTCTACAATGGCCAGTTGTGACATGAGGTGACATTAATTTTGTCCTTTAAATGGGTCAAAAACCAACTTTAGGTCTTAGATCACCAAACTACACAGAAAAAAAAAAATCCCTGTGAAGCATCCAGGTGTATAATTTCATCTGTCCTTGTTCTGTCAGTGGTCCCAGCTGAGGGTGCTACTGGTCAGCATGTCCTGTCCTAATTACTCGGCTAGCAGGGAGGACCACAGGCCCAGATGCACTGGGACTCTTCAAGCGTTGGAGAAAAGGTCCCAGGCCGCTATCTGCACAGAAATACACAAATACCAACAAAGACGCACTATACACATACACACACACGCAAACTCCAAACAACCTGAGCAGAGGTATAAACTCATCCAGGTACTTGTAACCAGAGAACTGCATTTTTAGTCGCACAAATATGTATGCACGTATGCACAGACTCACACAGGCAGAAAGGCCCATATGTAGTGGGACTATGTATCCTTCCAGGTCATTAGCCCCTGACTGTCAGGGTGAGCTGAGGAGGTGGAGGTGACATGTCGTCTCCAGGTCTGCCAGATGTGCTGCTGACACTGCAGACAGACATAAACACTTTTCACACACAAAGTTTGTACTGAGGGCATCTCCTGCACGGTAATGGAATCATCTCTTTCTTTGAAGTGTATTCAGATACACCAATACGGGATGAACACTTCATGAATGTCTGCCAAAGGTATTTTTGGCAAAAAATAAAGATAAGAGGAGAGAAAAACACTCTCTGTTGAATAGCCCGCAGAAAAGCATTTGTCACATTAACATTAAATGTCTTGATTTTAATACATTTGAATGTATTAAACTTTAGATCTGTGTCACTGTTGTTTCTGCTCTGTCTGCATTTTGTTCTCAGCTCTCTGTATTTTGCAGAATCGTCAGTGTTAATTTTTTTCTGAAAGTCAACACTGTGTCAGTGCTTATGAACGTTTACACCCTTCCAAGCTTTTGATAGTTTTCAACAAGAGAGGACAAGCAACACTCCAATTCACACTTGTCATCTCTAAACAATTGCTACTGAAAAATACTGTTAATGAAAAATCAACACCTATGATATAACACTGGATCATTTGCTGTGTTGTGTGGATGTGGCCACATATTGAAAATAAGTCATGAAGTTAAATTGTGACTGTAAGGAATCTAATAAGTCATTTATACACTTTCCAATGTTCATTTTTTCCGCCATAGATGAACAAATGTGCTACTGCTGGCTAAAGTCTCTTTTCAAAACAGATCCGTCATCTAAAAATGACTCAGCAGGCTGAATGATTATATCATAAAATATTTTAACCTCGGGTCTTACAACATTGTACTTTAAACAAACAAACAACAATGGCAGGCTGGGTGTTTTGAGCTGATTTCATTTGCCATGTGCATGCAATTGATCCAACACTCACTCCAACACAGGAATTTAATGTTTTCCACTGAGGTAGTGTTTGTCATGTTTTTGATGAGACCTTAGCATAGATTAATTTGTGAAGTGAAGTGTCTGATAAAAAACAAAAGGTGCAACCTTCAAAAGGCCAAAAATGGAGGCATGGTGTCTCAGGTTTTGACTTTCAATATATCTGCACTGCAATGTGTATGTGACTCCATCAATTATATTTGGATCCAAAGATTTTGAGACCACCTGCTTGATCATTTAACATGTGTCGAATGACGCAGCGAGACCAAATGTGAATTGAAGATTTCTGCTGCCTAACAGGTCAGAAAATAAAGCCTCTAAACACCTGTTATAGAAGTGTGTATTTATGAATTGGTAAATGTCATTATTTTGCACATCACATTCCACTATGAGTATTGATAACATCCTTGTCCAATATAGCTCAGTGCAACGTTCAGTCAGGAAGGCTATCTTTATGCCTCATTCATTCTCATTTCTCTCTCTGCCTCTCTCCTAATTAATCACTGACTACAGGCATTTACTCTTTCTGTGAAACCAGCCAGATTTTATCACAATCTCCATCAGCCGATCATGTTGTTACTGTTAAATTTTAAATCTTTTCTCCCCCTCTGCTGCTGTCATTCCAATGAAAATGATAAATCATTGGCCTCCATCTCGTCTCCATCACAATCACTTCAAGTTTATCATGTTCAGTGTCTAGGTTATTTTTTTATTCAAAATAAAATCTCTCATAGTTGTTAGTAAAGAGGAGTGACAATCTTTTGGTTTCTATTCTCAAATCAGACCAGCGAATGCTCCACTCATAAAGAACACTTTGAGTTGTCATGGCACCAGGCCTTGTGGATAAGTCTCAACAGCTTAAGCTTTTACTAAGTTTTGTAATTAACAAATATACAGTAAAGTTAGTCAAACCTGCAACATTTCTGATGCCAAACCAATACAACAGCACATACAGAACGAGATAGAAGTATATGCCCAAAAAGTTGGCATGCTCCTGTTGCAGGACAGTGTAGGAAATGAGAAGAGGCTGCATGGGGAAAACAGAGCTACCGGTGGAGGAAATTTGGCAAAGTTGTACTCTGGGCTTCATGCTGCTGCCTCTGCTCTGGAGCTAAGTTGGCTGGTGTGAAAGGAAGGACAGCCAAATCCCCTAACCCAGAACAAATATGTCCAGCTAACTGCACTACACTGCAAAAAGTGTCAATGTGGACCACTAATTTTAACTTGAATTCAGGCTTATAGCCGAAGGAAATATTACGATTTAACTTTATGAACAAAAAATATCATAGAAGTAGGTATGGTATTTTTTAAGAATTGTCCTATGCTTATTTTCTCAACTACTAAAAAGTTTGTATCTAAATTTTAAAATTAAGGTCAAACTAAATAGATTGGACCAGCTGCTTCAAAATAATTTGATCACCTCCAACTATTGCAGTATGTTAAGTTCTGGTGTCGTTTTAGGAGGTTGTATTTACAATGTGATTTCACTTCTTAAGGGCACGTTTAAATTACTGTAGTCTGTCATACGTTCTCATGCCTATTTGAAGCAAACAGATTGGACAGTTGATTGGCAGAGCGGAAACTTTTATAACACTGTTAGTTTTGCACCATTTGGGGCTCATCAGTACTTCTTGAGGGGAGAATATGTGATAAATTAATTTACACTGAACAGATGCAAATGTGGTTCGTGTTTCATATACTTTAACTCCCGTGTACATGACTCATTCTGTCCCTAGTTGCACTTCTCATTTGCAAAGTTGATTTCACCTCCCCTCTTCAGGAAAATCAGCGAGAGAGCTGGAATTAATTTTGCTTGACACAACAGTCAGAAGTAATAAACTTTGTAATTTTAGACGAGTTTCACAGTCATTGTCAAGTCTCGTTTTTGGCTGTGAACACTGCCAACTGTGAAATATTATCATAGCGTGTTGATGTTTCCTCAATCCCGAGGCCACAATTAGAATATTCCTGAAAAAAGGCGTAATGGCAGAAGCATGAGACTGAGGGTGTAAAAGAGCAACACCTTCAAAATTTGTGGTGCAACACACTCTGTATGCAAAATATGAACTCACATGCACACACACACACACACACACACACACACACACACTAGACAGGAAGACAACAGGCTGTTTTCACAGTCTTCACAGGCATGAACAAAAAATGTCTACAGAGACCCACCTAAGAAACTGAGCATACACACACAGATGCACAAACAGAGAAACACTGAGAGTTTGAGAGAGTCGTTGACTTTATCCCCAACTACACCTCCCCTGTCTCACACACACCTGTGCAGTTGTACACAAACCAGTGAGGTGTGTGTCTTTCTCCCTTGTGTTCGTCAGGTCTAATTAAAGAGCAAGTTGCTCACCAGAGGGGTTGATGACACATAAGGGTGTTTAATTAATATTCGAAGGAAGCTACAAGCCGTGGCAGTGTTACGGGACGGGACAGGCTGCTGGAAAACCAAGAGAGGGAAGAAAAAAGAAGAGAGGGAGAAGGGAGAGAAAGGGTTATTTGAGGACACTTACCAAACATGAAAGATCAAAAAGAGATATTTGTGCTGTATTTTGATTCAAAAGAAAGAAGTGACAAATGTTGTTGGTGTTATCTCCAACCTCTAGTACTCCCAGTAGTAACCATAGACAGTGTAAAAATGGAGGTCTATCCATGACGTCACCCACAGGTGTCTGAAGAGCCGAATCTCAGAATGGGGTACCTCTGGCCGGAGCCATCTTGGGAGTCGCAAAAAAAAAATTCAGTGGGTTTGGGGTGGTGGGTTAAGGGTTTTTTGGTAATAAAAAAAAACACCTTTAAAACCCCCCCCCTTTTAAATAAAAAAATTCACATTTAGGTTTTTTGATTTTAAAAAAAAAATTTTAATTTTCCCCTTAAAAAACCCCACGCTAAGTTCAGTCAGACGTTTCTCCAATATGTGGAACCATTTTAGCCTATATGTAAATATCTGATGTTGTGGACTATTTTTTGTTTTATGTTTGCATCTTATCTTATCTTTGCATATTGCTTTTTTTATACTGTGCTAGGACCGTGTGTGTGTGTAAAGCTTTGATTGATTGATTTGAACAGAACATTTGAACAGCATTTTTGGGGGGGACTAAAGTAAGTCCTGGCAAATTATAGATTATATATCAGCAAACAACTGCCCACTTATAACCAGCAGACATGCAGCAACATCATTAGCATTCAGTTAAGTGGCTAAAAAGCTCTGCAGAGCTGCAGGTGGGTGATAATTCTCACTTGGTTTGTAACTACAAGTGGCCCCTTTCACTACACATGTAGTCATTTGATCCATTCAAAACATTGATTAGTGGAGCTTTAAGGTTCAACACTGAGCAGTGTTGTGTTTGCACTTGACATCAGGTGCAACTTAGAGACTTCAAGAAGCCTTATTGATGGTTGGAGTTTCCAGCTTCATTGAATGCAGTAGAAGTAGAAAAACTAAAAGTGAGGAAGGTGTAATGGGATGTAGGGAGAGACCAAAGGGAGCGACGAAGGAATGAGAAAAGGAAGCAGAGAGATTAAATTAAATGAAAAACAAGCAGCAGAAAGAGAAGGGATGAAACAAAAAGAAAAAGAGGGAAAGCGTGTAAAATCACTCATGACCAGCAGTGCAGTAGAGGAAACTGTGTGGTATGGCAAATGAATTGTTCTGCAGGAAGCATTTTCATTTGAGTGCACACACAGCACAAACCCACTGGAGGGGAGCTGGAGCTGCTCGCTGTGCGTGCGCGCGTGTGTGTGTGTGTGTGTGTGTGTGTGTGTGTGTGTGTGTGTGTGTGTGTGTGTGTGCGCGCGCGCTGGAGTACTTACAGTGCTGTGGTTGCATATAGCTTGGGATGAAGGGGTGACCTAACATTTTACAGTCACCAACCCTCCTTATGATCAAGTACCAAACAATAGGATCATTTATTCATTGTTTTTCTTTTTTTCAAAGGAGCAGCATGAGCAGAAGTTCCTGAATGCTTACTTTGTGATTCAACAAAAATACTAACAAAAAACATACATTTTATACTACATACTACACTATACATCACCAGTGCACAGAATTCAAGGCAGCAATTAAGTTTCTTTGTAAACATAATTGTCAAAGCAAATTAGTAGCATGTGCACCTAATTTCTAGGTGACAGAGTTGGTTATTTTCCACAGAAACTCACACTCACAACTGTCTTTTCCAGCATTCAGAGCAAGTAAAAGCTGCATTTTTAGTCATTCTAGCAGCATGGCTCTGGGGACGGCAACATCCATTGGTTGGTTGGTTCACCACTTTGGTTCAGCCTGAAATATCTCACCTCTCAACTATTTGATGGATGAAATGTTGTACAGACAATCATGCCTCCCACCACTTTGGTCCAGACTGAAATATTTCACCTCTCAACTATTTGATGGATGAAATGTTGTACAGACATTCATGCCTCCCAGAGGATGAATCCGGCTGGCTTTGTTGTTTCTCTAACTTTTCCTTGTTTCTCTTACCACCAGCAGGTTGACATTTTAGGATTTTAGTGACTCATCTCAACATCTATTCAGTGGATAGCCAATGGTCTCCAGACGATGAATCCTACTTACTTTGGTGATCCCCTGACTTTTCTTTTTATGGCACCATGAGGTTGACATTTATGGTTTTCAGTTACTATTCAGTTTAGTACAGAAATTTTCATCATCAGACTTTTCACTTTTCGCCACCATAAGGTCAAATCATAATTTGGTAACCTTGCAAGGTATTTACGGATCCATCATTGCCCCACGAGGACCGACTACGTACAGCTACGGACATGGTTTAATGCTAGGTGTGTGTGATAATAGTGTGAGAATTGGGTGTTTGCCCATGGTAGCTACTAAAGAGGTTAGCATAGAGGCTGCTAGCATGAAGTACCTGACCTTTTCCAAACAGTGAGTTAGGGTTAACAAACCATCTGGTATAGTCAGATTAGTAATTTAGTAAAATAGTAAAAATCACAAATGTCATTCCGAATGCACCATAGACATCTTCAACTGTCTTGTTTTGTCCAACCAATTTATTATATAATAGATAATATATTATATATATATTATAACGTATTATATATTATATAATAAATAAAAGCAGCAACAGATGTGAGGAGACTTTAACTGTTTGTTAAACTGTAAAAGATGAATTGAGACCTGTGCTGGTAAGACAGACTTCTAAGGTGAAAAATTAAGACGTTAAGAAACACTCCTGTACTGCATATTCACTTTTTATGTTTTATGCTTTATATGCTCTGTGTGCCTGTTGATGTGTGTTTTGTGCTTTATTCTCGCCTCTGTGCAGTGCTCATGTAACAAAAGCACAGAGTACTTAATTAAATTTTCCTGAAAAAAAAAATCCCAGATAACCAAAGACATGTCTGATGGGAACGTGCAAATGACATACTACATAGAGAGAGCAAGTGTTTTTAGTCAGCGGCGTGTTGTTCCTGCTTAGCCTTGTCTCTGTGTCTACCCTCAGGCCTTTAACTCTGATCACTCCCGAATGTAATGCTGATGATTACTCGATCCATTTCGATTTTCAAGGTTTGTGCCTTTTTTCCCTTTCTTGCCAGATAAGTAGGTACAGTAGTTTGTAGCTCAAGAAATACAGTTTATACCTTTAAGTGTTTCCCCTTGCTGAAACAAAGCTTCATGGGATATTAAAGACAAAAAATGTTTAACTCTCCTCCAAGCTGGCAGCGTATTCAATAAATGTTTGTTGTTTTTCCAGAGGGAGAGCTTTTACAAAAGTAGAATATCAATATTTTTCTTGATAATTGGTGCAAATAAAAACTTCAGTTATGTTTATTATGTTTATGATGCCTACTGAACATCCAGTACTCTATACTACACACACTACACTTATAGAAATGGACTATGCACTACACACACACACAAATGCTTCAAAGTTTTTCTTGTGACAACTGTCTTGTACACACACACACACTTTGGCAGCTCTGCCAGGAGGCTTTGAGTCGCTCCATCCTCCTGTATAGCTTTATTTGTTTTGTCATGAAAGCAAATTTTTGAAAACTGACACTTGCCGTAACGAGCATCTGTTTTCACCATCTGTGGGCTATGCAAATTAAGCCAATGAATATTCAAACAGGACTCAGTTTAGAGGCACAAGTCCTCAGGCTTGCTTACAGTTGGTGGAGAGAATCATGTGGACCAGCGAGACGGAGGGAGGGGAGGGGGGGGGAGTAAGTCTTCATACCCCTGCACTCCACCCCTCTATCGTTTCTTTTTCAGTTTAAGCGGGCATATGCTAAATGAAAGCTCTGCTAATTTGGAACATTTTATGAGCTGACAGACATGTGTGCTTTATTCATCCACTCCCATGGACATCTGATATACCTGTCCTGTGTGCAGAAGACTGATTTCCTGTTTCCTCCCACTGTGCTCTGTCGCTCCACTTCTCTCCCTATCACCCCCTATTTATCTCCTCACTCTCTGACTGTCCGCTATTTGTCTTGACTCTCCACCTTCAGTTTGCCTCCTGTCTTTCCTCCTTTTTCCCTCTGTGCTCTGATGTTTCACTTGTTTTTTTCCTCAATTCTTTGTTTCCACAGTTTCTGTCACCTCTCATTCCCTCTCTCCGTTTCTCTTTCTCTAACCCTCCCACTTCATTTCCATTTTTCCACCTCTCCTCCTCTCTTCACTTTCTCCCTACAGTGAGGGCATTCAATGAATAATTCAAAAGCGTTGCAGGATGATAATGGGAAATTAGAGGTGAGACTGCGTAGCTTGTGTGTGTATGTGTGTGGTATGTGTGTGCAAGATTAGTTGATTCATTCCAGCCAGGAGGCAACTGTAAGGGGCTCTTTATCCATATAAATTATGTCAATAAAGTGACACTTCTGTTTAAAGTTGTGATGTGAGGACGAGTGACAGGCGATTTAGTCATCTCAGGCTGATGGAGTAATGATTACCGCTTAGTTGTTATGTCAACATTTTTGCTGAATGCCATTAGGGCCTTTCAGTCAAAGCTGGTTTCAGGGGAAGTTTAGCAAAAAAAGACAAAAAAAGCCCTGGCTGTCCTCTGATATCAGTAGAGAGGACACCCTGAAGGGCTGCTATAGTTCAAGTGATGCTATAGACAGTTTAATTCATGTTCTTCCGTAATTATGGTGCCATTATTTCCACTGATTCATAATGTTTGTTGTTTTTAGACACTCTGATTGTGCTTTATTGCTTAAATGTGCACCCTCTTCATTCCCAACAGGCATGTACACTCTGCAAAGCCGCCATTAGTCAAAGTACTTTACTGAGAACCAGAAACTGAAGGGGAAAGCAGCAGTTTCCATTTTGAACTCTCTCACTTAAACTCAAAATGTTTTTTTACTGTTTACACCAACCCTGACCTACAGTGTGGCCAGTTCAGACGCGTCTTCTATTATTTACCCTACAGAATTTCACCCTTTAACATGAAAAAAATCAATAGTGTGGGAAATTCACTGTCAAACTCTATGACATCTCGGTCTCTACTGCTTTATGCTCAGCACTCACAGATCTAGCCCCGTACTCTGCAAAACAGCTTCTGGTCAGGAAGTTAAATCCAGCCAGGACCTCCTGGTGGTCCTGTACATCCTTGCTCTGAAAGGAGTGTTTTCTGCTGCAAGAATTCAGGTAAATGTGGTCCTCTTGTGGCAACATAAAAAATAATTCATGTACCTAAAGTGAGAAAACTTGAATAAGCTGCTGAAAGTTATCAAATAGTTAAACCACCTAAAAATTCAACCTACCTATTCTACCTATTAACATTTTAGTGATTGCATTTATGACTTCAGTTCATCAGATTGATTGTATGTACAGCGTCCCTGCTCTGTGATTGTTGTTGTTGTTGTTCACAGATTGTGTCTCTTCTGTCAGCACTCTCATTCACATGCTGTTTTTATTGTTGTTTGCTACCACGCTCAGTGCTTTGAATCGAAGCAGTGAGTGTGAACCATTTTGTTTAATTGTGCGCACGAGTCCAATCACCCTGCAACCCTGTCACAAAACTGACAAGAGTAATCTATTTCTGTTAGATTCTCAAGTGAAGACAAATCTCTTTTAATGGATGCTCTGAAGTGCTGCTGTTTTTTTGTTTTGCAAATGTTTTGTTTAATTGTGCATACAGGTCCCTACCCCTAACCTTACCCTGCTCCTGAATTATCCCAGTTCCCAGAGGTGACAACAGAAAGTATCTCTATCTGTTTTTTACTCTCTGAATGGAAGATAAGTTTCCTCTATTGGCTGCTTTTGAGTGCTGCTGCTGCAGGCAAGCTCATTCACGCTCCTTCAGGGCTTCATTTAACTAACTAACAGTCTAAGCCGTGCAAATCCATCCAGCTGGAGGTGAACGGCAGAGCAAGCAGCTGTCAGATGCAAACTGGCCTCCATCCGACTGAATCCCAGGGCGGCAACAGCAGCAGCAGCACTGACAGAGAGGGACTGTCACAGAGAAATTGACCAGGGGGGCATTGTGACACTGAAAGGCATCTTCTTCTCTGTTCTCTCTTTGTGTTGCTAAAGATAGAGGTGAGGTGGGGATGAGAATTGAAGAGAGGATGGTAGAAGCAGATCTGTATACTTCCAAAATTGAAATTGAAATTGAAATGGTCTCAGTCAAAATAACACTCAAAACTGTGATCTGGTAAATCAGTTGATTTACATATGACCATTAATATCTAATGATTTCACGATCATCTGGAATTTTTATCTTAGTAATTACATTGTCACCAGAAATGTAAAGTTTAGTCTTGTTATAACAGAAACCAACTGTGCTGCAAAACAGCTTAAGATACACATCGTGTACCTGGGAAGTTCTTGGACACTTGTTGCTAATTCAACTCTCTCACATGTTTAAAAGCAATGCACAGAAACACCCATTAGCATGTACAAAAAACACTCAACTGAGCGTGTCCTGTAGCATTCCCATCAGCATCATCTCAGGGTGGTAAAATGTAAACAGAGCTAGCAGAGCTACAAGAAATACTGCCCATCAATAAATACTGCTATATCATCGCTGTCTGGTGAAAACCATGCATGTCCTAAAATAATTTTCTTCAGGAGATTGAAAAAAAAAATGTTCTTAGACTCAAAAAATAAACCAGAAACATTATAATGAGACAAATTTAGCGCCAGAAATTATCATCTATGTTTACACTGTCATCAGTGTGCGATGTGCAGGTGGTTTCTAAGCCTTGACTCTCCTGTTTATGTCCACCTCAGTCGGTAAACTACATAGCACATTGGCATAATCAAAGCAATTTTACTATTTCAGATTGAAAGCAACATAATCCAGGTTAATGGGCATCTGACACTGCATGAATCAGTCTGACTCAGTTCAGAGAGATCTCAGAACATGAAGTCCATCTAGCCTATGTACATGAGGTAACAAAACGTCTTTTCGTTGGTCATTAAGATTCTAAATGCTGACCATAGATGGAAGACTATGCACCTTCCATATGGTTTTCAACAGAGAGTGTATGCTTAAGTATAAAGAATGCAGAACTGAGACAAACAACAACAGCAGAGCCCCACCAACAGACTGACACTTCTTACACAGCCTGCATGTAGATTTAGAAGAAGTCAAGATACTAGACATATAACCAGCCTTTCCACTAGTATTTCTAATATTACTGCAGGCAACATGATTTTACATGTTTGGAGCCTGATGCAACCACAACACTGACAGTGAAGAACCAGTGATGATTTATGATTTCATACCCAAAGGCCAGTAGTTGTGAATTCAGATATCTCCTCTTTACTGTGTGATACTTCTCTGGAAACGCATACTTCTGCATACTCAACATTGTACCAGCAAATGTACGCCTGCACCTGCACACGAACGATGTATGGTCTGTCATCACATGAGACAATGATTTTTGACAAGCTGCTCACATCTATCACATATCTCTTTTCTGCTCCATGCATCGTCTGTCTTCTTAATAAACTTTGGGTTTCCTTCCATTTTGATGCCTCTGCTAACCTCAGAGAGGTCAAACAAACACTCAGCTACTGTCTTAGGATGATGACATCACACTGAAGCAGATGAGACAGAGACATCTGTCAGGATACAAGACTTTGGCTTCAGGGTAGGAACACTCACACATACACACACACATACACCCACACACACTTGTCCTCAGAGGTTCAGCCCTCAGGTGATGGAAAGAGAACATTACTTCCTACTCCACTGTCTCAGAGCCAGAGCCTCATCCATTCTGGCATAAAGACACATGCACACACACACACACACATTTTCTCTTTTTGTGTTTCACCTTCTCTCACATCCACTTTGTGTCCTCAGGGGGGAGAAGTTCCTATAAGACGTCTATAACGACCCCTGGATGAGCCTCTCAGGCTTCCATATCTACCTCTGTCCCATAACGCTGAGGACAGCTCTGACAGAGAGCCGGGAGTCACCGCAGGCCTGCTGGATGCACTCGTAAAGAAACCTGGCAGCGCTACCTCATCACCAGCAGAGTCAAAGCTGTGAATGCAGCCATCATTTAAAGTCTCTTCTTTTATACCTGCAATGCTGGAATACAATTGCCTGCACTGCTGTCGTAAACACAGTCTCATTTACCATACAGGAGATGCCAAGATGAACATGAGAAAGGCATTAAAAAGCACATTTTAAATCCAAAGTCTTTAAATTCTGAAAAGAAAAGAAGGTAAAAATAGGAAGAAATGGTACACTTCATATTTGCATTTATTTACTTCAGTGCTTTTCTATTTTTCCATTTTATTTTCTAGCTCTAGTGACCCAGTTTACCCACAAAAATCTAAAAAAATAAATTTTATTTTATCAATAATCAATGAAAAAGATTATGAAAACTCCCATGATGCAGCTGGAGCAGTGTTTTTTTTTCCCCCTCCTTTTTGTCAGCAGGGAAAGACACTCTACTGCATGTGCCCCATCGCTTATTTAATATCCTACTGAACTACACAGCAAGACAAACGATATAAAATGATGAGCTCTCATAGTGTCACTCAGGCTGGCTACCATACATTAAAACCTGACTTCTGTGAGAGGGGAGAGCCATGAAAAAAAAGAACACACACCAAGACATCATTCATTCCCTGGTACTACAATCATTGCAATTCAAATTTACAGCAATCCTCCTCTGTGCCGGCCACCATTCAGCGTTCATGTACCAAAGCTTTCAAAGTGCATCAACACTGACCTCTGAGCTTACCATGGGGATGGGCGACAGAGACCGGCAAAAACCAAATCTCTCATATTTTCCTCTTTCAAGGTCATGATTTAAACATAAAACCACCACATGGGGATATTTCTGTACCAGAAAAGAGATGAATATTCATGCATCCTTGGTCTATCTGTCGGAGCAAAGCTCATCAAAACGTGTCAGTAATTAATCTAATAAGCTAAAACATGATTTTACTGGACAGTACATTAAGTCTTTCTTCATCTTCTTTTTTTTTTTTTTTTTTCAAACAGAGTGAAGTAGTGGCAAGGGGCCTGGTTATTATTATTCAAGAGGATATTATTCATCATTTTAAATCTTTAAAGCTTTTAGATGAATATAGATGAGGAGACCCCGATGAAACTGCAGTCAAACACTGCCAGTCCTGACAGGGATGCAATACACTGCAAAAAATGTCCCCATCTTGACAATATATTCTACTGGTACTTACTGCACAGAGCAATTACACTTACTGACCTGTTCTGTTTCCGAAGCAAATTGAGTTTGCACATTTAAAATTCTTATATAATTATATATTATTATGTAATATATGGTGTGATTGGTCAATGGTCAATGTTTGTCTTGTTTTAAGATATTTTTCTTTGCCAGATTGCAAATCTTGCTTGGTATCTAATAATATTACTAAAGGCAAGCACATTTTCAAGAGGAATTGTCCAATTGAAATATTCTGATTTTTATGGATATGTTAGACTGTATTTCTTGACTATATTTTTTTGCAGTGTAGTGTTCATCTTCCCAGTTGCTGGAACAATAGTAGACTACATGAGTCATAGGTCCCACTTCATATTTTTAATGATGCAAACATCATTAGCACTTAGGGGTGTTTAAATAAAAAGCTTTGCCCCGAGCGCCCAATGAAATTAGACAAATATCCGCAGTCAGCTCCTGAAGGTATTCCTCCTCTTGTTCTTTAATAATTCTCTCTTTTTCCACCTTTTTAGCTCGTTTACCCTTCTCTTCCCTTTTACTGATTCACTGTAAAATATTTTAATGGGAATGAGTGGAATAAAATAATATTTCATCATTCCCCAGTACAGCCCCAAAACATTATAAAAAAAAACAACACATCACTGAGCCTATCAGGTGACATCAAGTTGAGTTCCGTTTCAGTTTCAGAACAAAAAATTTAAAAATAAGAAGTCACTCTAAATCGTGCTCACAAAAGCCTTCATCCGGGCAGCGTTTCAACTGATAAACTTCCTCAGAAATCTTTATTTCTTCTTGTTTGAAGAGAGTTTTGTTGTGACCTCTTCTGTTGCCTTTTTTTTTTTTTTTTGTTAAGCTGAGTCATTGTTATCTTCTCTGATAATGTTGAAAGCAATCTAAACCACGATGAAAGATAATATCCACTTCAGTTCCTACTCGCACACATTGAATATAAATTCGAGCATCCTCAAGTGTATTGGCCTTGTCTGTGCATTTGCACTAAAAAGAAAATGGCGTCTAACTTTACAATACAAGGTGTAACTAAAAACTTTATGGCAAATGATGGACAGACTCTAAAACTCCTTTCAAACTAAAAAAATGTGACTGGACGGCAAATCAGATTCTAACGCAATGTCACTAAATACGTGTTAAACAATAGTGAATGAGAAGCCTTTGACCGAACTATTAAGTAGTAGTTACATTAATCATATTTTAAAGCGAAAAGAAAACACGTTTTAAATTGAACTAGTTTAAAATGTTTTACAGTGTTGTGTATTTTTCTCCTCTTCTGCTCTTACCCTCCTCTCTCCTCCACACATTCTCCTATTTATATTTACTGAGGGACTCCAGCAGCTCCATTACTACAGGTCAAGGCACTATGCAGGGAAAGAGAGATTAACTCTTGGCAATTAGAAGTGAAATTCCCTGGCAATGTTTATTATCCTGCCCCCAGTCTTGTTCTGGGGCCCAGCTGGTGAAATATGGATGTACATTCAATATTTAACATGGGGACATCAAAGTGGGCCATAGCTTTAGAGCCAGAAAAGGGAAGAAAAATTAGGCAACTTTACCCGGGTTATTAGCAGGCATTACTCATGGAGGCACCAAAAACCTCCAATTTCCTCAGTTTATCTCAGTACATCAATGTTAGTAAAAACTCAAAATTTGGGATTCATGAATTTTCCATCAAGATTTTTGCTTAATGGACATTTTAAAGCTGTGATCATCCTTAATAACTGTCAATTCGGTTTTACCTGTTTTACCAGGGTTGGTAAAATGTGTCTAAGGATTATGCTTATTTAGTATTGTTTTGACAATCATGTTATGAAAAGAAACATAATCACTGCCTTGATTATGTTCAGCAGTAATATTTTTGTAGTCTAGGAAGAGCTAAATTTATGGACCGTACTAGTTGGACTTTGACAACCGAGTTCTACATATAGTGCTTTGGTTAAGGCTAAGAAAAGATTATAGGTTTTGTTGAACCTTGTTACACATCGAGTCTCATGGTTCAAGTCACTGCAGAATTTTTGTAATAAAGCATAACTAAGTGATGTGGGTAAAAATGTTTTATAATGCTTTAGTTGCTATGAGAAGATATTGTATTACAAGAGTGGATATTGAGAGTAGACAAGTTGTCAGTGAACATTTTACTGATCAAAGATTTTGGGACTTGCCAGGTTTGTAATCCTGGCATCATTGTTACAGTGTTGATGAGGTGGACCCAAGCCGGAACGCAGACGCATGGAGAAGGTGAGTTAAGAAACATTTATTGTAGGGAAAGCGAGAAGTGGAGCTGGAGAGGCAAAGAGAAGTTGGCTGGCAGAAACAGAGAGGTGACAGTAGATGGCAGAGCCAGGCCAGGCTGGATGATTGAGAGTGAGTGGCGTGGGCAAGCCCGAGTTACCTTGGGGATTCGCAGGCAGGCGAGCAAGAAGGCGAGGCAAGATGAGGAATGATCCTGAAGCACAAGGGAAAGACAAGCAGCGGCAGGCTCGGAATCAACACAAGGAATGAATTTAGGAAAATTATTGTGGTTTGGGTTAAAATAAATATGTTACATTACTTATGTGAGGGTGCATCCAAGAATGACTCGACAGGGGTACCAGCATCCTACTAGTGAGGGTCACAGGCAAGCTGCAATATTTGATGATTTGGGTATGAAACCAAAATTATAACCCAGATTAAGACTCCACTTTTACAGTGCAGTGTGGGATTATTTCAGATCACTAGATACAGTATAATAATTCTTACTAGACATAAAGACAACACTACAAAACCTGATAGTTAATTCTGGTGTGTCCATCAGGTACTAAACACAACTCATTTAACATAATATCAGATAATCACATCATTGAATTTAGGTTATCAGGTGTGGATAATTCAGCGTTTGGGGTTCCCAGGAACAGGATTGAGAAGAATTGTAAATGTCTGCGTGATGTCTGGGAAATAAGATAAAACATACAAAACCACCAGCACTGTGATTTCATTTAGTCTTAATGGGACAATACAACCACATTAGAATAAGTTAAATAAAGTATGGGGAGACAAATTGCAGAAAAATAACATTTAAGTTATTGCATTTTAACACTCTTCCCATGGTGATTGACTTTCAACTCTGCGTTCCATTTTTTTAAAAATTGCGGGAGTTAATGGATGAATTTATTTATGTAGTTCTTCTCTGTCACTCTTTTTCTGTCTGTCTCTCATTCGTTCTCTCCTCCATAGTCTTTCTCTTGTCCTCAGCAATTATTTTGACTCCTTTGAAAGTCTTATGATGAAACAGTTCTTCAGCTTGTTGAAGTGGCGACTTGACAGAGAATGCTTAAAGGCACACAAAACTCTCCAATGTATAAAGGCCTATTTTTCCTCTTTATATGCACTTTTATGTGCATCTCTGTGTCTGTGTGTGTGTGCGTGAGTGCAGTTTTCTGTATAGAATATGCTAATACATACATGCAAATTTTCAACTAGCTTTAAATCATGACAATGTGAGTAGCATATATAAATGCTGCCTGCACCCAGAGGTCATTGCACATTTGCCAAAGTCCGCTGGATGACACAAAACATGTAACCAAAGAGACTTTACTTGAAACTAAATTGTACTTCAGCATTTTTACATGCCTGCCTTGCAGCTGTGCTACTAACAGTTGGATTGAGAGAGTGGAAGGTTAGTGGAGATGGGGATCAAAACCCTCAGTGCTATGCACATCTATGCAAGATATTGTTACTGCATTAGATATTTTCAGTGTTTTCAAAAAACATATTTTAGTGCACTGTAGCTATAATACAAGAGTCTGCAACCAGACGTCCAGCTACCATGTTTAAAACAAACAAAACGGTCAACCTTTATAACTAAAAAACAAAGTAAACGTGGAAGTGCCAAAAACTGCAGTTCCTCAGATGACCAACAACAAGTCAATCTTCCTAAGCTGCAATATTAAAATGTCCAACTTCACAGCAGAAATAAACATGTTTACAGCCTGGTACAAAAAAACAGTTTTGGTCTCTTCAGCTAATTTCTACATTCATGACAACTGTACTGAGGCTGAATTTCAATTTAACTCACCCGTTCAAATTATATTAAGGCTTAAAGTTATGCATTATTAACAGTGTGACTGTTGTGATTGACACAGGTGGGTGGGGTGCCATCACAGGGGGCTTATTTAAGCAACCAGGCTTCATTTAACTCAGCTCAACCTACCCTCCACGTCTTTGTCCATTTATGATTTAGTGAGGAGCCAGAAGAGGCAGGACTGCCAAGATGGCATCAGCCATAGCCACCATACTCATATTCACCCATATTTTATACTGTCTGTGGTCAAAACCAAACACTGTCCAACTCACAGTATGTCACCCAACAGCCTCACTGTGGCCCAGTTCATTGTGGTTGTTGTAGGATAGCTTGGGATCAGATATGTAGCACTTATCATAAAATGTTGTGATAAGCTTGCAGTGGAATCCAGTGAATGTAAGTGTGTGATACCTTTTGGTTAATTCAATTTTTTAATAGAAAAAAAATAGGATTCTTGAAGTGATATTCTTTTGATTTCTTTTTTTATTATTATCATTTTTCTGCTAATTTCTATTTTCTAAGTTCTAAGTTTACTGCAGCAGTTGTAATACTTTGACATTTCATGGCAGGAGAAGCATGGGTGTTACTAATAACATTAATGATAATTCAGTACCATGTAGGTGTGTCAGTCATGTCAGTGAAACTGAATGCCATTACTAACATTATTAGCGGCACCTGTGTATGTCAAGCCATGTCACGCCATGTGAGGAAAGGTCTATGAAGCAAATAAACATATTTCCCCCTCTGAAATGTACTTAAATGAAAACTTGAACTAAATGTAACAATCATCAACTAAAATTCAACGTGCTAACATTAAACTGATTCAGTTTAATGTTAGCACGTTGTCTCTACCATATGAGAAACCTACCACTTCCACAACCTTGCCACATAGAAATGGTTTAACCTTGTTCAGTGGCATTGTGGGGTCAGTAGGTATGATCAACGTTTAAATTAACTGAGTAGAACCACTACAATTATTCTGTGTGTCTGTAAGGTGATCCAGCCACTGCCACCAGACCCAAGCAAACCCAATGTGATACCAATTTTCCTCACTGATGTTCTTGCAGCTTTTCAGCTCTGTCTTGAATTCTATATGATGAGAGCCTTTTTGAGTTTGAGAGTCCAAACAGCCTGCAATCCTTCTCAACAATCAGAAGCAATGTCACGCCAAGTCTGTAGTAATGCTAGTGTAACACTTTTTTTTAATTTCTTTTAACACATAAGAAAGAGATACTTACACTTAGAAAGTGCAAAATGGCAGTAGCTCTGATGACAAACTCAGAACGAATCAATCATTTTACATCTTTGCTTACTTTGTCTGCCGTTTGATGCTTAGCAAGTAGAGTGCATTTTGTTTGTTATAAATCAGCTCTCTGTTCTTGCTGCTGTTAATGAGTGCACTATCACGTAACTATTCAGTACATGTGCTGTAAAACCAAAACTGTCAGCTGAAAGAGACACAGAGCTGCACAGTTGATATAATTCTCTCGAGGTTTGTTACTGAAAGCACCATTTGATTCATTGTTCATGTGAAAAGTTTAGTTTTTTTCATCTTGAGTGTCACCATTGTCCTAATTTATCATTTCATTTTTGCTGTGCGTGCCTTCCATTTTCATTATGCATTGCTGTGTGGGAAATGTTCTGTAAGTGTGGATTTACTCTTAGCTAAGTATTTGTATAGAATTGCAACACAGCTTTCTTGATTACAGCTGATAAAGCACGTTCTTCTTGATGATTCATTTTTACATCAAAGTCTTCAAAGAATCTAAATTTTGAGGATACATACAGTACGTATATATTATAAATATGATCTTGCAGCTCTGTAATGACATTATTTTACAGTCATGTACTTTACTCTGTTCCACCTGCGTATATGTATAATATGTTCCTTCCTTCCCTGCTGGTCTAATCCCTTTAGCTCTGTGAACTTCTTACCCACTGAAACAGAATTCTTGCCCCTAACATGTAAGGCAACATGCAGTGGCACACTATCTGTCCATAGCCGTGTAAGCTCACACAGTCGTCCATGGCAGGTACCCCACGCTGTTTGCCCCGAGAAGATGGAATTACCCAGACAGCCATGGAGCGCTCCAAATGGGGGAAGAGGTGAATCATAATGCTGTTTACATCAACACCACGCTGCCGCTACTGCCACTGCCTCACCACGCCAAAGATTAACTTAATCTCATGTCACAACTGCAGTGGAAACGTTGCTTCCAGAAAGCTTATTTTGACAGAGGATTTTTCAAAAAAGAAGGGGAGGGGGGAGAAAAAGCATCTCGGACTTCTTTAAGTAGACTGTATCCAAGCGTAAAGTGAATTTCCTCCCACAATAAAAAGCGAGGAGATAGCGCTGCTCAGGTGGGGGGGGCATGCAAAATAAATGCATGGTGTGACTTTGTGTGTCTCTGTCTTTCTCTCTCTCTCTCTCTGCATTTCTTTTGTTCAGTGAAGATATAGACTTCTGTTTCCTGAATTTGCATTTATATTCCTACATCCTAGAAGTCCAAATCTGAGTCAGTGGCTGTTGCCTCCTTGAGGGCACCATGCTTCCGGACAGTGAATAATCTAATCTAACCACTGGGTAATGATACAGCATTTGTTCACTGTTCCATCTTCTTTGCTTGTCCACAATAGTGCTCTTGCCCAAAATCTTCCTCTTCATTTCCTCTTGAATTTCTCTCAGCTCCAAAACTCATTTTTCCTTCATTTTCTTCAAACTTTGATCCCATTTCTGCTTCAGTATCTCATTCTGTCATGTCAACCACTTCATATATTCCTCAGCTTTCCTCCCGTTCCCTCATTTCTCTCCTTGTTTCCAAACTACTATCTCCTTTTTCTCTTTACTCTCTGTCTGCTTCCCTTTCCAGTTCCTCTACTTTCACCATCATACTGATTTCACCTCCTTCACCACTTCCTCTCCCTCTTTGCCTTCACCTTGCTTTACAGCTCTCTCCCACAGAAACAGATGAAAATACTACTCCCACTCGTCCTTTCCCACCCATGAATTCTTCTTGCCTTTTACCAAACTCCAGGACATCGTAAGGCAGCCATTTATCACGGTGGCGGAGCTAAACCACGTGGCCCGAAAGTATTGAGGCGGTCATAAATCTGAGACGCGTGGGGGGCATGTTTCAGTCTGTGCAGGAAAGGGTCAGGAAACATTCAGCACCATGTTCATCGTGACAGGACTGCAGATGGCATACAGAGTTTGGCTCAAATCCAGAGCTAATTAGTGGCATGTGAGTTTTACCAAAGCATAAGCAGGAATCTGATCTTCATCTGCTGCTCAGCATTCATGGTAAACAGAGAGGATGTGCTGGAAAGCGTGCCATATGATCGCATACAGTAGAATACATTGTTTCAATGACCAGTAGTAGCACTACGGAGCAATGATTTTACCAATGGGTCCATGTATGTGCTCGTATCGTGTACATGGACACATATGCTTAAGTGTTATGCGATTCACAGGGCTTCTACCATAATCAGATTGTTTTGCAGGTTGAAACTTGGCAGCAATAACGCAATAAAAAACAGCAATTTGTCAATTGAGAGAGTAAAGAAGATTGCTATCATGCATGCAAACAATACATAATTTAAAATATCCAGCTATGTTTACAAGGAAAATACAGGACACCATTAACTTCAACCCCATTTTTGCCTTGTGTTAACTTAACCAAAACATGCGAATACTGTGTGATGTTTGCACAGTACCTGCAGGTTGCATCTTAACACAAAATCAATGATGAATATAACTTAGTTCACCTCGTGTATATTTTTTAAATAGAAACACCTACTATTTATCTAATTGTTCACTGTGTAATTCCAGTCTCTCTTTCTTATAAATAACTTACATGCAAATGAAACCAAAGGTAAAAAAAAAAATCTATTTCCCTGTAACCATTCTAGATGCTTGCCACAAGGCAAGAAGCACAGCAGCAGCGGCAACAGCATGAAACTTTCTTAGCATGAATGGAGCAAAGCCTTCAAGTTCAGCCAGAGAACTCAAGATGCATTCATGTTTTCGCTCTGCTATGCTGCTGCTGCACTTCTCATTTGCAAACACTGCCACAAAAACTGCTTTAAAAGCTACCACAGCCTGGTGTATGCTTGCATGGAGTAAAAAGAGGTTAGAACCCAAATGCCAAATGTCAGCACTGTACGTATTACAGTGTTCACATACAATATCTGAAAAACTGAAATACAGTTTACAGACAGATCATTTATATGCCGGGGTACTGAGCAGTGAAAAAGTGTAAACAGCTGTTTTCCCAAAACGCTCATCTATAATACACATTTCTATATATATCTTAAAGTGTGTGGTTTATAATGTTTTTGAAGACGATGTCTTCTGTATTATTAGAATATCTAATTACCTTTTAATCTTTCTCCATAACTATAGCAACTTAATGTAAATTAAGGATACTATAAAACACTGGTCCTTGTCCTGTGGTTGGAAATTTTCTCCCTATATTAGCTCTGTGTCTACTGTGTGTCCTCTTCATTATGTGTCTCAGTTAACTACTCCATCCTGAGTACTTAAGCAGAAGTGAGAGCTCTCATATTACAGAGAGAACAGAAATGAGAGTCAGCAGCTGAATGCCAACCATTGGATTAAACATGATAATCATGTTAGAGCTGGGACCAGCATCTGAAGTGAATACTGATTAACATGAAACCATGTGGGTAGTTAGGACACTGGTAACCCTTCTGAGGATCTCTTAATCACACACAAAAGTAAAATGCACACGCTGTACCATATGTTCTCATTCAGTTGATGAAGTACCGACAACTGTTTCTAATAGATTCACAGATATAATACTGTGTTCATAATAGTGTGTTTGTTTTTCTTGTCTTCTATACACACAGCAGGAGTGGAAGGAAACAAAGTGCATTTACTCTCATTACTGCAACAATGACATTTTTGTGTACCTTTACTTTTTGTAGTGTTTTTAAAAATCAGCATTTTTACTCCAGGCCCAGCAGTTTGTGAATAGTATAAAAATGCACAATAATGAAATAAAAATAAGAATTATGTCATTATAGGTTATGGTTAAAATGAGTATCACCTCGGCACAGCTAAAGAAAACTTTTCATTAAAAGGTCCAGTGTGTAAGATTAAGGGAGCTTTATTTACAGAATATGGCAGAAAGGGAATATGATATTTATAAATATGTTTTAATGAGTGTATAATCACCTGAAAAATAAGAATTGTTGTTTGAAGATATGTTTTTGTTAGCTTAGAATGAGCCTTTTATATATACAGATGCCATGGGTCCTCTTCAACAGTGTCCACCATGTTAAACTGCCATGTTTCTACTGTAGCCCAGAAAGGACAAACTAAATACTGGCTTTCAATAGGGGCTTTTGCTTTTTTGGCACATTCATTTCTCCTTCACACTAGGAAAGAGAGGGTGAAGGGGAATGCAGTGGTTTTAGTGGGACTAGATGGTGGAGGACTTTGGAGTACAATGCAACATATTCACAGTGTACAACAAACAATAAACTCATGGAAGCTGCAAACTCTTTCCAAATGACAATGTCAACAACCACTGTGTGTGTTTGTTTGTGTGGAGTGTATATGGTCTATAGGTCTCTGCATTGGCTGCTTCATTCTGCTGTTAAAGAGGCAGGTTATATGTAGCCTAATAATTTCTTGCTGGACCAGCCTCAGTGTGGCTCTTTTTATTTATTGTTGGCCATTATCGTTTAATTATCTGAGTTTTGTCCTATTTTCTGGTTAATTCTAATAAGGCTGCATGGAGGAAGGTGGTTGTAATTGATGATCATTATGCACAGGCTGCAAATGTTCACTAATAGAGAAGGAATATATTGTTGCTTCAGAACATGAGGGGCTTGGTGGTGCGATTCACAATCGGGATGTTGCTCCACTTGTGTACACACACAAATGGTAATGCACTTTATTCTGTAGCCAAAGGTGTTCTTTAATTTTAGTAGTTCTATCATATAACATTATCATCACCATAAACCCCACACACATTTTTAAAAACGGTATCACACTAACATTTATTTTGAGTGAGTGACCTACTTTTTATTTTTATCTTTTACGCAAGTACTTTTTACTTGAATAAAATATTCTACCACTCCTTTCATCCCTGCTACGCAGTATGTTTCTGTACTTTTTTTGTATTTACACATTTTTCTCCCTCTGCCTGCACCTGCACAAGTTGTTAATAATCATATCTGAAGGAATGTGTGTGTGTTTTTGTGCATCTGCCATTCTCACTAAGCTGTCTCACTATTAACAATTGGCTCCTTTCTCAGTGATGCTACCCCTGCCAGCTATTGTTGTACTTGCTAGCATTGGCTGTGCATATAGTTCCACAGTAAGGGGCCTTCTGATGATGAGTTTGCAGAGGAAACAAGCCAATCAGCTGCCAGATACAGCTCAGTGTCACACATTATTTGCAGCTGGAAGTATGCAAGAGGCACAGCTTTCCTGATTGTTTGTGCTCACTGGGTCTGTACCGAGTGTGTGTGACTGGAATTTACAGGAAAGGCTTTTCTGAGGAGAAGGTGCCTGTTGGTCATTAAACACGACAGGCACATAAGTAATTCCTCATTTCAAGATCAGTGTTTCACACTTTATTAATACAAATATTTTTTTTTTTACGATAAAACCACCATTATTAGTAATATAGGAAGTCTTTGGGAAGATTGGGAAATTACTGGTCAGACAAAAAAAATGTTCCATCTTGGTCTCCATTATCCATTCCAGATTTTTGCACTAGCAAATTCTGAAAGTAATGTAACACCAGCCATATTTTGTTATTTATCAAAATAATGAGCAAATGTTTATTATCATATCTGGCAAGTCACAGAACATTGATCTGAATGTTTGCTGACAATCTATTTGTCATTATCATTTGTTTTCAGCTAAAACATCTTCTCTTGCAAAACAGTATCCGCCAGCAGCAGCTGAAGAATTTAAGCTATTTAATGGTTATTTTGGGGCACTCATAGCTCTCAGTTAAGGAAAAGATTGTGGTCTTGGTTTAAGACTGAAAGAGTACACAGTGAGGGAGGCACAGGGCACAATGTGGGTCAAGATGTGCCTCCAGTATTCAAAATTCTAGTCTTAGTGTTTAATAGAAATTAATCCATTGCATTCCATCCATTTTGAGACTTATTTGAGTAATGTCTGTCATCACAGTGAACATCATGTCTGCATTCAGCATTCTCAACATTGTAGGAAACAGTAGGAAGTACATCAATAAATCCAAATATTCAACGGTGTGGTTCTTTAAAGGGCCAATGTGAAGGATTTAGTGCCATCTAGCAGTATTCAACTCTTTCATTTTATTATTTCTTTTCTACCATATTATGTAATAGAGCCCTCTAAATCTGACACACTGGACTTTAAAGGCAGTGGTTTTCAACCTAGGGTCAGGGCCTCCACAAGGGGGTCACAAGATAAACACAAGCCTTTCTAAACATCCAGCAGCTACGGAGCAACATTATCCTAATCATTCACCTGATGAAAGTTTAGTCCAATATTCACTCTCTGCACCAACTCCCAAGGAAAATGTCTGGTTCTTTAACTAATATATGGTTTACACCAGCTGGTCAGTAACTCTGTATGCTTTTGGTGCTTGGCAGGTTCGGTGGGATTTAAAGATTTTTGTCTGAAAACTGCTGCCGGCTGAGGACAATGCTGTAAGAGACCAAAACAGAAGTAAAAGTGGGCTAAAATAGAGCTCAGCATTCTCCATGGATTTGTGTGATTCATATAATATTATTACAGCTACTTAAGGAAATGAAATTAACTTGGGAAATTGTTGTCTTGGTTTATAGAAAATGGGTGGCTGAAGTAGGTGCATTAATTGCATAGTTGGATGTTCAATGGTCCACATGTGGAAGTGTCCTTGAGCAAAACACTAAACCCCAAGTTGCTCCCAATGGGCAAACATTAGCCTTGCTATGATGAGTGAACAAGAGGTAAATTGTAGAGTACATTGTCCTTTAATGTAGAAAAGTGGAGTCCATTAATGCAGAAAAAAACCTTGAGTATGGTAGGAGACAGACATAAACCTCTGGTCTGCAGTGTTGAAGTCAAATTTTTGTACACATTCACACTGACCCCCCCTAAGTCTTTTCACAGCAATAAACAATGCACACATTTTTAATTTCCTTGAAATATAAAACAAACAAAACTAGCTTCAATTAGAGAGATCACTTGAGATGATTTGACTAGAATATCAATGCTTTATTATGTTGTGTTTCTGTTTCCCTTGTATGTTTTATCCCAGCCATATTCAAAAAAGACTACTCAGTGGACAGGCTCACACTCACAAAACACACATGCAGACTTGTAATAAGCATCAGACTGCTGTCATAACAGCAGTCAAGAGCTGAATAATGGATGGGAACAAATAGAGACAATTACTTAACAGCTTGTCAATTCAATTAGCCCACTGTTTTAATGGCTTAATCACAGTCATCTCACCCCCTCTCTCTCCCTGTTCTCTGTCTCATTTTCCCTCCCCTGCTTCTCCTCCCCTTTTTTCTATTTGCAGAAGATGACAAGAGTGAGGAGGACAGAGGGAGAAATTAAGCAGTGCCCCGGAGATGCAGGAAAAGAAAGAGAAGGGGAAGGCAGAAAGAGGGAGGGAGAAGGAAGGAAAGAAATACAGAAAGCAAAAGCAAGGGATAGATGGAGGGAGGGAGACAGAGAAGGAAAATGATTTATAGGAAACAAAAGAGAAGAGGAAGCAAATAAGGACAGAATGAAAAAACTAATCAACACAGAATGGAAGAAGGAAAAAAGTTAGCAAAATTAAAAATTAGGGAAGACGAAGGGATGGAGGGAGGAGTAAATGAGGGAGAGAAAAGGGAGAGAAGAAAGAAGGAGGAGGGCATTGGTTGTATAGTGAGGAATAGAGATAGAACAAGAAAGGGAGAAAGGAAGTTAGTGAGCAGTTAGGAAGGTAGACAGACAGGAAGAGGAGGCTGGGAGGATGACTCTCAACACCCTGCTAGTCAGCTCTGCCTGGATGAAGCATTAATGCAACATAACTCCCTCCACTCTGCCTCTGTCTATCTCAAACACACACAGGAATACACACAGTGGGAGTTTGAAAAAAACATCTGGAGACATCTAGTGTTACATGTATTTACATGTGTATCTTTTTCTCTCCAGGGGTGTTGACGTGATTATTGGTGCATTTTTATGTCATAGATGACACCACAGCAACAAGCGTGAACAATATCAAACATGGCACAATTTTCAACTTTTTCGCAATATTTGTTTGTTCATTTTTAAATAGACCTGATAGAGTTTTCTCAAGCGGAAACACTGTATATGAGGGCACTGAAGCTGTTGGATGTGTTGCTAAAATACTGTATCTCTGTAGCTCAATAAAAGCTCTGACACAACTTCACTTAATGTTGGACTTGATGACATTAGATCAGTGTTTTTCAGACTTTTTACAACACGTACCACCTCAGAAAATATTAGGCTGGTGAGCAGATGGGGAGCAGTGTTCTGGATATATTGGAGTGTATTTATGACTATGGTGGATGTGCCATATAAAATGATGCTGCAGTAGTCTATTCTGGATGTGATGAAGGCATGGATCAAGGTTTCAGCAGCAGACAAGGAGAGTGATGGGCGGAGATGACATGGCATTCAAAGAATAGGTTGCTGCCGAAAATGACTCAGAGGTTGTGACTGTGTGGGGAGGGAGACAGAGTGGAGTTATAAATGGTGAGGCAGAAGGTGAGGGTGGTTTTGGTGAGGGATTTTGGTCCAATGATGATCATGTCTGGTTTATCATAGTTTAGTTGAATGACTTGCAGTGGTGATGGATTTAGTGGAGAAGAGAGACATGGAAGACCATGATGGCATGGGATGTTACCAAGGGCACCATGTAGAGGGTAAACAGGAGATGACCAAGCACTGAACCCTGAGGGACACCTTGGGTCAGAGGGGCAATGGAGGAGGTGCAGTTGTTGATGTTGATGAACTGTTGTCTATTTGTGAGATATGACCATAGCCAGGAGAGGGTAGTACCAGTGATGCTGAGGGAGGATTCAAGGCGATAGAGAAGGATGATGTTGTTGATTTTGTCAAAAGCTGCAGTGAGGAGGACGCTATCAAGGTGACCAGACTATAAGGAGAGGATGAGATTGTTGGTAACTTTGAGGAGGGCTGTTTCTGTCCTGATAACAGGTCAATGGAGATGACGTGGGCTTTGAGTTGGGAGGCAACAACACGTTTCATCAAGGATTAATTGGAGATTGGCTGGGAGATTATCATGATATCCAGGGTCCAGTTTCTGTCTAACACTACAGATTTTAACTAAAAAAAAGTCAACATATTAAGTAAGTACTTAAAAAAGTACTAAAGTACATTAAGAAATGTGTCTGTTGTACCTGGGACAACACCCAACAGTGATGTCAAAGTGTACTGATACACCCTGAGGTACACAATTTAAACAAAAAGGAGTAAACAACAAGTGCATGTTGGAGCTAATGAGGTAAAACCTACAGGAGACACATAGTTCCACGAAGCTCTAGTGAAAATTTAGTCAGACTGTTCCTTTGCATACAGGCCTGTAGTTAATTTCTCTTTCCCATTTCTTTGCTATCATTATCTGAGGCTAACCAGTACCACAGCAACACACCTGCATTGTTAGCCTATCACCTCACTACTATCTTTTTTAAATATGATCATCTGTCTCAAGGCGTAATCGTCACATATCATATGTTAAGATAAACAGTTATCTTTACTTCATTCACTTCTCTTTGCTGATTGAACTGTACGAATTTTGACTTTGACTTGAGTCAAACATGATGGATTAAGTTTAGTAGCAACCCTTTTTTCCAGTGCAAAAAATAAGCACATGGAAGGCAGGTGGTCAAGTGGATTGTGGGCACTTTGGTTAAGGATAAAAAACATGGTTTTGGTTAAAGGTTAATAACACATTGTGTCTCTGTGCCTTGAGTCACTGTTAACTTTTTTAAACCAAGACCACAATCTTCCATAATATCAACTACGGGCTGTGAGAGCCTAAACATATAATACATGAACACACTGCTATGTGTGAATATTTTAAGAAATATTTTACCAGTGAACTATTTACAGATGTTTAATGTTATTTTTTTTATTTAGCACATATCCAAAAAAGTTGTATGAACTGTCAAGAAGCACCTAGTAGCAGCAAGCTACCATGCAAAGTGCTCACCTGGCTCTTGACATGTAGCCAGGAGGAGTCCAGGATTGAACCACCAAGCCTGCAACTAGAACAACCTGCTATACCTGCTGAGCCAAAGTCATCTGGCAGATATGGCACATATGTTCAGTAAAAGTGTTTTCTCCCTTTGTTGATGTTGCATGTCATACCTACCTCTCTCTCCATCCCCACTGTCTACCTCTATATTGTCCACTATCTAATAGATCTATCTATAAGTCTTTGTCTAATCTTGAACAAAAAAAGTGTATTTCATGTGTCAAATTAGTCATAAATAAATGTAATTTCCAGCAGACAGTGTTGCCAATACACACAGCGAGAGACACACATACACACACATAGCTAGAGACAAGGATGCATTCACGCACCGACACACACACAGAGACACAGCGTACAGTCACAGCTACAGCTGCTATCCCATGCTTCTCTCACCCAGCAGCCCCAGCAGGGTTTGACAACAGCAGACTGGAACACGGAAACATGCAGTTGCCTGGTGTTTCAAATACCACAGAGAGCACACACACACACACACAAACACAGACACACACTAACACGCTTCATCTTCATCACATACCGTCTTTGCTTCTATTTTTTTTTGTTTTCTCCAGCTTCCTTCCAGCCGTTTCTCTCTCTCATTTTTCTCCACAGTTACATCTTTATACCAGCTTGACAGTCAGTTCCTTCCTCCCCTAGCTCCTTTGCTTTTCTACTCTTGTTCCTCCCTGTCTCCTTCCATTCTTCTTCTTACCTGAACTACCTCATCTACACTTCACACATATGACAGAAAGTCATACCTAACCAGTAGCAGTGGGAAAGATAATTAATTTTCTTTATCTGAAATCTGTTTATTTCCATTTTATGCACAAATCCAGTTTTTCACTTTTTTGTCAACTGCTAAAACATTACCATTTGCACTACTCTGTGTTGATATTTATTATTCCTTATTTTTTCTAAATAAATATCAATACCTCTGCATCAATATGTCTCCACCTCAAGTCCTGGAAACTGATCAGAAAACCTGGATTTGGAAATTGTAGCATTTGTCCTTAATGTTCCTGTAGGTCAATTTATTTCACAACCACAAACAAGACACAATTGAGCTGACTAATGTCCTGTCATAATCACTGTTAAATATAACCAGTTACCCTAATGAGGTCATTAATTAAGCTAAGTAATGCATTAATTAGCAAATATTTGATGGCAGTATGTGTGCCTTCACATGGCAAAAGTGATCTTTAGTAGGTGTCATTATTGTGTTACTGGCTTGTTTACAGAGTGGTATCACACTCCATAATGATTTGATGACATAATGTACTGCATTACAATCTGCTATTGTACTGGGACGTAAACTCACAGTGCATAAATAAATGCAGCAACAACATCACTAACAATATGGAAATCTGAACCTGCAGAGCTGGAACTCTCTATTAAACGGTTGACGGAAACGCTGTAAGTTGAATGAAGAAGAGACACACTGCTCTGCTGAGGAGTCCTTTAGAAAGGCTCTGTGACAGTAACATGGTGGAGACGAGGCAGCTGTCCACTGCGAATACGTAGACTATCACTAGAGGGTTTGTCTTAAATGCAGGACTGAGTTCACTTGTTTCAGGTATGGTGGTCACCCAGATTTTATTTTATCAAAAGATTTCCTTTTCTCACAGCAAAAGAAACCAATAGATAAATAATAATAATAAATTCTATGGAGTTCTATAATGGATGTCAGAATAAACTCTGTTTTTTTGTGTAATTTTACATGCTTTGTACAATACATCAAATGTATTCTTATTAGGAAGAAACATGACTCTAAGGATGTGGAAGTTGTAGGACTTCAAAGAGGAGTGGATGTTAAACCTTATCCATTATTCTCTTTATGTGTCCTGTGGTGCCAAAACCATTGGTGACGTCTTGTGAAAAATGCTTGTGCATGTTGCTCAGTAAGAATTTGAACTTGATGTTGAATGAAAGAAGTATATTTTATAAGTACATGACAGTTGCTCTTAGGTGGAGGTGACCTGTTGTATGTGTAGGCATTCTATCTGTGCAGCAACAACACCTAATCATGTCTTTTCTGAGTTTTGTGAGCTCAGATAAATCCCACCAATGAACTACTCCCACTGAGGTCACGTTCACATGCAGAATGCCCCTGAAGGGTAGCCCACCTTTACAGATCAGGCCCTAATTATATGTACAATCGTGAGAGTAAATTAAATTAAATCAGAATCACACACAGTGCATTCGTGTATGTAAATCTGGCCCTTGATGCTTCATGCACACACAAACTCCAACTAAGACTTATGAAGTTCCTCCTTGTGAGGTTATTTTAAAGTTTTCTTGAGTTAATTGGCTTATATAATGGTCTCTCATTAGCGTCTTAGTCATTCAGGTCTCCAGCTTGTTCCTATTAACAAACAACTTTGGATTTAGTTTGAAACATTGTTTTTCTGCAGGTTGCTTTGATCAGCGCAAAGTTCACAAAGTGAAAACAAAGCCACCTGAGTCCTTTACTGCATCACCCACTCAAATACCAGATCAAAACAGCCTAATGGGAAAGACAATTACTTAACCACACACACCCACGGATACTGTTTTTCATTGTTATTGAAGAACTAGCCTATAACTATCTGAGCACATTAAATCCTACATGATCAGTCCCAGTCTGTTAATTAAATTTCAAGCGTTGGAAACTTGCCCAGAACGGTGAATAATTTGAAATGCTAATTTATTGTGTTTTTGTCTTTTACACTGTGTTTGTGAAGATGCATAAAGATTCGAATAAATTTACCAATAACATAATTTTTTAAGTTCAAGCTATAACTTTTATGCTTGAATCTAAAAAAGTATTAAAGTGTGTAAGATTTAGGGGCTCTATTTACAGAATGTGGCTGAAAAGCATATGTGTATAATCGCCTTAAAATAAGAATTGTTCTGGTTTTGTTATCTTAAAATGAGCCTTTTATATCCTCAGATATACAGGTGTGCAGGGGGCACTATGAAAAAATCAATGGCTTTCCCAATACCTGTGCTCTCTCACTCCTCACTCTCATTCACTGCCTAAGTCGCTTGACCACTGCTTGTTACTCGTTTTCCCACTTAAGCCACCAGACACAAGCAAGCAAAGGAAACTTCTTTGTGTCACTATTTTGCAGCATGGTACATGACATAAACCACGCTACAACAGGGAGAGTATCATAGTTTAGTCCATGAACTCCATGGAACGCGTTCAAGTTTCAGTGACATTTCAGGCTCACTGTAGAGGAATTTGATTGGTCTCATCATCCGATTGGCCATCGCAGCATGGCATTGGGCTGTGTTTTTCCGAAAGTTAAATCTGGCTCAGCTTCTTTGTTACAGGTCGCTGTGTTTTTTCAGCACCCCCTGCTGCACTACCCCCACTCAAATGAATGGAAAAACCTCCATCACAGCACAGGATTTGGTCTGAATCAGGCCTAAATCCTACACACTGGTCTTTTAAGATGCACCACATGTGAGAGTTATATACTCTATATATTATATATATATATTTATACCAGTTAGATCTTAGTGTGTATATTTCAGTAAAGAAGGTCTCAAAATAGAGGAACAAGGATTTGCTATTTGAGATGCATCGGGTCAACCACTGAAAGAGGTCAAATTTGTGTTTCCCCCCTGGCATTGAATTTGTCCTCACATTTAGAAAAATAGCTGACAGTGTAAACAAAGCCACACACTGCATGTAAGCCCCAGTCCCTGAGGCTGGAACACATGGCAGCTCTAATAAGCAATAACACATTAATACCTCGATTTTAAGCCACTGTCTGAACACATTTACAGGCTGCCATTTAACTGGCTTCCTCTAATATACCTGTCCTCGTGAAGCTAATGCCTGGCTCCATGCCTGCCTCTGACCTGCCTCAAGTGACTGCCTTCACACAGCTCCCAAAATGTCCACCCTCCCTCCCACTGTTTATTTTCCTTATTAGCATCTGTTGGTCGCCAGTCGAAAGCGATGTTGGCTCTGCACATGATGCCACCACAACAGCTGCCGTGTTAAAGTGTAAACCGGAGGTAGTCAAACACTCGGGGGGGTTGGTGTGCCCTCCATCTGACACCAACTTCTCTGGAGCGGCTTCATACAGGTCTCCCAGCTGGCACCATAATGGAGGTCATCTGGAGGAATGGAGTTCACTAATGGTTAAATATACTGTATGTCTCAAAAATACATCATGACATGAGGGTAGGGGGTGAATTTGCTTTTAAATTTAACAAAGGACACGGTCTTGTTTTTAGCCCCAGATTTTCTGCTAGGAGCTACCTAGCTAATAAAACGTAGAACCTCAATATAAAGGAAAATCTGACATACACATACATACAGTACACACACCAATCAGCCATCATTTTATGACCACCTGCCTAATATTCTGTAGGTCCCCCTTTTGCCTGCCCTGACCCGACAAGGCATGGACTCAACTAGAGCTCTGAAGGTGTGCTGGTAGGTGGTACCTGGCACCAAGACTTAGACAACACAAGATTAGCAGCAGATCCTTCAAGTCCTGTAAGTTAGAAGTTAGGGCCTTCATAGCTCAGGCTTTTTTATCCTGCACATCCCACAGATGCTTGATTGGGTTGAGATTTGGGGATTTTGGAGGCCAAGTCAACAACTTGAACTCATGGTGTTTCTCAAACCATTCCTGAACTCTTTGCTTTGTAGGGCATTATCCTTCTGAAAGAGGCCACAGGGAATATACGTTTACTGTTGTTTTTTATTCATCACTTCTCGACACAAAATAACTTGAATTAACTTCGTGTAACATAACTTGATGGTGTGTGTGTTAGGGAGTGGGAGCTATTATCTGCAGCAGTCTCACTGCAGGGTAATTTTTTTTTTTAAATCTCGACTTGTGGAGCTTTAAATGTGGTTTATTTCTTAATTTTGTTACTCTGGTTTGATAAGTGCTTCACAAAAGCATTTATTCTTTTTAATGAAATCAGCAAGCTGATATAGAGCTTAATAACACATTCATGGTGTCCAGAATTGTGAATAGTACCAGCAGATATCAAGCCACATGAAAATGCAATTCACATGCTTTTTTTTGTTTGTTTTCTTTCTATAAGTGGATTATTATCCAATGCGATCCTTCATCATTCTGCAGCAAATTTACCTCCTTAATATCCCACCCCATCTTCTTCTCTTTAGTTTTTTCCATTTTATCCATCTCATGGGCACCCACTATACATATTATAGCCTTTATAGCCAACATTAGAAGGATAAGAGCTGAGAGGAGAGCCTCACAGGCAGCTGGCACTTATTTCTTAACAGGACTGCAAATGTAATTTAAGGTCAACTAGACTCAGTGCAAAACAGCTGTACAGCTGCCTTTAGCGTCAGCTTTTCAGTATCGCCATCTCGATTTAATCTGATTTTTAGAAATGTGTATACAGAGTTTATCTAACTGTAAAGTATTAGTAAATTGCGTCTGGATTACTCCCTTTATGCTTCAAGGTGATTGATCCAGAAAATACTGTTTAGATCATTTTTTGCAGAACTACAAAAACTATTGCACATTTTAGACATTAATCCCAAGCATTAACAGGTCTAAATTTGACTTCAAGTATCTGAACACTCACACAGGTGTTTTCAGTTTGAAGTTGAGTGGAGTCTTCGTATTACTAAGAAAGGTAAGTGTAAGTTGTACATGTGGACAGTATAAAGAATGAACATCATATCCATGACATCACCCACAGGTTTTTGAAGAGACGTCGTAAGCTCAGTGTGGTGGTTCTGGTCACTGCCATTTTGGCAGTCCTGCCTCTGCCGCCTCCAGGCTAATCTAAAAAATGGGCAAAGACATGGATCATTGGTAGACCTGAGATGGCCTGAATGAGGCTTGGGCACTCCACAACCCACCTGCACCTACCTGTCAATTAAAGCAGTCACGCTCTTAATTATGCATGACTTTAGGCCTTAATATAATTTGTACAGGTGAATTATATAAAAATTCAGCCTCAGTACAGTTGTCATGAATGATGAAATTAGCTAAAGAGACCAAAAGTGTTTTTACCAGGCTGTAAACATGTTTATGTCTGCTGTGAAGTTGGACATTTTAATACTTGTTCTGTAGTCAGCCTCATGTGGCACACTTGGCACTTACGCACTGGCTTCAATTTATAGCCACCGAGGTTGTACCAGCCTTGTGATACCATGAAGTGGCAAGGCAAAATTAAGTGAGTTTATGAAAGATTTTGACAGTTTGGTGATAGAGACTATTTAGAGAACTTCTTGCCAGGACATGCCAGTGCTAGTCAGTCACAGTTAATGAGAACACTAACCAGACACAGACACTGACTCTGACAAAGTTCATGGATCATTGTAGCTAATAAGCTAAGATAGCTTCCTCCATTTTGCCAGTGCGACCTAAAGTGAGGAAGACGTCAACAGTTTGTACATACCCACACAGTCCTCAGAAAAGGTCTAATTAGACAACATGCATGGTTTTCCAATGTGTGCAACATGGGTTTTAATTACTGCAATCACAAATAATCAGGAAGATACTATTAAACAAGCAAATGAACTGCTGGAGGGACTGAACAAATGTCGTAGTAATGGATTTGCACCATGAGGTAAATGTTGATCAAGTGTTATTTGATGATGACCATGAATAAATCAGCAGGTACACGTATGGTTGATTAAAATAATCTTCTGTAGAGAACCAGAAATGTTTGTCTCAAATGCTGAATTTGTGTTAAGAAGACCAACGATTTGATTTATACACGGCACAGCTGAAATTTAAACTGCACTTCTGGTGGCAAATGAGTTCATTTGTTCACTTTAAAGTATCATTAAAATGATGATTCACCACCTCTAAGATGTGAACTGATGACGTGTGAGGGAATATTGTGAGGAGGCATGGGCAGAGGTTGAAATGAGAAAGCTGGAGAGAATAATAATAGTGATGTTAGAGCTGTGCTACATCCAGGGTCAGGGAGTAAGTAATTACATGGAGAGGAAATAATCTCATTATTAAGAAATCATAGTCATTGCAAGTCTTTTAAAAAAAATAGATAATTACTTGTTAAGTACTGCAAAAGGTTATAAGGAAAAAAAGATCTGAATGTGAGATTAGTGATAGTGATATAATGACAATAGTAATTCAAAATTACAGTCTATTTCATACGTGGAACAGCAGTCTAAGACTCGGAGCAGATTCGCTTATTTCCAGAGGCAATTCATCTTGCAGCACACATTGTGATTAAGTCTGCAGTCACACACATACAATCACTGCAATCTGAGGACAGTGCAGAAGTGAATTGCCTCGACTCAATTCTGATATATATTCTGATACCTGATAGTTAAGTGCAAAGATAGATGGGATGTTTAGAGCCAGACTAAATGTGCACAGCAGCAATGACAGAAAAGAAGATTGTGCTTTTTTTTTTTGTACCCACTGTACTCCTGTGGGTTGTTATGCTGTGGTGTATTTGGTGTGTGTGGCGTATGAGTCTTTTATCAGTCGCAGCCGGTCAGACAGTGACTCCTCAGGTTTGATTCGCTGTGACCCAGAGTGTCCAGGTTTCCCTTAGAGATACGCCGAATCCCTTCAGCACTGCCAAACCTCAGGGATGCTGTTCTGTAGTCGACATACAGCTCTGACCTCTCCGAACTGTGTCACCCTGTGTGATCCCCACAGAATCAGAAATCAGGAGAAAAAACAAGAACTACTGACCGCGGAAGAGGTTTAACTGCAGTTTCCATCAGTCACATTTAGAGTCAGAGGCCATAATCTGATTTACAAGGTCAAAGAGCTTCACAAAATTGACTGGTTTGTCAAAGTCATTAATGCACAGCAGTGGTGCCTCCATAAATTGTAACCCTGCCTCCTAGATATTGGTGTTTTATGCTGCAGATTTGCAACAGCAACAAAGTATGTGTATTTATTCAAGGAATGTATCTCAATTTTAAATTCCTCAACAAAACACAGGTGGTAAAATAAATTATTATATGACTAGACTGATGAATTTCTAGATCACGGGGTTGTATGGCGTTTCTTTTTAAAATTAAGTTTACTAAAATGGTTGGTCATGCTTACAATAGTGCAAATTACTATCATATCTCCAAAGCTTCATCAGCAGGTTGCTAGATTTTCTCTTTTCAGCTCACCTTGTAAATAAAACAGTTAAAACCCCATTTGAACCTTTAAAACATGATAAACTAAACCTACTTTTACAGGCACCACACCATTTATAGGGCAAATAAAAGGAAAACATTTGGTTTAAAATTCAGTTTTTTTTTGTTTTCTTTCACTGACACTGCAGCCTTAAACACATACACGGCAAATTAGATCAGCCCTCCTAAACTGAATGCAACCATTAATGTGATTAGGTACACCTGTGTTTGCCAAAATGCCCAGTGTGGGAAAGGTCTGTTTAAAGAGCCTGAACAGAATTTATTCTGGGTGATTAAACCTCAGCTCAGGTTGAAGTTGGGAGAATCTATGCTGGGAATTACATGAGGTCACCGATCCACATTATGCCTTTTAGCTTACTGTCTATCTGGAGGTTGGACTATGTTATCTTGTGACATCTGTTGCATGTGACCACCTTGCACATGATCACATCTGATATAATGTTTCTTCATCCAGAACACAGTGGAAATGAATTTGGTTCTCAGACACATTATAAATTTTTGTCATGAAATGTACAGATATCCACAGTCCACAGAGTATAAATCATAATGACTTCAGTGATCCCCTGACTTTAACTATAGCACCATCATCAGGTCAAATTAAAAAATTATCATATGCTTTGATTTATGACTAAATACATGCAAAATGAATGCCACTCCCATCAGCCTCAGCTGTACTTTTTGTTTAGTGCTAATTAGTATGTTAGCATGCTAACATGCTGCCCAAGTTCAGAGAATAAATTTGAGATGAAACAAGCAAAAGAGATGTCAATGAATCACAGACTGTGCATGCCCACACAGATGTGAGGGGAGGTCTAATCAGCCACAATGATGGAAAACATCTGTGTGGGTGTATCGAAGCAGGTCTTTAAGGGCTTTAAATATCACACAAAGCAGGAACTGTTAATACAGAAGGTGGAAGTGAAATTCACTTCCCATCATCAGCTCAAACTGCATTAGCAGAGCTGTCAACCGGAGACCTGAGCTGGGCTGTAACATATATAATAAAAAAGTGTGTAATGGTGTCAGGCAGTCCTCACAGCTTGGGAGGTCAGGAGGTCCTTTTGTTAAAAAAATATATCTTAAGTATGTAAAATCACATAGCACAGCTTTGATCAGAAAATATTTGGCATTATCTTATGACTTGACTTGGATTATAACATGATGCCTGGCTCTAGACCTGATCTGTCAGACTTGACTGGATGCTCACTTGAATGGTTGAAAGGTTGAAAACACTGAGTCATTGTCATTTTCCAGACCTTGTCTTTCAGCTGTGTTTCTTACTATCAGTGAAGAAAAGGGCAGAAGTAAAAAACAAAGCAGGAGACAGAGGTTCATTACGGCAAAGAGAACCAATTGGCCACACTATAGTTTTTCCGATAGAGTTGGCTAACCACTGCTTTGGGTGATTATAGATTTATCTATCTCTGCTTCCTCTTCACCTCTTCACACATCACAGACTCTTGCTAAATGTTTCCCTTTGGGGATGAATCAAGGGAGTTTGATAAATTGTGCTCATGTACAAGAGGCTTTTAACTGATCTCCGTGAACATGAAGCCACTGAGAGTCACCGGAGCATTTCCAATGGCTTTCCCCCATTATGTTTATGTCAATATCGTTGTTTATTATGTTTTGATTTTTTTATGTAGAGTCTTCTAAACTAGGCTGTTCCAGTGAGATTAAATATCTTGTTTTCAACTGAAGCAGAATCATTCAGAGCACATAAAAGCTGCTGCCAAAAACAAATAAGTTGCTGCACTAATCAATATATTTAATATTAACAAAAGACTGTGTGTAATGTTAAAGTTACCCCACAGCATTACAGAGTGTTTTAACATCTCTCAGCTCATTGTAATGGATCAGGCAGATGTTTTGGTGTAAATGCTCTGATAAAACGACTGCATGCCACAGTAACACACAAGATGATTAGGTGGTGAAGACAGTTATGTTGTCACTAGAACTGCCATTTGTACGAGAAAGACATTTGATTTTTTTTATTCATTTGTTTGTTTGTTCGTTCGTTGTTCATTCATTCAGGAGGTACCAGCTGCAATGTAAATGTGGAAAATCGAGAAATGTACCTGGTTCTCAAAGCACATGTGGATGTGGAAGTGTGCACATGTAAGCACAGCATTACATTTAGGAGGTGGCCAGACTGCAAAAGAATTCTCCCCATCTGCTGGATGTGTAAATAAGTAATTTAGATAAGAAACAAAAAATAACTCAAAATAAGAAGCACGTTCACTGTTACAGCTATCTAAAGTGAGAAGTTTATTCCTCCACCCCTCAAAAAAAATTCAGTTAATATAGTTTTAAAGAGCAGTTTCATCTACTGGGAGCAGGATCATTAACTTTTTGTTTCTTTATCTATTAAAATGTTGCTTTTAAAAATAGTCTTTTCATGAAAAATTTACACAAACAGCATCTGTTGAAAGACTGAAACACGTGAAGTCAGATGGAGTCATGGACATGGTTTTAAAAAGAAAAGAGAGAAAAAAGAGCTTCATTCTTCTAAAGTAGTCACAGCTGACTTCAACATTTTAAAAGTAGATGTTACTATTTTAAAACCAAAGATAATTAACTTTAATAACTTTAAGTCCTAAACCCTAATTTGGTGTAGGCAGCTCTCATGTGTGTAAAATAATGAAAATCTCATAGAACTCAAATTTCTCTTCTTCTATCTTTGCTTTTTAACTGCTGCAGAAATATTCAACCCTCCTTCTACTCCTGCACTACCGTCGCCTTCATTATGAAAATTACACCACCTCTTGCACCCCTACTTATCCCTATCTCCCCCTTTTCTCCCCCGCTACTGGCAGCTACGACACCGCTCTCATAATTCCTCTTGCTATATGGCTGCCGTCAGGTGATGAAATGGTTTCCTTGACCAGAGCGGGGCCTGGCAGTTGTTTTAGTGTTTGGGTTTTAGCAGAGCTATAAAGCATCACTGGCTAACCCCGGCTGACAGAGAGCTATATCTAATAGGCCTGTCGCTCTCGTGCCAAATCGCTTGCTGCATTTCAATTAAGGGCTCTTCAGGAGAGAAAAAGGCAATATCAAACATGGAGTGACTCAGAGGTGCATGCAATGCATACATACACACAGCACTGACATAGTTCCTTGTAGAAGAGAGATATTAAATGTAGCGTGAACAACAAACTTTAAGCTACCATGTTAGTGCTGAAGCTTCAGGGATGGCATTGTCAGATGGAGTGAAATATCTCAACAAATATAATATAGATAACCATGTCATGTATAGCATAGATATTCATTGTCCACAGACGATATTAATGACCTTGGTGATCCTATGACCTTTCATTCAGTGCCGTGTCAACATACAGACAACACATTTATTAAAAAATCCATCATTAGAAAACAACAACACTGCAGGTGACTGCATGAATACAGATGACACAACTAAAACGCTTTCTGAACCAAGGCGGGGCCAACTATTGATTAAAACTCTGACATCATTTAAAGGCCCCCTTCAGTCAAAAATGTGTTTTGCTCATTCCTATTTCTTTGACCTTCACTGCACAGAGTGATTTATCTGCAATTTGACACTAGAAGGCTGTTTTCACTTTCAAAGGGGAAAAGTTTGTGTGTGCTCACCTTAAAGCTCAGTTTAAGGACACTGCCATGAATGCAGGGGAGTGACCGTCACCTGCCGGGGCGAACTCACGCAGTCAACCCGCACACATTTTTTTGCAGTTGATTGAGTCTGCAACTTCACCAGTCAAAGTTCCCCAAAGTTGAATTTTATGCGAAGTTGAGGTAAATGAATGTGTGTGCGACCATTCACAAACACAAGAACATACAAGCAGGTCATCTAGTTTGGAAGTCAGTTGTGGCTCAGTAAGTGTGATGTGGAAACTTGAAATCTCCAGTGCAAAATGACTTGGAAGAATGATGTGTCCAGTAGTTAAACTTTTCAAATAAACTATTTCCATATTCATAAATATTAGTATTAGAATGAGAGTAGACTTTTTAACAAGGTAAAGTTATGTCTATAGACATAAAACTGGGTGTAGTCTCCATATTAGAGAGAATGTTTTGTGAAGCTTGGAGTGGTGGCTCTGGTGGTCTCCATCTTGGAGTTGAAAGATATGAATAATTCCACTCCTGCAATCAAACACATACGGGAGAGAAGCTCCAAGCTTAAGGAGCAAGGGGCATGACACATTCACCTTCTCTGCCTCTCACAAAGACATGATGGTGTGACTCATCAGACCAAAATACAGATTTCCAGTTTTCTAATATCATTTCTTATGTTTCCTGGCCCAAGCAATTCTCTTCTTCTTGTTGGTCTCCCTCAGTAGTGGTTTATTTGCAGCAATTCGACCATGAAAGCCTTATTCATGACAGACTCTTCCAATGAGTTGATGTCTGAGGGGCCTTTAACAGACCATTTCTGAGGCTGTAACTGTAATGAACTTATCCTCTGCAGCAAGGGTAACTCTTCCTGGGGCGCTCCTCATGAGAGCCAGTTTCATGATAGTGTCACTTGAGGAGACGTTCAAAGTTCTTGAATTTTTCCTGACTTTCATGTCTTGGAATCACTGGAATGTAATTTCAAATAAGCATTGCTTTTCCTGTAATATTTTGTTTCATTATCAGCCTACTGTGTAGTCACATGTGATGGCAAGATAGTAAACCGAGGTGAAATGAATGATCACTCCAAATGGGAAAGTATTAGGAAGAGAAGATAGTACATGATATTAGCTCTGGTTCTTGTACCGGTCCCCTTTAGGATTCAACAGTCAACAATAAATAATGTTCTTATTAGGAATAAATCTGCAACCTGCATAAACTGTCTGTAATTCAACATGGACAGCTTATGCTATTGTATTTTAACATCTGTCATAATGGTACTTGGACAGTCGAATATTTTCTATAGTGGTACACTGTAAAAAGTGAAACAAAGTACTGATGGACTGTCATTTCCTTTTACTTCACTGGTTCTTGTCATAATATTGGATACTACAGTAGTTCGATAGAACTGATGGTCTCAAAGAAAGCAAGAAATTGTACTAATTAACTTTAACAAGGCACACCTGTTAATTGAAAATCGTTCCAGGCGACTACCTCATGATGCTGATTGAGAGAAAGCCAAGAGTGTGCAAAGCTGTCATCAAAGCACAAGACGGCTACTTAGTAAAATATAAAATATAATAGTATCATTTTACAATCGAGAGAGAGAGACAGAGACAGAGACAGAGACAGAGACAGGAATTAGAAAAGAAAACTCTGAGCTTTGTAGATGTTTACGGTGGGTCAAAGCTGCAGTCCAGAGTTTGCATCTGGTCCAGTAAGTAAGTGAGTGTAAACACTGGTGGTGGTTTCTAGTTTGGTATCCTATATTTCTATATAATAGAGGTTTATTATTTTGTGCATGGGCATAAAAGAGGAAGAGAAATGTTTAGTGTTGGGTGAACAAAGATGTAAGCTGGAGAAATGTAAATGTAATGAGTCTGTGTGTGTGTGTGTGTGTGTGTGTGTGTGTGTGTGTGTGTGTGTGTGTGTGTGTCTCCTTCTCTCCTCCTCAAGAAAAGCTTTATCCTCTGTGCCGTCTGTTCTATTGTGCAGCGACGGTGCCCTCATCAAAGTGAAGCAAAAGGGCGAGGAGAGGGTTCAGCATGCAGTACAAAGAACAGACACTGCAACAGTGTGTGTGCGTATGTGTGTGTGTGTGTGTGTGTGTGTGTGTGTGTGTGTGTGTGTGCTTCAGTCTGGCACCCACTAGAATGGCTGATTGAGATGCCCTTTGTTTTTCTGCACTTTCTGCCTCAGCTTCATTTATAATCATAATAAGCTTGATGTACACAGAAGTATTCGCAATAAATTTACAAAGTGCCTCATATGGAAGAAAAACGTGCAGAACAAACAATAAAAACCAGAACAAAAGAAATAACTAGCAGTAAACAAACAAGAAAGATCAGAAACTGTGTTTGATACTCAGTGATATTGATTTCATCTAATGACATAAGAGATGGATTGTGTCAGTTATGGAAGGCATTTGTTGTTATTTATGGTGATAAATGGTGACTTGAGATTGGGGTCAGTAGTTATATGTCAGGTTGATGCAGCTTGAGTTTTAATATTAGATACAGTTGACTTTTTTCAGTAGGTTGTCTCTTTTTATTACTCCTTCTTGTTCACTAATGAATTCCCCTTAAACCTGCCCTCTCTTTCACATGAAGTATATACAGTCTAAAGTCCTTGCATGCATAAAAAGGATTGCGCATAGAAGCATTGCTGCACAGCACTATAAGGGATCAAAAGCTCCTGAGGATACAGATACAGAACACCTGAAATCAGCTTGGCATAAATACAAAAACATTTTTCACGCAGGGCTCAAATCTGTCTCAATGCAACTCCAGTGTTTCACAGCACTCCACCTCACACATTCCTCTTAACTTGTTCTTTACTTCACATTTTAAAGAACTGTCAACAACTCAACAGCCTGCTCTCCTTTGCAAAAAGGATGCATTCAAACACCAAGGCTCCAAAAGAATAACAAATCTGAAGTGGATAATTACTTGAAACCAAAAGGTCTTTGTCAGCCCATGTTTACATCCTTGAAACTTCAATCGGTCGATCCAATAGTTTTTAACGTCACAAACAAATCATTTATCATTCTGAAGCCTTGCCTATAACTATCTCTTTAGAATAAGTAGCTTTGTAAAGCTTGGAAATTGGCAGTAAATTAAGACTGCATGTTTGTACAGCAGTTGACATTGACCAGAGTGAAAGTAAAAGCAAACTGTGTACACTGTAAAAAAAAAAAAAAAAAAATTACAATTATAGACATAATCTGTAAATTAACAATCCAACTGTCTATACTATTCTAAGTATGATGCTATTAATGACAAATTAGTTCTTTCTATCTCCGTACAGTAAAACTACTTTTTGCTTTTTGTAACATCAATGCCAATAATGTTCTGTAACTATGTAGCTTATTACATACATGTTTACTGTATGTTTGTCCATGCTAGCATTTTCACATTTTCTTCAGGTAAATCTTATTTTACGTATTGACATTTATGCGTACTTTTATATTGTAACTCTATTTCTAGATACATCTTTTTTCACTACATCAAACAAAATGCATAGACTTTTTTTTAAAGAGTATAAATCTCCACTCAAAATCTGTAAAATAACAGTGTTTCCCTATTTCGCCATTTTTAAAAATATTTACTGCTGCCAGTCATTTCACCATCTTTTAGTATTCTTTTTACAGTGCAGTTGAGCTACATTACTTGTCTCCACATTACTTGTCATGCCAAACAGAGAAAATGGAGTAAACGAATGTGTATAAATTATAATTATTCTGCTAATTGTCTAAGGACAACATGTAAAATCTCCAACAATCTTATTTATTTCATCACCTTCAGCAAAGACTCAGCTACCGACTCCTCTCTCTCTGTCAGAAAAATGGGATCAGTGTTATAAAAGCCCCCAGGCAGAAATCTCTTATAGCCAGAGGATAACAGGAAGAGAATGTTTCCTCCAAAGCTGAGAAATACTGTGGAGAGCAAACCAAATACAGGAGGGCCAATTAATGCAAAGGAAACATACCTAAAAATACACACACATACACACATACATCCACCAAACAGGCTGCTTATCAGAGGCTGGGAGAGGAAGATCAAAGTAGCAACACACAAAGCGTTGAGAGGTACTGTATGAGATTGAGACAGAGCTGAGGAGTATGACACATGATGTGAAGGAGAGAGACAGAAATCAGGATAAAGAATGGAAGAGAGGCGGAAGAACAGGAGGAAGATTGATAGAGAAAAGACAGGAGGAGAAAGAAACAGAGAGACTAAATGAGACAGAAATGAAACGCTCAGATCCAACCCGTCCAAGAGGAAGACAGACACAGTCAAACATTTAAAAGCAAGAGTTTTTGGATCTTGGTTTGATGAATAGAATAACTCCCTCGAGTAGAGAAAAGATATAGATAAAAAAGACAAATGACAAGGGCTGATAAAAATGTTCAGAGAGCAGGGGAAGGAAGAAGAAAAATGAAAAAAAGTGTGAGGTAGATTGTGACAAGAACTTTGAAGAGGACTTAAAACAGCCGACAGAATGAAGCATCTAATATGGAGAAAAAAATTAAAACATTAACGCTTTTAACTGCAGGTTTCAGTCTATTACCGGAGGGGACAGGTGTACTTCAAACATCTGTTTTGAAGATCGAGATATTTAAAATCATTTTTCTTGCAACTCACAATTTTTCGTCTCAGCTCAGCCAGCCTTAAGACCAGTAGCCCTGAAGCAATCATAAAAATCATGGCTGGATTCAGCCACTAGGGGGCCCCGGGGCTAAATGAAATGACCTAACCTACCATTACTCACACTTTTCTACTCTTCCACAGGAGAAATCTGGCTGTTATGTTACTTGAAAATTTCCTGAACTAGTCACTGAAGTTGTTGCTGTTTATTGGAGCTTTTCTGCTGAAAACAGCTGCCTTCTTCTGCTGGAAATCAGACTGATTTAGAGCAGAATTTGGAAGCGAGAAAACTGAAAGAATAAGCTAAAAGAAAAGCACAGAAAAGTGGTATTTACCTGTAAAAAAAGGTTTTTCCTGAGCAGAACATATTTTAACAATTGAATACCTTTGCTTCATCTAAACTTCTCTTTTCTGTCTTTGTCTGTAGCCCCTGGTCATTTCTCTGCGCCCGGCATGTCACTGCACCTCTCTCCTCTCAAACCATAAAGATGACGGCCCCAGTATTTTCTTCTGAGCAGAGAGAAAAGCAAGAGGCTCCAATCTTAATGCCAGCCAAGCAGAAGATAAAGAACAAGGGCGGTTAAGCCTTTTCAACACAGAGACACAAAACTCTGAGAGATAAAACAGAATGGAGAAAACATAAAGCCTGGACTGTGGATATTATGTGCAGTTCCTGGGAGACCCTGGGCTATGAAACACACAGATAGGAAATTAGATAGGTTCACAAAGGTAAAGAAGAAGAAAGCTACCATTTTTTATGTTTGTGTTTTCCATGAAGAGAAGAGATGACACCATCACTAACAGTGCTGCATGAGATGCTACCAAATGTCTGAAAGTTTGAATAATTCCCAGTCCATCCAGGAAAAGAGAAACTCCTAAAGCTTCCATTGTTTTACTTTTACAAAGGTCTGCAACCTGAAATCCCCCTCTTAACACCATGCTGTGTTTGCACTTTCTGTGCCACCAAAAGAACCCACACTCTGCCCTGGATTTACTGCAATTTATCCTGAAAGTATCATGGCATCCCAAGGGGGTAGGTGCAGTGGAAAGCCTCCCAGAATGTAGCAGGACAGCAGGCTTACAGACACCAGTTCTGATGTATGCATGTTTCTCTTACAACACTTAATAAACTAAATAAATCACAGATCATCAGTAGTTATTTGAGCAAGTATTACCTGCAAAATGTGGTTCAACCATGAGGTGTTGAGATGTGTATGAGAGGGCAGATAGTCAGATGCTGCGCTGGTGCTCCTCTGTGAGAAGTTAATAAAGTCTTCTGTTGAGCCGGAAGCTTTGACTCGCTGAATTCTTCTGACAACAACCTACCTCACCACAATATGAACACTCTAACAGTCGCCTATGACGTTTACTCAGGTAACACTTTGCACAGGGTGCTATAACACAGGATATTGCAAACCCTCAGCAACACTCGTAGTACAAGAGCAACCTTATTATGAAACACGTTTGAGACCCGTGTGGCTCAAACACATCAGTCTTTCATTATTGCAAGTGCTGATCCTTCATGATTGCTTTGCTTCTTCGAGCATCTTATGTGAAGATGATGTTGTGCTAAAACACACAGCCTACACCAGAGGTTCGTGTCTACATACAGCCCAATTTGATTTCAAGTAGGCTAGACCAGTAAAACCATTGCCTGATGACCTATAAACAGCAACATCTCCAAATTGTTCTCTTTCTTTTAGTGTAAAGAAGCAGATTCTGAAGACATTCACAGTTAATGAACGATACATTTACAAAACATTTGATGAACAGCCTGAGATCTGTTAAAGAAAAATAAGTTCCGTTTCTACAATATGTCTAATTTTTTCCATATTCAGTTATTCTGCCGTCATTACATGTGCGTTCTGTTGCAATTTACAGATCACTGTGGAACATTTAGTCAACTGTATTTTGATGAAAAAACATTATAGTTTTTTTCTATTCTATTTTTTATCTTTTTGTTTTGTTTTGTTTTTTGCAGTAATCAGTCCAGGGTTGGGAAATAATTGTATTTTTCAAAACCTCCTCAAACACACACACACAAATACACACACACACACCTACAAACACACGTACACATTCACAGCTGGTAGCTGTAGACTTTAACCACAGCGGCTGCTGACTGGCTAAATTGAATCAGCTGGGGGTCAAGGGCATCTTGATGGAAGCCGATGAGGAAAGATAGATACTCATTTACTCTTCTTCCCTAAAAATAATTTCCCAGAGTCCTCGTAAACAACATTATATTTCTTCCCACTTGTACCATATAAGTTATAAGCCATTTTCACATATAACACATGAAGTGTTGCAGTAAAGGCGTGCACAATATCCTGTGCAAGACCAGATACAATAAACTTTTTTTTATGGATGTCCAGTTGCTGCATTGACATAATTGCACTGTCCCATACTTTGGCTGACCTTTTTCCATCCCCCTGTATAAAACAGTATCTTACACACCAGACACATATATATACAGTATATAGAGAGCACAGGGTTGATGTTGAAGTCCGATGCTGCAGAAAGCCTCGGGCCGCACTCCACAGCGTGAATCTTCCCATTGACCTCTCCCATTGAGGAGGTGGCTAATAGGCCAGACCACATGATCAGATCACTACAGCAAGAGCTTTGATAAGCTCTGGCCTTAACCCAACTGTTTTATCTGCTATACCGCCAGGTCTCCTGACGCTCAATATATTGACGTCTCTGGGAAAACCGGATACCTGCTGGAATGGGGTTATAAAAAGACGGGCCGACCTAATCCAGCAGATGCTGAAAATACAGAAATTATTGCAGAGAAGCCAAATCAATCAGTATGTGTCATAATTGTCCTTGATGGGTAGTTTTACGCAAGCGATCTGATTGGTCAAAGACCTATTCCAGCTGTGTGAATTACTCCCATAAAGCTAAGTGCTTTAGGTTGCTGCTGTTATTGCTTTCCTGGTTACTATGGGAGAAAGTTAGTGATCTGTCTTTCTGCTGAAAAGAAAAAACTTCCAGACAGTAAACCTGCAGCTTTTAGTTTAAGCCATTATCATAGTTAGGAATTGTTTGGAGATGTCATTACTTGACTGCAAAGACTGGGGGGTTTGTGGCTCTGATTTATTTAAGATGATTTGCAGCAGTATTGAATATATAGTTATCTCTTCAACGTGAGAGAAAAAAAACAATACAATAATAATGCAATAATAATTTTTACAAAGGCACAAACAGAAATCTGTAATGTTTTCTTTTTTACAGTCGATAACGCCTCTCATTACTTAGAACGATTATCCATTATCTGTAACCGGGTCACAATGTTGGCATGGCCAGCATGATATTTTCTGAGGTGGTGTGTGGTGTAAAAAGTTTGAGAAACACTGATATATAATACTGAATATATCATTTTATTCAGTTAGAATAAATGAGAAATTCCATGAGGTCTGTCAACAGAGCATTTTAGTCATTTGTGTGTTAGTTGATACACACCTGGTACATACTTTCAAAGTTCATCAAAGAATATCCATTTATAATACAGACTGATGTCTGTTTGTATAAAGATGTAGCTATTTTGTCAGCGAAAGTCATAAAAATTCAGGCTGATCAGGCTCCAGAGTGAATTTACCCTTCATATGTTAGGAACCTCAACTGAAGGATGTTGGTCTTTGTTATGAAAGTTAGAAAATCCTTTTCAAAAGCTTCCGGATAACCATTGTCACGTTCTTCACACTTCGGTGATTAAAAGTAGTTGTGAGTTTTTCCGGCTGGTAGATTTCATTCGCCGCCGTCTCTCAGATAGATTCGCCTGGCATAACTTTGTACAAATATCCACAAAGCCTGGTTATCTTATCTGCTGATGACATGCACCCAGCAGCATCACTTCTTCCTTTTTCATCTACAGGTTTTACATTTTAGGCACCTGGCAGATGCTTTTATGCACCGTGGCTTTTGATGAATAAGTAGGTAGGAGTACAGTGTCTTGAAAAAGGATTTTTTTGACTCAAACCTCAAACCTGTGATCTTTCACGCACCTTTCTATCTAATCTAAAGAAACAGAGGTGCCATTTTAAAAAGGTCACTGTGTAATCATTGTGTGCTTAATAGCTAATCCAACCTTAATTTATATTGTCATGCCAAATTAAGACAATTAGAGTCGTCTGATTTATGCAGCTTTCATACGGAGTTTGATTTTGCTGCAATTTAACTGCACAAGAACCAAAGATTATTAATGAGGCTGAAGAGTGAGAAGTTTTATTTTTCTGTTCCATATCACTGCCAAATGAAGCTCTGTAGGAAACACATATTTCCTTGAGAAACACCTTTTATTGTTTTAGTCACTTTTGAATAGTTTCATTTCTAAATATGGGCTAATCTGTGCTTTGGCAGAACGACTGCTAGCTGTAGGCGTCAATACTGTAACTTGTTTGTCTTGTGCTGGAGTTTAAAGTATACTTGACTGATTTAAGGGAGATTTGTTGGTCTCTGACCAGGTAATAAGCTTCAGTGTGGGTGTGTAGCAGCACTAATTCTGCTGCAGGAACAGGCTGCGGCAGCTATTAATCAAAACTAGACGGTCAAAGATATGCGTATCCAACTTGGTATGTCTGCTTCCATCTGTCCTGTCACACTCTTACCAACTTTAAAAGACAGATGTGCTGTTAAACTTTTTAATCCTTTTGCTGTCCTGAAAATCCATCCCAGTGGTGTTGTTTGACATCAAAATATTTGAATATGAGACACACAGGAGGCTCAGGATTTCTCTCTTTGGTGTTACTGAGACAATCGAGATAATCGTGGCACATATGGTTTCCACCATCATTAGAAAAATATAAATATATTGAAAGCTTTTCAGCTGAGATTTCTCTTTATTATGCTGATATGTTATTTGTGTCACAGCTGAGAGGAAAAACAGTGGAAAACTAATTGCAAAATGACATTTTTATTTGCTTGGGCAACATTTCAATGCGGAGTCAATTACACACACTCATACATGCTCACTGTTTTGTATCTTACACAGTATGTGGTAACAGTCCACCATCACTCAGTTTGTTAAAGGACACAGCACAAAATCTCACAATTGAAACCCACGGGTTTATCTGATCAGTTATTTGTGTGTGCATGCTGCCTCCTTGTGGTGAAGCTACTCATTTTTCCTTTCCTTCATTTAAAAAATTCCAACTGATGTAGAAAATATAGCATTTTGCAGAGAAAGTACACTTCAGCTTTTGCGTAACATAGATTTGTCTGTCATCCTCTTCAATTTTTAGCCGTATAAATATAAAAGGCTTTTAACTACAAATTTTCAGCTCAGTATGTGGCTGTCATCGTGAAGAGATTCAAACCTTTGAGCCTATTACGATCAAAGGAGATCAAAGTGTCCAGTCTTACAGCCATGCCAACACAGTTAGGCTGGACATTTACTGCAAGAAGAGCTAGATAACGCAAGGCTCTGTATTACAGAGCTCTATAAAGAACACTTTCTGAATCTGACAAAAGAAACAAATCATAGATTTATCACCTAGGCAGGTCAAACATGAAAGCATCAATCACAAAAATGAAAGACACAGGAAGGAGTCTGTACACAATTTGTGCTTTATTGACAAAAAGAGATTGCACAGTTTCTACTGTTGATTGCAAGAGCAGTGTTGATCCATCACCTTAACACACGACACCCCCTCCCCTCTCTATATATTCTAGCTAGCATGACTGAACAGCACAGTGCAAATCGCATTATCTATCTACCCACTGTGTACCTTGTATACGGACGAGACAGCTGAAAACAACTGACTGAAGGTGACGAGAGATTGATAACGAGTATGTTGATTCGTGTGGCAGTTATGGCATTTCAATTGAAGGCATGAGACGGCAGAAAAACAGACAGAAAAACAACACGCGACTGTGATGAATAGTCAAGAGTCATGAGTTGGGGGGGAAAAAAAAAAAAAAAAAAAAGTGGTCCACTTTTGTTTTTTGGGTGCTCATGTGAACATCAGGCCATGCAGAGCATGCAAACAAACTATACTCTGATAGTTAGTAACTTAAAATTTTAAAGTTCTGTGTGAGCATGAGGGAACACAGCCGGTACAATGAAGACCATAAATGATTGATAGAGACTTCACCGAAGTCATAAAACAAAGAGGGCCAGCTCCAGGATTTCTGCATAGCAAAATCTGGGTAGTAGAAGTACGAGAAGTACCGTATTAGACAAATACAAACTGATGAACAAAGACAAAGTCTGGCAATAAAATCTTCTCCCATACATTATTTGTACATTCTAACCTGAACAGTATCTGCCTTCATATAAATGGCTTAAGAACATGACCAGATCCCTTCAGCTGTAGTCACCTTCCTGACTTAATGCTTCATGTGCAGCTTCATTTTCCAAACATGTAAAAGGGATTTTACATCCCTTACGTCATGTACAATGAAAAGGGGTCACAGGAAACAGAGATGAAAACATTTGACAAAAAATGTATTTTCAAATATCTGTGAAAAGTTGTTTCCTTTGTTAGATAAAAAATGGTCTGATTAATTTTATATGAAACACTAATGAGTATTTCAACTTCATATATATATATTTAAATTATTTTTCCCAATGTATATTACCCTACTTACAGTCAGACCTATGACAAAAAGACTATTTTAACAGGAGTGATAGACAGTTTTTGAAATGACTGCATATATGTATATCAGCTTCTCCTAGATTGCTGCTCGTTTGCATACTCACACCTTTTACTAGGTGTAAACACCTAGTACTTTGAAAAGCAAACGCTTTGTGTGTCAATTTATATCTTGGCTAGCTGCTGAGAGAAAAAAAATGTTAGAATTAAGCATTATATTAACATGTAATTCTTCCTATTCTTAAAGTGAAGATTAAACATATAAAGACTGTATGCAAGAGGCAAAAATAAAATAAAAAATAGAAGAACCATAAGGCTGAAACACTCCAAAAAGGACAGATATAAAGACCCCTAAACCAAAATATTAAATCCCAAGAAGTTATTAATTTAGAAAAATAATACAAATAACATTCAAATAACATAAGAATAAAAGAAACAGTAAAAATCTCTCTATGCAGACAACTGAAAAGTCATGAACAAACATGATTCTATCTGAAAGACATAATAAGACTCCCTGCTCTACAGCTGGGCCTGTAAAGCAGAAGAAAGCATCGATCAAGCTCCATGACAAAGCACAGCGTCTCAACAATGCGACTGGCCAGGCAGGGAGGCCAACTGGCTCTGTGCAGGTCTGGACATATTGTTCTCCTGAACGTGACTCAAAAGATGTAGTCTCGGGTCATCTTGAGGGACGGCATGGCCTCGTTGACATTATGGTCCAGGCGGTGATACTCGACGGTGTTGCGCGAACACAGACCGTCTTTCCAGCGTCGGCTCTGAGCCAAGAGGAAGATCTGATAAGAAGAAGAAGAAGAAGAAGAAAATGCAGATGGAAATCTAATTAATCTGATAGATGTACAAGTGCTGATCAAGTAAAAGTATTTCTTGGTTGACGGGCTGGCAGAAAAGCTCAAAGACTACATAACTGAACCCAAATTTATGCCATGCCAGCATATCATATAATATGCAACCATGCTCCACAGATTTGACAGAGAAAGTGTACATGTCATCTTTACCAGAATACTGACCATGTGCTACATATCAATAATATATATATATATTCAACAATACACACGGTGAATAGCACAAACCACCAGGTGTTTTGTTTGAAGCCGCTGAAGCATTTCTTTTATTTTGTGAGGTTGTGGTGTTGAGAAAACACTCTAAATGGGTCAGCACAGTCCTCATTAGAAAGTCGAATGCTACGATGCTGGTGCAAGGTCCCAAATCTCAGACTCTGATTATCAAATTAGGATATTCCTAATTTAGCTATAAACAACATAACCTGCAAATCAAAAAGATTTTAGAGATGTCAAGATAAAAATGCTGATGGCTAATTTTCTGTTAATCAATTAGCAGATTAATAGTTTCAACCATTTTTTTGTACAATATTATCTATATATTTTTATATAAGCAATATACAGAATTAAGAAAAACAAATCACTGGAGATTGCAATCACATGCTGTCTCCACAACTATCACAAATGAACTGGCTGCACAGCAAACACTTTGACCCGTCAAAGCCCGAAAAACGTGGGTGAACTTAATAACAGGAACAGCTCACTTCCAGTAAATGTCCTGTTGACAAGGACTCAGAACATATAATAGCAGCACCGCCCTGAAGTGGAATGCAGCTATTAAAAAAAAAACACCTGCTTCAGACTATGACAAGTCAAAATGTCTGCTGTGCAACCAGTCCATTACTGCTGAGGTAATATCAGCCCCGTGCAAACAAGATCATCATCATCATCATCATCATCATCATCATCATCATCTCGGGGACCTCTACATCCTGAGCAGCTGCCCAGCTGTCGTCATGTCAACACTCACCTTCCTCTTGTTGTGATAGGTGATGTAAACGATTGCCACCAGGAAGGCCAGGATGATCAGATGAAAGAAGAAGTGGGAGTCCTCGTCCTCCGTGCTGTAGCCGTCTCCTCCTTTGTAATGGGTCACCTCCGTTTCCTCTGGCTGCGTCAGCCTGTTCACAGTCTCGTCTTTGTCCTCTTCAGGGCTTAAATAACCGCGCCCCATGGTGTCACCGTCCTCGGTGGGGTCGTACATACTGTCATCGTCGCCGTCATCTTCAATGACATCTGGGTAACCAACTGTTGGTTCTATGTCAGAGGTCTGCAGCAGGTCTGGGTCAGTATCCTGTACTGTGGACGGGTTTGGTGCGTCGGAGGGCTTGGAGTCAGAGACGGCTGTTCCTGCATCCTCTATTACAGGTTTGTCTGAGTCAGTGGTTTTGAGTGGAGGGGAGGGAGCTTCTGGAGTAGAGGCTGGAATGGATTCAGAAGCCACCGGTTCACCTGTTGTCTCAACTTTGCCTTTTGTGTTTTCATCCACATCGGGCGTTGTGTTCCCATCGCTGATTGATACTTTCTGTGGATCAGAGGAATCGAAGACGGTGACTTTATCATTCTCTGCAGACACTTTTGGTTGAGTGGATGATGTGAGGTTTTCTTTAGGAACCTCCTTTTCTTTTGGTGTTGTGGAGTCATTGCCAGCAGGTGATGCAGGGTTGTTGGAATCTGGTAAAGCTGGAGTCTGACCAGGTGACAAAGGCTCTGTGTTAGCCGTTTGCTTGTCTACAGTGGTCAGAGGAAGACTCTGAGATGTGTTTCCCTCCTGATCTTTGTCTGGCAATGTCAAGTAAGAGGGAAAAACAATGTAAGACATTACATACAATAATAATATACAAGGTTACAAACTAAGGTAACTTGAAAATGTCCAAATTCTATCTAAATTTTCTGTTTCAAATCATTTCAAGAGCAACACTTTCGTCTAAATTGACATCCTAATCACTCCATCACACTTTTAAAACTCATATTCATTCACTAATAGCTGACTGAAATTTCTACTTTTGCTGTCATGTAACCACACTGTGTGATCACATCAGCAGCTATGACTGGAAAATTAGCTTGCCCTCCTTCTCAAACTGCCATCTAAAAATACCCTCGGGCAAGGCAGTTAACCCTCCAGCTGCCACGGAAAAGCTGCAATGTGGACATCTGTATCTAATAGCAGCTTGTTCATGTGATTGTGTAACAACATGCATTCCCTTACGGCTTGCCCTAATCCTCTAATGACCACTGCTAACAATGATATATTGTATTGCGAGACAACAATTTGTCAGCCAGCTATCTAACTTTCTATTGAAATTCACTGGATTGAACACACTTCATTACTCTCAATCAGACTGACAGATACTTTGACTGACAGATTTGAATATGCGTCCCTGTGAGGCTGATTTCTATTTTAAAAATATTAAGAATCTCTACAGCGATTCCCGACTGTGTCTTGAAACGAGAGCTGTCTCCTGCATCTGGCCAGCGTTCCTGAATTAGTGACACTGTTGAACTCACAAGTGTCAACATTATTTCATCCTGTGGGACTTCGAGGCGTTGCTTAGGAAGGGACGGGAGGAGAACACTAGGGACTTGAAGCACGGAGTAAGACATCCCCAAGAGAAGAAAGGGACTATTCATACACATGAGCCATGGCCAGCATAAATAATCACTGAACAGGAGATCTTTGTGGCAGCAACGGTTGCAGGCTTTGCTGCGTGAAACAGCATGTAGGATATTCAGCCTTTAAGGCTTAGCAGCTGGTTCACACTTGACAAATGTTTTAATATTGAGTCCCTTAAATGGCCTCACGTCTCATTAACAACTAATGCCGGATATGCCTCCACCCAGCAACTACACAGCTTGTCGTTTTGCTGTTTGTTTTTCAAGATAAATATATTTAGCAGCTTGGTGGCTGATCATGCAAAGGTCATCCCTACGTATTTTTGTTTTTAGTTCCCTCCCATGCTTTCCAGTGATGTAACGCACCTAATAACCTGCACACGAATGATATGTCAAGAGCTTATGAAGCAATGCTAAAAATGAGAGTTCATGTCACTTAAATGCTTCAAAAGAAGATGAAAGTCAGTAATTGTTGCATTCAGATACTGATTTGATTCCAGGCGACGAGGGGATGTTGTAGGGAAGAGCTCCGTCACTAATGTCAGATCACAAGACTTGCGTGACACGTCTTGACAGGCATGGATCTTTCTGCATGAATATTTCATGGAAATAACTTGTAGAGAAACATTTTGCTCCTGTGTCTTCATGTCCTCTTGCTGTATCAGTCCATCTTTGTCACGATGATGCACGTACAGATAAGCTGTTTGACTGAGTATGGTTACATTATGAAGAAACAAAGTCGGAGACTTCAGTATTTGTTTGAAAAGCATAGTAAAGACAGGTAATGAAATCAACACCACAGACCTTATCTCAACAGATTGAGGCCAATTGACAAAGTCAAAGTCCATTTATGCAAGACAAAGTCTGTCATTGAGAGCGGCCTTTCCTGTGGTTCAGGTTCCTTGACGGTACACTTCAAAAGTTGTGTCTTTAATGAGCGGCGAGGACTGACAGGGGGTGAATTAACAGCTCAGATATATGACAAGGACATCTGGACCGAGTCACTTCATCTGACCACCACAAATCATTGCTGCTTAAGAGTCCCCACAGGGCATCACAAAGCAGGCCCTTAACTACAATGGCATTTCCACTGGGATTATCATATAACAGACGTTTAAGTTAACTGTTAACTAGTTAAATATAGGTTTACAATGACTGTAAGCTTGTCCAGCCTCAAGTTTGATTAGAAATATATGACTTTCTGTTCCTTCTTTTGAGATGCCTGTTGTGAATTTAATGAATATGTCGACTCCATGGAGTTAGTTGTTTAAAACAAGACCAAGTGAGGAAACCTAAGGCACATTTAGTACTTTAATGAACGGACGAATAACGTTTAATAAAAGTTATTTACATTAGACGGGTTCAACTTTGTTGTTATTTGACAATCTCGCCACGGATACGTTTCAAAACAAGACGGCCGCAGAGCAGTCACGTTTAAAGCCTCAAAACTCCTCATATTCAGCAGATTACTCTGTCGAACTGCAGTGTGGGAACCGAGTAAGAAAATAGTGTTTCACGACTTTTCCGTGTGTGTGTACAGACAGCCTGTGGTCGTCCCTCTCTCTCACCTGACACCGTGGAGGCTAGCATGACGTACTAGCCAGCTAGCTACAATAACGTTAGCTACCAGGCTAACTAGCAGTGCTGCTGGTTGGAAAAACAGTCAACATTACCTCAGATACTTCACATGACTATAACGTACCTGCCGTCACGTTGCCAACTGGAGCTGACAGGCAGCTGCTGACCAACAGCTGGAGGAAAACAACCAGAGAAAGAGCGCAAATATTTCTCCTGCTTCGCCCCATCGTCCTGCACGTCGCCATGTTGATGCGTGAATAACTGGAGAGGCGGGGCGTGGTTTAGCATGGCTACAACAGTGTGTGTGTGTGTGTGTGGGTGTGTGTGTGTGTGTGTGTGTCAATCATGGCATGTGACTGTGAATGGGATGAGTCATTGTGTTGTAGTTTCTTCTCAACTTGAGTCACCCTCTAAAGATCTGCTATACTTATCTATGAGCTAGTCAAAACTTATAAGTGGACAAATACATAAAATAATATTCATATCTATATTTTCATGAGTGTAAAATCACCTGAAAATAAGAAGAAATAAACTTTTTATATCTATAGTCAGTGCGGGTCCTTTTCCATGGAGTCTGCCATGATCACAGTAGCCCAGAATGGACAAACTAAACACTGTCTCTAGGCCCTTTTGAGTTTTTCGTGTGTTTTATGGCCACCAAAGTTTCTCCTTTATGTAAGGAGAGAGAGGATGAGGCGAGGTGATTGCAATCAGCAACTACACCGCTAGATAGCACTAGATCCTATGCAAATGATTTAAAATCAGCATAGGTCACAAAATATTATGATATGTAACAATAGGTATGTTTTAAAGAGGTCTCCAAGACTTCAACCAGAACATTTTGGTTAAGGGGAGTCCACACAAGAGTAGACTTATACCTTGTACAGATATATGATGGGTATTTAATGTTTTTTCCAAGAGCTAGAACACAGGTTCTTAAATCACTGTAAGCTTTCCTCACATCCAATTGACTAACCATTTTGGTAATTTGAAAGCAAAAATGTGAAGATCTGTTCTTTTTATTTCATGTCATTGTAAATCTTTGGGTTTTGGACTGTATATAACTGGACAAAGTTAATAATTTAGAGACATCACCTTGGCATCTCAAAAGACATATCTTATGTTTCAAAATTTTAATCGCCAGGATATTTTTTTTTTTTTTTAACAATAGTCTTTTCACAACTTTAAAATAAACGTGGGTTTATCATCACAAGAGTCAGATCATTATGTAACAAAAGGCAGCAGAACAAATACAATCAGAAACTGGTTCAAGATGTTCTTTATTTAATTCAGGGAATGACAATACTGTCAAGTATACTAAGCTTTATTCCCATAACCAGTTGTGGAAGACTACCATTTCCTGTCCACTGTATTTATTCTTTTTATCCTCCTTCAAAGAAGTACTGAGACTCTTATCCAGAGAATTTTAACTGTGTGCATCATAGATTTCCTTGTGTTTGCTCGACCAGGAATAATTGACATGTCATTGCCTTCATAAGACTTCACAGGTGTATTAAACTATGCAAGACTGTCAATAAAATAATATTATTTTTGCTATATGTAACAAAACACGTTTAACACCAAATGCACAGACACAAACAAGTGAGACGAAAACACAGAATGTACACATTGGGGTGTAGTGTCTCTTAGAGCTACTGACAACTGCTTCAACAACATCAGGGACAGCTAACCCTTCCCATCGTATTATATAATCAAGACAGACACCAGAGCTCACCAGTGCAGAAGTGTGAAAATAAAACAGTTTTTGACCATTATGACTTTTGAGCAAGGAGTGCTTAATGGCGCTATGCAACAGCACCATCTGGTGGTGAAAATACTCAACTGTATGCTGACTTAGTTGAACCTAGTTTTGATTTTCCCTTTATCCGCATTGGAAAGCAGAGAGACACAAATTAAAGCAGTATTTATGAATGTAATAAAATGACCACGAGTCAGTCCAACATGAATGTACCCAAGGCTACCTTTCCCTTGCAAGCTACACAATTCAAGACAAAACGTTATGTTAAACGAGTGTAGTTTTGTTCCATAACTTGGCTCCTTGTTTGCAAAATATAATGTTCCCTTAAAATGGTCCTTTAAAAGTAGTAGATCGTCGCAAGAACGATTTGAACTTTATGCTGTCTGTAGCATGTCTAGGGGGAAACAGGGGTTTTGTGAGGGCTAGGCTAATCAATAGGATTTGTAATATTTGTTTTTGTTTTCTTTTGGTGGGGAATGTGTGTGTGTGTGCGCAGGGGGGACTGTATAGGCATCTGCCTCATCCTCCTATGCCTGGAACTCGAGGCCGAGACCAAGTTTGTGGCCACCAGCGTTAATGTTCTTGCCATCGAGGAGAGCAGAGAGCGTCAGCTTGATGCCTGCAGGAACACATCACATAAAACACATCAGGATGAGCCAGCCAAGGAAATGTATATGAATCCATATGTATACAACTTTTGCTACATAATCTTTAAAACAGTCCGAAGCAGTATTTTGACTACGATACTTACTGAAGATCCAACTTCTGTGCTCCATCAGAGCAGTTTCACACCAGCATTTAACCTTGTACCCCATCTTTCTATATGTTGCCTCTAGTGTGAAATTGTGGTTGTTGTATCTAAATTACATTTCACACCTCTTCTAATAACTGTTATATGAAATGCCTCAAAAACAACTTAAGTTGGAATAATCCACATACACAATTTAATTTTTTTATTTAAAAGTTTTTTTTCATGGCCATGTCTTATTTGAGTAAAATATTCTGGTTTGTAAACATGGGTAACGTTTTGGACACCACCCAAGTTGTAGCCAGAGTGCACTCACCTGGCTTCAGAGTCTGAGTGTAGCCCAGGCCCACAAGGCTGGAGTTGTTCACCTTGGCCTGTGTGGGAACCACAGATAAAAAAATCATACAGAGAACACCACATATTACCAACAGATACATTTATCATGCCAATGCTGGGTAATTTAATATTTCCAAGAAATATGTTAACAAAATCTAAACTGTGATTCATACTGAATTCTGAAACTGATACTGTGACTCAAAAGTGCCACCTCTGAAACGCTTTCACTTTAGAATGGCACGTCGGCCTCGTAATCGACATGTTACTAATAGCTGTCTCTGCAGCATTTAAGGACTAAGTCAGCCTGGGCCTTTCTGTAGCAGTCAGCCTGCTCTCACTGGCCATTTTGGCTCAGATGAGGCTGATCATGATGTATTCACATTGGCATCCATTCTTTAAAGTATGTCAGCTAGGCAGGACATGCAGCAAAGATTGTGACCTAGATCTGAATGGAGCATCATCACAACTAGTTGTGGTACATCTCAGTTCATAATGTAGACACCCAGAATGTCCATGTAAATCATGCATTGCCTGACTCATGCCAGTTTTAGAGGCCTATGAATTCCTTGTGAAGAGGAAGTGGGAATTCCTAACAGGTACTACACTCACAGAGAAGGATGCATCAGAATCAATCTGATACTTGGCAGCGATGCCAAAGCGAGTGTTGCTGTTTCCTGCAGTCCAGGCCAAGTTGACAGCTGTCTCCAGCTGGTCATTCACCTTCTGGTAGATAGAGCCACCAAACTCAGTGCCATCATTTCTGAGGAAAAATAGCAGATTGAATTATAAACAAATGTTAATACAATGTGAAGACTGTTTCCCTACAAGGGAGATTTTCTCCTCAAACAAATAAATGCAGATCAGTGAATGCCTTTCTTGGTATCATGCATGTGTGTTAAAGAGCTCCTCAGATGGGTGCACGGTCACTGATGTAAAGCCTACATTACACTTCATCTGACCTCACATAACCACTTTAACTGTAGACTGACACAGACAGGCTTGGCCAGGGGCACAGCAGGAACAAGACTAAACATTGTGCCCTGTCCCTCCCCCTCTCTTTCTCACTGTCCGACACTACCTCACTTTGCCTTTTCACTGAGGACCTTTACGCCTGCCAACCACTCACTCCACCTCACTTGCAATATCGCAAATCCCATCACCCTGGGTGTAAAAATAACTGCCAGGCACCTGGATGCCTGGCAGATAGCCAAATGGGCAACCAGTTTGTCAGCCACAAGGACAAGAAAACAGACTTCTGTCTAGTCGAGGCCAGACGTCTGGGCGTAGTATCACACTGATGAAACATGCATGCATTTTAATGCTGCTTTTACTAATACTTCAAGCTTCAGAGTAGCATAGGCATCAAGGTAGTATACATTCACTCTCTTAGCTACCTTAAATTTAAATGGGCATGAACTGCAGCAAATTCACAGCAGAGGGGAACCAACATGGGTGTGTGATACAATGAAATGATGCATGCTAGCATACTAATCATGACCATCTGCAGCTTTGTGTATTCTTACACATTTGTATGGAGCTGGAACTCGTCAGTCTTGAATCCGACTGCAAAGTTGCTCTGGGTGATCCTGTTCCTGCCAGCCTCAAAGGTCATCTGGTAGCCGGCCAGCCAGCCCTCGTAGCCCACCACTGCTGCGCCATGAATGGCTGTACCGTTGATATCGTAGTTGACATCACAGCCAATGTTGATGTGGTCACACTTGTAGCCTGTCTTGATCTTGCCGCTCTTCTTGCTGGCAGGACGTTGAGGAGAGAGAACAGCTTTTAAATGTCAGAAGCCGACGTGTCACAGAGCTAGAAACATCGTTAAGTTAAAGAGAGGTGCGGATTATCAGGGCTACAGACTGCAACTACTTAGGCACATGCTAAATATTGTTTCTGTATATCATAGTTTTACCTTTTAGCTAGAGGGCACTAAATTGTTTGTTGAAACAACATTATTTTTTTTTAAATGGCCAGCATTTCCCTCATGTGAAACCAGCAGACATCAACAGAAAGCTTTCAGATAAACTGCTGACTTAAGCTGCTGTAAGACATAAAAGAGCTGTTCTTACCCAGTGTTTGGCGAGAAGGAGGAATCGAACGTCAGCTTCAGCCCCTTAGCCAACTGTGGAGAAGGTAAGTGAGATACAGAAAGGATGATCAACTTTCACAGAAGTGTGAGCTACTTGTTCAGATTAAACTAGTGCCAGTCACTACTTAAGTGGCATGGACTACATGTTACTGCAAATAGTAACCCAAATAACATTTTTTATAGACATTTTAGACTTTCCTGGCCCCCACACCCCATCACTAACCTGATCTTCAACGGTGATCTCAGTCCCAAGGGTGTTGTCAGTGTTCCACTTCTCTGTGAAGGTCAGTCCATGCTCCGCCCATTTGTACTTGGTCTCCAGGGATCCAGCGACCTTGCTGGTCTCAGTGTTGGCAGAGCCTGTGCTGGTGAACTCCTGTAGATGATCATATTGGTGTCAGAGTCCTACAGACAGGCCAAACTAGCCAGATACATTACCATGCTACATATGTTAGGGTTAACAGATTTAAAATCATATTGATGCTACACTGACTTTAAAGGTAAAAAAAAAAAACCCATTTGATTAAAAGCTAAAGTAAACTAAAACATTATACATTTTTAACACCGTTTTAACACAGCATCTTCTCAGGATCCATTTAAAAGTCGCATCAGTCAAACAGCAGAGTCTAGGGTGTCCAGGCAGCGTTTAGGAGATCAGATAAACAGCCACTTCATTATCAGCCTGGAGCCTCTTAAGCTATGATAGGACGGCTGCAGTCTGGAGTGGCAGCTCTGATAAACCCAACTGCAAACGACTTACCAGTCCATTCTCAGACTTCGTTTTCAAGTCCAACTTGATGAGCCCAAAGCCTGAAACAGACAACATCAAAGATCAAAACGAGCAAATCAGCAACAGCAACTTATGATAACAACCATTCTGAAATATGGAACTGGAGCAGGCTTCTTAAAACCCAAGCAGTGGATAGGCCTAGTCCTAACATGCAAAATGCTCTTCTGTACTAACTCCATTAATATACATACATTTAGAATAAATAATTGATTTTTTAAAAACAGTTTTTGATTAGTTATGCATATGCCACTGACTGAATGTGTGCATTGATGTGATTGATTGATTAATTGATTGATGACCATGTAGTGATGACAGTTCTAAATAATAGCTTGAAGGTTGGTTAAATACATCCTGGCTCCAGCCTAAAGCCCTGACCCTGAGCCCTAACCAGCATTACAGCCATCCATTCATTCACCAAACCACACTACACGTGACCCAGAGATGTTTACTCTTCATCTTCATCCAAATCTGCAGTTCCCACCCTAGGAAACGGTCACCACCTTCACAACTTCTCTAAATGTTTAGGTTTTTCTTTGAAGGTGACAAACTCCAAATGTGTCACATGACACGCCAACTAAGGCAGCAGTAAAACCGACCGTGATTTGCAGTGATTCACTCATCATGGAACATATGAATCAGTCTGCTGCAACAAGCGGGATTTCCCTTGATATTAGGCGGACATCATTCAGTAACCCTTGAACACAGCTGTGTGTATACACAAAACACACCCTAAGGAAATACACTCTCAATGCAGGCTCTGAACTACTCAATATGTGGTGAGCTAGTGCTACGCTATAAACAGTACACAAACTGGTTTTGAATATTTACTTTCGTTTGACATTTCAGTGAACACTGCGCTCCATGCAGGGACTGAGAGGAAGTGTTGCACTGAATCTTGCAAGAAAGGAAGATGTTCTAGCGTATAGAGTGGTAAACCATTAAATATTTCTACCAATGGTGGAAGGTATAAAAGAAATTATATACAGAATGATGTGTAAATAAAGCTACAAGCTGATTGGCTGCTTGGTGCTTACCGTATCCCTTGGTGAAAACATCCTTGGCAGACTTTCCAAGGTCAACGTAGGTGGGAGGTACAGCCATGATCTGCAAAGAAAGGACGATCAAGGCTGTGACTAAGAACCAGACAGAAAACAAAGCAGTACATCGGTCTCGCTTAAAAATAACATCCCTGCTGTCCTCCCTCCGTGTTACAGCTTTAGGACAGCAAGAGGCCAGGAACAGAGCAGAGGGAAAGACACAGTAACCACAGTGTAGCAGAGGACTGACTGATCAGATGTGATGTGCTTGGTGAGCGAGCAGCAGCGCTGCTGAGAGAGCGAGAGGCAGGAGCAACTGGAGGTCACTGATAGATAGGAAAAGTACAAATCTGATGAAGTTATTGGCTTACATGAGCTACACACAGGAACACACTGATTCTAACACTTGCGTGTGTGTGTGTGTGCGTACATGCAACACACTAAAACTTGCATTACTGTCAGTACACAGACCAGTTTGTATGCGGGTGTCACATTTTGGCATTAGATGTTAATTTCCAGTTTGGGGATTTTAAATACATTCAAATTAAATTCTCCCATTCTGTTTCAGACTATTTTACATTTTATGAAGATTTCTGACGCTGTAGTCATTTTCCTAAATCAAATCTGATGTTTCGAAGTGAAAGAACAATAAGGGCAACAGACTGAAGCACAAAGCAGACTCTTTGCTAACCCACTGGATTGCCTGCTCTCATGTATGTGTGCACGTCTTTGTGTTTCATTTTCCTGAACACCCTGTTATGCAAGACGTGTCTATTTCTTCATTAGAATAGATGTAGGTTTCATTTTTCAATAGCACAACAGCTATCAAGGTACAGTTGTTGCGCAGGCCTATTGATAACATACATATTCATATTGACAGTAGATAGAGCAGGAATTTGAACAGTTTACCAGGCGAATAGCAAACCTGAGGCTTCCTATTTCTCAATTAACCAAGAACTGCAACTATTCTACACTATTGCGATATGTCTTTCGGTATGATTAATTGAATTATTACAACGGAACCCTTGAGTAATGGGTAAAGATGGCAAAATCTTACTGAATAATATTGTAAAGTATGAAAGCAACACATGAAGGGATTCTATTAAAATGACATGAGTGAACTGAGAGTAACCCTGCCAAATCTTCACTTCAGTGCTAGTTCAACATTACCACCAGATTATATCCTTCGAGCCTGTTTAATCAAGTTCATAGGCAGCCACACCTTTTATCAACACTCCACCTTTTTTTGCTCCAATTATAATTTGACTAACACACTCATCGCATCGCATCCATATGCACATTTAGGTCCCCAGATGTGTCTCTGCACCAACCACTTCACCCCTCTCAAATTAAGGCCGGCTCCAACACAAATGTCTGTCAGTCCCTGGCATGTTGTAAGGCCTATGTCCAGCTCTCTAGGCCCCCCTGACTCATTAAGCAACCCCCCATCCCATGCAGCTTTATGTTTCCATGCATTGTGGTCATAAAGAAGCACTCAGACAGGAAGTGGACCATCTGCAGTGCCTGTTAACGCATACACAAATAGCATGTCCACTAAGCCATTCACCCTGTGCCACAGACACACATAGTAAGCCAATACTCCCCACTGCGCCTGAGTAGTTTTATGGCTTTCACACATGGCTACAGGCAGAAATGTCAGAGGCTGTAGAGGACATAGGACGAGGACAAACCTAAATTTATGGGATGTCTTGGAGTAAAACCTAAAAATTTCAAGCAGAAGAGGGTTTATATCTTTATATAACTTTACAAGAGAGCGAGGGCATCAATCCCATGGCACGTTCAGGACCATTCATGAAATGCCACACTTGACTTTGCATCTAGCTAAGTTTGGGATCCATCACTGTCCTTCAGCACCACCTTAGTCGTAGTCTAATTCCTAATTCATCTGTGAGACAGCCACACAATTGATGTCAAGTGTAGTCTCTCTCTTTAGAGTGAATACAGCAGTGTCCACTTGACCCAGACAAAGAGGTTTATGGAGGCAGTGAAGGCAGCATCTCCCTGCCCTCGCGTGCTAGCTAACAGATTAGCATTAGCCAACTATCAAGGTGGACAACGGGCAAGTGACTCCAGTGAGTAAAGTTGTGGCACGCGAACAAGCAAAGGGGACGTAAAGCGTCAAGAGGGTGAACTCGTAGGCTAGTGGAGCTTTTATAAATGTGTAGCTAGCTGAATAAGTGCTGAGCCCTGGCCTCTGTACTGTCCAATGACCGCACCGCAAGACATTAGCCATCGAGCTAACAGCATTTGTAGAGCCAGCAGGCCTAGCATCTTTGCTGCACGTCGTGCTGCATCTGACTCCGGTTAAAAATCAGTGGATGTGACGCAGAGCTCCGGTGGTCAGAGTTTGCTGGCTGACAGCAGTGACAGAGCTGTGGAGCAAAGAAAACATCGGCTATGTTGTATTTCAGTATTAGATACATAACGTACCTCTGTGTGTCCCAGTCCTGATCGAGAAGGGGCTTGTCAACTGCACAAAGGGAGGAGAGAGGAGGAAGGAGGTGCGGCGTCACGTACGTTACAAGTCACGTAAGCAGAAACAGCAGTTTTGTCATCGTCAAAGAGACAACAGTCAGTCAAACAGCGAGATAGTTCACTCCCTATTTCAGCATCCCAGTCTGAGTGGCACCGGAGAAGCAAAAGTACGAAGGTATCCACTGTTCCCACACAAACCTAGGAGAGTAATTGGCGTAGCCTTCCTCTTGTATTACACCGCATAGGTGAAGTAATAGAGTACGTTTGGTCATGTAGCTAATCTTTCTGTACTTTTACTGAAGTAGCTCAACATCTCGAGGGTAAGACATTTGGCACTAAAGTAGTTTTACACTGTGATACAGTAGGATATTTAATTACTACTTGATTAAGTACTACAGACTTTTTTCACAGCAGCCATTTTGACATGAAATATTAGGGTTAACACAGGTGTTACCAATGTCCATTCAGGTGAAACAGAGTCAGGGTGCTGCTGTGGTGCATGTTGGTTCACTGGCAAGTCTCTGCTGCAATAAATGGAACGCAGCCTTAATTAGTGTCATTGGAAACACCTGCGCTAACCTTACTGTTTCACGTCAAAATAGCTGCTGTGAAAGAGGTCTATTGCTTCACTTGGCAATACCATTTGGACTTCAATCCATTGTTTAAAACAAGAATTAAAAAAAAAAAATGTTTTCAAAAAGCATGTTGTGTTAACAGAAGCAAAGCAGACATTTTAAAAAAGCTAGTAAAGTAAAGTTATTGTTAAACAATAATCATGAAAATAGGTAATGTATTCGCCTTCATACCCCTTCATCCCGCCCCGCGAAAACGGAAATGGCACTTAGTGAATTATCTCGCATTGCTGCATTATCTCTGGTATCGACTGCGCATTGCCCTGACGCAGGCGTAGTGTACTCCGGGCAACATGTAACTCCTGCGGCATCACTGAAAAAAAAAAATCTCATTAACAGCTGACTGGAGATCAGCTTCCTGCACCTTCACTACGAACCTCATCCTATAGTTCAGTCTATACAAGCTGTCCCGGGACAGAAGAGACATTTCAGCAGCTGTAATGTTACATCACATCTGTACATGAGGGGATGAACTCACATAGAGCTCATAGATGACCTCTGATATTATGATGAAAGTCATTCACAGCCTACGACTAGTACAAAGCTTTCTCAACTATTTTTACTCACTTCTTTTGCACTGGTATACAGTCCCTCTTTAGGGTAGCTATTAAATATCCCTATTTTATTATCCACACGCATTTTGAAAAGCCTGCAGTTTGATTCAATCAGGGATCTCATTATTTAGAATAGTATGATAAATTGTTATCTAATTTCAGTGGTGGAAAGTAATTCTTCAGTCTTCTGCTGCTTTTTACATTTCTGAGACAAATGTACTTTGTACTCCATTACAATTACTTTACAGTTACTGTTTGTTTGTTTTTTTTACTGTTTTTTTGATTTTCAGGGTAATATTTTACATAAAATAGGTGTTCCATTTATAAAATATGATGCTATTATTACATATTAAACCACCCAACAATATATAAAGTATACTGTATACAGTATATAAAGTTGTTAAAAGGTTCACCTCCACCGGCTGCAACATGATGTTGCTGACATGTCAATGCAACAGCAACAATAATCCAGTATTATAATCTATATAAGTGACATTGAGATGGATCATGCTACGAAGATTTTAACAAAGGTTATCTGGGATGTGCTTTTTTGTCAAAACTTTATTGACGAAAAGTGTATCTCCCTTAATGCATTCATTAAAACAATATTATTTGTTCAAGTCATAGGTTCTGCTTGTAATTCTCAGCCAAACATAGAGACCCAAAAATATTAGAATATATAATAAACATGATTTGAGGGGCACATGAGTCATACACAGAGATAGAAGAAGTACTCAGAGCTTGTACTTAGATAAAAGTAGGAATACCACAGTGTAGAAATACTGCTGTGTAGAAATACACATATATGTCCTGCATTCAAATGTTTTACTTAAATAAAAGTTCAAAAGTGTTGGCCACAAAATATAGAGTAATAACAACAATATTATTAATAAACCTTTTATTTATTTATTTATATTTAATTTATGTCTTATTGATATGAACCTGCCAGTAACTAGTAACTAAAGTTATCAAATAAATGTAGTGGAGTAAAAGTAATACAAAGTACAATATTTTGCTCTGAAATGTAATGAAGTAAAAGTATAATGTAGCAGAAAAAAAAAATATTTTTTTACTTTACAACACTGGTTGTATATTCACAACTAAAGTGTATTTAGTCTTGTTTTACCCTACTGGGTTGTGAATGCTGAGCTATGAAATGTTTTGCAGTTTTGTTTAATTTTGTGTGCAGGATTTCGCAGAAACAGCAGTGTGGTTTAGTCAAGGGAACATTGCCAAAACCTTAAGGCGCTTCCTTTGCAACAGGCACAGCTGGCAGCAAAAAAGCTAACAATAAGACACCTCCAACTGTACCTCTTTCACCCAAATATAATTTATGTTTTCATTATATTTGCTTTGTATTTGATAGACACTCACTTCTGATATGTTTTTCTTTTTTTTTCAATGTTACTATAGCATAGTAAATCCAGATAAACCCCACAAGCAAAATGCCTAAAGTAGTAAAAACTCAAACCACTTAATAAAACCTCCCCTGCCTGATATAAGAAAAGTCAAGAGGTATAAAAGCAAGTTAAGCAATGTCTGATCAGGAAATTATAATCAGTAACCAACCACTTTATGAGTCTGCCTGCGGCTGGTTTATCTATCTGTTCTGTGAACATGTTTCAGTGTTAAAAACCATAGCAACATCCTTTCTGAAACAAACACAGGATCCTGCAGCAACTGAGTTTGTATGTGTGCTTGTTTTTGTTTTTTTGTTTTTTTTAAGATATTTTTTTGGCCTTTTTGAGCTTTATTTGACAGAGCGGCTTGAAGAGTGACAGGAATGTGGGGGGAGAGAGACGGGGAATGACATGTGGGAAAGAGCCACAGGTCGGATTCAAACCCTGAACCCAAGGACTGAGCGTTTGTACATGGGGCGGTGGCTCTACCAACTGAGCTAAACGACACCCCAGTGTGCTTGTTTTAAAAAAGGAAAAAAATAACAATAGAAATCTGATAAGAGTGACGGGGTTGAATCCGAAAGAGGCTGTGATAGGTTTTTTCCAGTAGATGTCAGTGTTAGCAACAGTCTGAGAAAAGTCAGTATTGCCAGTAAGTTGGGTATTTCAGAGAAATGAATGCACTGTGGTTTAACTGCAGACTTCACCTCTGTGTCTGTATTAAGGATCAAATTTTAATTCAAGCCACGGTGTAATTTATTAAACGTTTCAACAACATTTTAAACATAATTTTTAGCTTTTCTTTACAGCGATTTGTGGGTTACGATTAATTTGTCAACTTTTAAAACTTAATAGAAATTAAGATCAAAATGGCATTTTGCTTCAACAAACAAACAGCAACTTTTTCATTAGAATAACAGTCCAGTTTTCAGCTTTTTTCACATAACCTAATGGGTTTTAAATGGTTAAGTCATCCCAAGAAATAAAGAAATCTCAACCCATAAAGGAACATTTAATCATTCAGTGTATCTGGAAAAACTCTCACTGGACAGTGACAAAATGTATTTAACAGACTTTTTTTCTTCATAGATTAATAAATTCATAAATTCATAGATTAATACAATCTAACATGAACTGAAAAAAATGTAATCTTCCGTAATGTTGTTTTCCTCACACATACATGAGCGCATACTGAAAGATTTTGTGAAGTATATTTGATTCGTTTTTTTTGTTGTTTTTTTTTTTTTTTACTCAAGTGTTTCCAATTTATCTAGACTCGACTGCAAGCAAAATATTCAGCTCAAAAATATTTGTCCAAGACCCTGCATTTACCCAATTCTTTATGGAAAAGGATTAACATGCAAAACATTTAGTTTATAAGATTAACTTAGAGAGAAAAGTCAAAGCCAAACATATTTTTTCACTTGCCAGGAGGACTTTATATTGAACATGTATTTTTTTTTTTTTTTTAAGTACATTGAATATTAAATACGGATTAGTGTACCTCTCCTGTCACTAAACTTATTGACTTCAGTTATTTTTTAAAGCTGCAGCACACTTTTAAAAGTGATACTTTTTAGATCGTTCTTCAAACTGGCTGGCTTTAGTTTATTTTCTTGCAAGACTGCAGTTTTTAACACATGATGCAATATCAATAGAAAATGTTTTGATGAATTTAATGTTTTCAGTATATGCTAAAGGCGTCTATGATGGGAAATAGTGATTAATAGCATTAATTAAAGTCACAATTGCAAACAGCGTGGCTTATAAATAAAAGGAGCTGTCTCATGACGAAAGAGAGGAGATAACTCATTTTTTACTCCTCCACGGACATCCACAGCTTGTTGTCATTAAACAAACATATTTAACTTATTTCCTGATGTGTATTTAGAAGTTTCCATCTCTGTTTTATGTTCTTGCATCACTGAATCTCAAGTAACATTTAATCAACAACTAGTAACATGTTTGTCGCCTGTCGGTCGCCTTCAGAGCCAGCCAAAATTCATTTCTAGATTATCCTCGAGTCATATCTGGATGCTTTGCTTTCATCCCCCAAGCTTCAAAGCCGACGCTACGCTCACTTCAAACAGCCGTCACCGAGTGCCAATCAAATCCTGCTCCAGAAGACAACAAACACTACAGAAAATGTTAATCAACCCGGGCCAAGCATCACCAAAGTAAATAAAATAAATTGTAAACAGATGCTATAATTTGCAGCATATGGATAAATAAGGCAGTATGTCATCTTTCTTTTCCTTTTTTTTTTAATTTGGTGGTTCACGCAGGGTCCAAACTCCTCTACCTCTTCCACTTCCCTCCATCCATCCATCCATCCATCTATCCATCCCAAACCCTCTCTTATGAGTCAGTGACTTCGCTCCATGCTGCTGCTTTTTCCAGCTCAGGGTGGAAGTCTATAACCCAGAGTCTGGTTAATACAGGGGTATAAATCACTTCACTCACGTCCCTGGGTTCAAACAGTCTGAGACCAGTAACCTTTTTACCTTCGTTTCTATGGGATCAGATGCAACACTCAACACGCTTAAAAGGTTTTTGTAAAAGATTTAATGGTTCAAAGTTTCCACTCCCTCAAATTTGGAGGGATTTCTGCCATCAAATGAGACGGTGAAAACGATGACAGGTCCAAATGGATAAATAAAATCACTCATTCTGTCATTGGGAAAAGTCCAAAAGTACCAAAATGAAACCTACCGATGCAAAGCAATTTGGTTTTTATATTATGAACTGACGTCTTTCATAATGAGACACAAGAAACATTTAACGTCGCAATAAAATCTCCAACATCCGTGTGTGAAAGCAAACTCAGCTCATGAAAGAAAACTCAAAACATAATCGCTCGTTTTAGAAACAACTAATAAAGTATAAAGATCAAATTTAACTTGAAATGGCACACACACATTTTTGAGTTGCCTTCATAGTTTATTGTATTTCTGTTTATTCGATAAATTAGATTCAGTCGGTTAACTGTAGCTGATAGTAATGTGCCAAACACCTCTTTGCTTGTTATAAATAACCAACCACAACTTGTCCTGTGACAAGCCCAGTGATGTAATGTCTAGGAACAGAAACAATGTGAATGTGTTTCACTAAACAATAAAGATCTGTTGGCTTTCAGTCTTTCGTCCTCTCCACATTGTTGAGACTGGTATCAGTGAGGCATTGTTCTCCTGTGGAAAAATCTCAAAGTGGATCAAAAACAACACAAGGTTTTAGGTTTGTCTCATGTATTGAATCCCTATGAAAACTGTGAAGCTGTATAAATGTCACAGGGTCAACAGGAAAATCAGGTGGTTGCTCAATTACAGAAGTTGACTACAAAGCGGAAAACAACATAAAAATCATCTATTTGTTTGTGTGTTTTTGTTTTGTTTTGATCATCATCACTGTTTATAAGTGGTTGACATGATAGGAAAAGTGAGCGACGCGTCCTTCCTGTCTGAACTTTGGTAAATAGATTGGAGGCATGAGAAAATGTCAAGACTCAACTGTGGTCAGAGCACTGCTGTGGAGCAGTGACTCACTCTCACTGTGATTGTGTGTGCATGTAAGTTTGTAAGTGAGCGACAAGGAGAGAGAGACAGAGATGCAGCGTGCGTGTGTGGCACGGTGTACATGGCAGATGCAACGATCTTTATCTCTCATTCATGGCGTCCAAGGAAATGTAGCGTAAGCTGGTTAACAGTCACTTTCTCAGTATCTGCCTGGCAGAGATGTGCTGATAGTCACATGTCGCTCATACAGCCACCTGCTGCCTTTTTCTGTGGAAACTGAGGTGATGCTGCAGCATTGCCCAATAGTTCTCACGTTGCCTGCATGCTTCACAGTTCATTGATTGCATTTTAAATGCTATAGTTGCATTGTGCAAGCAGTATTGCACAACTGGGTAAAAGCACTGCAACTTAAAGGAGCAGTGTGGAGGATTTAGTGGAATCTAGCAAGTGTGGCTGCAAATTGCAATCCCCTCATTCCACCCTGTTTTTTCTAGCATAAAGGAGAAACTATAGTGGTTGTGAAATGTGCAAAAACTGTAGAAAGCCCCATCTAGAGCCAGTGTTTAGTTTGTCTCTTCTGGGCTACTGTAGAAACATGGTGGTTCAAACATGGCGGACTCCATGGAAAGGCGTCTGTAGATTTAGAAGGCTTAGAAAAACATAACAATTCCTATTGTCAGGTGATTATACACTAATGAAAACATAATAGTGCATAATTGATTTCATTTCTGCCATATCCGCCTAAATGTTACACACTGGACCTTTAATAGTTTATTGAAGTTGAAAGTTGCATTCACTTACAGATCGATTTACAAATTGGGGTATTTTGCGAAACACAACTTAAAACTTATAACTATTTCAAATCAAGTTAGATAAACATTTTCTCATTCGGGTGTTTTCATGACTTAACAAATCTGGTTCTGATATAAAAATAAAATGCAAACTTAACTTCTAAACACTGGTACGGTGCTAATTGTGACACTCCCAGAGGTAAATGAATACTGGCAGCTTTAAAGTCAAAACTCCTTTGTAAGTAATGACAGAGCTCTACTATAAGAGGGGGCCAGGTCGCCACCCGTGGTTGTTTGGTTAAAAGCATTCATGAACAGGCATACAATACTCCAAATCAGTTCAAGTAAATAACTTATATTTTTGGCCACATTGATCAGGAAATGCTTATATTTTGATTCACATCTGCCGTTGATGATCACAATATGAAACCGCATGCTTGGCAGACAGAGAGGAGATCTGTGGCCCTGCCAGTAGTTTAACCACAAACTATCAAACTGCCACGTCGAGGCCCCAGCCATACACTACCTCACTGCACGCAGCATCAATGTGTGTACTGAATACAGGACCCTGTAATCAACAAATTCTCCATATTCTCCCCCTCAGGTGCCTCGCCAACATCAAAGGAGGTAAAGGATGGCGTGGTATCTCTGTTTGCCTGTGCCTTTTACTGTATAAAGCAGCCCGGCTTTCAGCCCCAAGACACAGGCGGGGAGCAGCCGTGGAAATTGAATTTCACGACTACCACGTTGCTACCTGGAAGGTAGGGCTGTGGTTCATGTGTTTTGTAGGTTTCTCCTGCACCTGGTTGAGAGCTGATCACACCAAATGCCAGGATCAGATATGAAAATCCGTATGCCAAAGATCCAAGTTTTTTATGATTCTGTAGGCAGAAATGCAAAAAGTACCAAAAAATGTCGCTCATTTGAACTGAATTATTATATTTATATTTAAAATAAAAGGGTTTCTACTGGAAAGCTAAATTTACTGAAACTAAAAATGACAGATTGCCCATGAAATGAATCATACTGTTTATCAACACAAAACCTAATAAAGTGAATTATGTGAGATGACTTTTTTTCTGTCTCAGATGACTGATCACTGATAATGATGTCATAACTGGAATATTTCTATGTAAAAGTGTACTCCATTTAATTTGAGTCAAACCTCCTTATTGAGACATTCTTGAGTTTATTTCTTTTTGATCATTACACTTCATTTCTTTTGAATTAGTATTATTACGTTGTTTTTATTATGCCATTTAGTGTCTCTCATGTATATATACATGTATATATTTGAGATGGGGCAAAAGAAAAACTTGATGTCTGGATCCAAGTGAATGCTGCAAGATATGATGCTCCTGTACATCGCACAGTTGTACTCCTCCCCCCCAACATGACCTGTTTGTATCTAATGCAATGTTTAGATATTTCTATTCAATTCTTTACTCCTGTGGCACAATAATGTAATGTTTTTAAGTAAAAATATCTTCATTTGGGGGCTCTTCCAAGCAAATATTGATATATTTGATTGTTTGCGATTAAATCAGCATATACAGTATATATTTCTGCCACCCTTTAAAGTCTCCATGCTCTTGTCACCTCATTCATATTTCTCTAGATCTGCCCCTTTTTTAATTCACTAATTCCAAAAAAATCTGCTTGAAATTATTCAACAATTGAATGTGAGTAGATCAAAGTACAAAGTCTTTTGAGTTTTGATGTGATTTAACTGTTTCTCATCATTGTGGTTTGCTAAATAATCGCGGTGGCTCTTTGACACTTTGCTCAAGCATTAAAGTTACTGGGGTTAATTACTGTAGCAAAGGCCCAGTGAGAGAAGCTGTGCACCAACTGAAAGTCCCTGGCGCTGAACATCAAGCCCCGAGCTAGTAGCATTGGTGTGCTATTTGATCCTGACTTGAATTTCACATCAGAAAAATCACCAAAACTGCCTTTTATCTTCTCAGGAGTACAGCCAGATACTGAAAGGCAGCTGCTTTCCCTGTGGAAAATTCGAGATGAATTGCAGATGCAGGCATTGATGTTTCATTAGTTGACCCATGCATTTTAGATTTTAATGATCTGTAATTGGTTTTCAGATCACTCAATAGACTGACACCTAACAAACTAATGTTCTCCCCCTAGATCCATTCTACTGTACCTGTGGTTTCTATTTAAGATGTTCTTTTTTCTCAAACAGATTTTATTAACTTTATATTATAGCAATCTAGTCTCTTTTAATCACTTTATCAAATCAACCTACTATTATTCTTTCTTTATTTTGTTATGTCTCCAGTGATCTTCTTGTCATTTCTCTGTGAAGTACTTTGTTGTGCAGTCTTGCAGTCACAAAAAGCACGTTTGATTTTTCTTGATTATGTTGAAACAACCAAGATTTCATACATATATGTGAATTATAAAATCAAGTTGTAAATTCATTCATGAAAATATTTAATTGTCAGCTGTGACATCTTTTATTTTTTATATAATCATTGCACTTGAATCAGTCTTGAACCAAAACTTTTTCTTTTTGAACAGCATGATGCCAGCCTTGATTTGTTTTTTGTCTTGATTTGGTAGCAGTTTATGCCATGCAGTTTTTGAGGTTGAGTTTTGGCCATAGACTGTAAAAAACATGGACATTGTATCCATGATGTCACCCATAGGTCGTTGTGAAGCACAGTGTGGTGACTCTGGTCACCGTCATCTTGGCAGTCCTGCCTCTGTTGTCTCCCCACATATGCAAAAATGGGCAATGATATGGATTGCTGGTGGACCTAAGGTGGGCTGACTGAAGCCTGGGTGCTCAAGCAAGCCACCTACAATGGCACCCACACGTCAATCAACTAACGCTCGGAAACCCGTCTGAAGTGCTTTCTTTTATTTACCCAGAAACAGTGCACTAACAAATGCCCTTTTGCAGGAAAACCCTGTTCACAGCAGATGTATTTTAAGATTTGGTCAGTTTAATGTGGATGTGGTTTAAAGCATTCATTCAAAATTTGTTTGTATAACAACTTCCATAACAAGTCAACTCAAACTGCTTTAGAAGTAGGTGACAGACATACAGATACAAACTGTAAAACTATTAGAGACAAATGCATATGAAAAGTTGGAAAATTAAAATTATAATATAGAATTTAAAAACAATAGTACAAAAAAGGAAATCGTGGCTACAGAGATATGTTTTAAGTTTGCATGTAAAGGTCTAGTGTGTCAGATTTAGGGGGTGCTATTTACAGATTATAGCAGAAATGGAATGCAATATTCTTAGCTATGATTTCATCAGTATAACCATCCTAAAAATAAGAAACGTTATGTTTTTGTTATCTTAGAATAAGTCTTTTTATATCTACAGACGCCTCTGGTCCTCTTCAACGGAAACCATACAGTAGCCTAGAAAGGAAAAACTCTCTTGCTGCATCTGGTCTTTCTTGTTCTTTGAATGATTCACAGCCACCATAGTTTCTCCTTCATGCCAGGGAAGGGATCGGCTATCTGCAACTACACTAGATACCACAGATCCTACACACTTCAACTTCAAATCAACACTTTTAGCTCCTCTCAGACACTCAGGCGGACTGTTTGCCTCGTTAAATGTTTTTGTCCTGCACTTTGCAACAAAAGATTCATCCTGGTTCATACACTGCAGACATGCAAGAGAAAGAAAGAAAACTGACAGGCAATAAACGTAAAGACTTTAAAATGGGTATAGAAAAATATTCATTGTAGTACAGTGAACTTACACGTACATTCCTGTTATTCCCATTTCCTACTTCGTACAGTTCATTTTTTTAAGTTTCTTTTATCGAATGTTCTGTTTTTAACGAGGTTATATGTCGACGACTAAGCAGGAAACAATCTATGTTCATATGAAATCTTTACACAATCATTAGTACATCTTACAACACCCACACATCAATCAAAGTGACCATGCTCTTAATTATGCATAACTTTAAGCCTTAATATATTATGAACAGATGAGTTATATAGAAATTCAGCTTCAGCACAGTTGTCATGAATGGGGAACTTAGCTATAGAGACTGTTTTTTGTTTGTTTGTTTTTTGTACCAGGCTGTAAATGTGTTTATTTCCACTGTGAAGTGTTAAATTTTAATATAGGAACTTATGGTGATTGGCTCATTCTATAGCCAATCTCAAGTTGACATTTTAGGAACTGCAGGAAGGAGGAACTTTTGGCACTTCGGCAATGTCTTCATTCCACAGTAGTGTAGCTTATTCTATTTAAAAATTTAACTTTCTCTGCTGTCTTAAAACTGAGTTAACTGAAGTAAAGTTGTATAAAACTATCATAAAACTATGAACTATTAAAAATGATGTAAAACGTAAAATGTAAAACAAGCCCTTTAAATATAATGCAGTTTTTAACTGGTTATGAAACTGATGCCTTTATACAACTACAAACAAGACCATCAGCAAGAAGATCGGTTATTTCTATAAAGTTATTCACTATGCTTCCCACTGGGTTGGATTCGGTCAGATTTTCCTTCAAAGAGACGAAACGGGGCAGTAGAAACACACTACAGCTTTTGTCCACAGGGCCACCAGAATCAATACAAAATTAAAGTTTCTTGTAGCTGCTTTAAGTTTAACAGTACAGACAGATTTGTTTTGGGGGTTTTTTGGCTTTGGATATATGTAATTTGATACTAACCTTCATCATGGTTTACATTGTTTTTATTATTAGGAAAATAAACGGCCATGACTTATTATAACATATGCAGCAAGTTTCTATCATTTATGTTCTCTTCAAACTACAAAAGAGAAGGGTCTCTGGAGAGTTTAAACTCTCAGAAATGCATGCTGGGAAGTCTACTAATATGTTAGTCTTGTTTTCTTTGGAGTCAGAATTGCTGATGTTTATAACTTCTGAACTGGTCTCAATTTAAAAACAAATAGAAAAAAGAAAAATAAATTAAAAAATTAACTTGAAACAAATAAAACTTACATTTATATTTGAATTAAGTTGAGTGAAAAGATTAGTGACGTTTTACAGCGTAGGCTGATGAAGTTATTTAGTTTTGTAAAATCAATGATGCATTTTCCACCTTACACCTAAAACCTGAGAGAGGGTTACAGTTTGTGACACTGAAGTGGTAAAAAGAAATTTTCCATAGGGGCGTCTGATCAGCACTAAGATCTTTCAGGGGTTGTGTAACTCTGTATGTCCTTAACAAACACGCCTCAGTGACTTTACAAAGCATATACTATAGATGTGAAGAGCTCTTTCAACTGAGAGGGATATCTAGAGATGAGACAAAACTGTTGTCTGGGCGTAAACATGCTGTTTGTTCAGATGCTGACGGTTAAATCTAAATGCCAGGCCCACCTCAAGCTAACGTGCAGACAGCCACACACACATAGGAGCACAAGCCCCTCATACACCCACAAAGGCACACACACACACACATACAGACAGACAGAGACACACATAGATTATTGTCTCTGTGGTTGAACTCTCTGACTATGTCTACATCTTTCAATAGCAGAAAGGTCTCCATAAAACAATACACAAACATATTTTTCACATGTCTGTGCTTTGGTAACTCCTCAATGAGAGTTTAAAATCTGAATCCATTTACATGTCTACAGTGCCCAAACACTCTGTTGGTGGGCACCTGGCTGAAAACTGAGTCAATCAATCAATCACAGTTTAACGCTCGGAAACCCGTCTGAAGTGCTTTCTTTTATTTACCCAGAAACAGTGCACTAACTAAGTGCCCTTTTGCAGGAAAACCCTGTTCACAGCAGATGTATTTTCAGATTTAGTCAGTTTAATGTGGATGTGGTGTAAAGCATTCATTCAAAATTTGTTTGTATAACAACTTCCATACAAGTTAGTTCAACTCAAACTGCTTTAGAAGTAGGTGACAGACATACAGATACAAACTGTAAAACTATTACAGACAAATGCATATGAAAAGTTAGAAAATTGAAATTATAATATAGAATTTAAAAACAATAGTACAAAAAAGGAAATCGTGGCTACAGAGATATGTTTTAAGTTTGCATGTAAAGGTCCAGTGTGTCAGATTTAGGGGGCGCTATTTACAGATTATAGCAGAAATGGAATGCAATATTCTTAGCTATGATTTCATCAGTATAACCATCCTAAAAATAAGAAACGTTATGTTTTTGTTATCTTAGAATAAGTCTTTTTATATCTACAGACGCCTCTGGTCCTCTTCAACAGAAACCATACAGTAGCCTAGAAAGGAAAAACTGTCTGGCTGCATCTGGTCTTTCTTGTCCTTCGAGTGATTCACAGCCACCATAGTTTCTCCTTCATGCCAGGGAAGGGATCGGCTATCTGCAACTACACTAGATACCACAGATCCTACACACTTCAACTTCAAATCAACACTTTTAGCTCCTCTCAGACACTCAGGCGGACTGTTTGCCTCGTTAAATGTTTTTGTCCTGCACTTTGCAACCAAAGATTCATCCTGGTTCATACACTGCAGACATGCAAGAGAAAGAAAGAAAACTGACAGGCAATAAACGTAAAGACTTTAAAATGGGTATAGAAAAATATTCATTGTAGTACAGTGAACTTACACGTACATTCCTGTTATTCCCATTTCCTACTTCGTACAGTTCATTTTTTTAAGTTTCCTTTATCGAATGTTCTGGTTTTAACGAGGTTATATGTCGACGACTAAGCAGGAAACAATCTATGTTCATATGAAATCTTTACATAAACATTAGTACATCTTACAACATTCTTACAGCACCCAACATAGTTTATAGTTCATATTTCACAAAGTGTTGGAACCAACAGTCAGGAATGGTTTTGGTGTCCATATGTTCTTATCGCTGAACAATTAATTTGACCAGCAGGCCCAATCTAACCAACAAATGTAAGAAGTTTGGGGTTTGGAGTATGTCTAAACTTTTCCATCCTATTTATCATTACTCACAAGCATCCTAACTGCATCCAGAAACACTCAAGGCAAATTTTAATTAAAAAGAAACTTCATTTATAAGGCATGTTGTTCAAATAAGCATTTTAAATTCCAGCAAAACTACAAAAAGAAAGCAAATTAAATAAATGATAAAAATGAGAATGGAATGCAAACAAAGTAATATAAGAATATATATCTCCATCTGATGTCGACCTAGGGCAAAAACAAACCAGTCTTTAACTTTTTTTGTAATCAAGATGGTTTCATACATCAGCGAAATGTTACTTTAATTACATGTTATGACAGATGTAATTCATACAGTCACATCTCCATTCAGTCAGGCTTCGTTAACTAGGATGAAGTACATTATTATCCTTCAGCTCAGTCAATGAGAAAAGTTTTGCTTTTCCTTGATCCCACTGACTTTATTTCTGATGATGCAACCTCAAACCTCAGTTACTCTTCCCAGACAAATACATTTTGTCAATCACAAAACAGGGCAGCTACACAGCAAAACCCTAAATAAAGGTTTAATTCAAAAATGTTAAAACCCTCAACAGCTATACATCACCACGACATTCAAATTAGTACCATATCGGCTGAATCACACAAGAAGCTATGCATCAGGAATTGTTTCCGATTGTTTTCTGTGTGTGTTTATAACAACCAGACAGAGCCGATGTGGAGCTATGTGTGGTGACACATTTGTCGCCATCGCAACAAGGGGCCTATAATCTTCCCAATCAGGAAAACCAGAACAAATTGGGTTGTGCAGCGCTTCCAGTGTGCCATCACTATAAATCATCATCATGACCCCGAAAATGTACAAGTTGTCGAGAACACTCTACAACAACAGAGCCTGGGAGAATAATGTTTGTTCCCAAGATTGGTCCACAAGCATTGGATGATATACTGTGAGAAGAGTCCCATTCACATCTATTTCTCACACACTTATTGTATGGTGGAGTGAAAGTATTTCACAACCATAGCTTACAGGATCTGGAGGCTTTGGGTTTGGCCCACGTTCTTTTTCATTACAGGGTTTGTTGGCTGTGAACAAGCGTCAGGCAAATCACTGCGATTGTTTACTGTCACTGTGAGAAAGCATGGAGCTACAAAAAAAAAAACGCCAACACAAAGGCCAGACAATGAAAATCCTGTAATAATCGACAAATAATATTACGGTTTTTTTTGTCTATGAAACTTTCTCAGAGGTTCAATAAGACTACAACTACAGCCATGCTAGCAGCTCTGTAAGGCTGTACTTGACCACACTTTTAGCATAGCAGCATGGTCAAAATAACAATGCGAACTTGCAAATAATTAGCAGGAATAATGTTTACTACATGTTCACCATTTTGGTCTTACATGTTAGGATGCTGACAATTAGCACTAAACACAAAGTACAGCTTATATCATTAGTTTCACAGTTTTTCGGTTATAAATATTAGTTAAAAAGGAAAAAGGGGAAAACAAAGGAAAAGTTAAGAGATCACAGAAGTTATTACAATTCATCCTGACAGGGACATGAATGTCTACCAAATTTAATTGCAATTTATCCAAAAGATCCCATCAAGATATTTCACTCAAAACCACAAATATCAACCTCATGGTGGCACTAGAGGAAAAGTGAAAGGATCACAGGATCAAAGTTATTTGGGTTCATCCCCCAGGGACCATGAATGCATGTACATGATTTTGTGCCAAACCACCCAGCAGATGCCAAGATAGATAGATAGATAGATAGATAGATAGATAGATAGATAGATAGATAGATAGATAGATAGATAGATAGATAGATAGATAGATAGATAGATAGATAGATCACCAAAATCACCAGGAGTCATCCTCTGGGGACCATGCTTGTACAAAATATCATGGCAAAAACTCACCAGAGTAAAATGGGATTCATCCTCCATGGAAAAAATTAAGAAATACACTTCAATGAGTATTCATTGCAATCCAAAAAATAATTGTTGAGATATTACAGTTTGAACTGACTGACATTGTTAATCATAGAGCCAGATTCTGTTGACGCCAATAGCATAGCTAAAAATGATGCAGATCTGTTCCCATGTAGCAACTTTTGTTCCTATAATGAACAGTTGTTTCAACGTTTCCAATAAACTGACTAACAAACAAAAAGAATACATAAACCAATGAGGTAAAAGACAATTTTCTGGGTCATTAATTTGAACAACATTGTATTAACATGCCCTGCTGTTAAGGGGAGGTTTTGGAGATTTTCAGAATTTCAGACGAAAAAAAAGTCATTCCATAATCTCCAGATCAGCGTCAGGTCTGTTTTCAATAATAGCACTCTAATAAGAAAAGAACGTTTTATTAAGGAGCTAAACAGCAACACAAAGCAAAGAAAATTTAATTTAATTCAGCTGATGCTATAAGTGTGGATTATGACAAAGAGGGAAGAATAAGACTAGACAGAGAGAGAAATGAAATAGGCAAAAGGAAGTAGTAAAATACAACAAAAGAGAAAGCAAGAGGGTGAAGAAGAGAGGAAAGAAAAGTAATGAGTGGAAGGCAGATGCATAGAAGGAAAGGGAGCCAGTTCAGTTCCAGTTGGATATCCAATCTGTGTTCTCAGTCTCTGAGTCAAGTAAAACCATCAAAGCTTGAGGTTTGGGGACTCAAAAGTCGGTTCAATCTCCAACCATTTCCCGCAGCCTTTCAAGGGCTGCCAACCGTTTATTTGTTTTGGATTAATGTAATTAACCCCCCCGTTCCCGGTGTCGCGCAGAAGAAGCGAGTCACAGTGAAAAGATTACAAGGCCTCTGCTTCTCATACAACTGAGCCAACCCAGCACAGTGGCTAAGACATTTCATATCAGTGGGTTATATTTTGCTTTAGCTTGACATGTAAATCGCCCTCTGACAGTTCTCATGAGCACATCAGCAGACACTTTGCAGTCCATGCAGTAATACAATAAATTGCAGCACAGGAATGAAGAATTTTCTGCAAATTCTCTGCATTTTAACCACTCTAAAGTCACTGACATCTGCACAGTTACTTCCAGTTTTGTTGTTTTGTTTGTCATTTAGAATGTATATATATATATATATATATATATATTTATTGAAGCAGTGTTTGACTTCTCTTACAACTCATTTGGCTTTACAGAAGTAGTTAAATACTAAAATTAAAGTTAAGTCATCTTTACAGAGTAACTAGTAACATACTGTACAGTACATGACTACCACTCTGCCCCAAATTATGATATGAAGATTTGAATACAAAATGCACATAGTATCACGACAACTTAAAACTTAAAAAGAAACATTTCTCACATACAAATGAGATTTCCAATCCTGTATTGCACCATAAACCAGTTCATCGTGTAGTGTTGAGTTATGTGAAAGTCTTAAATTTCTAAATATTCTATTCAAAATCTTAGAAAACCATTGACCATATAATGCAAATTCTGAAACCATGCAGTGTGTTTAAAGTGGGTTTTATTAAAGATCTTTGACTTGGATCATAAAACGTATTCAGTCAATAATAAATAAAACTACATTTCAAGTATAAACCAGGTTTTCACAAACCAACTCATCGGCCTCTCCAAGCAGCCCAGAGCAATAACTCTTCTGGCGTCTATATTTTTCATGTGACAGAAGTCACAGTAAAAATGATGTGTGAGTATGTAATACATTAGTCTTCCAGCCATAGTAAAATGTCCCATAAATCCTAAGGGTTTTCTGTTTCATACGCTACATGTCCCTTCATGAACGGAGGAAAGAAAAGTATTGTGAAGATTTGGAGATCAAACCCAGATGGGACCAAAAATCTTTTTTCAAAGTCTGGTACAATGAATAATGTGTTTTCTGACTTTGCATAAGTTGGAATAACAACTGAGAGATGCAAGTTATGGTTTGATAGTACCTTTATTTTGACTTTATAGAAATCACAATACACACATCTGAAAAATATCTTTTGAATAAAACAAACTATTTATTAGTTGATGTATTAACATCCAATGTCAATTTGTCATCATCTATAATTGTGGTTGTCCTCATCTGTTGAGGTCTATTAAGTCTATTTTCAAGAGTTTTTTCAGCACTTGTTATAACGTTATATAACCCTAACTTTACATGTATATAGATATAGATATACATATTTATATGTATATATTTTTCCGTGCATTAGTAGTTTAATGCTTTTGTCTTGCTGTCCTTGTTTTTAGTTGGATATATGTTTATATCTGTGTATATACATTAAGAGCAATGTGAGAGTCAAACTCCTTGCATATCGACACATACTTGGCCAATAAAAGTGATTCTGAATCTGATATGGTCTTTAATTTTCAGTGAGGTTTAAAGTGAAAGAGCAACTTTAACCTTCAACAGAGAATAATGCCAGACTTGCTGCTGCTTTTCCATGCTGACAAACTACATAAACCTCCCCTCATCTGTATTCTAAAATGATGTGCTGGAGCTCACACCTTTTACTGAGAGATTAATTTCCATGTTTTACCTCAAGAGGTCAGTCTAGCTCCCCGTGCCAGCAGTGGCTGACCAACTGAACTGATGATAACTAACACTGAAGCTGGAGAAAGAGGCTGTTTTCAAAAGAAGCAGAGCAGAAACCTGAAACTCTTTGTCACAATGGTGTTAATTAAAATCTGCATGTTTGAAAAAAACATGTTTATCTTTATGTGCATGTCATTCAGATGCTGTACCTCTCCTTCACTAAATAGGTGAATGATATGGTACATACATATACGTGCTCATCTCTTTCCCATGATTGTCTTGTTTTAGGTCATTTTAGCGCTGTACAAACCATTGCCCTTTGAGCCTGGCACCTCAAACTGTTCCTTTGACCTCCAAAGTAATTAATTAAAAGAAACATTGAGAAAATAATTTGATGCTCTTAAAAAAGCATATATAACAAGATTTCCGCAGGTGTTTGATGTATTTTTGTACTCTTTGTAACTGGACAAATTAAGAAAATATCATCTCAATTCTATTTCCAGGGCAACGATAATTGAGTTAGATAACAAAAACAAAAATCTTTTAACAATCTAAAACATCAATAGTAGAAGCAGGATTTGGAATCAACCCAGCTTAATGAAAGAAAAGGGTTTCCTCTGATGTCCAACAAATGTACAGGGAGAAAATCCATCAGAGAAGACACAGAGACAAACAAGGTTCCACCCACGGCATCTTTGAAAGACCTGAAAGCAACGCTGCCAAAAGACATGTCGGGATGAAAGCTGCTTGTTTTTGTCTTAAAAATCTTTTGCACCAGTTGCTATGCAAGCATTCAGGGAAATCATAAGATGATCTAAGGGTGGAATTTTTTTATTTTTTGGGGACTTTTCAGCATTTGTCACCTTCATTAAACCAGTATGAAGTTAAACGCTTAAGAATGAAATAAAATAACTGCCCATGAAATTCTTTGGCATTGATCTTAGTGCATTTCTGACTTGAGGATTTGTCTCTTTACCTTGAAGGGTACTGTTTCTGTTGTTGATTAAAACCAATTTGTAAGGATACAAATGGATAAAAGCATTTAAAAGGTTATTTCCACAATGAGCCATGACTTAACTCAAAAGATTGACTCTGTAAGCTTTCAGTGCAGTTCTTAAGCCAAACCAGTTTGCAGAAGTCCTCTCTTTGAGTCTTTGCCTCCTCTTTCCATTGCTGCTGCCAGTTCGCTAGAGAAAACACTGAATTGCCAGGATGTTTTCTTTGTCCTTGCACGACACTCCCTACATTTGACCTTGGCTTCAGATGAGGCTGTTTGGGCTCTCTGTGATGCTAAGGAAATTTAACAACATCACAAAGAGCCAGGGGAACTATGAATACTCTCTCTCTACTACAACCTTCAGTACTGAGACACGTTTCACATTTAATCTGTGCGATAACGTTCTTGTAGCTGCAATGATGTGGACGTACCTTGCAAGAAAGTAACACACGACTGTACACAAATTACAACATTTATCCCCTTTGTGTCTATTTTTACATCTTTGGCATTAGCAAGAGAATAAATCCTGCATCTATATCTCATGAAAACCAAAAATGATGAACACAGACTGCATCTAGAAAATCTCTGATTATCATTAGCCTGAATTTACAGTCACTCTCACCGACATACATCCCTGCTCTTTCCAATTGCCAGAACAGTATTTTGAAGCCTGAGTAGAAACAGTTCAAACAGTGGCAGCTCCAGCTTTGACGTATAGTGTAGCATCATATTTTCCTTATTTCAGTTTGGGCTTTCTCATGTTGCATGTTATGCAGGAATATATCATCCTGATCAGCAGGATCAGCTCACACTCTGACTGTTTTTTCTGTTCATATAAACACTCCACAGAGTGCGTTCATTCTCTGGTAAAAGCTTTTACTCAGATCATCACAGTCCTGCAGAATCCGTTGCATCTCCAAATATCTCAGGTTCTCAGGGAGAGGGACGTTTTCACGTTTGTGTGGATTATGACATTTTGCCATCAGTAGTCCGACTCCATATTTTCTGCATGTATAGAGAAGTGTCAATTACTATAAAGAAAGATTTATATAAGCCACTGGTTCAGTGCTGTAGTGAAATACAAACCCAACTTTAACAAAGGATATCAGCCTCTATATTTATTTATTTATTATCATTTACATTAGTTATTTATTTATTTAACTGTTTTAATGTTAATAATATATGAGGGATATACCTGAATATGATTGTTATGGGATATGAACCCATAATGCACTCCGAACTGAAACGAACAGCATCCACATTTTTGTTGTTTTTTCACCCCATTGACCCGATTGACACATACAGCCACTATGTCACACAGCGTCTTTTCACAGTCACATTTACCCTCAACATCAAGGACAAACATCAGTTTCGAAATCATACATAACACCTATCCTTATGACTTTAGATTTTGTTTCATAATCATCAGTTTGACTTCATCACCATCAGTTTTTACTGGATTCATTGTATACTGATGCTGCACAGACATTATTTTCACCCAATGAGCTAGTATTGAAGTCTGACACCTTACACAGCTTTGACAGTGGGTAAAAAATGTGTTAGGGACTATTTTGCAGAATCCAAATCAGGTTTGTTGCCGAATAGGTTTTCACATACAAGCTATTAATTAGAAAAATATAAAGAAGATTAAAAAAGATGCACAAGCAGATATTAAAAATATATTTACAATATGTTTTTTTAAATGAAAAGAGCCGAACAGTTTTGTGTAGGAAAGCATTCACCAGATGTGTCAGTGACTTTCTCATATTTCATCACTTCATCACACCTTTATTTCCCACAGAAATAAAGGTGTGATGAACACGTGAAGACAGTAGCTTTGCATTACACCCCTAGTACATTTAGTGCAATGACAGGTCATCCACCCATTTCCCATAACTGCTTGTCTTTATCAAGCTCACAGGGGGGTGGAGCCAATCCCAGCTGGCATTGGGCGAGAGGCGGGGTACACCCTGGACAAGTCACCAGTTCATCACAGGGCTGACCTACAGAGACAAACGACCATTCACGCTCATTATCACACCTACGGGCAATTTAAAGCCACCAATTAACCTGCATGTCTTTGGACTGTGGGAAGAAGCCAGAGTTCCCGGAGAGGAACATTTAGGCATGGCAAGAGCATGCAAACTCCATACAGAAAGTGTGGAATGTCAACTTCTGGAATAAAGAAACTTTGTGAAAATGTATATGGTAGATTTATTTTAGCTAGGATGCATTTTATTAGCCTAAGACACAGGAGGATTCTTCTATGGGTTGTTAGGTTGATTGACAGACTTTCCTCCTACTAGCACCTGACTGACATGATTTGAACCTATGCTCTTTGAAAGACTGCAGGCTTAATAAACAAAATCCACAACACAATACAATGCTGTTATAATTGACACATTAAAATGCATCAGTAATAGATTCTTTTTGGCTTCATGTTGTTGTTTGATGTATTTTTGTATCCCTGGTATATCAGATGACATTTGGAGCTACATGGTTTTTATTGGACAGAACTGTCAGATGTGATTAATGCTTTGTGGGAGAATAAATCAGTGGTGTTTCAATTGAGGATCTGGAAATTACACTTTTTTTCACCCTTTTCCACTAATTACTACTTTATTCTTCAAGTAATGTTTAAGTGTGTGAATATGTGTGTGTGCTCACGCACATACATGTAGAGTGCAAACTACTACATATGTTTGCTGCTTCCATGCAGATGTTTGTCTGCACACATGTATGCACGTACTGTGCGGCCGATCCCGAATCCTTGATCTTCAACTACATGAACAGGCATGGAAACACTCACACACATACACATGCGCACTCACAGACACACACGCACACACATGCACATAGACTCACACACCCACTCCCCAAACCTAAACAATGATCCATCATACGATTCCACATCCTCCTCTGGGCCACATCAGTCCCTTTGCTGCGGAAAAACTGATCCCAGAATCGGCTGCTAACTGTCAACTGCAGGACTCTGAGCCGCCCACTCACCACTAGAAAGAGACCACTGTGGACGCATGCATTTAATAGGCCTGCCATCAGAGTAAATGGAGGCTTAGTTTGAGAGCGCTCTGATCTCTCTCTGGATTTGTGACGCTCCTCTTTTTTAAAAAAAAACCCCAAGGAGAGCGAATACAATGGTGGATTTGTCGAGGCTGTAATTGTGATTTTAGTTTTAGTTTTGTTCCTTGTCATTGTAGGTGAATTGTCTGGCATGTCGCAGCTGTCATCAAGGGCTTGTGTGTGGTGTGCGGTGTGTGTGTGTGTGCTCACATACATGTAGATCTCTGCTCTTCTTTCTGGACACACGCAGCCACTAGAAGTGGCTGTTGGAAAAACATCCAATCAAACTGAGATGCCACCACCTGGAAAACTTAGCTTCCCATTAAACCATTTAAAACACTGAAGAACATCAGCAAAATCAATTTTTCTTTGTTTTAATGGATGGATGCAATATGTCTGCATGTGTGTGTGTGTGTGTGTGTGTGTGGTCATCATTAGCCACCACTACCCTTGAGCTGCCCACTGCACCAGTATGGACGTGGCCACCCACACTCTCTGCCCTACTCTACCATTTATATTAAACTCCACATAATGGACCATCTGGGGACTCTGTATGGCTAAATCATTAGCATCACCACAAGTTCCTCTTTGTGCCAGTTAAAACGTGTCTTTCGTTTTCTTTTCTTCTTCTTTTTTTCTTTACTATTTTCCAGTCTCTTGGCAGCTGAGTCACCCAATATGCAAAGGTGGACGCAGCTAAGACAAATGTTGAGATTTGGTTCAGTGACAGTTTTAAACAACATGGTTTTCATGGGAGGCTGCAAACAGGGAATGAGTGTGCGAGTGAGTTTATTCTAAAAGTATTATAAATCTGTTACAGCTCTTCCAAGGCGAGTAAACCGGAGTAAAAAGAACGAAATGTATGATAGAAAGTCAGCTGCAAGAAGGATATTGCAGCTAAAATACGCTGGTTTGGTAATAAAAACTCTGCAAAGTAGCTGAATTTTGAAATGTCACTAAAGACAACAGAGACAAACAATTGCTTTATGTTACAGCTGAAGAGGATGAGTGTGTCTGGAAAGAGCAATCATATTTTAAACTGTTCCATCACCGTCAAAAATTTTGTAAATTTTATTGTGGTCTCACCATTAAAAGCAGATGATCTCTTGTTTCTTTTTTCCTAAATCCATTGGAGGCCAAAACCAACAAGGCAAAATTATGCAGAAGCAATGCAAGATTTAAAAAAAAAATTCATAAAAAACCAAGTATATCTCTGACATCAAACGGTAAATAAATGAGACCATAGCGGAGAAGACAAGCTCAACAGATGAATGGAATAAGACTTTGATTATTAACATCCTGTTTCATGCAGTGTGTTGTGTTCTGGTAGATGAAGCTCTGGGCAGAACCTTCATCAGAGACAGAGTTGGGCCTCTCTGGCTGTGGTGAACACACTAACCACTAATATCAGGTTGGTTCAGCAGAGGAGAACAACAGCACGGCCACACTAACCAGACAGCTGCAGTTTTCTGCATCACAATATGCTAGAAGAGGGATTAGCCACTCAGCTAGCATAATAACAACAACAACAATACTGATGACAATAGTAGAAATAATTATCATAATTACACTAAGACCACTATACAGCTACAGCCACAGCTGCTAACATAAAAAATACTGTATATTGTATAGGATAGTTTGTAGCCATAAGAGTAGTGGCTGACCACAAGATATTTTATTTGTAAATCTTTTTTAGAAACAAAAGTTTTAATGTTGTGGAGAATAAAAAGATGAGATGTAACAAAAAAACTGACCTCATCATCAATCATCAAACATATTATATTATATATATATATATGGCTGATGATTGATGTATATATATATGGCTATATGGTTATATGGCTCTATGAGGCTGCAATGTGGCACAACAGTGCGCAGTGCATCCAGTGTGTAAGATTTCGTGACATCTAGCAGTGCATTTGCTGATCGCAACCCCTTCGCCTCACCCTCCCCTTGTAGGTATGAAGGGGAAACTATGGAAGCCACAAAATGTGCAGAAAATGTTAATATCTAGAGCCAGTGTTTAGTTTGTCCATTCTGGGCTACTGTAGAAACTTGACAGCTCAACATGGTGGACTCTGTGGAAGAGGACCCACAGCATCTGTAGATAGAAAAGGCTCATTCTAAGGTAACAAAAACATGATTCTGATCTTTATAATCTTTTATAATCACCTGAAGATGATAATCATAAAGCTTTAAGACCTTTAAATTGACAAAGAAAAACTACAACAGTAGCTGAAGACATAAAACATAAACACATAAAAATGAACAGTACACATTTAGTTTCCATAAAAAGATCTCTGATGCTTTAAGTGTTGGTGGTCGGATCATTGAACCTAAACAATGACAAGTATGTTTAAGAAAGGCTCTAATTACAGATGAATATTTTTCACACGGGCCTGGCTCTTTGACATGCATCTTGTGTGGCTCTCACTAACATATTTCATATTTGGTTTGGTCATTTCATGCAGAAGGAAATCAAATTCATGAAACAAACCACTTTAGAGGAAACCATTTCAAGTTGCGAGAGTAATGTGAGCATTTTTGAAGGATATATGCAGTTTTCTTGAGGATTTCTTAATTAGTGTGCTTTGAACTTTGCGGAGGTCATGAGATCTAACATCCCACTGAATACTGATCTGTGGCTAATTTATTACTTCATGAGTTTCCTTTATTATGTTGGACATAAAATGCTCAATGTACTGTATGTCAACCATGAAATCGCTTATCCTTATAGTCAAATATTACCATAATTGCATCTACCGCTGCAAGCACTACTACTACAGCTGCAACTAATACCAGTCAGTACAACAGAAATATGACATGATCTGAATAAAATGGGAGAAGATGGAAGAGCAAATAAGAAGGGTTTTATGTGAAGTAAATCATACAGTTGGGCAAAATAACTCTACTAAATCTTTGAGGAAGTTGATATGATGTAAATCCAAAGGAATAATATTTGCTGTCAAAACAAAAAATTAGCTTTCTTTCCATTTTGCTTTGGTATAGTATAAAGTATGATGTTTTAAGGGTGTCAGTTCACCATGAAGTATTCTGTACAGATGATCGGAGACTGTTAGTTTCATTTTAATGTGTTTAAGTTTGCTAACTTTGTCTTAAAAGCCTTAAAAAAGAAGCCAGATGGACAATTTAATTAATTTTTTCTTTTGATTTCTCCTCTATTCCTACCAGTGAGCTATGATACACCTCTAGGTGTGAATGTAGCCTTGTAGCACTTCTTAATTTCTTGATTTTAATTTTAAAAAATAACTTTTTCCTTGCTGAATTCAAATGGTGGGAATTGATATCATCATGGGTGAAAACATGCAATGGAAAAATGAAAAAAGTTTGTTTCCTTTGCTACCAAGCTGCAGCTTTGTGGTTCATCAGTGTGTGAGCGTGTTTAGAGTTCGGCTGATTCAAATCTAATGTATCAAGCTTTAAATAGCAGCCATGTTGCCTCAACTCAGAGAGATTAAACTGTTTTCACTCTTCACTTTTTCTTTTTTTCTTTTGCAAAAGTGTGTGTTTGAGGCGCTCTGTGGTAAGAGGCTGCATGTGCACATCCTCATGCGTGTCTCACATATGCATGTTTCTGTCTTTCTGTAAATGACGCGTGTGTGCGTGTGTGTGTGTGTGTGTGTGTGTGTGTGTGTAAGGAGTGAATGACTTGGCTCCACATCAAAGGCCCCTGCGAGTCTCTGCATTAACGAGGCCCTTTGTTCCCTGCCTCCCAGATTACAGCACGTCTCTCCCTGTGCTGCCAGTGAGCAGTGTGTGTGTGTGTGTTTGCAGAGAGAGAGAGAGTGAGTGTGTGTGCAGGGCACAGTAACCTGTAGACCAAAGGCCAAGGTCTGATCCTCCTCCTCATCATCATCATTCTCATCTAATGGAACCAAAAAGAAAGCTGATGCAAGGAAATTACAGTTTTTCACTGAACTCCATGAATTGGTTTAATTTTTTGGAATTCTGGAGAAAACTTTCATGTTTTCATTGTCTTGCTTTCATAAATGCTACCCAACATTATGTAATTCTCAGCTAATGACTTCAGGCTAGTTATCTGTTATCTAGCTTATTATCGATCTCCTCATTTTAGCTGTACAAACAAAGCTATGCAATGTGGAAGAAATAGTGCAGTAATCGTCTTTATCTGCTTCCCTATCACAGAAAATTGCTCTTTCAGGCATATGGCTTTTATCCAATGCATGTGAAAAACTACAACAGCATTAAAACGTTCCTTCAAAACAGTAGGTGTATGAAATAAACAGTGATCAGACATACATACAGTTTATTTGTAACATAAACTTGAAGAAATAAGAACTTATCAGCAACCACTGATCCTCCAACCACTCGACCTGCCTTCAAACGTGATGCTTTAACCTGCAAGATCACCTCATCTCACCTCAATCGGCTCAGCAATGCACTGACACTAACCTCACGGCGTGTGTGTGTAGACACAGTGTGGCGCAGAAGCTCTTTTGCTGCTATTTCCAGTCACTATCAGACCTGTTTTTCATAAGCCGGGGCACGATTTGTTAATGCACGTCTTTAAAAAGTTCATGAACTGAAGCGGGCCTGAGCGAAGATGGAGCTGTTCCAACCACAGCTCGCTTGTTCTTTCCTCTGAGTACACAGGGAGAAGCGAGCACGGTTTTGTTCCAAACAGAGATATATATTGTTTAATTTTTTTAAAAAAAAAAGGCTGCCTCTTTTGGGGGATGGAATCTCCTCTTACACAGTGACAGATAACACAGAATGAAAAAAGGATGGCACTTTAGAAGACTATCCTTGGAACGGATTTGATGAAACTCAGCAGTCGAGTCTTCAGTTGCCAATGAAAAGTACAGTTTTATAGTTTGGATCTTAAATTTGGCCAAATGTGCCGTTAATCCAGATTCCAAAGTGTATATAAATGTATTGGAAATTGATCCTCAACTCTAGTTGTGATATTTTTGTATGTAGTTGCTGAACTTTCTGCTTGGTTTGTTTTAAGTTGCTCAGGATAAGACAAAAATGTACATTCATTGCATTTTAGATCTCACATTGGACCCAAAGTCACAAATAAAGTGTTTGCATCTTCATCCACTGATCCTCCACTGAAGACCAGCGATGTGTTTTCAAAGCTCTTTTTCCTCCACTGTTTATGTTTGTTGATTTCACCCCCAAAGCCCTCCTCAGATCTGTGATATCAGCTCATAAATGTTTGATAAGGAGCTAACGAAGAGGTAAAGGGACTGCACTCTGCTAAATCAAAAGAGACAGACACATTCAAATCAGCAAACACTCAGCAAACTAGAACTTGAACAAGCCTCATTATCTGGCACAAGATATGGGGCTTATTTTGCTTCACCAGTATCCTCCGGAGTGTCTCTGTTCTGTCGGTCTGTGAGTGGTTCCACAGGAGAACGTGCAGGTTTAGTGCCTTGCTCAAGAACATTCTACAACTGGAGGAAACTTTTTTCTCTGTTTCATTTTTCACTCCAAGATGTAACCTTTATTCTTTGTGGTAAAGTGTGCTGCAGCTGCTACTAATGTTTCCACCTCTGTGTGCCACTTCTTAAATAAGTGTTTGAAATTCTGAAATGATTCACAGGGTATTCAGCCTCCTACAGACATCAAACCCACCTTTAGGAGCTACGTGGCATCCCATCAATGGACTACTTATGTCAGCCTCTTTGTTCGAAAAAAAAGCTTTGCTCAAATTTCAGACCGTCTCTAATGGCAAAACTCAGACAGCACATAAGATAAGTACGAGTAAATGAAGGACTCTAACACATTTGATTAAAACCTGGGTGACACTTATTCCTCTACGTAGAACTTAAAAATAATCTTCTTCAACAATGTTTTTTGCATCCAGATTGGTGGCTATCTTGGCCCACTTCTAAAACAATTAAACATAAATCCATCATAATCTCACTTAAACCACTTTATTGTTGAGTATTTGATGTTAGAGTAGATTAGTTTACTATTTCATCGCAGAAACTTAAACACAAAATAAAACCGTTGAAAAGATTTGTTGAGGTTCCACATTGCTGTCTGGATGCAGCCTTGGAAGGACATGGTTTTGATTGTAGGAAAACTACCAATAAAAAGCACACAAGTGGTTCCAGTTAAGAGCTGTTCGCTTGGATGTGGCTTAACCCCAATGAAAGGACATGATTTAATTACTCTGCCGCTTTAATGCGCCTGATGTTTCTTTAGAAAGCACAGTATATATAATCTTTTTTTGAACCAACTGTGATTCATCTTTGAAAAAAAAAAAAAAAAGACATGTTAAAGAAGAAACATTTACCCCACCAATGATTGAGCAACGGAAAGAGACTCATTGAAATGATCGTCTCATATAAAATGAGTCTTTTACACACTAACAGTGGAGTCGATGTTGTCTGTTTTGCTCTGTAAATCTGTTTCTTTAAACAAATGTTTGGGTTCAGGCGAGAGCAAAAGACGTTATCTTGTTTCCTCTTATACTTCCTGTCACCACTGTGATGATCCTCACCTCTTTGGTTTGTGGCCCCTTAAATGAAAGCAAGGTGTACTTTGGACCCCACTTGTCAACAGGTTGAATGTATCAGTTGTGCACATTTCTACCAGAGAGTTTTACTTTATTTAAATAACTTTTTAAAGATTGAGGACATAAAATCATTCAGTAATTCTAAAATGTTCATGACCTCTCAGATTACTCCCGTAAGGGTCCAGTCCCCTCCAACAGAATTTTTCTTTCACTTTTCCAGTTGACGATTTATGTTTGCTATGCACTTTGAACTGTACGTTCCAACGAATATTTTGAACCAGAACATGTATATGACATAAATCTTTAAATGTTAGCATTACTGCAATGTCAGGTGTGTTTCGCTCCGCTACATGTCCGTAAGCTTTACATCAATGAAAACATACACATCTTTGCATCAAACACATTTCCTTTATCAGAACAACCGCAGTTTTTGTCTTGTTCGGATATAGCACGCGTATCTTTCTCTGTGTGTGAAAAGCTCGCCTTCTGGGGTCACAGCAGCTATGCATCCTTTTGTTTTCTGTGTGGGCTGCTTATCTTTTCTATCTGCTGCATGTATCCTTATTTGGCCTTTCCTCCACGCAGATGATGTCTGATGTCACGACAGTCATTAGAGTTCGAGAGATACTGTAGATGATGAGAAAGGGTACTCAGGGTGTGGGCGAGTCACAAAAACCCTGGACTGATAGGGTAGTGTGAACTTAAAATATGACATGATCTGACAAGAATAATCAAACGGCTCATAGTAAAAAAGTGTGTGTGTGTGTGTGAGAGAGAGAGAGAGAGAGGGGGAGAGAGAGAGGCAGAGACAGATATAAAGACAGAGAGTGTTTGTAGGTCAGAGCACCTCAAAATATGTCAAGAGAGAAAGCATGTGCAGAGAGAGAGTGTGTGTTCATTTCTGGATTTTTGTTTTGTGTATCTATCTGTGTGAGAGAGAGACACAGGCTGACCATAGCCTACAGTCTAAGCTGAACCTGTGAACCCATGTGATGAATGTGCGTAACTATCAGCACAGATATTCATGGGAAACTGTGTTAAGATCAGAGAGCGGCGAGCTCACGAGGCAGTGTGGCCCGCGCAGGAGAGGTGCTGTCTCTCTGGAAAAACAGCTGTCTATATTTAATCAAGGCGAATAAACAAGGAGTTTAAACAACTCATTTATAATTTAGATTTGCATACATTAAAACTGCTCATTTTAATCTTTTTATTAATATGCATTGACGATATTGTATAAATATGCAGTTTTATGCAAATACCAGGCCCATTTTCTGTTTGTATTTAATTCTGTTTCCCAGCTGTGGATCATCATTTTCATTCAAGGCAACCGACTCAGATTAAGTCACGTATTAAGTCACAGCATGGGAGTGTATAAATATTTCTCAATTAAAAACTCTGAAGACCAGCTATGCTACTGTATCAGCATTAAAAATGCATTGGCGTTGGGAGGAAAATAGGGGAAGTTTGATAAGAAATCAGAACTTCAAGTCTACATCTTTGAACTATGTTTTTTCTTCCATCTTTCCCTCCTCCAATCAAGTAGTTGCAATAGCTAACACTTTTTGGAGACTGTAACAAAATCTGGGGGATGTAAGGACCAGCCAAAAACATGCTGTGTATCTGTTATTGATGAGCATGCCATGCCTTCTGATGTTTTTTTCACAGAATGTCCTACATTTTTCTGTATCTTGCCAGAGCTGCCACTTTTCTGTCCATGCAAATGAGGAGTTTTGTTACAAAATGTGAAAACTAGCAAGTGAACAGTGTGACAACAGCCACTACAAAAGGACTGCTGGGAGAGGAGTAACACTCATGATGCATAATTACCAAAGTTATAACTTGATGCCCCTCAAAAATAGCAACATCTGATGCTAGTCGGACATTTTTAAATAGAAATATTCTCACGTTCATCTTTGTATACTAATGTATACTAATATAAACATCAACCTTTGAATGCAGCACTCATGACAAGGCACATGTCTAATGAGAACCAATCACAGAAAAGAGAGGGCAGGCTTTCACACACAAGAGACAGCTGATAGGATCCACTGCCTCCACCACCACACATCAAAACACACACAAAGTGAAAGCAAAATATTTCTGTGTGAAAATGGTGTGTTTTGCATTAATGTACATCCGTTTGATAAGATAAAATGCTGCATGTTGTCAACAGCTGAAAATCTGCTGTTTATTCTCCCATATTTCATTATTTCATTATCAGACACAGATTACCTCACTATCTTGCGTGTTCTTAATATTAATCTTTATATTATAATACTTATAATGTATGAGTGCTGATAATATTCTACAGCCAGTGATTGGTTGCAAAAATGTGCTAAATTGAAGTACTCAAATGCAGGAAGTAAAGAAATCTTTTAAATTCAGTGTTTATGTGTATAGAACCAATGCTGCAATACCAGTCCCTTTCAGATGAGTTATGCGGATGCATTTGATGATGATGATCAAAAGAAATCTATTATTTGTAAATTTCATGATCCTAAAATTAATAATTATGCATTAATGCTGTAGGATTGTTATACTTTAAGGTTTAATCCAGGTGAATGTGAAGTAGAAACCACCTCAACTCAGAAAAACTCAGTAAAGAGCAACACTTGACAAAAATGAGCTGACTCCACACAAAAATATTATTCCCCACATTTTATTGTGAAAATTAGTTTTAGCCAATCCCAGTCATTGTCATTTGGCAGTAATTTCATTTTTAAACTGGTTCTTGACAATAGCAACAAGTAGAGATTCTTGTGCAAACTTCACTTTAGGATTATGGCACCAAGGCTTTGTGAATGATTATCATTTCAATATTGTAAATAAGAAATGAAAACATTAGCAGTAAAACCGCGTGAAAAAATAACTGTATGCAGTTATTTAAACATCAGTGGTGGAGGATGTACTCAGTAATGTAGTGTAAGTGTGTGAAGTAAGTAGTGAAGTAAAAGTAGCAATATCACACTGTAAAAGTACTAAAATTAAAAGTCCTTAATTTAAAATGTTAATTTATTAAAAGTATCAGTAGCAGCATGTACTATGTAAGTATCAAAAGTAAAAGTACTGATTGCAGAAAGAAGTCAATGTGAATGTGTTATATTATACTTTTGAAATGTTATTAATGCATTAATGTGTGCATTGTATTTTACTGTTGTCAATGGGTGCAGCTAATTTTAACTAGATGTTACTCAAGAAGATAGTCAAGAAGTACCTCAAATGTGTACTTCGGTGCTTATTTTATAAGATCATTATATTTTTTATGCAAAATCTTACATTGCAAAGTAACCATATCTGCTACATAAATGTATTGGAGTAGTAGTACAGTGGCATGAAATGGGAATACTCAAGTAAAGTACAAGTACCTCAAATGTATACATAAGTACAGTACTTGAGTGAATATACTTCCACCACTGGAAATAAGGAAGATGCAGATTTACATATATATTTCCTGAAACTGCAATACTCAACAAAACAATCAGATATGAACATTTTCCCTATAGTGTTTCTTTCGTTGCTCTCGGAGAATATTTGTTTGACTTTTAGTGAAGTTTTGGTGGCAAAACGCAGCAGCCCAGGGGACCGTGGATAGTGTGAACACGGCCCTGGAAGTCATGAATAATGCCTGTTCAGCTGAGCTCGGGGAGGTGATGTCTCTTTAAGAGACTCAGCCCTCTGCCGAAACAATCGTACAACCCCCCAACAAGTCATCGGACCTGTCAATCATCCGGTCGGCGCCCTTTGATGTCGGGACTCCTCGCCTTGTCTTGGGCTCAAATGAGCTGTTTGCTGTTGTAGGGAAACATTAGTCCTCTACCAACCAGCCAGCCACATCTCAACTTTTTTTTCTGCATGTGGTGGGGGTTTCTACACTTTGGAGGCGCCCCAGACTGAGGAGATTTAACAGAAGAGAGGTCCCTTTGATTCTTTTCTTTATTTATACTTTTTCTGGGGGGGTTATTAATATTTTTTTTAAAGTCTATAATATATCGCAGGGTGGGGGGAAGTAGACATGCCTCAGCTCAGCAGCGGCGGCGGGGACGACCTGGGAGCGAATGATGAGATGATAGCGTTCAAAGACGAAGGGGAGCAAGAGGAGAAAATCCAAGAAAACGCGTTTACGGAGAGAGACCTGGCCGACCTCAAGTCCTCTCTGGTGAACGAGTCGGAAATAAATCAAAGTCCGAACGCAGCGGTAGGTGGCACGGAGTGTGTGTGTGAGTGTGTATATAACACAGAGAGTGTGTGAGAAAGCTTGTTTTATTTTACACGCTGCTGACAAGCGTTGAATGAGAGCGAGAGAGAGAGAGAGAGAGAGAAAAAAGCGCTGTGAAATGCCTTCAGGGTTACAGTAGTAAAAGTTCCCAGGCTACCAGAGGTTTACTACAATACAGGGGTGCCAAATCATAAAAAACACACCATAAAGTATGAGAAGGTTGCTTTAAACTCACTCTAACACTCTTCGACACTTGTGTGGATGTTTTTCTTCGGGGTGTATCGCCCTTTTCTGAACTTTCCCCCGGAGTATCTCATTCCCCGTGTTTGTTGTCGGTCCTTTGCAGGCGGTCAGACGGGGACAACAGGGCGAGCAGAGGGGCTTCGCAGAGAAACACCGGGAGCATCTCGACGGTGGTAAGAAGAAACATGTACACACTCGCTCTCATCCGGTATGAGTAGCCACTACTGTCTGAGAAAACAGCTGAGAAACCCCCCCCCTTCCACCACCACCACCACCACCACCCCCTACCCCACTGTGTCAAAGAAGTGAGGAGTATTTTGGTCACGAGGACACGTGTTGCAGCATTAAAACCAACTTCAAAGAGTCGTTTTTCAGGTGTACACTGCAAAAGGATGTCCACGACGTGTTCAGCTCTGCAGTTTATCTCTGGCATCTATCACTCGGCGGAGAGATTTCCTCTGTTTCTGTTTCAAATTTAACACGCCTCGAGAGAGATTCACGTAGAAAGCTTGCTTTAAAATGTCAGTTTTAACAAGTCATTCAGCGCAATATGACCCCTCTTGGCCTTGGATGTATTCACGTGGGTGTGATCTGCCTTTTTACTGTGATGTGTCAAGGTGCATCAGATTTCCAGGCCTTGACTTTTTTTGCAGTGTAGCCAGACTTTGCCAAAAGTGGGGTCAGCCAGGGTCCTTGAGACGTTTATTTAAGGGTTTTCTTTTAGGGTTGCCACCCAAAAGAACAGACCAATTTCCCTTTCCCTCCCTAGAAGAAGGCACATTTAGAGAATGTATACATGCCAGTTTTAATTACAGGCATCACTGTAGGCTGTGCTCACTTGTGTAACTCATTGCAGCCGTTTCTGAAAGGAAAAATTGAGCAAAATCTTCATCAAATGTGGATTTTAGCATTCAAAACTCTCTATCTGGAAAGGGTGAAACCCCAAAGATGAAAAATCTTGCTGTCCATGAATGATGCTGATTGGATTCATTTGTGTTCCGTCACCCTGGGGCCATATTAAAAAAGTGACAGGGAAAAGGGTGGGACAGTGAAAAAACTTTTGTCTCTGTGTTTCATACAGGACAGGTATAACCTAGTCATAGCTGACCTGCAGAGAGGCCTCTGATGCCTATTATGGGGTGGTGGTGAGAGATAAATTAACACATAGGCTACAGGAGTTCACGCCTCTCAGACTAGGTGGCGGTTGTAACGCTTTTGTCTCATGTATTGTCGTCTGTGCTCATACAAGGATATAACATGTAGTAACCAGAACACTTGTAAATAGTTGACCTACTTTGTATGCACGTTTATTTTGGATGTCAGGTTTTTCTTTTTGTTCTGAGGCCCATAGCTAAATCTTAAAGCAGCGTTGTGGGAGTAAGTATGAGATAATATTTAAGTTTTAATCCTTACAGGGTGGATACAATGTTTCATCCATTCCATAAGCAACTTATAAATTCATTAAAACCTAATAAAATGATATATGTCCTCTTAGAGACCATTAGATTTTTTATTTAAAGTAACATTTTTAAAATGATTGACTTTCTAACTCTTTTTCATGTCTGACCTCAGTGTCAAAGCACCAAGATGGAGGCATGTACAAGACGCCGACGTATCCAGGGTATCCGCTCCTGATGCTGCCCGACCCTTACTTCCCCAACAGCTCAGTTTCTCCATCTGTAAGTGCAACTCTGTTTTAATTCTCCTGCGGGCTGATGTGCACTGGTCACTGTTTAGTCTCCTCATGGTTTCTTGTGTCAGCAGCTGAGGGCAGTCTGAGGTCCTTATCTGTCCCTGTTTACGTCCTACTTTGGTGCAAGTTTGTGCACTTCTGCTCCTATTTGTATTCTTTGGAACTGAGTCCAAACGCTGAACACATGGTTTTGTGCTTCAGGAGGGGATTTATGTGATCGAATAATATTCATTGTTGGTGCTGAAAAACAGAAACATACACCCGGGGATGGAAATGTTTAGAGCTTAGTGGTTGCTGGCAAGTGTTTTTTTATTTTATTTAATTTTTTCTGGCTAAGGTAAATAGATCCTCAGTAGGCAAAACTTGATATTAACAAACAGAGATGATGCAGACGGATAAAGTGTTGGTGATTTTTCTGATCTTTTTGGATAAAGGCGTGAACATTGCTTTTGGGTATTTCTGCTTTTTCCTTATAATTTGTATTTAATTTGTTGTGGATCTAGTCTTGTAAATTAGTGAACCTCCACTTGCATCAGCTTAAAAATCTGTAGTATCTTTACCTGTTGGATGCGCTCGGCACACTATGTCCTCATCTATAATATTTCAAACATTTACTTCTCACAAAAATAGTATTTTTATCTCTATATACTGATTTTATTTTTGTGGTTCCTTCGTGGTGAATCAAATGTTCCTTTCACAGTCATGCTCCTTTAGATATAGTTATATGTGATTGAGATTCCGTTTATGGCGTACACCACAGTCGATTAAGAAACAAGGCAAAAAAAGGCAGAATCCTATCAGAATCACAGCACTGCAAATCACTCACAAACTTTACATGAGTTCTAATTTAGCTTTGAACTGTGCTGCCTCCCCTCCAACTGCCTCATGAAATAAAGCGGTATTCAAAACATGCTCGGCGCCGCAGCCTCATGAGGGAAACCAGAGAGAGAGCTTGTTTTTGTTTACGCTTTTGCTGAAGTCGGAATATGATTGATGTCGTCATCACGAACCGTTTCACATGACGTTTTCCATCTGTGTGTACCGTGCACGAATGACAAGAGGTTTGTCGCTGCCTTTAATAGCTGTTCTGAGTGTTAAACCGCTAAAACAAACAGCAGAAAGACTCGTGGAAGGATTTCAAGTCTGTAGTATCACTCATCCAGTCAGACAGCCTTAAAAAATTAATCATAAAATCCCTTCAAGTCACCCATAAGAACCAATATCCATGGATAGGCTGACTAATTGCACCAAACATGAGCAGTTGTGCCTAATTCATATTTCACGTGCTGTGTAATCCTGTTGCCTGAATTAACCCCCTGCTCGAGCAGACAAGACATTGCTAAACAGCAGAGATGCCTGTTTATGAGATCACATGTACTGTAGGCTGATCTAATGTGAGGCACAGTGAATTAGGAATCTGCTGTAACACAAAATCAAGTTTATGGCCAGAAAATGTGATTTGCTAATGACACCTTGAAGTCTCTAAGTGTTTTACCACAATGTCCCCTTCAAAGTCCAGGTCAAGACCCAGCGGCTGGTCATGGGAAATTTGAAATGGGTCACTGAAGGGTCAAAGAAAAAAAAAATAAAAAGATGACTATCTCAAAGTAAAATAATTCCTTGAAAAACCTCAAGCTCCCCACATTGTTTTAGAAAATTATTTTTTCAAGCTGTAGTCTATGAAAAAACAAACTTTAATTTTAGCATCAAGGCTTTCTGCGAACGCAGCGTCTTAGCTCCACCGTAGTCGTGCAGTTAGAAAAAAGGTTACTGTGTTTATACCTGAATAATATATCTGTGTGACTTTAAGCTGCCAGGTTTGAACTTGCTCGCCTGTTCAAAAAAGGTTAGGTACAAACTTTTTTACAGTCCTTTTACAACGTCTTTGTTTTTCTTGGAAAGAAAATCCTCGACGATAATCGCTGCACTTGTTGGGTCTAACGCCTGAAGGTGCGTTTGTTTGCGAGAGCGGCACGTGTACACACAACAGCATCTCCCAGGAAATCACATTCTGTAACTCTAAGCCTCTTGTTCATACCCCTACACCGAATATAAGTGAATGAACTACTAGTACGAGAGAGCGTATTCATATTTCCTTGAACATCTTTTGTACTCCTCATTGCATAACACGGCACATCCGGCATCGTGTTAGACAAACATGGTGAGCAAGTGTGATGGCATGTGTGGCTCATCAGTGCGTCTCCACTTCTTCTACTTGGTTTTCGCAGTCTTCTCCTCTCTTTCTCCATCCCTGGAGTGCTGACCGCAGAGCCTCTCAGAGATTGTTTTTGTTGAGGGTGGGATGGTGGCCGGGTGGGGTTGGTGGAAGGGGGGTGGGGGGGGTTCCGTGGTGGCAAGATAAAGAGCACTTTCTTTTCCCCGTGTGTCTTCGAGACTCCACACAATGCTCACTTGTTGCTGCTTCCCTTGTAATTAGCCCGCTGGTTTTGAGGCGGTAGCGGCGTATCGGGCCCCGTCTACCTGCCACTTGAAAGGACTGAGAGTAGTGGTTTAGAGGGGTTGGGGGAGAGCGGGGGGGGGGGGTGGTGTTGGGGTGGGGCTGATGATTATGGATGGAAGGGATGGATCGGAAACTATAGGTCTAGGAGACTGACAGAAAAACCAGCTTGTGTTTGGTGTTTTCCAAGTGTCGTGATGTTAATGTGGGACAAGGCAACACATGTTACATCTTTGAAAGGCTCCCCTCTTTACTGCTTGTGTTTTATGGCGTTTGCACCTCTCGGAAGTGAAGTAGCATGGCGATTTAATTTCTGAGTAATCATTTAGTTTGAGATGTCAAACTATAGCGCCGATTTCCCAGAGCTCACGGTGACGTCTGCAGAATTCTCTTTTTTTTGGTTGACGAGAAGCACAAAACCCAAAGATATCTTATGTAACAGTCATGTAAAAAGCAGAATTCGAAAAGATGGCAGCAGATTTAGCTGAATTTTTTCTGTCAGTCGATTATTAGAAGAATATTTAAGCACTCATTATATGTTTTATGGGGCCTTCTCGGTAAGCCTACCTTTGCAGTGATGATAGCAACTTTTTATCCAGCTGTCCCTGATAAATGATTTGCTCCTATGCTTCAAACTGATATTTTATCAATAAAAAGTAGTTCATGAGTTTAATTGCATGTTTGGAAGGTTGCTAGATTAAAAAAAACAATTCAACGTAGAATCAGTTTGGTCAGTCTTTGAAGCTGTTTCAGCCGAGCAATCGTGTATTCATCCACTGCAGAGAGATTTATATTTAATGTAGATAGTTTATTCATCTTTAAGTGATTATTTAAAGCCAAACATTCTCTGGTTTCTGGTTTTCTCTGTGCTTATATCACTGTAAGATGAATATCTTTGGGTTTTTGGCTGTGGTCAGACAAAACAAGACGTCTGAAGACATAACCTTGAGATCTGAGAGTTTTCTGATGTCTTATAGGTCAAATGATAACTTGTGAAAATAATCTGTAGATGAATCAATAATCATTAGCAGCAGACCGAGTTCTTTTATGTTACGCAAGGTTATACGATTATTAGTTTGTTTGTTAAGAGGCGGTGACGGGAATCTTCCAAGTCAGTGGGAGCCTAGATGTTGTCAGCATTTACCATTTTTATCAGCAAAACTAATTTCTCAAAACCCCTGTGTGTTCCTGTAAACTTCTTTTAAACTGTTAAACTCATTGTGAGAACATCAACGACCTCAATGACTGTAAGTCAGATATTAATTATAATATATTTGTCCCTAACCTCTCCTGGGTACACTGCGTGGGTTGTTGTACAAAACTAATGTAATAATTCTTTCGGATTTTCAAAATATTTGATCATTCATGCCTTTTTTTTTTGGGAAGGTTTGAATCAAAAACGTCCAAGGACGTTAAACGTTTGTCTCAGTCTGATCTCGACCGTCTGGGGTGGGGCGGTTGCATCTCACAGAACAGAAGCTCTTCTGAAGAGATTAACATATTATTTTCCATGTTCACATGAAGCAGATTGTCTGAAATAGACAAAAAGGATGGATAAATCACAACCCTTATTCTTCGGGTATTAATTTTAACATCTCATGTATAAAAGCTTCTAATCTCTGTTAAGAAGTGAAAACTGGAGACTGTAGAGGCGGCTGCAAAGTGTTTTCCCTCCTTATCCCATTCAGCGATAATACTCATATTACAGCATTTCATGGGACTTTTCACTGTTGTTATATTAATGTAGATATCAGCTGTCCTTTCGGAGGATGTGGCCAAAGAGGGAGATTTGTGGGATTCAGAGATATGACTAAACTCCCTCAGCTTGTTGTCTTTGGATAAAGCTTTATCCGGAGTGTGTCAGACAGTGCATATTGTGTTTGTTTGTGTGTGTGTGTGTGTGTGTGTGTTTGCTCTTTCATTACACCAAAGTAATTTGTATGTATCTACGGTTTGGGCATCTTTTCTGTGCACACGTGTGTGTCTTCATCTGCATGTGTCCTCCTCAAGTTTGTCGCCGTAGGCTTGTGTTTGTATCCAGGCTTCATGGTGTGTTTTATGCGCTAATGTTTGCTGTATGGTGTGTGTGTGTGTTTGTTATCCAGAGTTTGTGGATGCAGCGGTATGTGTGTTAGACCTTCGCTGGCTGTGGATTACCAGCAGACCGTGTTTATGAAAGGATCATGAGTCTTTGTCGTCTCCAGGAGTCAAACCCAAGGGAGGGGAGATTGTCAATAAAAACTGAGCATCGTCCTCTCTTCAGCATCAAACCCATCTCTCTCCCAACTCCTTTCCTATTTTCCTTTTCCACCTATCCATCCCTTTTTCTTGTCTGTGCTGCCTTCATTCTCTCCACTTTATCTCATAACAGCTACAAAACGGTAAAAGACAAAGACGAGTCCCCGTTCATTTTGAGTTACTCTGTGGCATTTTGAGCAACTTGCTGAATCTCTCTTCCAGCTCGCGAGTGCTGCTGTGCGGCTGAGCAAATATATATTTTGGTATGTTGATCTGTAGTTATGCTAACGCTGTTGTGTGTTGTTTAATGGTTGATTATGGTTTGTGAAGACGTTTTCATAGAAAGTGGACGAAATACAAGAAGGAATAGAGAAAGCAGAGAGGAGCAGGGAAAGAAGAGATGAAAAACAGACCCATCATAGGTCTGTATCACATTTTGGTTACCAAGTGTTATTGTTGTTGTGGACTATTTGTATTAATACCAGCTTACCGTAATCTAATGACCATTCTTTTAAACAAAGATCAACACAAATGACTAAGCCCCCCCTTTAGATTCCCCCTAAAACTTTTCATATCAGAAAAGATATTATTATTATTACCGTTTGTTGCCATGGAGTCTGATAGCACAACAAGTGGCAACGGATCAGGAAATAACAACGCTCCTGTGGGTTAGGTCAAAGAGACAGCAGAAATAAAATAGTAGAAGAAGTCACATTGCGTCATAGTTGAGATTGAAATTAGTGGGTTGCACGTCCTCTAAAACAACAAACAACTGTTGTACATTTCCTGAGGTGGCCAATGACTCACAAAGAGTGACTGGTGGTTAGCGCTTATATTTTGACATAGGAAGTATTTAGATGAGATTAAATCATTACCAAGCTTTTTATGAGATCAGCTTCTATGTCCAGGCGTACAACTCGCAACTGGATTGAAGTTTGCATTGAGATCAGTTTCGATCAGCAAAATTTTGCCGCTGAAAGCTGTAAAAAGATAATCGAACGTGATATGGTGTGATGAAGCAACAGTTGACTGTTAAAGACACTTTGTTGCCAGACTGAGAGACGTTCAGCCTGTCCTGTTTGCAGGTCATTGACTGAAAATTGAAAAGCAATTAAACCTAGCGTCTGATATTCGGCGGCATGCAGTTTTATTCACTGTCAGAGAGGCTGTGAAACTCCCTCTGATGTGGAAGCTGTGGTCACACGAAGACGTCAACAAGCTCCAAAGACAACACACCGCTCTGAAACACTTTCCCGCTCTCTGTACCTGGACGAGGGCTTACTGTATTAACCAGTAAATTTGGGAAAGCCGTTAAATGTTGTTGTTGTTTTTTTTTTTAAATGCTGTTTGACAGTATGCAAACTTAGTCACAGGAATTTACAAGCCGGTGTTTTAACAGCTCTGTGTGCAGTGTCATTGTCTTGTTTGGGGGAATTTCCTGCTCATTTGACATTTCGTTTCACAGACTAAAATTGAAAATTGACAGGAAGAGTACTGAGAGACAGTTTACATGTTTGGGAAAGGTGGGGGTAAATTGTCGTCATTTCTAAGACTCAGCTGCAGTGTGTTTTTGAAATTTTGAAGTATCTCAGCTTTCAAAATGTCCCTTCATGGCTTTTTATGAACCAAAATAGAATTTCCAAATCTTGCAAACCAACAGCAGTCGAATAACCCACTTCAACTGACAGCATGTTTGCTCTGTATTTTTTGAGGGAATGTTAAGTTTCATGCCTCTGCCCCATACGCTTTCTCATGCCTCCTCCTCTCCCTCGTATTCATTCAGAAATCAGCTGCTGTTGCTAACAAGCTCCCCTCCCCACCCCCTTTTCCTCCTTGTATCTCCCAAATAACACAAAGTCGATCCTCCAAGATCAAGGGAATGGCATGTGTGTGTGCAAGTCTCTAGGATCTTGCCACTTCCTTGTTTCCCATTGTGTTGCGGTGTTGACAGGGGGGTTGTTCAGCCAGCCCCTAGTCCCTGGGTAAACAATGGCAGCAACACAGGCTGAGGCCTCTCTAATCCCCCCCTTTATACAGACCCAGGGGCTGGGATGAGCGGTGCTGGGGCCTCCCTGCCTCTGACTGGTTACGATAAGGACCCCGCCACTAAGATTTAAGAGGCCTAAAAGAAAAGCAGCTTTCACTGGAAGGCAGCAAAAGCTGGGGTCGCATGGAAATCTTACATCTCCAAGTGTCTTTAAGGACTGTTTGTTTTTTTTTTTACATACGCTGCCATTGTTGCGATGTATGTAAGTGTGAGATTATGGTTGTATAAAGTCTAAGATTATGAGGTTGACGATAGGACGGCAAATCTCCATTATTGCTCTAAGCCAAAACGCAAAAATCTATTTTTCTTTGTGTCGAGATCATGGGTGTGGGAGAAGTTTCCAATTTTCACATCACTCATTTTTTGTATTTATTATATTTCTAACAAAACATTAAATCCCAATCAAAATTGAAACCACAGAAGTAAGAAAAATCCTCCTCAACAAAACTATTTAACTCAGAGAACTAATATTTAAAAACAATATTAAAGTTTCAGTGGTTCCTGATGAGATTCAGGTGTGGGGCTGTAACTGAGGATTATTTTGATTAACTGATCATTTGTTTAGTCCTCTTCATGAATTACAAATTCCCAGACAGAAGGTAACCTAACCAGATATTTTGTTTTGTCTGACCAGCACTCCAAAACCCAAATATATTCATTTTTCTATCTAAAAAGCAAAGAAAATGTACAAATATTTAGATTTTAAAGCTGCAAGTAGTGACATTTATGCCTGAAATAATCACTTGAAACATGAATAGATCTGCATTTAACCAAGATCAGAAAAAACAAGTTGTTTACTTATATCTATAGAAGAGAAATCATAAATCAACACGTCTCACATCACAAAAATGCATTCAATAGCTAAATAATATAGTATAGAAGTATCTGCGTGTGTGGTCTTGTCACAAGTTAGCACCTTCAGTCAGTCTCTCAGGTAGACTCAGGCTCCCGCTGCTTTGAACAGTGACAGGAAATATGAGCAAGAGATCAAAATAGATGTGGACGAAGACTGAGAGTTTGAAGAGGGAGGGCTGCAGAGGTAAAGGGGGCATTATAGATGGAGGGGGCTGAAGAGAGGGAGGGAGGGAGGAGGGGGATTAAATACAAATGACCATAAGAGCGTCCTTGACGCCCGCCGGCTTTGATGTAGGGGGCTGTGAAGACGCCTAAAGAAACTGTTCAGACTATTTAGAGAGGCGGAAATGTTTAAAAGTATATCAGAAGATGAGGGGGAAAAAAAACCTTCAGATGGCCTCGAGGTGTTTATACCTGTAATTATTCATCCACTTATTTCTTTCCGGCACAGAGGGAAGGTGGGACTGGGGGGAAACTGTGGAGCAGTAAAAGACAGGTGTTGGCAAAGGAAGTGTGGTTTTGATTGATATTATTAACTCTTTTTATATTTATATTCAGACACATTATTCCAGACATAATCTTACGTGTTGACCCTTTTATGTTTACATAAACCGTCTCTGAAGAGAACATCACATTAATTGTGATACCATGCTGCAGTTAGTGTGTGGGGGAAAAAAAAAAAAAAGAGCTGAGACGGTTGGTAATTTCATGTGGTGTTGTTAGTGCTAGTGTTTCTCTAGATTAAGACCACATTTCCCATAATTCCTCCCACGCTTCCTGTCACCAAGAGGATGCTAGAGGTCAAACATGTTGCAGGATGTTTTTGTTTTTTCCATCCATCTTGCACTTTTGCCGCCATCAGCCATTTAAAATAACTCTTGAGAGCTTGAGCTCCATTTTTGGTGAGTGGCCATATTCCATTCTCATGCAGTAAAGTAATCTACCATTGTGCCGTAAAGCAGCAAGGGGGATTAACTCTGACCCGGTGTTATGAAGTTCAGACAAAATTCAGATAATAATTTTAAGATTTAGTCATTAATTAAGTAAAATTGCCACACATTTACAGCATTTGCTGCTTTATTATTATTGTCCTCATTACAAGTTTCACTCGAGAAGAGACAGAGGGCAAGTTTCATACTCTTTGTTTAGGCCCCAGTGTTTATCTGTGTGGTCTTCATGAGGTAGGTGTGTGTGTTTGTGTGTGTCTGTGTGTTTGTCTGAGTTGCGGGATGTTGCACCCAGGTGACTCATTGGCCTGCGGAGTGAACCCATGCAGTTTCTCCTGTGTCGTTGTTTACAGAGTGACTTGTCCAGGCCTCCCAGATGGGTGTTCTCAGCTTGTAGTTAATCAATGACAGCATTGTCTCTCTCACACTAGCAGATCTGAAAATAGTAACATAAATCTACTCATTAATACTTCACACATGCTTTGTTGATCATTTAAAAAACCACCGAAACCAATGACAAAGCATGCAAATTTTTTTTGAAGCTCCCATTAAATCACTCTGAGACCCTTTAGGTCCTCAATGCTCTCATTCATGATAGCCAAGTCTAGACTCATAACCTGTCTTTGTCTATGATGTGTTAACAATGGGAACTAGCCTAAAACGTGTGGTTAAGCTACACAACAGACAATAGTGATACAGCACAATGAAATAACTGCACTAAAAACTGTTTAATGCGGCAAAGTTTGCCTCGCATGACAAAGCATTTCCTGCAGGATGGTACTGAGAGCCAACGTTTTTGATGTCCTTAGTCATGCTTGTATTGTGCCATAATTGACAGTAATGTGTCCAGCTTAAGTTGAAACAAGTGCAAGAAAGTAAGAAAGTAACTAGATCTAACAGATCTTTTCAAGTTAAATAAAATGTATTGGGCGCGATCACAACACTATGTTGAGTTTCTGTCTGTGTACAACCTAAAGAACATATAGATTTGTCTTTATTAACCTTTATCTATAAAGAATTACCTTCTAACTAGCAGTAGTAAGTAATTAGCCACCTGGTGTGTAGCCTACTCTGTCATTGTTTTCATGTTTGCATGTTGAGCAGCTCCCCAGAACAAGCATGTAGCCACTTTGTTTAGCCGGTCATCTATAAAAGGCTCATGCACACACAGGCCCACATCACAAAGTTTGTAGGTTAGTGGCTCACTACTTGTAAACATGCCGAGTCCCTCCTCCCTCTCGCGCCCAGGGTCAGTGAGGAGTTTCAAAGTACACCGCCGAATGAATGGCTGCAACCATCCGCCTGTCAGCCCACCTGTATAGAGATGCATGTGTCCACTTAGACTAAATCCACACGGTGCTTGTTTCTCTGTTTTTCGCCTTATGACAGCAAGTAAAATACAAAGTGTATTTCTACTTTCAACCCAGATCTGAAGTGAGACTCCTGCCAGTAGAAACCTGCGGCATGTGGATTTGTTTTATCTGAAACACTGATGTCAGTCGGTATCCATTTCCTGACAGATTTGCTGTTGTTTCTGTGGGGAATTGGGTGATATTGAGGTGATCACACTCCGTGGGTTTCTGTTAGAGTGAGAGTGACTTTCTTTTTTTCTTTTTTTCTTTTTTTTTTAAGAAATCACGTGACCTATGGGAATTAAAATCTTCTTTCATTTCCTCTTCATCACTGTCAATAATCAGCCTGTTGAACAGTTTCATATATACTTTGTCACTACCTTTCTAGATTAGTAGAAGTTCACACTCTATATATAGCCTCACACATACACACACACACACACATAATCACCCTGTACTTTCCAAAACAAGGAAACTAAATCATGTAGAGAGTTACAGGAATAAATCTCAGGTACATTAATACAAAGAAACTAATTTGACACATAAAGATGTAATGATATTTAAAGAGGCAGTGTATGAAAGCTACAGATCAACTTTGACAAAGTTATTTAGAGGTCTCAACAGGCCAAGTCAACTGTATGAAATGACCTTGGTCAAGGCCGGCGTGGATACAAAGGTCAGATTTTGCTTCATATGAGGCGATCAAATTGAGTGTGTAACTCGAATGTGTAAAGTATGTCTGCGTTATGCAAAGCTGTACAGGAGGAAGTTAAGACAACATTAAAATGTTGAGACGAGGCAGACAATCTAAAAATATTTAACAGAAAAAAAGAAGAAAAGCAAACACTTCTCATTACCAAATATGCACTTCACTTCTCAGCCGCACATGCTGTGTTGTGCCTGTGCGCTGGTGCTTCTACTGTTTGCAAACACAGTCAGTGTGACGACCATATGTGATCGTACATGACAATTTGCCATGTGCTCTGCCTCTTTCATCTGTCCCTGTAAGGAAATTTACAACCTGTTTACACTCTGAGAGATGGAGGGGTGTGTGCGTGTGTTCCTTGAGTGAGTGTAACTAACTTCACATGTTGTTGTGTGTGTGTGTGTGTGTGTGTGTGTGTTTTCGAGTGTGGATCCGATGTAGGATGGTACTTTGATTATCGTGTGTATGTGTTGCTCAGTTGGTGGGTACTTCTCATCTACTGACTTCACTCTTGATTTCACAGTGCCTCTTCTTTACGAGGGTTGAGGGGGCAATGTGACTTTCTAACCTCTGTCTCACTGTGCTGTTTTCTAATATCTGGGGTTGTAAATATATTCCACTGTTGCTTGAATTGTTCTCCAGTGCGAGTATCCTTCAAGTAAGCATCTCACTTGTATAGTCCTTGCAAAAACTGAAGTTAAAAACAATAACTCACCGTACACGCAGGACTATTTTTGATAACTCAACCCAGTGGGTTGCAAACTTGGGTCAGGCTTGACTGGTTTCTAGGGTATCCCCAGCAAAAGGAGGAATAGAATATTTTTATCTTTTTATCTATCTCACATTTTTTGGAAGTTTCTTTAATAAAAAAAACTCTTGATGAGATCCCTCAAGACAAAATCCTCTCAGATTTGGGGTCTATGGTCTAATGGGCATCTATTATGGTGGTCTTTGACATGAAAAAAAGTTGAGTATCCCTGCTTTAATCCATGCAAACATATAAAAACTAGCGCACAATAGACAGACACAACATCAGACACTGATGTTTTTTTAGACGTGTTACCGATTTCAGGTCATTTCCTCTAGCTCTGCTGTGACCAATGGTTTGCTTACAGATGTTTCTGATTGACTCCTTGTCTGTCTCATCTGACAGTCTTCTTACTTGTGACTTGTGACTTAATGATTTGAGTACCATGGTGCTCACTGACTCAAAAGCAGACAAGAAAATAATTCGATACAGTCATTTTTATCATCATTGTACTAACATCCACATTTAGTATGTTGATGTTGGTAATTGATAATGTCCTGTGATGACCTCCCGACACCACTCATCTCACCCTCCAAACCTCAGCCGACCTTTATCATCATGTTAATGTGCACTTTATTAAAATAGTGCTCATAAAAATAGTCGACTGAACGAAACTCAAACCCCGTCCTCCTCCTCCTCCTCCTCCTCCTCCACCCCGTGCCCGTGGCTCTGCCCAGACCAGCTGGAGCCTCCACAGCCGCATGAAGCAACCCAGCACACATGGCTGTGATCACACACACACACACACACACACACACACACACACACACACACACACACACACACACACACACACATGCATACACAGGAGCAGAAGTCTAATCCTCCCTCATATGATGCTCATCTGCTGAGGGAAGGAAACAGTATATATAGATATCACACCACTAATACTGTGCTTGCATACTGAAATCACACACATTACTACACAGAGAAACACACTGATGTACAGGACATACACTCACAGTAATTTAGTAGTCTTCTGTTCCTCCTTCCTCTTCATTCACGCTGACACACTAACATACATTGTGCACGCACACAACACTTCAACTTGTTTCACTGCTGTAGTTCTAGTTTTTTTTTATAACACCCTGAATGTACAGCCATCAAACGATACTTTCTTTTGAGAACTGTAACAAGTGACACCAAGATTGAGATATATAGGCGTCTGATATCTGTACACGAGTGACAAATTTTAGGAAGAACCTAAATAAAAGAGTGTGGGAACAACAAATGCAGATGTTCCAATGGCTCACTGAAAAGTTTGAGTTTGAAAATGATGTGACTCACATGTCATAACCTTCACAATCACCAGCTCTCACCTGAACACGGAGAGAAACATTTTTTTATAGATGACCAGACCAGACATGAACACTGTGGTTTACTCATCAGCTAAATTAATTACCCTCCGTTACTCAGCACAGCTCCAAAACCTCTGCACCTCACACCTTGAAACTGTAAACGAGACTTGCTTTAACGAGCAACCATTTGGAGGTATTTACTGACCATCAACAGCTAGTTTAGCCCTGCAGTAACCGTACACATCTTTTCCGGATGTCCCGTCTTCACAGCGAAGCTGCAAGATTCACACGCGCCCTCTAACTCGCTAACCGAATGTGGGACGAACTATATGGCTAGCTAAAAGGCACATTTCTCCTCTGTTGGTGGAGTCCAAGCTAACACATCTCGGTCCAGTTGAAATTGTTATCAGCCCTCCATCCAACTACTCCTCCAACAGGCCATTGTAAGACTCCTGCAATACAAATGGAGATATCAAAACTTTGTAATCTACTTGTAAAGAAAGTAAAATTCTTTGCACAGGGAAGACGAGCGCCCTCTTCCTTCTTTGCAGCAGATATCCTGCAAAGCTTGTCGATGCCAAGCGTGTCACTGACTGTGTTATTAGTTTAAGGTAGTTACATTAGTGATGTTAAAATGACCATGTTGTGCCAGAAGAAAGAAAATGAGTCCCAGGTGGGTGTGTTTCAGTTTTTCTGCCAGGCGGGCGTATGTGTGCCATGATTTCTCCAGTCTGTGTAAGCTCATATGTTTTGGCACCGTGACCGTGTGTTAATGTCATTTTTAAGCCAGAAAAGGGAGAGGGAGGAATTCCCTCTTCAACAGGTTTCCTCAAAAGGAGCTCGGCCATGCGTCAAATTGATTTCCTACCTTTGTTTTGCAATGTTTTGTAGGGTATGGAAAGACACCCATCCCTGCATTTTGTGGCCATGGGAACCTTTTCTGTTGGTCTACAGAGAAAAAAACAGTCGGGCTTTCAAGAGATGTAACACTCACGCACAAACACGGCCCGACACGCAATTGTAATTTTCCCTATCGGCGTTCGTTCTGTGATGGACAAACGTTAAACGCGCGTCCAGTGATTGCGTCAGAATTACAGAGTTGATGGGAATAAGAGGCCAAGAAGAAGGAGAGGTGGCCTTGAAGGAAACTAGGAGGGGTGGTGTTGTCTTGAATAGGAGTAAGGGAGGAGTGGAGGGAGGAGAAGAAAAGGGAAATGGAAGGAGGAGTGAGATGCTAAAAGGAAAAAATAAATAAAAGCAAGATGCTTTAATGACAAACAATAACAACAAAGTTGTTGCCACTGGCTGCCAGAACTTGATATGTTTTAGTTTCAGGAAGTTATGGCTTATAAAACATTTTTATCAGTGTTTTGAGTGTGTGTAGGTGTGTGAGAAGCTATTGTGGTAAATCGGCTTGTGTGAGCATTTTTTTTTTTTTTTTTTTTAGGGCCAAACAAAAACTAGAGCAACTGTGATGTGCACTGCACTGTGGTCGGTGTGTGTACGTATGTGTGTGTGTGTGTGTGTGTGTGTGTGTGTGTGTGTGTGTGTGACAGTGTGTGGGCGTGCGTGACGGTGTAGGTGTTGCACATAGTACAGGACATGTATGTGGGAAACACTGTATGCACACCAAGGACAGATGAAAGGGAAGAGGTGGGTGGGCAGGAAGTGAAGAACAAAAGAAACACATCATCTGATTTATCAGACGGGTATAGATTTGGTCGATCAGATGGAGGAGAGGAAAAAAGATGATGGAGAAAAAAAAAGGATGAAGTGGTTGCAAAAAGAAGTTTGAAACAGGCGGAGAGATTGATAAAGTGAGAGAGAAAGAGAGAGCAGTGAAGGAAGAGGAGATAGCTGCAGTAGCGGAAGGGAGTTAGCAGTAAACAATGAGAAGCGGTTACCGCGTTGTGCACCTGGTAAAACAAAACCACAGCCCCAGTTGAAACAGACTCTGACACCTTAAGAATACCTTTAACCGTTTCACCACCGCACTCAAGGAATAGGAACATAAATCCAGTCCTAATTCAAATCTTGAAAGCCAGTTTTTACTTTCAACAATAGGAAGTGGATTTGTTAAAAGAAACCAAAGTGGGCAGCAGAGTTGCCACAGCCGAAATGATCGAGACTGAATCATTTCTCTGTGTTTGTCTTTGATAGATTTTTTTTTTTTCCTCGCCTGCACTGAGTGACAGGATGCCTCTCTGCCTTCTTCTGTTATGTGTTACACAAATATTAGGCTTTTATTAAATATCAGATAGCAAACTATGTCAACCATTTCCCACTCAGAAGTCACTTCATATTCTACGTTTCAATTGAGTTTTTCAGTCATATTTCTTATAAATAAACACCTGAAATACCTTACGGATATCAAAGTTGTGACTTTTTTTCCCTCCCGAGTCCTTGCAACAATAGTGAGTGTGCCCTTTACGTTTGAAGATTAGATTCCTCTTTAATTAAAAATAAGTAGTAACAGTCATATTGATCAAATATGGAGGAAGAGTTATCTTTTGCACATTTTCTATTCGTCCCTCAGGGTTACCAGAAATTTGGGGAAAGTACAGTGTGACTGCTTGTTGGGGAATTTAACAGCCGAACTAACCTGAAATGCCACATATTACCCAGCTGTATGCTAAACATCATTTGAATCGTCCAAAACTCAACCAAAACCAGTATAAATGTGAGCTGTCTGTAGGTGTTGCTGAATCAGTTTTCAGTTCCTGATTATTTGAACTCTGATGCCGATTGTTGAAACCTCTAAAGACGCCAAAAGTTATCGATAAAGACACAAACAATAAATCTGACGCAGAGATGAAAACTTTATAAAACTAAGCATCCATCATCTTCATCAAGCTGCAGATGTCACACTGTAATTCTTGTGGAATAGGCGCCATTGATTAGGCTTTTTTCCCCCCCTTTTCATTCAGAGGGAATGGAAGACAGACAGACGCAGTCAGTCAGACTCCATCAATGACGTTTTTATTGTCCCCTTGCCGAATCCCCCTCCAGACAGAAGCAGATTTACAGCAGGCGCAGGCACAGTCAGTCCATTGTCAGGACCCCAGAGGACTCATTCGCTCCCCTGCTGCGCTGCAGAGCGAGGCGACCGTCACTCCTCCCCAACTCTCCCTTCTGTCTCGCATTTGTGCTTTTTGCCCCTCGTCTCTCTCTCTCTCTCTCTCTCTCTCTCTCTCTCTCCTTCCCCTCATCTCCCACTCTCATTTATTTTTTGTTTGTCTTTAAAAATGTGCCCGGGGTCTTAATGCTGCCAATTAAAGACAGCCATAACTCTGACACTGTCACAAACAAGCAGCGCAGCGTGAGTGCCATCCCGGCTCCAGTTGATCCCCCCGCAGAGTCACATTAATCCCAGGCCAGTTGAGGGAATACTGGTTTCAATTAAGCATCCATTAGCTAAACATCAAGTCAGTGGTATGCTGTTTTGATTAGAGGAAGCAAGGATGAAGACTGTTGATTTTATTTTTCTCCTCTTTTTTTTTTTTTTTGTCTTTTGTGAATTTCACCACATGGAGAGAAAATCCCCAAATGTCCCCGAAGACTCCCCGCTGCCACTTAGTTTATTTAGAAGAGTTTATTCCAAGATGAGACATCGTCATGTGAAGGAACCTGCATTAGTCATTGATCATCGGCATTATAAATGTACAAAATGATATCTCATACAAAAATATTGCATTTTAGTAGGATATATTTGTCTGTTTTTAAATGATATAAAAACTATATATTCATACATAAATATATTAAACTAAAGAATCTTAATATTACTTCACACAAGTTAGATTCCTGTCTTCTTTTCCCCCATCCAAAACCCCCAAACTCCTCCTCCTCCTGCCCTCCTCCATTTCACCCGATCTACAAATATCTCCACCTCACTCTTTGCACAAAGTTACACTGTATTTAAGACAGTTACACAAACAGTTATTTCATTTGCATTCATTTTTTATAGGCTTTTTATCAGCAGGGGCCTTAAGATTACTCGTGCATTACTTTGTTTAAACCTCAAATATTGGTTGTCTCAAGATAAACTGTTGCAAAATGTAAGTGAGTGTGTTTAAATGTTATCTGAAGCTCGGTGAGGCAAAATCGTCACTCCACTTTGACAATAAGGGTCTTCTCTGCAGCTCTGTGTGTGTGTGCGTGTGCAAGTACATCTAGTCTTTGTGTGTGTGTCTGTGTTCGTTGTGTACAGTTAGGCGAGGTTAAGCCTGTTGTGGTTTACCATGGAAAATAAAGGCCTCAAGTCTCATTGTCACCTGAACAACACACACACACACACACACACACACACACACACACACACACACACACACACACACACACACACACACACACACACACACACACACACACACACACACACACGCATACACATGCACACACACTGCTCCTCCCTAACCGTGTGCTGCTCTTGTGCTGGTGGAAAAATTTTTTAAGCTTCATTTGCTCAACTGCGTCTCCTTTTTTTCCCTTTTTTTTTTTTTTTTTTTTTTTTTTACCACTTTAAATGGAGAAGTTGTCTGACCTGCAATGGAAAATACTTTGTAACATAAAAACATTAATAAAGTCAACACAGTTGCAGAAAGTGATGTGTTTTTAGATGATAAGAGAAATTACAATTCTGGCTTGAACCAGCATTTTTTTTAAAGGTCTTTCAAGGAGGAACATCAAATCAAAGATTGTTCATTCTTTGCATCAGTACTGTAATTATTCTGTCACCGGTGCAGTGAGAGTAGGAAGGAGCAGCGTGTTTGTGTGTGATAATTAATGGGAGAGCAGATTTTTTTTTAAAACCTCCAACTCCATTTGAGGATTTTGTCATAAATTATTGCAATTTTAGTTTTTAAGATCACTTTGTTCTTGTTGTGGAAGCATCATTTCCCCCACAAACTTATCAACCAGGCAAAGAAGGTGGAGGTAGCGCACATTCATCACCTGCCGTCATGGAAAGGCGTGTTGCATAACAGATCAGATAAGCAGCAGAGCAAAGCAGAAGTCTTGGAAATTCAAAAATCTCGTCCGCTGAACGAAATGAAATGATCTCATAACGCGCTGGGCCGTGGATTTGGTGCTCTGTCGCGAGCCAGTCATTGTAAAATCATGGAGTATGATCAGTGAAGTAATGTTTTGAAAAGCCTGTTTGTGCTTTACAGCAGCATCACATGCAGTAGCTGGAGGGAGGAAAGGAGGGAAGGAGTCCAGGATGGGAGCAGTGATCTCTGGTTTGGCCTCCGTCGAGCTGCTTGGTTTTTTGGTTTCCAACCATGTTTCTTTTGGACCGAGATTAAACGAGTGAGGGAGAGAGTGAAAGGGAGATAGGAAGGAACTTCTAGACCAAAAAACAGATAAATGCAGATAGAGCGAGAGACATCATGAGACTAATGAAGAGGTGGAGAAGTTTGAAGATCCAAGAAAAAAGTGAAGAGGGCAGACAAAGCTTGTTTTATTGATCATTTTATATGGAACAGGATTAATAATGTCCAAAAAAGGGTACTTATGTACACTTTTAGTGCCTTTAATGAACACGCTGACATCAAAACCAGCTTTTAACTCAGAAAACTTTCCACTAATCATCTTAAGTAACACAATCATTAATGCCTAATATTAAGGTCCATTTAGTAGTCGTGCTTGAGCTTTAAATCATACCACATCTTTTCTCAGTTTCACACTAATAAAACAAACTGCAGATATCATCTTTGGTCTTCATGAATTCACGATGGTCAGGTGTCCAACAAAAATCAACTGTTGTTCACTGAGGACCTCCAGTATGGCTGCCAAAGGCTGTGTGACGTCACCCGAAAGCCGCCTGGTTTGTGAAAGATTCTATCATGTAAAAATGGAACATGCATCCATCATTGTTTTTCGACTGTCGTCTGCACTGTATTGTACGTGGGGACTATCTGCTCCATCGTAGGGCGGTTGGAGCCTGGAGGCAAAGTGAGCCATAAGGGCTGCTGATGGTTAGCCACTTGGCTCGGGTGGACCAGCGCTGAGAGAGTAGAGGCCCGGGAACAATTATGGCTTAGTAGGAGTAACAGAGCTGAGCCAGGCAGCTGCTGGTTGTTCTCTGAATATGCTGTGTGTGTGTGTGTGTGTGTGTGTTCAGGGGGCGTCCAGAGGGAGGGAGCGGTGCTCTCACACACAGCCACATATTTACATTACAAATCACGACTAAACAATTCAGCCGACCACAGATGCAAACATCAGACGTTTATAGATGGGATGGATGGATAAGAATGATGGTGGGATGGATAGAAGAATGCAGGGATGAGGGCACAGAAAACAAGATGGGAAGGACGGACAGATTTAAAGATAGATGAATGGAGATGATAGATCTTTTTTTTTTTTTTTTTTGAGGAACCTGTCCTACCGTTACAGACAGCTGGCTTCCATTCATTTCTCTACAATATGAATCACTTCGCAGACTCATGAAACTTACAGTGAAAACCAACTTTGCATTTTTTTAGGGCTGTAACTGGCAATTACTTTCATTATTGATTTATTTTTTGATTAATCAGTTAACTGTTGGGTCAATAAAAGGTCAGAAAATGCAGAAAAAGGCCCGTTACAATTTTCCAGAGCCCAAGGAAACATCTACAAATTGCTTGTTATGTCTGACCAACAACCCAAAACCCAAAGATATACAATTTACTTTTCTAGAACACCAAGAAAACAAATAAAGTCACATTTTAAAAACCTGGAATCAGTGAAATGTTGACATTTTTCCTCTAAAAAAACGACTTTAACAATTAATCAGTTCCTGTAATTGTTGCTGATTAATCAACCAATCAATTAATCCTTTCAGCCCCCCCATTTGTTTTTGTCATAATTACATTATCATGGCATGATGAAGTGCACATGGATTTGAGAAGTGCACTTCATCACCATAAGAATAATAATGCAGCGTTGACAAAAGGCACGTCGGAGTGGATGTTCACAGTGATGGATTACACAAACAAGTTTCAAGAGTTTGCCAGCTGATTGTCATTGCTTACTGCAGTGAGTGGAAACCAACGGCTTTATAGAAAAATACATTCAAACATCTTAAAACACAATTGCATGGTTTCCCAAATGGTTAACTGTGATGGAACAAGATTGGATAGATGGAAATAGTGACACAGGACAAACAGGTCGACACATGAAATCCACATAGAACCTGTTGAACATTGCTGGTTTGAATTATCCAGGTATGGAAGTGGTTTTTGGTCCCCTGTTCCCACAAAACATCATACTTATGGATAGAAGAGAAGTCACATGAAACTTTGTTGCAAATGTTTGTGTGACTGCTGCTTTCTATGGTTGCCACCACAGCTGTGGAGGAAGCTTTACAGAAATCTGACAAGGTCCTGAGACGGAAAAATTGCGGGAGCGTCTGACACAGAAAATCGCCTAATGCCCTCGGTTCCCACATGACGCCCCCGCAGGGAAAATTGTCTGAGGATTTACACTTTAAGGTGCGCAGAGTGAACTCTTTTTGAGGGGCACAAGAAGAAGGAGTAAAAGGGTGAAGGAGTGAGCAGATGACAAAAGCTGATTTAAAGGCAGAGATCCCTAAGTAGAGCCAGCCACTTTATTTTGGGGTGATAATTACACACTGTGGGCAAGTCACCATGTTATTAGTACACATGATCGATAGCAGAATATCAAACCCCTCTGTTAGCCAACCGGGCAGCTTGGCAGGCACTCTGTAAACCACAGGCCTGCCCTGCTCTCTAGGGGACCCTCATCCACACACACACACACACATACACATACACATAAAAGGCAACGGATGCTGATTTTCTTATAAAATCATGAATGCACACATTCTTAAATAGGCTTAAGGAAATAAATGGATACACATATAAACACATGCACATGCAGTTCAAACACATAAATAAGTGCACACGCACAGTATGGCACAGAGAACACTGTGCCTCAGAGATGGTGAGTGGTGACAGGCGGTCTCTCTGATGCTGCTGCACAGCAAGGCCCCCTGGGCCTGTGCATGCAGCTCTGTGGTAGATGGACCAGCACTGGCTCTCCAAGGGTTTTTGGACAAACTCCACATGTGGTCAGCTGGATGGTAGCGCCCTCGCTTCACTCTCCCAACATACACAGATGACTCCGCATGTCGAAATCCTCAACACAGTTTATTGCCCCAAACTGAGAGAAAAGGCTTTTTCTCTTTCTCCTCACAGTCTTTATTTTCTGTTTTTAAATAGGCCCATCAATGGGAACATCTCCTGAAGATTAAAGAGAAACTCGCCCAGAGACAGAGAGGGAAGGTAGGGTGCTAATATAGTACTAGACATGGTCAATGGAAAGAGATTTAATTGATGTGGAGAAGGGATGAAAAGTGAGCGTGAGGGTGAGAGCTGACGACGTGAGAGTCCATTTGTCTAAATATTTGTCAATTCTAACATCTTAATTATTTATCCACATTTTTTTGCGACATGCATCCTGTACTATATTTATCTGTGTACATTAGTGTTTGTATCCTCTCCTCGGTCTTCCTAAACCTCAAGGCTCCTCAGCTCTCCTTTGTAGTGTTTGTCTTTTTTTTTTTACCCTCTGCTTTCATTATCCTGTTTATCTGCTTTTCAAATTTCTTGTGTTCGATCCATTAAAAGACATTAAGCACCTGTGCTGAACAACATTACCACCCCTACAATGATAAGTAAGTCTGTGGGAGCTATTCAGATCCATCTGTTTATTGTGCTTCTTCACGACTGACCTTCTGACTTGTCTCAAACACGTGTAACTAATAACATTAAACATGGCTGAATTCCATTTAGATCTCCCAGTTCCAGTGCCCTGATAATGTGTATGGTGGCTTACTGGCACACCTAATTGGAAGTGGGCCATCACTTATGTTATTGGTTACACCTTTTGCTTCTCCTGCTTAGACAAGACAAAATGTTTGCAGTGAAAATTGCACAATATGTGTACCAACATAACACTTCGTTATCAGAAATCTTAATCAAGTAAAAGGAAGAAAACAAAGTGATTTTTGTTCACCCATAATGGAGTTTGTTTATAAACTGGAATATTTCTTGAGGGCTGCAATGATTAGTCAATTATTGATGAGTCATTTGAGCTTTCATTTTTTGTTGAGTCATCCCCTGTAGACAAAGGAGGTAGTGTTTCCACCACCTTGTTTTGGGTGGTGGCAATCTTCTTGCTTGTCGTCTTGTTTGTTCATGAGGGTCTTAGAAAGGTGTCTGTATTAAATTGAGATATTAAACTGGTTCATAACCTTTTCTTGTTCAAGCTTCTCCAGTGTGAGAGTTTGATGCTTTTCTTTGTCATATAGGGATGCAAACTAAAACTGGACTGATGGTTGATTGCAACAAGTATTTTAACATATCATCTTGGACTGAGGGAAATTATGGCAGACCGAATCAATTGACTGAGAAAACAAACGGCAGATTAATCATTAATTAAATTCATTTTGAAGTCAAACTAGTCTGTACCTGTCTAGAAAAGACCCACCTATTCAGAGTAATGACCAGAGGTTCTTCTTTGACGAGCTCTTCTTGAGCCCCAAAAGAAGACCAATGTCTTTATTCCTGCCCCCAAGGAACAAAACTAAAACTACAGTCTGCTCACCACCCTCAGCTCTGACATTCATTAGTTATTCTCAGTTCTTCCCAACTCCTACGAGAACCCACCAGAACCTTCTGTCCAGAAGTGAAACCCGATGAAGCGCTGTGTGCATCCCTTCAGAACAACTTGTCACAACCGCTGGCATATTTTGCGCCACCCCCCCCCCCTCTCATAAAAACCCCATCTAAATGAGAGCAGCATGTGGTGGTGGTGGTGGTGGGGGGATATAGTTAGGGAATGTACTAGGCATTCAAAAATATTCTTTCATAGTGAGGAGACCGCAGGACCGGGCCTGCGCTGAGCTGGTCTGTGTGGTTGTGGGCCGGGGTTTGTATGCTCTCTATCTGAAGCCACATCAGAGCCCTGGGCCCTGTGTAATGTGATCTGGATGGGCAAAGGAGGGTTCCCCCTTGGATTCAGAAGAACCGCCACTGAGGTGCAGTGCTGGGACGGGCGGTCAGTGATGTAAGGCAGCGCTCTGTAACAAACAATTATGGCTGTGGGTATGGTGACTTCTTAACGGGGCTGTTTTCTGCCACCATGATGGCGATGTGTGCCGCTGCGTCGCTCACTTCTCTTTTCGTTCCTCTGTTACCAATTTTCTTTCCATCTTTTCGTGTTCTTGATTGTCTTCTTTAGCTTTGTGAGTGAGCACGTGATGGATGTTGGCATCTAGAAGGTCAGGTTCAACATCAACCTCAAAACCTTTTTTTAAAATATTACTCCACCACATTAAAACCGTCTTAAAATCACAGTGGGGAATTCCAGCATGTACATGTGCAAAGTCATTTGATTTTGGTTTTGCTGCACGCCGTCGTATCATCTGTTCAGTGTCAAAACTCCCAACTCTGTCCTCGCTGTTCTGTTCTGTCCATCTTTCCTCCATCTCTTTTTCAACTCTTTCCGCTCTTTCCACATTTTGTCTCGCTGTCTCTCTCTCTCTCTTTCTTCTTCTCTCTTTTATTCATCCTGCGCTCTCCTCCCATTTCATCCCCCTCTCTCTTTCTCTTCCTCTTGCGATCCCTCCGCTTACTCAAAATCTCCAACAAACAAACAAGCAGCGGGTGGCTCGCGTCTCGTATCTATAATTCAAGCCAGTCAAACTACAGCAAGTATATTTGGCAAACACATGAAGTGGATCTCTCTGCATTATAGAGAGAGAGAGAAAGAAAAAGGGAATACGTTTTACCGCCATGGCCTGGACTCGATACACAGGACGAGTATCCCAGCATTCAGCTGAAAGATTAAAATAATGTTTTTAGCATTTCTGCATTCTGTTCTGTTTTGATAGAAAACACACCAGGGAAGGGCAGGGGATGATGGAATAGGGAGGACAGCCACTTTGCTTTGAGGATGACATGCACTTAAACTCTTAATTTTAATGAGAGAAAATAGACATAAAAATGAGATCTGCTTCTTTGCAAATTGTATTAAATCACAATAAACTGTCCCAGCAGTCGGCACAGAGTCGCAGTCTTTCAGCACCGAAATCATTTAGAGAATCAAATGTATAAGAAAATGCTTTCTACAAGAGAATATTCATATTTTGCCTTTTTACCTCAGGGCTTCTGTATTTTGCTCAAGGACACTGATGCAGCTGCATAACAGTAACTGACTGCTGGCGTTATCCATCATACAGAAAAGCATCATATCCCCCCTGAGACTAAGCCAAACCACTTGTGGTGACAACCACTTATAACCATAAATGAGAGTCGAGGAAAACTAAAGCTGTTTTTCCAGGTGTTTGGACCAAACTCCAGAGTATAGTTTTCAAGTCCATCTGATGTTCTGAAACCGTTCACTTCTGGTGAAAGGAGTCCTGTAACATTCAATTTATTCTTTTGAGCCCCTCAAACACATGAACTGTGCAAACTCACAGAAGCAGTAAATTGTGTGTCGGTTAAAATTCTTCAGGTTTCACCGTGAAATCAGTTTATTATGGTTGAGTATACGCAGCGTAACATTCAGGCTCATTACAGGGGCAGATTTGTGATCACAGCAGCGTCTGTTTGGTCACAGATGATCACTGTAGTGTATTTAATTAACACGTGTAACCCCTAGCCCTCAAATGCATCTCAATCTTCAGATCATTTCCTCAATTCATCGATCAAGCGTTTGATCTGTAAAACAGAAAATAATGAAAAAATACACGTGGATGCTGGTGAAAAAGTTTGTAGAGCTCAAGGTGACGTAATAAAATCAAAAACATCCATTTTATTAGAATGTAAGATGAGGAAGAGCAGCCAATTCTTTCATTTAAGAATCTTAAACAATTGCAGATTCATTGTTATAATAATTAGTAGAATCATTAATAATAGTTGCAGCTGTGTGGTAGACTGTGGGTAGAAAGAGCTGTTTTTAGGGGTCAGAAGGGGTCAAACAAGCTGTATTTTCTGGCTTTCTGCTAGTATTGACATATCAAAACTCCACATAATATCTATATGGATGAAAATGTTAATTTGACTTATTTGCACCCATGTTGTGTTTTACATTGTTTGTGTTCTGACCACAGAAATATAAGTGGGTCAACCGATCTTAGATGAAGAGTTGGGACTTTTTTTGCGGCCTGCGGTTGAAGGAAGGGTGGGAAGGGGGGGTTATGGTTGCCATGGTTACAGCATGCGTACACTGTTTCCTCACCGCTGCACGGCATATAGAGCGGGGACCAGCCCAGCAGGTGGGCCAAGAGAGGTAGAGGGGGAAGAAAGGTACAGTGAGAGAGAGAGAGAGTGAGAGAGAGAGAGAGAGAGAGAGAGAGAGAGAGAGAGAGAGAGAGAGAGAGAGAGAGCAAAGAGGTGGCGCACTGCACATCCAGAGGAATCGCTCCAGCCGCTGGGGTAAAAGGAATTAATCAGACAGAATAAATTAGGACATGAAAGGAGAAAGAGAGGGAGACAGAGCAGCATCCACCCCTCCCTCTACACTGCCATCCATCCATCCATCCATCACTCTTTTCTTCCTTCTGTCTACTCCTTTTTTTCCACATACATCTATCCATCCACCCATCTCATCCTTTTTGTGCTTCTTCAGTCTAGAGCTGAAACAATTAGTGGATTAGTCCGTCAACAGAACATTAATCGGCAGCAATGATCAGCATTAATGCTTCAGTTCTGGTCTAACTGTGAATATTCTGCTGTTTTTTAATAAATTGAATACATTTGACTGTCAAACTAAATCGATTTAAGCTTTTGCTGTGTTTCAACAAGGAAAGTACTTTTAACCCAATCAAAAGCAACTTGTAGCACTGCTTCACTTTGCAGCCTTGACAGTTGGACATCAACACAGGATTCATAAATATATTAGAATATTAATTGTACATATTCAAAGACTTATTCGATTGTGGAGACTGTTCTCCGTTCTGCAGAGACCTTGAATCTCTAAGACCTTTCAAGGATTTCAAGAAAATGCTATTTATCAACTTATTCACTATCAAGATTAGTTCAACTTTTCTTTTCAGCCGTGGAAGAATCCTGCAAAGAAAATCAGAAAGTCACAGTTTTGTAAAGAATGAATGAAAAATAGATGAAAAAGTTGCAGAAACATGGGTCAAGAAACATTAATGTCACTTTAAAAAGCGAATTAAACAGAAAAAAAACGCTGCAGTTATAGTTCTGAATGTTGGTCTTTAGTCAGTTTGAAGTTTTGTAAGGGGTCAAAGGTCTCCTCTCTGGGCACTTAACATTTAGACTTCTAAGGAGACCCTTTAAGTGTTCTGGGTCAGCCCTTCAGTGCAGACACTGATCATCAATGATGATAAATAACCGCGTTCTCACAAGTGTTTAGTGCAACAACCGTAATCTCTGGTGAAGGATGGTTTTTAAAATAGTCCTGAGCCGGACTGCTTGATCTCTCTGGGAAACGATGAAAGGACTTAGCTGATTGGACGGCGGCCTCAAGTCATCTGATGACTCCCCCCTTCCAGACAATGTGTCTTCTGGATGGGTTTGGGGTTCATGTCCCTGATTTTTCGGCCTCCTCCTTCTCTACTAGTGTCAGCCAAATAAATAACACACTAATCTTTGAATAAATGCAGAAAAAAGAGAGCTAAAACAACTGCTCAGTTGCAGAAAAGGCAGAAAGAGATGAAAAGGGGGATGTAGGAATGATGGACAGAATGAGACGGCAACAGAAAGGGACAAGAACCGAATCGAGAGCTTGTTCGGCACATCATTCCCAAAAGTTTGCGAGTTTAGGTTGGGAGTTTGGACATTGAACAGATAACACAACGGTGTGCATCAAAACCACCTTTCTTGGTCCTTAGCTTCAACATGCACTGTTTGGTCGGATTCCAGTGGAGGAAATTTGCTTGCTTGATTAGTCGATTGGACTGGCAACTATTTTTGATCGAGTTATTTCACACAACATGGTTCCAGTTTCTCAGATGTTAGGCTTGAATGCCTCTCTTTGTGATTATGAAAGTAAATTCAACAGCCTTGTATTAAACTTATAAGTATCTTCAGCGTCTTGAGCCGTGTCATTGACACAAGTGAAGCAGGATAATCTAATGAAGATGGTTTCCACACTCATTCGATGCCCCGACTGTTAATAGCTGCCCATGTGTGTGAGGGTCGAGGAGGGAATGGACATCGACTTTGTTGTAGTTTCTCGACACAGACTGAGGGGTCAACACACCGATTCGAGCAGCTTGTACTTGAAGTATCCTTGAAAACAGCGTGGAACTTCAGTGACCTCATGACCTGCTTCAGTGTCAAGGTTTATTCTGATTGGATGTGGCAATTAACAGTTCCTATTTTTGTGTCTCTGAAGTGATTTGAGAGAAAAGTCACACTGAGTTGTCTTCTTTAAAAAAGTGACAGATTATAAAATTAAGTGCAAGTATAAGTCTTCAAAAAGTCGACTGCTTTTAATATTTTTAAAGCACCACACATTGTATGTGTGTGTGTGCAAATATGGGAAAAAAATGCGTATCCAAAAAAAAAAAAAAAAAAATTCCTGTTTGGGTTCGGGGATGTGAAGGCCATTCAGCGCACTCTGCCCCCCGGGTATTTCTTTTGCATGGCCTTCAATGCTCCCATAACACACAAACGCCCAGGGATGAGATTATTTTGATACAAACATCAAAGCAGCAGATCAGACAGAAAGCACCGTGCACGTGAAGTGAACCGGTGGCCCGGAGGGCAGAAAGCATGTAAGCTGATTGAGCTGTCTGCTTCCCCAAAACTTGACTCAACAACAGTTGGCATACATGAAGAGTCAGCCATGTACGACCACCTCGTCAACGCCCTGATCGCTGCAGACACTTGGGAGTCACATGCACTAGTGGAGACACACATATACTGTACATGCACAACATGCATGTTGCTGTTAAAGATAGCAGATGGCTAATTCTGGATTTGGCTTTTTGTGCAAAGATGCAGCTGACTTTACTTATATTTTTGTAGATTCATCTGTCGATTTATGTTAATAATCAGTTGTTAAGCTTTTGAAGTCCACATAATGCCAAATAAGTTCTGAGAGCCCAAGATTTTGTCTTTAAATGTCTTTATTTTGTCTGATCAGCAGTCCAAAGCTCAAAGATATGGCATTTTTTCTTGATTAAAATAAAATAAATAATTAATCAGTTACCAAACTAGTTGTCAAATAACTTTCTGGAGGTCTATTAATTGACTATTTGTTTTTTTCAGTAGCATTCTGGGACAGTTGTATTGTCCCACAGTTGCCATTCATAATTTTGTCACTTTTTTGACTTTGAAATTGCCGCACCGCTCCTTCCTGTCTGTTGTAAATCTCAGGTTTTGCAGGGTACAAAACTTTCACTATTTACCCGTCTGTTTCTTTTCTTGTGGTATCCGGTGGATGGACATATTTGTATAATGAATGCATACTGGCACACAGGAAACACGTCACTGCAGGGGTTTTTTTTCAATGTGTGGCGGCATTTCCCATTTTGGCACATGTTCTGGTATTTAGGTTGAGTTGGTGAGTGAAAGTCCTCGGCAGCCGCACAGGAAAGGTTTCACAATGAGTGAGCGATAGACGCGCTCAGTCATCTTAGCAGGGGACGATACCACATAACCTGCGAACGGGATGACGATCACGCTGGGGATCTTTAAGAAGAAAAAAAACCTAAGCTCTGAGGCCTGGTGTTTTCGTCCCTCGTATGATACAGTAGGTGGAGGAAAAGATTCGCCAAAAGGTCACTCATGATTGGGTTAAACTTTCATCCCAAACCGCAACCAGATAAACACAGTTGTGGAAGTTTGACATTTCACACTGGAAGCAATTCTGACTGGCTCGTCTGAGAATAAATGCCGCCATGGCAAGCCCCCTTTTTCCTTTTTGACAATGCTGTTATCAAACCGCTTTTTATATGTATATATTTATATATGTTTTTTTTTTTTCTCCCACAAGACAGACAAATATGGCTGTGGCCTGAAGTAGTCGCAGCATCTATTGTTTGAGCAAACCAAACCCTGGAGGAAGTGTGTCTCAAAGAGGATTTATGTCCTCTGTGGTCGCTTCATTTCCTCCCGTCTCCCTGTGTCAATATTTTTGTTGCGGATGATTGCCCAAATGTCACAAACAAGTTGTTAATCGTGGAACGTTCTGATAGAAATAAACAAGTACACCATTAATTAGCTCGCTTTAGTACCAATCATTAGAGGTAATTTCTGCAGAGTAAAACCGTCACCGCAGTCTGGAGGAGAAAGTTGCCTGCTTGTCTGTCTCCATCCACTCATTAAGAGAGTAATAACTCATCTCTGAATGCCATCGCACTGGCTGGATTTGATTTTGCACGCAGTCACATCCATGTCCCCCGGAGTTGGCTGCAGCAGAGCAGAGTGTCGTCTCTCATAAAGAGCCCAGAGGTTTTTCTCACCACATCGAGCCTGAGCTGTGATATCAGATTAAGTGTAAAAAAAAAAAAGTGGATCTCCCTGCACTCTTTCCTGTCTCTTTTCTCTCTTTCTCTCAAGTCTGGTCAGTAGTACCGCTTGTATTAAACATTCTGCTACTGCTGCCATCATTGCCTCTTCTTATCATATGCATGCATACTAAATATGCATATGCGCAGGAGAACTGGGAAGCTGTTTAAAGATCTCTCTTAAAGAAATTACATGAATCATGAATCAGGAAGGATGGAAAAGCAGTTCCAGGTGAAAAATAGATCAATACAATTCAAATGAAAGAACGCTAACACGTCTTTCAACTGCATGTCTGTAAAAACAAATAGCATTTCAACCATTACTCTGCTATGACAAGTACAAATACGAACTGTTTCTGTGGCAGCAGTTGTAGTTGCAGATCTAAAACATTTAGATTTAGTTCCAAAGTCTTCACACTGCCAGGAACAAAATGTTGGTGGTGAATCCACGATTCATTTATTCATTATGGAGTAAAATGACCGTAAAAATACTGGAATCAGCTACCGAGTAACCTACGTGTCCTCACTGGTAAAAGTAGTTCGAGTAAGAGGAAAAATCTTTCATATCTTGATCCAAACAAATAACTTTTCCTTATCAAAACTTAAAACTGTTCCATCCTTCCCTGACCCACACGCCGGATCAAGTCCTGCCTGAAAATAAAAAATATATATACATATATATATATGCTGAGTAAAAACTGGAATCATTGTTCGTGAACGTCACATTTTGCTGTAGAATGCATAGTAATATGTGTACACACACACTCACAGATCGTTTTCTGTCTGTTACTTACAAACAGTGGTTACTGATTCATCATGGCCGCGGCCCAGATGTTCCAGTGGTGTGTGGCAGCAGTGGACGGTGGTGGTGTATGCGTGTGCATGTGTTTGTGTATTTGCATGCACACCACTGGGCGTGTCCTTGCATACATGCATTCATGCATGCATATGAGCATTTGTGTGTGTGTGTGTGTTTTGTGTGAGTGTGTAATTGGGGAGTGGGCAGGCTTGTTGGGGGGTGTTTGGCCCTTTTTTAAACATAGCTGCGTTGTTATGGTTGCTTGGGCTTTGATGTTGTCCAAACCTCCAACTAAGAGGCTCTCATTTTGGGCTCTTGACTCTGGAGATGGCAATGACTTCCAGATTGGGAGACCTACTCACTACTCAAGACTGACTGCTGGAGTGGGACGGGCTGTGGGGGGTCAAGATGGGCAGAGCAGGTCACCCTGGTGGTACTGGGGTCAATGGTGGATGTACTGAAGTGTAATTGTAAATCTACAAAGCACAGGATTCTAACACCACAGCATTTGCATCCTGCGTCCCATGTGTTTCTTAAAACACTCGGTTAAAGATGGGAAAAGATAGTGGTTTCGGTTATAATACAGAGAACTATGCACCGTGCCTTGCACTTTAAGTCTGCATTGACTTTTTCTATGTTTTACCAAGACCGCAATCTTTTGCTAAACTTAACCAACTGCTTTGAGTTGCCTGAACATAACCATGAAAACTTTTCCATATGAACATTTTGTATTGGCGGCAAACAGTTTGCAGATGTGTTAAATATAAATGTTTCCTCGGTATGTCAGTATAAGAAGTCAAGGTTGTTTAAAGGTCCAGTGTGTAATATGGAGGGGACTCTGTTTACAGATAATGGCAGATGTTTTTGTCTTTATATAATCACGTGAAAATAGGAAACGTTATGTTTTTGTTACCTTAGAATGAGCTTTTTAGATCTACAAACACCACGGGTCTTCATCCACGGAGTCCTCCATGTTTCTACAGTAGCCCAAACAAGACAAACTAAACAATGGCTCCAGGGCGTTTCAGGTTTTTTTTAGTTGCTCCTCCATGCTAGGAAGGAGAGCTTGAAGCGACAGGGTTGCAGTTAATAACTATAGCACAAGATGCCACTAAATCATACATACTGGTCCTTTAAGTTTCACACGACTGTGATGTTAAAAAATAACTGAGTCTCTGAGTTTGTGACATTGTGTTCTGAACTGAACTGATGTCAAATCCTAGAGAAATCATAAACGTGCTTTGGTTGAAGAACTTCAGCGTGAGATCAATGTGTTCTCAAGTAAACATGCTGAAACATTTAAATCATTATTTATGAAATGTGGTTCAGATTAATAAACTAATTTGACTAGGGCAAAAGTAAAAAAAAAAAAGAAAAAAAAGCATGCTTTATTTTTGTTGTCTCATACAAAACAGAAGATATTTTCTGGCAAATTTTTAGTCCTCAGAAAGTTAGAACCTTTTTTTTTTTTTTTTTTGTCTTTAGTCACACAGGACAGTTTCAAAATTGTTCTACCCGGTGTCACACAGTTCAGGTGTTTCCCACAATTCTGCCTTTTCATGTCCATGCATTAACCTTCCTCCTGGGAGTCGATTAAAATCAGATCAGGTTGAATCCAATACCAATCTAATCTAATATCAGTCTGATCTAGGCCACGAGTTTCCATGAGATCAAATGCTCTGTGAGATTCTCAGGTCTTCTATGTGAGGAGCTGCCACCTCATATTACCCCCCCTTTCTCTCTCTTTCTGCATACCTTCTCTTGGTTTCTCTGTTTTGCACTTTCTCTCTGCATGCAGGTGTGGGGAATTTTACCGCGCTTTTAGACTCAGAGGTTTTTTTCCCCTCCTGTTCACCCACAAACACCCATGTGTATATGCTCTGTCTGTGTGTGTGTGTGTGTGTGTGTGTGTGTGTGTGTGTGTGTGTGTGTGTGTGTGTGTATGTGTATGAAGTTACATTCACATAGGTGACCCTGCCCGCTGACCTCTCAGATGAAGGAAGCATTGAGGTATTTAGAACAGTGCAATTGTGTCTTTCTAAAGGACAATAAAGAGGTGTGAAAACTCCCAAATACCTTGACATTTGACATGCACCACTTTGACAAAGAAAAAAAAAAGACATTGTGTGAAATAATCACAGATTAAATAGGTTTTTTTTCTACTGAATAGCTCCTGAAATTCAGGTTGTAGAATGATGGAATTCCAGGCTGCATTGGCGCAGCACAGGCTCTGGACACATCTACAGCTTTCACATTTCATATTTAATTTTTATTGTGAGCATCTGACATGTGATCAGCGGGGCTGGTGTCAGTATTTTGGCTGCAAACCAACTAAACAGGTGCTTATTAGAAAACATCTCAAGCGAATGAAAACCGTCAAAGTGAAAAAAAGGATGCTTCATTTCAGAAGTTCTTTTGTCTGAGTTGGTATTTTATTTCACTTTCATTTCAGGTGATCCAGGAAATAAAATGACAAATTCTTGAAAGATGTAAAAAATTATAAAGCAGCTACTGTATTAATAATCATTATGACTGGAATTGGAGCTTTCATAGTCATTTTGAGGTTACTACTCATAAATAGCAGAAAATGTAGAAAGAGTTCTGAAAGCGTGATACGAAGAAGATAACCTCAAAACAAAGTTAGTTTCATCTTCCAGACTGTTAATGTTTTAAGAAACACTCTTAGTGCCTCGTGCATTTAGAATATTTTCCAACTTTTTCTAACTTCCTTAAAAGAAGCCACCGGTTTGTTATTTCTCAAACAGCTCGTGCGTTTCGAGAGCTAATTCACAGATCACAGAATTAAAACATGATTTTATAAATGGTTGTTTTCGTTGGTCTTTGACGGACGGTTTATTAAGTGCAATCTCGATTCATTTGATGACAAAACATGACACGGCCGTGCTCAGATCTCTTTGTGAGAAGGCTCTTTCCAGCAAAGCAGTTTGATTGCAGCCACTTGAAAGGATTGCAGAGAGCAAGGTGAATTCACTGTTAATTCCCGCCGACCATCCGTGTTTTTTTTTTTCTTTTCTTATTTATTTCCACCACACCAGGGCAAGGATGACTGTGAAAGAAAGAGAGTGAATGGGTGTTTTCAATGTGTCATCTCCGTGAAATTTGAGATTAAAGACATTAGACTCAAAAGCACTCTGGAAGAGGGGGACAAAAGAGAGGACGTTTTAATTTCCGCTTCAAATATAAAAAGAGACGGATCTACTTAGTGTGTCATCTGAAAACTAAAGAATACATTAGAGGTGTTTTATCAGCATATGGTCCTCTAAATGAAGGCGTGTGTGTTTGTGTGTGTGTGTGTGTGTGTGCACTTATAAGCACGCAACTGCGTTTCTTTGCACACATGTGTATGTGAAATGCATACGTGTGTGTGTGTGTGTGTGTGTGTGTGTGTGTGTGTGTGTCAGGGTCAAGGTGGAGGGCCGTCATTACAAACAAGTGATGTCTGAGATCCCATTAACTCCTGTATTCAGCAGCAGATTTCTGTTCAAATAGAGTGAAGATAAAAGGCAGCAACAATATGCTGATAAATCAAAGGCCTTTCAAGTGAAATTAGACTACAGAGACATTGAGGGCTACATTTACGATTTCCTGACGCACATAAAGAGGTGTTGATATCTAATTGGAATTTTTAAAGTAATCGCAGCTTTGAAGTAATTACATCTTTGATGTAATCAACAAACAGGAGATTTATTATTCAGTGCTGCTGTGGTTGGTGTTTGGCAGAGGGTTTCTTCATGTGTATGGCTGCTTATATGATTAATGTATGCACAGTGATGCATAGTATGCTATGCCCTCTTTGAATGTAATTGAATGCGACAAAGAACTACCGATATAAGCAACCACTGTTTCTTTACTTTAAAGACATTGTGTAACTTAAAGGTAACTTTGGACTCATTTACATTCAGTGTTTCTCGCGCTTTTCCTTCCTCATAAAACATTTGCAAAGACTTTTTTTATTGTGTAAGATTTATGGGGCTCTATTTACTATACACTCGTCATGGCTGACATGGAATATAATATGCACAAGTATGTTTTCATTAGTTTATAATCGTAAAAAACTGAAAAAAAGAATAACTAATACTGCTAGTGCTCCTAGCATGAGCCTTTTGTATCTACAGATGCCGTGGGTCCTCTTCCACGGAGTCCGCCATGTTGAACCGCCCTGTTTCTACAGTGGCCTTCAATGGACAAACTAAACACTGGCTCTAAATAACTAATAATAACCACTAGATGCTACGACATCCTACCCACTGGTCCTTTAAATTTTACATTATTTCCATCCTTATTTGTTAGCTTTGTTAGCTTTTGTTGGGATACATTAGCTTGCGCATGTACAACTGTCAACATTCCTGCAAGCCAACTTGTAACAACACTGCTCCACAGCGCTTCTAGTGGTTAAAAAATAAACAAAAACAAAAAAACAGCGTAACAGCATCACTTTGGTACTGTTAAGAAAGGTATTTCCTACAGATCTGCAGATTTAAAGGAAGCTACCTCACTTCAGTTGCACACAGACAAAAACAAATCACCACTGCAGCAAAAACTCGAATGTGTGTGAGAAACATTACAATCTAATACAACACAGCGTCCAAAGTGACCGTCGAGTTGTTTGTTAAGGGCAGCACAGACATGAAGATGTGTGTTGCTGCGTCATGATATCCCTGTCCCATTTCCTATTTAGTAAAGCAGCGGTTTTGTCACTTTCATTCATCTTTGCTTCTGTACCTTGACAGCTTCTTGTCTCTTGACAGGCGTCAAATGATGCAATGCTTGTACAATGTGTCCGGTGTGTGTGTGTGTGTGTGTATTGTGCCCATAGTCATCACAGTAACATCTTTGGAAATTCCAGACAACTTGTAGAGTGCTTGGAGCTGCACCCATTTCCAGGTGGGCGCACCTGGCCAGTCGCTGCAGACAGTGGGGTGTGTCTGTCTTATCGTTCATTTCAGAAGTGTCAAAATTGTTGGAAGCACATCCTCCATTTGAACCATTCAGACTGTCCTTACACTTCTGACCCAGCACATATTTTCCTATTAAAAATAAATAAATAACTCAGCCGGGTTCAGCCGGTCACAGTTAAAAACCCTGTATTTACTATTGATTTGTACTATGAATTTATTCTCTGACGATTTATGTCGGCCTGCAAGGGTGGGTAATTCTACTCCTGTAAATTAAAGGGTGAGTGAACTTTTCCCTCCAGTGTGTGTGTGTGCGTGTGTGTGTGTGTGTGTGTGCACCTGAACATGTGTGCGCGCTTACTTTTGTGTGTTTCCGTTTCAAAGATACTGTAAGTGTTACTCGATCTTTTTTTGCGAGTGTGTGCGTCTGCCCCACACATGCGTGTACACACTTGTCTGTCTCAGCTAAGGTAATTATGTGTAAGTTGTGTGAGTGTATGTGTGTGGTGGGGGTGAGGAGGGGAGGGAGGGGGGGATTTCTTTTAAATACAGAGGGGTTGATAATTATGGGTTAAATGAGTGCTCTCAGTCAGCCTCCCTGAGTGTGTGTAAAAAAAGGAAGGCGCAGCTAAAGCCACTTCAAGGCCGGCTAATTACCCCGAGGAAGAGAGGAAACATAAATGGACGATTTTGCGGCTATAATGTTACAGCAAAATGGCTACATCAACCTCAGCACGTGAAACGGAGCCACAGCTTACTTTTGAAGGCTCCTAGCAGCCCTGCACAGATGTGTGTGTGTGTGTGTGTGTGTGCGTGCATATCCATATGTGCAAAATCTGTGGACAAGCAGAATATGTGTGTGTGCATGTGTCTGTACATGTCTTGTGAGGTGAGTGTGATCTGTGTGCAATAATTCACACCTGTGTATATTCTGTATGCGTATAGCAGTCACAGCTGCTGCATTGTGCCTCTGTGAATGCTGATGTTTGTCACTGCTCTTTTTTTTTTTTTTTTTTTTTGTTACATGCAAAAACTCATTTAGATATTTGTTGACTCGAAGTGTTTTACATTCAAGCCTCATGTCACCAAACACACATACACTCTTGTGACACTCTGCTGACTACCCAGTTTTGGGATTTTCCCTGCAAAATGTCATTGCTGCTGCTGAAAATGTAAAAACTGCATGATGTTCTTTTTCCCAGGCCGGGACAGATCTATGTATCTCCAGAAACAAATGAGAAACCTTTGATTTGTGTTACATACCATACAAGTGGCGATAAAGAATGGCATATGATGCATCTGAAAGTTGAACCGCTTTGAAGGCAACAGAATCATCAAGGGAAGGGAAGATAATATAAGATTAAAATCTGACCCCACATATGCATGTGTGCATATAGAAAAGTGGTCATTTTAGGTTTTAGGTGATGAGATCAACAAAAGCCGTTCATGTAATGCTAAACACTGGGCAAAGTTTTCAGATATAAGACAGCATTTTATGGCTACATTAATGTGAGTGTTGCCTAGTTACCAGTTTTTGACTTTTAAACGCCCCTTAATGTTATAAATCCAAATGTTCCAACACATCCAACTTCATGCTGACTAATCTAGAAATGCCTGAAACAGGTTGTCTCACGTCAGTCCTTCTTTAGCTTATTAGTGAAAAGCTAATTTTAAAGGTCCAGTATGATTTGTAAATATTTCGTCGCAGGAATTGAATATAATATTCATTCGTATGTTTTCATTCGTGTATAGTAACCTGAATATAAGAATCATTGTGTTTTTGTTGCCTTAAAATGAACCCATTATCTCTACAGTAAGAGCGGGTCCTCTTCCATGGAGTCCGCCATTTTGAACTGCCATTTTTGTACAGTAGCTCAGAACAGACAAACTACAACTGATCTAGATATGACCTTTATTGATATGAATTTTGCAGCCCGAGTTTTTCCTACATGCTAGGATGGACAGAGTGAGACGTGGGAGAGTATTCATTTGGTTGCAATCTGTAACGTCACTGCTAGGTGCCACTAAATCCTACACACTGCTCCTTTAATCTTTCCAATTGCTAACTTTCATCTTGAACACAGCATCCACAAAACATTAGTTTGTGCTGTCGGAAAAACACAGAAGAATCAGTGAGGTTAAAGACATTAACAGCAGATACGACTCCTCTACTTGTTTTCATGGGTAAATTAATGTTCTCACCTTAAAACCTACTTAGCATAGTGTTTAATAAAGTGTCACCATGACAACAGGTCTCTGTTCTCGCGCTGTAAGGGGGCCAACAAGCCATTCTGTGAAAATCTATGCATATTCCTTAACCCACAAGGCTCCTCCTGCGTCTCTGAGTGCTTCTTCATGTTATTATGAATGCATACCACCTTATCTAAACCCTCTCCACCACCACCACTACCTCCACCCTGCTCCCACACTACCTCCTCCCCTGCACCTCCTCCCCCACCCTCAAACCTCACGCCCTTCGGCTCTCCGGTACAGAGGCAGTGCGTTTTGTTTTCATGTGTCTCAACATTAAAAGCGGTTTAGCAGTTTGATCTTAGCAGCCGTGTAGCATACACATGAGGGGTCCGTTTGTGGATGTGTGTGTGTTTGGCGTGAGAGAGAGTTGAAGATGTTGATGGATAGGAAAGACGCTGTTGAAAGTGTGTGTGTGTGTGTGTGTGTGTGTGTGTGTGTGTGTGGAAGGGGGGTGAGTGCGTGTGTTAATGTGGAGTGGAGCGTGTGGAAGCTCTGACTTTAAGTGATAAGGTATTCACTTTGTAACTCAGCAGGAGGCCCAGCAAGTAGCACTAGATCTGCCCCTCTGTAGTGCTGATGTTACACACTTACACACACACACACACGCAGATAGTTCCACACACACTCAGCCACACACACACACACACACACACACAAGATCGTCCATCTCAGTGTACAAAATAAAATAACTTAAAAACTTTTCTCAGAAATATTCATATACATGAAAATCAGCATCTCTGCCAAGCTTTCAAAGGCTTTATACAGCTGGTAGACACACACACACACACACATTCATATTTGCACAGAAAGAAGCATATTTATACCCGCCTCCCACAGTAACAATTACAGTACCCAGTCCACACCACACACACATATACACACACGGCCCCGTTCAAACATATGCAGTGTAACTGTGTCCCAGGCTGCCTGGTTAGCTGCCTCCAACATTGCAAACCGCTGTGACATATCGTATGTCGGCCAGCATGCTGTGAGCATTAGCAATAACTGGATTTCACGTAAGTTATTGAAAGCCATTTGTAAACAGAAACATGAAAGCAAACAAGCTCGCACGCAGCCTCGCTGGATCATCAAAGGCTTATCGATCAAATGGGCCTCCTCCTCCTTCTCCTCCTCCTCCTCCTCCTCCTCCTCCTCCTCCTCCTCCTCCTGCTGCTGCTGCTCCTGCTCCACTGAAAACCAATGGGAGCAAAGTACAGCCCATCTGTTTGTTCCAAACCGTGTTTTAAAATGTTCAGCTTTCTTCCTTTCTATCTTCCATTCTTGTTCAAATGGATTTCTGGATCGGCGAGCAAATGCAAATGTTCCCACCGGTGTAGAGAAATGCGGAAAATGTTCAGAGAGTCTGACATTGGCATCTTAGTGCGTCGGTCTTAATCTTGCATCTTGTAAAAGCAGTGATTCAATTAAGAGAAATAAAGAGATAGATTTGAGATTTTTCTAAATCATATCTGGTTAAATGTCTTCACAATCTTCATGAAGCAAATGAAATAAAGCAAAACATGCATCCGTGTGATGTTCTTTGATCGTGTCCAGCAGTCTTATCGTGAATCCTGAAATTCATTTGTCACAAATGTCATAAATCAGTCCTGCATCATGGATTATATTACCCTAGGTCTTATTTTCATTTATTTAATCATCACCACACTGACATGTGGGAACTTTGTATCACAGCTTCACACTGCAATATGTGATCGTAATGAGTAGGTGTAAAAAAGAGAAAAAAAAAGGCAGGTGATGAGAAAGTCTCAACTCATCGAGACATTTTTAGTGTGTCAATCTTTTTAGTGTGTAGCAGTTTCACAAGTCGATCTGAGGACATTGGTGTGAAAAAAAATGCGGCAAATCGTATGAAATCATTCATTTTTAAATAAATTTTGCGTCCTTGTGTCTTCGTCAACAGTCCAACAAAGTGTCGGTGGTGCAGCAGTCTCACGGGATGCATCCGTTGACGTCCCTCCTGCCCTACAGCAACGAGCACTTCAGCCCGAGTCCTCCACACCTGCCCACAGACATGAGCCAGAAAACAGGTGAGAACACACACACATATGTACAGTACATGCCTGCACACACAAGACAGAAGTTTATGTACACACACACACGTACTGTAGGCATAGACGTGGAGACGCACACACACACACAATCGACATAACTGATGTTGAATTTTTTGTCGAAATACAAAATTACACACATTTAAGAGGTCTCTTACAGACACTCATATATACACACACACACACACACACACACACACACACACACAAGTAAACACAGACATAGTCCAGACAGCTGCTGAATTGTTGCTGAAATCCTCGTCCACATACACACTGCAAGCTATTTGTTATGTCGACACATCATTAATCGCACACACACGCACGCACGGGGTGTCTTATTTTACGAGAATCACACACACACACACACACACACACACACACACACACACACACACACACACACAACAAAGAAATGTAATATAACAATTGTAATATATTCATATTCTTGTTTTCTTTATATTTCTCATTCCCTCCCCCTTCCCTAACACACATACACACACACACACACACACACACACACACACAGCGCGTATTACATTCATGTTTGTCAACCCCACCTCCTTCCTCACACATAGACACACGCGTACTCAGGCACGCACACAGTGTGTGAAGTGGCAGTACCGGCTCCGTCAGCCTGTGGCGGTTCCTTGGCTGCTCTGAAGTGGCCTGGTCCTCTGAAGGGACCGCCAGCCGCACACACACACACACACACACACACACACACACACACACACACACACACACACAACATAAAGATGGAAACAATTAGAGTGACAATCGCACAAGCCATCGCCGAAGCACACACAAGGTTCTCCTTAGCAAGCGCTGTACATACAAACACACACTGTACTCTGTTTGAAAGTCACAAACAAACACACCCTGACATTTAAACACTGTAGGATTCTTACTTCAAGACATTGCTACAAGGGTGCCAGTGTTGGTTGGTCAATCCGCCTCTTCATGTGTCTCACTATACAATATATCTGAACTACTGACCACATTACTGTTGAATATACTGAACGCATTCATCATCCCCAGAGGATTTATAGTCACAACATGAAATTACTGTGGCTGTCAGGTCAAAGGTCAAACTTTGAAAATCTCTTTTGAAAAAGACAAAGATTGTCCTTGACTCTACTGAGCATGTTCATTGTCCCCAGAAGACAAACGTGATGTACATGTATTCAAAAGGAAACTTTTTTAGAGGCAGGTTTGGCAGTGAAGAAGAATGTGTGGGATAAAAAAAAGATAGTATTTCTGCTTTCCATTGTGAGTCTGACAGTGTTATAGAAGTACAATGCTGTATACACCATGGTGCAACTGGCTGTGGGGAGCTGGTTGTCCGTTAATCTCAAGGTTGGTAGTTCAGTCCTCGACTTCTCCTCCCCACATGTCCTTGTGCAAGACCCTGAACAACAAATTGCCCTAGAGGCTTGTGTGTGTGAATGGATGGAGAAGAGGCAATTTAACATCTGTAAAACTATTGACAGGACACCTCAAAGGCAAAACAAGATTCATTATTGAATTTGTATTGTGAATTTTTAAACCATACAAGCTACCTACTGTGAGCTTCAGGGAAGGAGACAGATGTGCACGAGGAGGTAAAACCTTGAGACCTTGAGGAGAAAAACATTTCTTTGGCAAATGTGCGGGGTGAGCAATGAGTGGGCACCATGCTGGAACATTTTATACAGTTCTCTTTATACATCCACGACCTTTTTATTTTGAGCTTTTCCATGAGATTTATTGAGCACATGTATTGCTTTAATTATTTGATGTAATTCAGTGTAGTTCTCTTGGTTTATGAGTGATGTTTATGAACTACACTGCAGTTTGGAGTTTTGGCTAATTCGAAAGGCACATTCAGTAATGTCCTGTAAGAAAGATGGATCAGAAAATGTAAAGAGCCAGTGTGTCAGGTAAGGAGGGTCCTAAATGGCAGAAATGGGATATAATATGCAAAATATATTTCATTAGTATATAATCACCTGAAAATGGAAAATGGTGGGTACTATATTAATATATTTGTCTCTATATTTGCTTCCACTGTAGTTTCTCATTCACACTGTTGTTGTTGTTGATCATTGATCCTATATCGGCTGGTCTATTTTTGATGGATGCCATGTCAAGCAGCACAGAACAGATGACAGAAGTCAGCCACAGAGAGGATATAGAGAATGGGGTCAGTTTTCAAAATAAAACACCCTGTGCAGAATTCAAATCATAAAAAAACAGACAAAAGGGAAGCGTTTTAACTACGTAGCCCGTTTCCTCATGGAAAAGCATGTGAACCAAGGACATTTCAGCAAATCTGAGCAAGTTAACAGCTTCTGACCACAACATCACAGAGCAGTGCTCGGTGGACTCCAGGGGTAACACTGTCTGCTTTTTTTCTGAGCCACGTCCAAACTGAAGTTTCTGAGTCTGAGTGAGATAATTGAGGATTTTGACAGTGATGATGACAATAAAAGAAATTACACTTTTTTTGTTTTGTTTCTTTCCAGAGAAAAGGAGAAAAACTGGAGTAGAGAATGAGGTTTAGAAGAACAAAACAGAAACTTGAGTTGAACAAAAGTCTTTTCTAGGCCCTGATTAGATATTGGAGTCTGACCTCAGGCAATCTTTTGCCTGCTCTGTCTGGAAAGCCCCTTTATGCTACAAAAACACTCTCCTTGTCTGTCTTTGTGTGTGTGTGTGTGTGTGTGTGTGTGTGTGTGTGTGTGTGTGACGCTACCACAGTGACTCAGCCCTTAATGACAGACTGAGCCACCTGCTTCTAACCCCCTTACACACACACACACACACACACACACACACACACACACACACACAGCTAACACCTGGCTGCTGCACATAACCTTTCTCACATCATCTCACCTGATTTCTGACTACTTTTCCACTCAGGAACATCACGCAGTGCACGCACACACACACTCACACTCAGACACAACCTTACCTCATTCATAATGTCATTCGTCAGCTCGTCACAGGCAGGGGTTACCTCATCAGTGGTGTCATTTTTCGGCACACCTATCTACTCCTCTGTCTTCAAACTGTTCTCCTGCGTCGCTGAGGTCAACAATGATCAATAAAGCTTTATACCTTTTGACAGAAAATTAGTGGATTAAAGCTGAAGTATGGGGAGCTCTTTAGGGGCACTTCTTTTACCTGAAGTATCAACTCATGAGTGCCACGGAGTAGATTTTGTGTACTGTCGAACTGGAAAGCTGATGTTCAGTTCAACCAAAAAGGGTGTTTTCCTTCCTATTTGTATAAACTCTGGAGTTCTGTGAAAAGTGAAATGATTCCTGAATTCACAAGAGTGAGGAAAATAAATATCATTTTATATAATCCAATAATCATCTCACAACCCCTCATATTTTTCATGGTTTTGATGCTATTGGTCCAGCAGAGAGAGTCCTAGAGAGAGCATTTCGGTAACCTGCAGGGACAAAGAGAAGAGGCGCAGGCACCTACACTCAGCTGAATCATCCTGATTCATGCTTTCTCTGAAGTTTTCCGACAGTAATATGAGTCACCTTTATTTATCTTAGTAATGCAAATCTCCTTTTGGGCTTTCTAATGGAAACATTTCAAATCCATTCAGATTTTTTATTCACTTTCAATCAGTCAATCATGATCAGGTTGAACTGTTTCAGAGTTTCATTTTTGTACACACATTTTCCAGCCAGTGTGTTCAGTGTATGTGTTTGCAGTATGTCATTTTTATCACGATTTGAAGATGAGTTTATGCATAAGAACCGTAAATCAGTGCAGGTTTATATCAGCCAATATGAAACCTGCATAAATTCAATTTAGTAGTACCTTCTTCATCTTTGTCAAGCCTCTCTCAGTGCCGTCACCATCTAATCACTCCTAATCTTCATAATTTGTAGTCAGTGTTTTTTTTTTTTTCTGTTCGATTTTTCTGCCTTTGCTGCTGTCATATCTGGCATTAGTTCTTATCCAGCAGCGGAGCATCATTTTTGAAGTCACTGGCATTTCAGATACATCTCAATAAAACATTTTATTATATAAAACAGTAACTGCCGCAGTGCTTTCTGATCAAAAACGTCTTCCCTTGCTAAGGTTCCATTATTTTCTGATTTTGCACGGTTATAACTGTTATAAGTATCATGTTTTTAATAGATCTTTTGATTGTTCATTGTCTGTTAACAGTTTTCAAATTATAGTCATACATTTCCTCGGGGTTCACCTTTCATAGATTTCTTATAATCATTTAATCTCTTGTCATTGCTGTGCTCTGCCAGTTTCCCTCACTCTCCGGGCCTATAATTATACCACTCATGCATCACATGCATGTAAAGGCTGAAGGAAAATCAGACATGTGCTTAGCATTTTTCTTTGTTCTTGAATCTTTTTTCTGGCCTTGTCCCTCTTTCTGCATCACCAGTGATGTGTGAAATCCCGGGCTTGACCACAAGCATAAATCATTTAACTCCAGTTACTCTCTCGCATTCAGACGCATCATGTTGTCCTTCCTGCTTTTTATGTCATCACGTTGGTGACAGCCAAGAGGATTTTAATCTGATAACAGCTCAAAGTTGAAATCTCTTTAACCGTCTTTGTTGTACATTGAGCTCGCAGCTCTCACTAAATTCTCACTGCACAGTTTGTTCCCTAGTCATATTTCAGCTTTAATTCCACAATTTTCCCTTTAATTTCCCCTTATATATTGTAACACCTGTCTCTTAGCTTGTTGTGTTTGATTTACCAGGCATAAAACATATTCATTCACTTAAAATTGGCCGTTGAAGTGTAGAGGAATCTGTGTCAGACCAGTTTTACCTCTTTGGGGTATCAAAAACAACATTTTGCTAAAATACAGATTTTCCTAATCCCCGTTCTAAATTTAGCGGCAGTGCAGTTTCTAAACATGACACAGGAGGTACAGACTTTGTCACACCTAAGCCCCCCATCATCACCCCATGATACTGCAGGAGACTTAAAATAAGAGACTTACAGTGACTGGGATGCAGGGATGCCAGTTTCCGTGGTAACAAGAGAGCCTGTGTCTGTTTATACTCCCGTTTTTGTGTTCTCATGCAAGAACGCTAGTTAGATCACAGCAAAGTAAAAGCTCACTTTAATATCACAGTTATGTGTGACAGAGCAGGCCAGAAGAATGAAAAAAGTGGAATGAAGGATCTTTTAAAAAATGCTCTCAGAGAACAGATCATTTTTAAATATTTCTGTTTTTACTTTTTCTCATAATTCAGATTTTTATCTCACCAAAATCTTGTCTTATTTATGTTTAGGAAACACTTTCTGATATTTTTAATTTGTCAAACTAGGTTTAGTTAAATTTGGAAATTTGGATTTGGATAATTGTAGTTAAGAAATTATTACTCATTACTCTAAAAGGCTGTGGTGTTTGACATTGTGTGACCCAGCTGGTCAGTCCAGTCAGTTCAGTCATGTCTTCAGTCGACCATAACACCACATGAAGCATGTGATTCAGAAGTAGTTGATCGTAGTCGATCCACCACCGTCACTTTGACTGTTTGTCAGATATGACTGTTCGCTCGGACAATGGAGCGTAAAATACAGAAAGAAAAGAAGAAGTGAAACATGTCTGCTCTCTCTTGCACTTTAATGTGCAAGATTGACTCTGATTAACACTTACTGTATAGTCTCATATGGACTTCAGGTATTACTGTTCGTGTGCTGCAGAAAGAGTGTGAATTGCATAACGCATGTTCCAGTCACCTGGACAGAACCTTGATTTGCCATTACATTTCTGAATATTTTAAGTGTGGAGTGCTGAGTATTTTAAGTGTTACTTAATGATGATAATGATTAAGGCTGATGAATAAGGCTGTGTTTTATGTATTCTTGTCAACAAAACCAAAATCAAAGTGATCCTACTAACAAGTATCGTCTGCGTAAAGCTTGATATTTCTTATTCCCCTGTGCTGTACAGCTCCAAATGTTGTACAAAAAACTGCTCAGTGAGCAACACTTGCACTGGGCAACATGTTCCTTCATTTCCATAAACACACACTGTGACCCAAAATAAACTACAAACACATACAAATTCCTGCCGCTGTAAATACTCCCAAGAGCACAAAATGCGTTACCGTTGAAACCGCTGAAAATAGTCTCCAACAAATACACTTTTTATTCCTGTTTGAGTAATGTTTGTTCGAACCTACAATACCGAGCTGTTTTTGGAAATAATTCCTTTCATTTAACTAAATTTCTTTAATTTATTTTTTATTATTTCTATTTTTTTATTTGCATCATTGGGCGTGGTGCATTGAGAGACTGACTAATGCATTATTTGTTGTGTTTGTTTTTATGCCGTTGTTATACAGTAATGGCAAGTCAAAGCTTTTCTTTTTTAGGTGAAGTGAAAGTTTAGTTTAAAAAATGAAGTTTCAGATTTCAACTGAGGGGTTCATTTCTAAGCTCAACATTGCCCAAGACCATAGCTCTTAATTCAGTCACAAATATATCAAATTATTGAATTAACATTTTACATTTGCACATTTGATTTCATTTCAGTCACTTGATTTCCCTCCAAAGGTGAAATCTACAAACTAAAACAAAGCACAAAAACATACAAATTTAAAAACGTGGAGAGCACAAGTGAAAACTTATATATCCTGACTGGCTATATGTTCCCATGTTGTGATTTCCTTTTACATTTCGATGACGAGAGTGTGAGTCATTTTGATTAAAAACAACATGAGAAAAAGAGAAGCTGCGTATTGGAAATGAAATGTGATGAATAATGAGACCCAACTTTTACTTTTACTGTGACTTTTGATGTTTGGACTTAACAAAAGTGACTGTTCCTGTACTGTAAAATTTGTCAGCACTCATTACTGCCCTTACTGTAACAAAGCACTACAAAGTTTCTTCTGGTCTTGAGCTCTTTTATGTACACCACACAGGCTGGTTGTCAAGTCATTTAAAGGCTCAGATGCTGTAGCACTTGCACTCTCAGTGGTTATAACCACCGCAGCACATTATCAGTGCAGAAATACTATTTTCAGCTCCTCGACACTCAGCTCAACAGCACGCCTTCTGATACCGAGCTCACGCAGAGCTTGGTTTGACTCAAATGGTTTCCCTTTTAAGTGTTTCCCGAGACGCTGACATGGAGACCGTGAGATAGTTGCTGTAGTTGTCATTAGACGGGTGCTTTTAAAAGGGGCATTCCAAAGAAAACTGCCCCATTACTGCTGCCAATTTTCCCCTTCAGGTTTCCCAACAACAAAAACAGGGCTGATAGCAAAAACGTGACTTACAGAAACCAACATCATGTTTCCATCGCGTTCAAGTGTGACTTATTATTTGATTAACAGTCAAAATAAAACTTTTGTACATTGTGTTTATGATTTTCATGTTAGCCGTACAGTCATTTCAGGGAACATGGTTGATTTGGAAAGAGGATGTTAAGCCAACACTTTCATTATCACATGCAGTATTAACATTTATTGTTTGTGATGCTTTTATTCATCAGTATTCTTAACTATCTATCATAAACAGTTTAATCTGTTGAGTTCATTTACCAGTTCACTTTTATCCTGTACAATTTTAACATGGACAGAAAAATCTATACTAGCCTCGGGGCACATTCAGACTGACGATAGGCCTCTGGCAAAACAACAAAATGGCCGATGTCGGTGCACTTGAGCAAGCTATCTGTGAAAAGACCACATGCAAAGATACTGCACTGCTGTTTGTACTTTACCTCTGAGGCATGGCGGCAAAGATTTTCTCTGTTTCAGTGCTTGCAAAGTAAAGTGTAAAGGTAACACGTGCTGCAAGGCATTCTACCTGGAGTTTCATGTTTTCCCCCCATTCTGTATAGCTTCATTATTTATTATAATTTAACTCTTCATCATTAAACTGGAGAACAAAACACTGAGCCAAGTGGCTGAATTCTCTCAAAACTGCCATAATTCAAATATTTGATTGTGTTTTCAGTTTTCACAACAGAACAATCTTTACCTTCCGCCCACCGTTAGCAAGTGCGTGTGAATAATTTCAAGCTTGGTAATTGGATGTTTCTTGCTGAAGTGCACCTTGGGAGTCATTGTTACCTTTGTAATCAAAGTACCAGATATTTTCCAACACAGTTGTTAATCTTTTGATGATTTAAACAGGGACGTTTCATGTCTATCCAAGCCATAAAAGCACTCTACCTGTGAGTCACGTAATATCGTCTGTGGCGAAAAATAAATGGCTCACTTGACAACTATACTGACGCAAAATGTCGCACTTTGATCGGTGGACTTCTCCAGATCATGTAGCACCAAGTTGAGCCAAAGTTGTTGTTTTGTTGGTTGTCGGTTCTGCATGTGTGTCGCCCTCTCATGGATGTAAACGAGGATTCCGTGCTTTGTCACGCAGTGCTGCGCAGTCTGAACACCGCCTCAGGGTAAACCCTGTGTTTACAGCAAGTGGAATTTTCCCTGATAACCTAACCTCTATATGTTGAACCTTGTTTATGTGTCTTGAGTTTGACACAAGCTCTTGAGAAACTTCCTCCCTTATGTATCCGTGGCACTCGCAGACCTGTGATTGGAAGATGTAACACCTGGGATCAGAGAACCAGAGAAGTCCCCTCTTCCTCTTTTAGAGTTCTCATAGCTCCTCTTTAAAACCTATTTATCACGATGTCTATGGAGTAATGTACTGTGTAAGACACTTTGAATATCTGGCTGGGAAACCATGACTGTCTTGTTGTAAACAAATTTGATTCATGCACTAGCAATAACCTGCCACCTCACTGAGTGTTCGATTTAAAAATTAAATTTAAGCTTTCTAACGCGTCTAATTGTTTTGACTGAAGAGCTGACTGAAGTTTATTTGTTCACGGAAGTCACTTTATTAAAAATAGATGTACATGACTAATGAGGAAATAGTTTTGTTGACAGAACGGAACATCTTTTTTTATCTTGTTTACATGTATTTGTTGTATGGTGGAGAAATAAACCGGGGGTGGAAGGCAAGAATGAATGCGAAAGAGATAGGGGGACGGATGAATTCTGGGAACGGCCGAAGGGAAGGATGGAAGAAGGGAAGGAAAAGAGTTGTAATGGAGGAGGGAGGACAGAGGAAACAAAAGAGAGGTAAAAGGTAAAATAGAGGTGAGAAGGACAGAAACGAGGAGTTGGAGGGTCTGGACAGTGGAAAGGCGTGGCGGGACAGACGGAGGGAGGGAGGGGAGGACGGCTCGGAGTGGTGAGACAGGTCGACTGACTCAGTCACATTCCTGTCGTCCAGATTTATAGTGGCTCGGGGTCCTGAAACAGGCCCGGAGCCGCGGCCAAATTACAGTCATCTAGAGCATTCCACTGCTGCAAACACAGGTTAGCAGCCGGGCCGCGCTAAGTGCTAGGTGCTGCTTGTTGACAAATGACTTCCTTTGAAGGGCACAAAGAGGGAGACAGAGAGAGACTGGATATTTACAGTGTGAGGGCACAGAGTCGAGCTGTCTGTGTTTCTTTTGTTGGAAAACATTTTTGCTAAAAGTAGAGATGAAGTATGTGAGATGGTTTGTTTGTGTGCATGTTTGGGTGTGTGTCTACCCGTGTCTGTGTGTGTTTTTGAAATGTGGGAACTTTTACCACAGCCAGTAACTTTGTCTAGTATAAACCAGTGAAACCAACTGGCGACATCATCTCCCAGTGGAGGGTCCCTCACACACACACACACACACACACACGCTATCATCACATGCAAATACTGTGACAGGATGGGAACAGAAGTGTGTGACCTGTGTTAAGGGCATCTTTGTGCTTAATACCGGGTTCCCAGACTACTAATAGCACTAATAGCCCATCAGGCCTGGGGCAATGGCCAAGGGCTGCTGACCTCACCTGTGTGTGTGTGTGTGTGTGTGTGTGTGTGTGTGTGTGTGTGTGTGTGTGTGTGTGTTTAAAAGACAAAAAGATTGCAACATTTATGAAGTGTGTGTACTTGTGATGTTGACAAAATGGAAGAGATAAAAGAGTGATTACACTGATGTTAATGTAATGTGTGTGTGTGTGTGTGCGTGTGTGTGTGTGTGTGTGTGTGTGTGTGTGTGTGTCCGTCCTCCAGGGGTTCACAGGCACCAGTCCCAGGACCTCTCAGGGTACTACTCCCTCCCTCCAGGCGGCGTCGGCCAGATCACTCCCTCCATGGGCTGGTGAGTTTTACACACACACACACACACACACACTATACACATATCTGTACATGCTGTGACTCACTCAGTCTTTTGTGTACTCACGATGACCTTGTTATAGCTCAGATTATTCCCCCTAACGTTAAAGGAACACATCAGGTTTCTCTGTTACATAATGAGAACTGACATATAGCAGAAACTGTTTGTTAAACAGTGAGCTGATAGGGAGAAAATTAATCTGCAACTAAAATACCAAAAAAAATGTTCTAAATGTTAAGATTCTCTTTGGATTTTGTGAACTGAATTTTCATTTTTAATTTTTGACCTGTTAAGCAAACAAAAGAAGACAAAACAATTTGTGGGTTAATCGAGAAAATAATCATCAGATAAATCAAAGATGAAAATAATCAGTTAGATGCGGTCGTAAAGTGATGCTGCAGAAATGAGGACAAGAACTGAAGAGCTATAATATTCTGAAATTCATGAAACATTAAGATGTGCAGTCTCCATCACTCACTGCGTCACTTCATTGTTTGCAATCTCATGTCACATCTCTGCACAGCAGCTTAATGTTGGATTTTAAAAATGTATTAGCTGATAACACAGATAATACTCAACTTCTTATTTCTGTAAGGATAGCAAAGCAGTGGATAGTATTCATGTTTCATCCAAAAAAAATGACTTGTTCCAGCTTCTCAAACGTGAATTGTTGCTGTTGTTCTTTGTTTTCCATCACGGTAAACTGAGTACTTTTGTGTTTTGAACTGTCCAAACAATGAATTCAAATATGTCAGCTTGCATTTTGGGAAATTTGATGATCATTTTTTATTATTTTCCAACATGTTAGAGACCAAACATTTAATCGATTTTATCAGTAATAAGAAAATAACCCTCTCAGCCCTACAAACCTCCCTCTGCTGTTTGGTCTAATTCTAACATAATTTGCACCATTAATCTGTATCTCATGTAACCTCTAACCCTCAAACATTCATTTTCCCAAACGACTCTTCTTCGACCTTCCCAAACACCATCATCATCTTCCCACAGCATCACATACATACACACGTTCACGTACACACACTCTGACCCAGGTCAATGTTACATACATCACTGTCTCACCTGGTGTCAGAGCAGCTAACCCAAGGCCCTGTTGGCATGGAAACCACCTCCTTTGATCCTCTATGTTTAGGGCTCTTACATCAGTCTGTGGCCTCTGGTCAAAACAATAGGAATGTGCACAACTGCAAACTTTAAATGAAATGTCAGCGTTGAGTAATAACTTCAGTGCTAACAGTCTAACAAATACTAAAAGTCTATCTAGTCACAAGTATGTGTTATTGGCAGGCTCAGGTATATTCTGGCCTTAAATAAACCAGCAAAAAATCCCAAAATTAAACCTAAAATGAGCATGTTTTGGCCTTTATCCACTGCATTGTGTTTTGGTTTACAGTGGTATAATTCCTCTTAGCATGTGTCTTCATTTTCCCAATTGTTCCTCATGGGGACGAAGCAGCGGCGGCCTGCAACGGTCACATCTGTTCCATATTCAGTTGTTTCATTTCGAGTTTCCATCAATACCGAGTCGATTGTGAGCTCGCGGTGTCATGCTGGTTGATTGTGAACTTATAATGTCAGACTTCAATTGATTTATGGATCAACACAAATCCATTTATTACAACCTACAGTATCTGTGCCTGGACAAAATCCCCTGCAGGAGCAGTTAAAGGCTTACATCAAATGTCATGGAGATTTTAAATGGAAGCTTAAAACTTTGTGTGTGCGTTGGCTCACATGTGTGTCTGTTTTTCATGTTTGTGTAGTCTGCCCCCCAGACATTTCTCAAATCTGTGATTTATAGACATTTTATCTTTTTCAGACATTTCACTATGGATTTATTATTAACGGCTAATCTCCTTTAACCCAGATTATCTGCTTGTTTTGGCCTCTTGTAGTGTGCGTCTTTGTTGACGGAGGAGGATTGGAGAACATGGAGAACGAGTGGTTAAATGTCAGACTGTTTTCTGTTGTCTTGACTATTAGTTTGGTTTCTTCTCCTGTCCCTCCATGACCACCTCCACATGTCCCCCTTTGGCTTGCTGGTCGGTTGTTTGCTTCAGACCAGGAGGGGGGGGGGGGGGTCAGGAATTATTGCAGATGTGTTTTGTTGTTTGTAAGGACGCAGCTTTACAGTGGCGACTGCTGTGGCAGGAGCACAAAAAAAAAAACATGTTGCATTATTGAATACAGTGTGAAACGAGAGCTGAAGGGGATGTTATAAAGCCTCTTCAACTTCTACCGACTAAAGCAGAGTGAGACTGGAAGCACAGCCTCCTCCTGTCCCCTCAAGGAACGATGTCCTGTAAAGATCGGATTATGCTCGGAAAGAGATAGTTTGTGCGTGTTGTAACAACTTCGTCACAGTCTCCCTTGGAAGACGTTACAGCGTTGCACTCTGTTGTTCAAACCAACACTGACAAAAAGTGTTGTATAACAAATGAAAATAGAGAGCTAGAGAGAGCACATCAAACCTTGGATTTTTTTCTCAGCCCTGCAGAGTTGACCAATCACACTGCAGTATGGTAACACTAGCAGTTAGCATTTTTACAGCTTGGCAATTAGAATAGACAATTCTAGTAAAAGGTTACACATCACCATGCAAATTACTGTAGTAATTAGAGAGTAAAGAACATCGGCCTTTGTTTGCAGAAATATCTTGTTTGCTTCATCCTCCATCATTGAGAAACTGAAAATTACAACGATGTGGGAGTTTGAAGGTTGGGTGTGACTAAAATTTCCAGTAATGGGCATAAAGTAAGAAAATTAGGCCAGAATTCACAATTTATGGTCACTCTTTGATTTCATAGCAGTAAAAAAAAAAAAAAAAAAGAACTTTCTTTAACAATATACCCAAAGAGCAGGAGAGCAGTCACAGGTCTTGTTCGGTGTCAGAACAAGCTGTTAGTGTCGGAGACAAAGCGTGAAAGCTATTCGCCTTCTCCATCAGGCGCTGACATTTCCACTTCGTAGCTTGTACCGAAGCCATCAGTTTGCTAGCGAAGTAATCATTTTGTTGTCACTTGTAGTCAAAGTGTAACAAAGACGATGCTCAAGGCGCTGACTAGCACAATGGAGCAATGAGGCCTCATTTCATTCCCAGCATACCTCTGTCCAGCCATGCCTGTCACATGGGAGGTGTTTTGGCGTCACAGTCGCACAGTCGCTGGTGTTTGTAAGAATTTGAATTTGTGCGACCTGCATGTTGGTGTATATGAGGGCTGGTGTGAACCGCCTTTATCTGAACAACTTTTGACCTGTGTTGTAGTGTAAAACAGGATTGTTACGGCATGAATGGACTCTCAAGGAGCTGAGCACAGTGATCCCTGGATCTCTTCCCAGCCGTATAGGCCTCTGCTGCTGGGCTTTACTGTTTGTGCAGCGCTGCCTCCCGCAGCTACAGACTGGATTCAGTGGAGGGAGAAGAGGACGAGATGAGACGTGGAAGTGTGTGTGTGTGTGATGATAATTGATGGTTGTAAAGGTGATTTAAATACTAGATGTGGATTGGAGTGTTTGCATACGTTGAAACATAAGGATGAGTCAGATGAAGAGAGAGAGGGGGGGGGTTGGTTGCATTGGCTCTCAGGAGGTAGAAGTGTGGTTTTATACATATCAAAGGCTCCCCATCCCCACTCTAGACCTCCCATGGTGTGTGAGTGTGTGTGTGTGTGTGTGTGTGTTTCTGCTCCCAGTAAGCCAAGTATTGACACACAGCTGTCAACAGTGCTGATCCAGAATCTCGGCAGGGGATCGTCGTGCATCACAGCCTCAACAGAGCTTCTACAGCAGATTCTTCTATAGATGTGAAGAAGAATCAAAGAAGCGTTAAAGCATGAGATGTCACTTTACTGACGGATTAGACTTTTTCTAATTTGCTGGCGCTGAAATTCATTTTATATAGTTATTTATTTGCATATTACAGACCATAGCAAACATACATACACATGTACATAAAACACTCTTGCCCCTACAAGCATATATTTATGCATATATATATATATATAAAAAATGAGGTGTGGTGGGAAGCTGAAGGTCTCTCCTAAAACTCAAAGCAAGACATAGAAATAATATGAACTATAAATAAAAAAAAGGAATAGAACATAAATTACACGAGCAAAAAATAAGAAAGAGTTATTCAGGAAATCAGCCATGTTTGTTGACGTTTTCCAAATGCAAAGAAGGATAATAAATGGTGCAATATGCAAGTTTAAATTCCCCAAAGCAATGCTGATGTGTCATAGTGTTCTTTTTTTTTTTATGTGTGTATCTGATTTTGACTGAATTTAAGGATGAAATTGCATTTAAATTAAGATTATAGTGGAATTAAATTGACCATGAGGGCTAAACATCCCCACGGGGATCAACAAACGTTTACCTGCAAAGCTAAAAGGCACCAACTGTTGCCGTCTCTCCCCCTGTGCTGTGCCGTGGCAGGCAGAGCCAGCCAGTCTATCCTGCCCTGTCCCCCTGTGGATTCAGGCAGCCCTACTCCTCCAACCTCTCCAGCGCCTCCTCCTACTCCAGGTATCATAGCTGGCTGGTCGGATCAAGCCAGACTGAGCCAAAAAAGTAAAAGCAAAAAAAACAACAACGCTCTGCATCATTGACTCCTGTTTATAGCACATTCAAAATGCCTGAGCAGGAGTTTTCCATTCGCCTTTCATGGCAAACTCGTGTTCAGCTTCTGTGTCAGCTTTCATTGGGCAGCTGCTGTAAAAGTCCTATTGGAGCCAGCGTGCTGTAAACGGGACGAGGGTTTCGCCAAAAACGAGCCGAGTGGAGGCAAACTGAGCCGAGCCGAGCCGAGCCGAGCTAGCCGCTGCTGCAGAATACAAAAAAAAAAAGCTCTTCTTCTGTTCTTCTGCACCTTGAAATACAGTCAGGACATTAACAGCTTTTTCCTTGCTATAGCACACCTTTATCCTTGTTCTGTTTCATTTGTGTGTGTGTTCCTGATCCCTGACCCTCACTCATAAAACTCAATTTTAAAAAAGCAGCAGGCGTTTATGTTTCAAGGACGCACGGGAACACGAAAAATACAAGTGTGAACCGTGTGACCCTGCTGTGAGTTTGAGAGATCTACAGTGTCTTCATATTGTCCAGCAAGGTGTTTTGTTTTTTTTGTGTACTTGACACATTTGATCCTGAACCACTGTTAAATACCTCTGCACACACACACATACACACACACACACACACACACACACACAGATTGTTAGTCAATGCTTGCAACAGACAGATGCTTTTTCGCTGCAGCGCTTTGGCAGGTCATCTGCTGGGTCTCATACACAAGGCCTTAGTCACACAGCAACCAAAGGTCAACCAAGCCTTCATATAGTTTGTTTACACGCCACATGGGTGGGTATTTCCACAGTGACTGTCTCATTGAAAGAAAATCACATCAACTCAGAAAGAAATATAGATTTAAGAATGATCATCAGTTATATGATCTGCATGTCCGATATCAAACCTTTTAAACTAACTTGCAAGTCTTTATTTATGCATGTTGATGAATTATGTATTTCTGTTGCTAATACCTGGATCTATCAAGTGCAGCAGACCCCACCTATGAGCTGCACGTTGAAACAAACAGTCTTCATATTTATTTTTTTTGGTTATTATTTGACCCAGAGGCTGACTCGGCTGCCAGCAGCTGACGCTTCATTGCTGCTTCATTGTCATTTCCCCGCTTTCTACCTCCGCAGTCTGCAAAGGTGCTGAAACAAATCTGTTTTGTCATGAAAAATATTGGTCTTGTGTTTAAAAAAAAATGTCTTCTTTTAGACTTAAATTAAGTTGACAATGAAGATTTTTTTTTTGAAGTGAATTCAGACAGAACACAACACAACCTTTAAGATGCGAAGGAGTATTCTCCTTGTCGCCTAACCTCCTGTTCAGTAATGCTATGATGCCCTCTAGTGGTGACGGATGCTTACATCTCCCCTGAATAAACATAAAGAAACCAAATCACACATTTTAAGTGCCGTGTTCAACATTAACACCAGCCACCAGTTGTATGTTTTTTTAACTTTTTGTTCACATAGGCAGGATTCATGTGTTTACTTAGTCATATTTCGATTATGAGTTTAATTTTCAACCATTGCAGACAGCTGGAGGAATACACAGACGTGTTCTCTGTCAGTGGGGAAAAGAGCTTAGAGGCTTTTTACGCTTTCAGGCTCATCGCTTACCTAAACTCTCGCTCTTGCTTTGACTCTCACTGTCCTCTCCGTCCTCTCCGTCCCCTGACACAATGCATTTCTCTGAACTGACTTTTTTTTTTTTTTTTTCTGTCACTCTTTGTCTTCCTCCACCTATTTTCCTACCCCCTCCACCAGGTTCCCTCACTCTCTGATGCTGAGCCCCTCAGGCATGCATCCTACAGGGATCCCCCACCCAGCCATAGTGCCCCCTACAGGCAAACAGGATCACGACCAGTATGACAGGAGCATGTATGTGTAAGTATTGCCCGCATTTCATGCCAGTCTCGCTTCATTATTGGTTCTTATTTTTTTTGTTTGTGTGTTTTTGTACTAGTTTATACTGTGTTTATATCACTATATTATATCATTTTTCCTTGTATGGTTTGACTGTTATTTGAAACAGCTTACTATGTTAGTGGCAGTGTTTAATATGTTTGTTTACTTGACTATTTTCATGCTAATGAACTCAAAGGTACTCAGATATTTGTATTTTTTATTTTTATTTGTCTAGTTCTGGAATACATTAGACATGTTAGCGTCAACTCCTTGCTGGGAGTTAAAAAAAAAACATTGTTACCACTCTTGTGTTTGTTCATTAAGTATGAAGCTGCCAGGAGGTGGTTAGCATAGCTTAGCATAAAGGCTGGAAACAGAGGTAACTTGTACAAAAAAGACTTCTCGTCACCGTGAGATTGCAAGGCTATGTTACAGAACATGTGAGCTAGTAAGATTAAGAGGAGCTGGTAGGCAGATTTTTTTTTACTTTCAAACACAGCTAGGCTAGCTCTTTCCCCCTGTTTCCAGTCTTTGTGCTAAGCTAAGCTAACTGTGTTCTTGCTGAAGCTCCACATTTAACATACAGACATGAGAGTGGTATCAATCATATCAACTAATCCTTGGTTTTTAAAAAGGAGCGAATATGTATTTTCCAAAATGTTAAAAAAATATATATATTTATATTGTGTATGTCTGTTTTGTGTTGTGTTTCCTGTAACCTATAAAGTGAAAGAGAAAAAACAGACTCTTCATCTTCGCTCAAATTTCTTCACCCGTCCTCCTCTTCCTTCCTCCCACTCTCCCTCCTCTTCCTCTCTCCCCTCATCAGGAAACCGCAAGAGGTCAAGCGGGAGAAGGAGCCCAAGAAGCCGGTCATCAAGAAACCTCTGAACGCCTTCATGCTCTACATGAAGGAGATGAGGGCAAAGGTCATCGCTGAGTGCACATTAAAGGAGAGCGCCGCCATCAACCAGATTCTGGGGCGAAGGGTGAGGGATGTGCACACATTCAACAACCAAGCCAAACAGACACACACACACACACACACACACAGGTAAACACAGGCTAATCCCGTTTCCAGGTCAGTCTGTAATTTCACACATGAGGAACATGAGAGGAGTGTGGTAATATGAACTCCCCTCACAGACTGGTAGTACTGGGATGCTGAAGAATGATAAGGCAACGTAGTATGTTATACCATCACACCCACCAGATGCAGATCGACTTTCCATTATTGTGATTTTCACCTTTTTTTATTCCTTTCTATTGTCTCTAACAGTTTCTCTCATGATTGTTTTTATTTCTGTGTGTGTGTGTGTGTGTGTGTGTGTGTGTGTGTGTGTGTGTGTGTGTGTGTTTCCAGTGGCATGCTCTGACCCGGGAGGAACAGGCCAAGTACTACGAGTTGGCCAGGAAAGAGAGACAACTCCACATGCAGCTCTACCCGACCTGGTCTGCCAGGGACAACTATGTAAGGACTTCTCTTCTTACTCCTCCTTTTTTTTTTCTCCTCCTCCCTTCTGACTGGAGAGAAAAAAAAAAAAAAAAAAAATGATACGTTGACAACTTTGAGCTGATTTTAAAAAGCTGATCCATAACCAGGGTGATGTAAAAGTTTAAAATCAAGGAGGCACTCTCACTTTGTTTATGGAAAATTGTGGAAACGTGATGATTTTTATACCTGGGCTGTCGTGGGAATCATTTCTAGAGTAAAGAAGTCATTTAGTTGCTATGGTTACAATATTAAGCTAGCATTTCTTAAAGACTTTGTATAGTGTTTTTACTGATCTAATGTTACTATATTACTTACTTACTAAAAAGGTGTACTGTTGTAATTATTATATCAATGTTAAGATATTAGATTATAAAATCTAATATTTTTATGAAAATAAGCACCAATGATTTTCCTTCAAAATAAGAGAGCTAATTTGAACTCTGAGAACTTACTATATTATGCAGTATTTATGATATTAGAAGCGACGCACTTCACCAAACGCTGCGATTAAGCAGTTCCTAGAAGCAGAAATCTGCATTTGAGAACATTTGTTCAAACAAACACCAGGAAGTGGTGCAACCACTTGACTTCTTTTCTCTCTGGTTTGACTCCCTGTAAATGAAACCAAGATGGAACAGAATGGGATAAATAAACCAGAATGAACTGGGTAAACTGGGTTTGATCATATTTTATAGTTCTCACATCAGAGCTGAAAAAAAACTTACTTCCCTTACTGGCTACTGTCTCAACAACCTGCATGATTATTGGCTCCCAGACCTGTCAGTCAGAAGTCATAAAACATAACTTTTATGGCATGAAATAATTGAATAGGTCTCCCAGAATATAGGAGGAAGTCAAACCTGTGTGGTGCATGTGTTTTTAGTCTAATGTTTTGGGGGATGTGCTGTATCTGGGCTGCTGTGTGCCTCTGACTTGTCAGTTTGCTGTTGAACTCTTGCAGGAGGCGGGCCTTAGCGGGGTCGCAGGGGAAAAGAGTAAAGCTGATTGGGTAGGGACACGTCTTATGGTGGATTTATGCCTCTGTGGTGGGTGGGTGGGGGGGGGGAAGAATGAGTATGTGAAGAGCTGCATGAAAGGGGTTGCGGGTATTCTTGTGCAAAGTTTGCATGCACCTTCCAAAAAAAAAAAATCTTAATGACTCACACACGTCAGCCTCACAAAACGACACACGAGTAACAGCAGCTGCAAAAGCAGATCTGATTGGTCAGTTCCGAAATCCATTTCAGCCAAGTCTTGCACGTTGCCATGGTTATGACTACTAGTCAGTTCAACTTTAAAACACTGAATCACACAGAGGTATAAATCGACCCGTTTTGCTCAACTAACCGAGAGCAGGGCCGCATGGCTGGCCTCGCTGCCTTGCTGCTTTAGTTCTATTTATTTTTAATGGGCATCCCTTTAAAACACAGCATCTTTATTTGTGTTATTAAGTGTAGCTAGACAACGACACAGTATGGTCATACAGACACACAACCTTTTGACACATTTAGGAGTTTGTTTTTCTAATAATTACAATATAAAAAATGACGAGGGAAATGTGTCATAATCAGGTGATTTAAAGGCTTCGGTTGTGACAGAAGCTGCTTTTCAGTCACTTGAGATAGCTGTCAGAGTGGTAACCTGTTCACGCTTCTCTCTGCTGTCTTTGTTTCGCTACATCTGACTGAGCTGAACTCTGTAGACGGGGCAGGCATGACAGTTATGGTGACACTTTACTTTTGGCTGTGGTTTATAACACGTTTTTAACATCCGAACGAGCGCTTCATGTCACAAACGTGCATGCCGACTCAGTACTAATGTCATCCTCCATTTAGTTTTCATCTCATTTTTATTTGCTGCATTAGACAAAGTCACGGTTAATGAGTAGATATTTCAAAATAAAAGTCCAAACTAGTAGAGAGGGAAACCATCCTCCTGATGTTCTGAATGTGTTATAAACCCGAGCTGTAGTTAAATGTGATCATAGGTGTAGGAGCTGCTGTGTGCATGGAGCTTTGAGCATCTTCTAAGCAGCTCAACAAGGCATAACACGGTGGATGATTGTTCATAACTCGTGTATGTAAACATCATCCACACATGGTGGCTTACTGACAGCTCGTCTTTACAGTGTTTAACTTCAGGGGCACTGGGCAGGTGACTTTGGACTGTATGTCTAAGTTGAACCTCTTTCCAAACATCACAACTCTCCATGAGTGTAAAGAAACTGATGATTTATGGTAGTACCAGCGTCTGCTAAGACCAAATGTATTAGGGCTTCTTGGCTGTGCTTCAAATATTGTCTGTTTCATTTTTAAGAACCCCCCCCTCTCACTCCTCATCACCCTCCACACCTCCACTCCTGAAGTTATAAAAAAAAAACTGGACCTACTAGCAAAACAAGAAGTGAAGTTCCACATTCCGCCCCCGCAGTTGTGGAGGGTTTCTCCTCCGAGTCCTAAAAAAGCCTACATATAGTATCCGCACACACACACACACACACACTCACTCACTCACATACGCCCACAGACATAAAGCTTTCAGAAAAAGGTGCAGTTGCAAGAGGAGTTGTTGTTGTAACCACATAGACACAGTGCTGACAACGAGCCGAGGAGGGCAGACAACGAAGCGTAGGCAGTAGATCTCTGTACCCACATCCTTCATCTCACCCAAATATGAGGCCTCACTTCACCATCCCCAGATCTGTGTGAACAACTCTGATGTTTACCTCAACAGTCGCACATTATAGTCAGCCTGGAGATAATGAAGTACAAGTGCAATTATGAAAAGACGATCACTGGATGATCTTTAAGAGCGTTTTTTTTTTTTTTTAAAGCAGGTTTTCTCGGAGTGTGTCGACTCTCCTTTCAGGTTCTGCATGAATCGAGTGTATGATGACATTAGTGATAATGTTTTTCTTTATCTCTCTTGCTTTTTCCTCGCTTTTGTAGACCATTAAAGATGGTTGCCTGACCTGGTTGCTGGTTGCTGCTTTTAACTTTGCTTTTTTTTTTTTTTTATGTCACATGAGAAAACTCATTTTTTTATGGTGCTGTTGATAAAAAAAAATACAGTTTGGGACTATGTTCCATTATAAACACTCACTGTCAATATCACTCTCAAAGGGGGATTGCACTTGAGGATAATAAACAAACATATTAAGCTTATCAACAAAGCAAAGAGGCATCCAGAAATAATGTATGGAGGCCACATCAGACAAAATAAGTAATTCATTGGGGGGATTTTGTTTTTTATTTTTCTCCCACAGGGCAAGAAAAAGAGGAGAAAAAGGGAGAAGCTGCAGGACTCCAATACAGGTAAATCATCTTAAAACATCTTGCTTTTTTGTTTGAGCATAAGAAAACAAATGCCCAGTGTCAACTCTCCAGTATTTGAGAGAATTCAGTTGAGCTTGAACTTGCGTTGGCGCTGCGTAGCACGACATCTCGGTGTCTTTGAGGCAGGATGTGTCTCTAACGTCAAACCACCCACCCACTCTCCTTTCCATGTAACCTGAATTATAAACATTGTGGACAAAACTTTATCTCCTGATCTTAGCTGTTTGAGTTTTGTGTGTCAGACATCATGACAATTTCCCCTTTCCTTTGTCATATTAAGGCAAACAATCAAAACATATTTTCCCGTCTCTTATCTTTAGCAATGTGAAAAGAAAAACACAGAGAAGTCCTTGACATGACCCTAGTAGGTCAGCTTTTGTATGTGTGCATGATAGTAATTAGCATGAGCAGGTTGCATCAGAATTGGAAAAACTTGAAACAGTTCCCAAGCTAAATGGTGTAAATCTGACATGGATTTCAATGTTTTTCTAATATCAGACCCAACTTAAGCCTCAGAAATCGATGTGGTAAAGTGTATTTCTGGATTTCCCGCAGATAAAACAGTTTATTACTTTGTCTTTTCTGGAAAGTGAATATAAAGTGATATAAATCCTCAGAAGCGGGCCTGTCACCACGTCAGACCGCTCTCTTTTGGTCGCAGCAGGATTAACAGTAGACAACAGACAAGAGCGTCACTGCAGGAGTGGTATTTTATGTCAGAGATAGATAAATAGCTAAAAATCAATCAACAATATCTGATTTTCAACTAAATTCTGACATGGATTTCAATATTTTCTAATATTAGGCTCAACCTGAGCCTCAGAAAGATATGCAGTAAAGTGTATTTCTGGATTTCCCACAGATTAAACAGTTTATCACTTTGTCTTTTCCGGAAAGTGAAGACCTTTTAAAATCCTGTACTAACAGAGTGTCACAGCCCGGCTGCTCTATTAACTGCCTGTTTCCAGGATGTCTGACTGTGTGTGTGTTGGGTGGTTATTCTGGCGGTTGATGATGTTTTGCTATGCTGTAACCGGCTACTAACAGTTTGACCTGATGGCCTTCTCTGAACGGACAGCCCTGTTGGTGCTTTTTCCTGCCTTGACAAACTCTTGTGTCTCTTTCCTCCTTTGTTTATCTCTCCTCTCTTTTCTCCTCGCCCTCTAACCCCTCTTCTTTTTCTTCTACTCCTTCTTCTTCTTCTGCTCCTCTCTGTTTTTGCTTTTCCTCCTCCTTGTTTTGTGCATGCTGTGCATTGTGCTCAGACCCGGGCTCTCCTAAGAAATGCCGGGCTCGCTTCGGCCTCAACCAACAAACGGACTGGTGCGGTCCTTGCAGGTGGGTACCAAACATCCACTCCATAGCACTGCGCTGCTCTCATCCGACAAACTCCTCCCATCTCCTCCCATTTAACCATCCGTCAGTGAATGCATCACTCCCCCCTGATGGGGTCTCAGTTATTCAAACATTTCTCAAAGGCGGAGCTGTTCCAGAGGTAGCGGTTATCTCCTAAATCTGATCACAAAGCATTCGGATTTTAGTATCCTTCTCTTTTTACTTTGAGAAGTTACCAAGCTTCACCCACTGACGATTCATTTAACCAGTGAGATTATGTCTGCCTCAAGACGAGCTCTGTCTCCAAGGAATGTTTGAAAATCCATAGCTCTGCATGCCGTCTGTCACTAACTTTCTGCTCTGCAAAAAACACAGTAAAGACACATTTTCACAGTGTAAAAAGTATCGAAACATCCCAAAATAATAGCCCTCCAGCCTAATGGACTTCTCGGATGAGAACTTGAGTCACATCATGTTTACTGACAGTATTCTCGTCAGGTTTTCCTTTGAATTTAGGCGAGGCATCACTCCGGATTTTCTTCTGTTTCTTTGTTATTTTCCTGTTACGTCTCACCTTAAAGGTCAAAGGTGGTTTGGTTCTGCACTGCTGTTATAATGCTTGGCATCATAGAGGCCCTGTAGAGTGAATGCGGGTAAAGGGGAATACCACTCGATAAAAAAGTGGTTCGGTGGTGCTCAAAACAAAAACATACCTCCACGTCAGTGGAGTGAAATCAAATAGAAACCTTCATATATTTCTCTGCTTCCTGTTGGTTTTTATCAAAACTGCACAAAAATGAGGCCTTTTATTTTGTTCCTGGCAACTTTTAACATGTTCTGACAGATTTATGAATTTATACAAGGAAAAATATTCAACTTATAATTCAGGACAAGACTAAAGTTCTGCTTGGACTAAAATCATGAAACCATTACAGTCATAGTATTAATTTAGTAAGTGTTAGATTTATTTGTCTGCCACAGCTGTGCATCCACATTTTCTTGACGTGTCTTTTCCTGGCCTTTTCTCAAACTTACAACAATCTCAGTTCTCTTTCTCTGTAACAAAGCCGAAACATGGTAATAATGCAATATAAATCCTCAGAAGCAGGCCTGTCACCACGTCAGACCGCTCTCTTTAAGTCGCAGCAGGATTAACAGTAGACAACAGACAAGAGCTTCACTGCAGGAGTCAGGAATCTGTGCGGTTCTGCAGAAAAAGCTTCTACCACCACAGCACTGTAGCAACCCCGTCGTCTTCCCCACCATCACGTCATGGAAATCTAATTGTGTGCGTGTGTGTGTGCGCGTATGTGTGTGTGTCGGTTTGAGAGAACAAAGGGGGGTGAATGTGGTTAGAGCAAATCCTTATCACCACAGCTCGACACACACACACACACACACACAGAGGCACACACACTCCCTGCAGCTTTGCATTATGACGGCGTTCTCATGCCCATCTGCTTTCAACTTTCTCCATTCATGCGATGTGGTAACGGGCGCCTTTTGATGGTGAACTCTGACATTTAGAAATCACTTTCTATCGCACTCTTCCTCCCTCTCTCTCACTCTAAATATGGCCTAGCGCCTTTCCTTGCGGTTAAACCTGGTGATTCATATCATATTCTGGTAATGATCATGGGATCCTGTTAACTGCTTTGATGCTGCGCTCAGCGGTACACAAGTCTGCTTTTAAGTATAACACCTCAGAAAGCACAGCACGTCATTCCTGTTTGCAATATGTTTGGTGCAAACATGGAGAACATTGCACATGGGGTGGACAAAAAAAAAAAAAAAACCTAAAAAACACCTGATTGTACAATGCAGTTTTTTTTTTTGGCAATAAAACTGTTTATGATGCTTATAATGTGAAGAACACTGTCAACTCCATGACGCAGATTGTGTTTCAGTTCACTGGTTAACACTAATACCAATAAATAAAAAACAGATGTAATATTGTGAATTAATTATGAATCTGAGTGGTATTCCCTGCTCTCAAATAATAAATCATTTATCAATATACCGCGCATATATTTGCATTATCCGACATAAATAGAAATGTTTGGGAAATGTGCCTCTTCGCTTTCTTGCCGAACAATAGATAAAAATATTATGATAATATTAAATATTATCATATTTAGTCCTATGTTCACTATAGAGCTAGAGGCTATTAGCTTAGCTTAGCTTAGCCTAGTTTAGCTTGGCTTAGCATGAAGACTGGACGCATTCTGAAAAGGCTAGCCTGACTCTCAGTTAAAAAAAATAACATATTAATGGTCAGTAATTAATAAAGAAAAATCACATGAGAGGAAGTGAGGTTATACTGAATATCAGCACGGCTGTGATTCGGTCATAGGTAGGAGGCCGCATTTGCGTTGAAGTATCCAGGCTCCTTTCCTTCCCTTCGCCCTCTTCTGATGACCATTCATAGTTTAGGTCAAATGTTATTTGTGGGAAAATGTTCATCTTTGCAGTGCAAAGTTTGTTACAATTTAACATAGAGAATGAAAAGGTAATTAAACGAATTTCGAATATCTTGTGAAGCGGAGTGATACATGGATTTAAAAGTCCCAGTGATGTTGTGCTCTATATCAGGCAGCTCATGGAAAGCCTCTTGTCCAATCAAATTACTTGGTCGGAACAAACCGTTGCATAACATGTTATATCTCGTTATGTAGCCCTGAGTTATGTAGTGTAACTATCTATTTATAAACGGCCATTTATAAATCCATCCAGCACTTCTGTGCAGCATCTCCACCGGTTGCCTGGCAACCTTGAGGTCACAACAAAACTCCAGCAATTCACAGCAACGTTCTCCAAGAACTAGTTCCAGCACATTGCTCCCCCTAAAGCCAAAAAGTCTTGCTTTTATCATTCTGTTGTGAACATCTCAGACTAACGAGAAGCGACATGTTTAACCAGTGAGTTTTCGAGGTGATGACGGTTGTCATTTTGTACTTTGGACACAGTCAGGCTGGCTGTTTCTCCCTGCCTCCAGTCTCCATGCTCAGCTTCTCTCATCTAATTCTTGTCAAAAACAAGTATTTCCCAAAATGTCGAAATATTTCGAATGTTTAAAAATCGTTATCCGAGACTGAGACGCCGATTGTTACAATACGCTCAGAAAACTTTCTTTTATATCTCAAAAATCATAATTTAAAAGTGTATTTCTGACACTAATACTTTTCTGTTGTTCATTATGATCATATCTTCCTGTTCATTGACATCGGTGTGAATGATGCATCTTCACTAAAGCCTGCTGACGTTTACCATCCACACTTTATTCACAGATAACTCTCTCTGACTGTCCCTAGGAGGAAAAAGAAGTGCATTCGCTACCTTCAAGGAGGAGGCTGTCCCAGCCCAACTTCTTCAGATATAAGTGCTATAGACTCTCCCCCCTCCCCGTCCCCTGCCCGCCACCGTCTGTACCAGCACCAGCGTCCCCCTTCCCCGGGCTGTTCCCCACCACCGCCCACTTCCCCATCAACACGCCTCCCCTTGTCTCCGCCAACACACACACGCTCGCACACACGCTTACCCCTGCAGCAGTCTGTCGGCAAGCGCAGCGACCTCCGACAGCCCGTGACCAAACACACCCACACACACCTGGAACTGTCCGGCAAGCAGACGCACAGCTCGACGACGGCGCTGTCGGCCGCCAAGGCCGCAGGACTTTCTCTCAAAGTGCTAACAGAGACTCAGTGATCGCTCCGGTCCGCTCACATCCCTGACACCCCGTTCACCTCAGCTTCCTCCAGAGGCGTGATAATCATCATCCCCACCTGCCTTCATTCTCATATGTATCTATACCCTATTCCTTATATAAAAAAAATAGGAGTAACCAAGTGGGGCAGGGTGGTGTGAGAACAATCCTTCAGCTCCTGGTGATAGCCAGCCATTAGAGTAATATGCTAAGTGTGTCTCAGTTCAGAGGCTGGATCCTTGAAAGTCTGCGTTTCTAGACCCAAAAAAAGGTCATTAACATGTCAAAGAGGTCTGTTCCATGTCTGAATCAAACATTCAGGCAATCCTTGTCAACCTGCAAGTCTGGAAATATCACATAACCACATCACATTTGGCAGGTTTGTGGTACAGGTGGTCACCAGTCAACGGTAAATTGTTACCAGCCTGGACACAAGTTTTAGTATTTACCGTTAACCTTGTTTTAATGTAAATTTAAGAAGTTCAGAAACATTTGGATGTAGCAGAGTCTGTGTCCGAGAGACAAATCTCTCTATTAGGAGGGAAGCCTTTGTCTGGTGGTCCACTGAAGGATCTACTTTTTGAGCCACATCCCTTGAGAAGATCCAACCCCTGAATTGGTGACTGAATCTCTGCCAGACACCAAGAGTTCCAGTTATTCAGAGGCAGACCTGCGCTGGAGGCAGAATTAACGTGGAGCCTAAAAATCTGCTGCAATCAAACTCGGCTAAACTCTCCCTCTTGAGAGATAATTTTACAAATAAAACTCCTAAGCCCCCTTGGTGCTCGGTTTTTATTTTCTTTCTTTCTTCTTTTTTTTTTAAAGCTGACCCCATGCTTTGACCCCCATGACAATCACAAACAAAATGTATTGTAAATGAGCGCTTTCTTCAATGAACCACATCAATACGGACCTAAAAATGACAAAAGAGCTAATGATCAAGGTGAGAGGGTTGTTACAGAACATTCTTCTTCAGAGGTCACAGTGTTACATACACACTTTTATTCATCCACGACTATCACTCAGACCAAACCAGAGGGGAGCACAGACCAACCAGCCTGACCAGCCTGACCAGCAGAACCTCAGGTCTAAAGAGAGGGACAGTTTGTTTTTTTTTAGCTGCCATTTTGTTAACAGTTTGACTTCACTTTCATTCCATTTCCAAATATTTTTTATATCTAATAACTTTAACATTTTCAGCAGGAGAAAAGTATCAGAATTATACATGACTAGAGTATCCCCAACTTCAGCTTCTCTTAGGCACTTTCAGGCTGTCAGTCTCGAGATATCGACGTTACATTTTTGTTCTGTTTTCTCCTACTTTTTTTGGTATTTTTGTATGAATTTCACATGATTTTAAAGGTCAGATGTTTTGCTGGTGGGGAAACGAAAGATGAGAGGGTTTTTATTTTCATTTTAAAAAGTCTCTTGGCTGTTTTTTCTTTTGACTGAACATTTTGCAGCTGCGTAAACTAATCTGAGACCAAATGGGTACTATTATATTGCATTGTGTTGTAAAGTTTTATAAATGTTGGAATTCCCTATTATAATTAAACTTTTATATGTTTTTATGTAAAAAAAAAAAAAAATAAGTGAAATAACCCCCCCCCCAAAAAAAGATTCTTTTAGTTTCTACCATTTCTGAAAGCAATACATTTTGTGTTTGTCCTCTTGTGCAGAATTTTACTTTTTCTCAGTCAAGTGTTACTGCGGCAGCGTTCAAATGATATCTTGTGTTCTCAATCTGTGCATGTTCCGACTTAAATGTAACAAAAAATAGATTTTGACTTTAAAAAAGGCTTTAATTTGCTGTTCCGCTTGCAGCTTCGAACTCCAGCTTACAATTCTGTGGACTGGAGGCTGAGCTTTTGTACAGCAAAACTGTTTTCCTCCAGCAGAGAGAGCTCTTGTGCTAGAAATAGCTTGTTTTATTTTAAGGTTGCTCAGTAGTGGCAACGCCTTGAAGATGTCTTTTGTATTTTTTATGCCTCAAACGCCTCTGATGTATTACTTGTTTTCGTTTGATGTATTAAAGTGTTTTGAATATCTTGTCCTCGTCTACTGTAGTTAACAAACAAAATACAAATTTTATTTATATAGCAGCAAGTTTAAAGTCCATGTAAAGGCAATTCTGAGATTTCTTTCAAAATACATCAAATATGTTGGAAAATAGTTGCTGAAAACACGTGAAAAGACTTTGAGCAATATATTACTTAAATGTGGAGTTAGAGGTTCAAACAGTTTTTCACCAGTTTTCAGTTCAGGATTTTTGGGGCGGTCCTAAAGGGTGGCTCGATGACACACTGAGGCCGCCCTGAGCATACCCCTGCACCCCTAGCAGAGAGAGAGAGAGATGAATTCATCTCACTCAGAGTGTTTCAAAGTTAGTCATGTCATTTTTGGCAACTCATCTGACACGTTTCAGTCGCATCAAAATTGCTGCTTGACAGCTCCCATGAGTGGGCGTGGCTTCAGCAAAGTCAGCAGACAAACTCAGAACACATTTATTCTTACTTTACACAGACTTTAAAGTTATCTCACCCTTGCCATATAGAGCAGGTATGAGCAAGCACTTGCTGACAGTGGCAAGGAAAAACTTTTTTAACAGGCAGAAACCATGACCACAACACAGCTCATTGGTGGGCAGCCATCTGCTACGACCGGTTCAGAGGGAGGATGAATATATAGAGAAATCAGACAAATTGTCCTAACGGTCATGCTCCTTTGCACCTGGTACTTTCAAAAATGACAAACACCAACCTTTTTATACGTTTTATTTACTCCTTCAATATATGTTTGAACATCCCAAAAGCCAGCATCAGAGCTCATCTGACAAAAAAAAAGCTTCCAATTCAATAAAACGGGATTTTAGGAGTGAGATATCCAATGCTGTGTGACAACGCACAAGTACTTCGGGTCCAAAAGGACATGATGCAAAAAAACATCTTTCCACCTCAAACTTCACTTTTTTTTTTTCTTGAAACAGCCCATCCTCTCTTAACATTGCTTCACATAACATATGCATTTACAGAGCAAAAGTAAAATATTCACCATTTCCATTGTCAAAAAAGCCATTTTATTCAATCAATTAAACCTAAAAGAACAAACATGTCCAGTAAAAAAGACAACCATTGCAGTTAATAATAGGGAAAATATGAAAGGACCGTCTTCTAATCTTTAAGGGTACAAAGCCGTGAAACCAGAACTACCGTTTTTATGTGAATACACAATGCGTGGAAAAAGAAAAGAGCTTTTTTTTTTTCTTATTTATTTAAATTAATGACAACACACAGGCAAGTTAAAATTGTCATGCTATCAGTATACAGAAACTGAGGGAGGTGGGTATGTGGCTCTAAATATACTAAATGCAAATATTGACAGCTATGAACAACGCCAGTGCAACCAGTTAGCAGGGACAATTCCTATTCAGTGTGGTAGTGTTTGTAGGATCTTCTCCCCCTTTACTTCTCTTCACACCACTGGTTCTCTTTGCGTACCTGTGGACGAGAGGACGGACAAACAGGGCTGAGTTTCCAAGAAAATATGTGAAAGGCAGGTCAGCTGTCAAAGCTGTGATCCATCACAACAAATGTCTTTTTTTTTGGAATTATATTGAACATTATTCCAAAGTGATCTATTCATTTCTCATGATTTATGTGAGACTTTGTTGTTTTATGACAGACAGGTGATGGTTGGAATAGCTACCTGGGCTTCCTCCTCCTCTGTGAAATCATTTTTGATGTTAAAAGTCTTCCTGATCTCCTCTGGGGTTTTGCCTTTGATCATGTTGGCCACCGTCTTGCAGGTGACATCTAACAGGCCTTTGATGTCCAAATAGTTGGCGGCCTGAAAAGACAAAAAAAAAAAAAAAAACACAACGGTGACATGATGAGGAGCAGCGGGGGGGGGGAGGTGGCAGAAAAAGGCTGTGAGAAATGACTGACTGACACTTTGGCATTTCAAGGAAAACATCAAAAACTTGGAGCTATATTAACATCCACCAAGGGCGATTTGTTTTGGAGGACGCTAGAGTTGTTGTCTTTCCCACTGTGAAGGTCTAACGCTGATCAGAGCTAAAAGCATGTTACCATCGCTTAGACGGAAAACTGCATTTACATTTACTATTCCCAAAATCCAGAACCGGTCATGTGCAAGGGGCAGCCTCACTTTCACACAGCTCTTAGTGACACTGGCAGCGAGTGAACTAAACGCTCAAGAGTTTGGTTACACATCCCTAGTCAATGCCAACAATGGTCACTGCCACAAGTGTAAAAAGTCAGCTAGGAGAAGTATATCACACACAAGCAGAGCAATGCCAGCTCCACCCACACCTGTACAATAAACATGCCGCTACTCATGTTCATTTATATACAGTATTTATTCAAATAAAAGTTCATTCTGTTCTTCATTTGTTTCGTCTTTGTCGCAAAAATAGCCGATAAGAGACCAGATCGCTAAGCAGTATCAGTAAGAGTAGTAGTACCATTAAAATCTTGGCGAGACACAACGATCCATAATTAATACCAGGTGAAAATAAGGCCTGTTGATCAGATCATTATCCAGATCATATTAATTCCATGTGTAAACGTGGTTAACATCCAGGAGGGCCAGTTTGACTAATAGATCCATGAAGAAACAAAGCACAGCAGCTTCTATCACTTATGATTTTAGAACTCTGGGGAGTTATGACAACAATCACTTTATCTCTGATGAGGTAAACAGCAGGAATGGTGCGTTTGTGTCACAAACATACAAAGAATGATCAAGAAAAAGGAACCTTTCAGCCTGACACATTTGTATACACTCTGCTGTGTTCCAGGAAACAGAACACCTGTTGAACCTTACGGTTAATGGTCACTGACAAAGCCTTGCATTCATTTTCATACGACACGGGACCACCCACTGAGCTTGTCGCTGCCTCTTCAGCGTCCCGCCGCTTTGTGCACGTAAACACATTTCACACAGCGGGAGGGCTAATCAACTCGAGTGACGACTTGTGTTTCACTTCCTGGAAGTCCACAGCTTGTTCAACACCTCTTTCCCAATCACGCCCGGACACTGCTTAGGTTACCTTTCACATGCCCTACGGTCACATGCTGCCCAGAGAAAAACAGTTTAAGTCTGCGAGCACTCCGTGTGCTTTTTCGCCCAAACCGCCAATTTTCCAGATGTTGCTAAGCAACTTTTGTATCTGTTAACCAAATGAAAACGCTCAGCACTCAGAGCCGCAGCGGTGAATGAAATTAGACCACAGGCAAATGAGCGCAGTAGAAACACTCACAGTCAACTTTACAAACAGGCACTAAGGCAAAATAGAAAATCGACTTTATATGAAGGTGTATCAGAGTGACTGTCCTCAGAATCAAATTATAGAACACCATGCTGCATTCAGTGCTCCACAAAGACATAATTTGATCTCTCCCTAAAACACTTTAAATGATCCATCTGAAAGGTTTTGAGAAAAGTTTCTTTTATGTCCATATGAACAATATTTTCCATTAGGATAAGATTGGAACTGAGAAAAATCAATTGTATTCATCATATGTTAAAAAATGAACATTGTGGGGACTCAACTCTTATCTAGGCTAAAGGCCTGGCCCGTACCAATGTTTCCAGTTATACAGTTTTGTTTTTTGGTTAAAGTTCAGGTTTAGGGTTTGGCATTTGGCAACAGTTGTGGTGTCAAACCTTCAGGAAATGAATATTGTAAATATAATGTATAACTGGATTTACCAGAATGAGTTCAAACAAGGTGCCTTGGTCCACTTTGAGGAACTCCTGGTCCCATACAGGAATGTCATCTGTCCTCTTCTCTTTGTTCTCATCATCCTCAGGAGGTGGGGGGTCATCTTTGTGATGAGTGCACCACTGAATCACCTGATGGAAACACACACACACACACACACACACTATTTTAACCAAGGTCACACATAACAGCAGTCATAACAAGTCAAATATATATGCCATGTATCAGTGCTGCAATTCAAATTAAGCACATGGGTTTAAAAATGTTTGTTCGTGGTCTGCTTTGTTTCACTTTCTTATTTAACTTGTAGCAGTAATATGTTCGTTAAAATGATCATTAATTAGAACACAGTCCAGTTCTCCAACTGACAGATGACTAAGAGTCTTAAAACTGTCTGGTTTGAAGTAACTGTAGCTCTGAAGCACAAGCATGAACTTGCAGAAGAGACAAAAGAAACAAATGACAAGAACAAGGCGACAAGGAAAAAAACAGTAGCTTGTGCTTCAGTAAGTACAAATCTGACTCATCTTTACAGAATGACACGTCAAATGACATGTACACTCAGTTGCTAGTAGTATTTGACCTGAAGCTGCTTCTCACTGTAATGTGCAAAGACATTACAAAGTACTCATGGTAATAATTAATTTGTGCTTGTCAAAGCAACAACCAAAGCTGCTGAGCACTGATCATTACAGCTGTTTATGAATGTGAGGTATGATATGTGTGTGTGTGTGTGTGTGTGTGTGTGTGTGTCTGTACCTTCTTAAGGATAGCAGCGTTCACATTAGGAAGGGGAACTGGGTCATCATCTCCTTCATCATCCATTCCCAAATCTGTCAAAGAGTCAATGAATGTCAGTCTGAGGTAGTGGCTACCATTAAATGGTGCAAATGAAAGAACAAGCATTGCAAGTCAACCCAGAAGTGACACAGCGGGCCTAATAGTGTGTTATAGTTTAAAAGTTATACCTTCCAACATGGTCTTGATGGTGACAGACTGTTTGGCTATCTCAACATCCACCTCGAAGATTTCCCCATCAGAGCTCTGTAATTTTATTGTGGGCATTATCTGCAGGGAAGAACAATTAGATCATTAAACACGTTTAAAAAAAATGTAGCTACACGTATATATTTATACAAAATACGATTATCCAACAACAGCTGACAATAATTCTACGTCTGGTCATTGCTAACGTTACAACTAGCTAACGTTATGCTAATATTGAGCTGCTGTGCTAGAAAGAGTACACACCATTCACAGTTAACTAGCTACAACAGCAAAGATACACCTGGTATGGGTGTAAACATATTTTAATGTTACCTACGTATGTGTTGTTATTAGCAAGATGAAGCTACCTCCAAGCTAACCAACGTTACATTTAGCTAGCCACCTGTTAATACAGGCTAATCGACGGGAGTGCTAACCCGGTAGGTATTGGCTTCCTCTGACAGCTAACTGAAGGATATATACGTTAGTGTATAAAACACCAAGTCCGAGTGTTGAATATTAGCTACAATGTCTGCCTTGTGTGTTTTTATAACCAAAACAAGTGTCTAATGTCGGTAGAGTGGTCAGCTAACCAGGCAGCTAGCATTACCATGCACAATGCTAGCGTCTTAGCTTAACGTTAAGCTAGCGCCTTGCGATGTCAGTGAGGCCTCCTAGCCAAGGCTGTTCAGACAAAGATGTAAACAAAATGTAAGAAAACGCAATTTCCAGGTGTGAGCAAAATGTAAAGATCACATTCCGATTTGCGATGCTACGTACCGTTTATATTTTAAGTCAGATCCAGAGGTGAAAATCCTCTGCAGTCAACAGCAGGGCCTGACAGACGCGGACGCACTGATAGCGGCTGGAAGTCTCTGGATGAACCTGGTAAGCCTGCCGCCCGAAGGCTGACGATCGCTTTGTCAGATGCTGGAGGAAAAGGGGGGCCGGCCGTATTAAGGCTGCTTTCCTGTTTATCTAAACAAGTTTCACTTCACTTTTACTTTAACTGATAGAAATATGTTAATCAAGGATGAATAATTTATTGCAACTCTTGTACTGCGTGTAGCATCTGTTAAGGAGAATAGTACGAAAAGTGTATCCTGGCAACGTTGTATCATATTAAACAGTAAAAAAAAAAAAGTGCAGTAATTCTGTGAATAATACATGTTAATATGATTGTATGATGCCTGGAACATATTTTCAGCATGCATTACTTGTAAACTGAGGTGAATGTGACCTTCATCAGGGGCTACAGTCTTAAATTAACTGCATTTATAATTAGCCTTTTGTTCTGTGTCCTTTAATTTGTAATTATTTGTTTATAAACCACAATGTTACGTTTTGAAATGGCTGTATCCGCTTAAATTGTAACTTAGCAGTTGCCAAGTTACTTAGCAGTTGCTAAGTTACTGCAGGTTAACTTGCACGAGAGAATACGGATGTAGACAACATGCAGCAGGGCGCAGAGTCCAATTAGCTACATTCACCACTAGAGGGCGCGGGAGCTCAGTTTGTTGTCTGCCAGGGAGTTTATGGATCAAACATTATTTTCTTCCCTCAGAGAGGACTTTTTATATAAGTTAAAATTTATTTTCGTATTGATAATTCAGGTGAAATTAGTTTTGTTTAAAATATAATTTTACGGCTTTCTTCCTGACAGTAAATAACATAGCGTTCACGTTTTAAATTCCTATTGGACTAGATTGTCACATGACCAGGAAACTTTTTCATTTTTTTAATCAAAATAGAATTTGTACAATATAGCAAAGCAGAAACAGGAAACAGGATTAAACCTTTATAAAAGACTAAAATAAGATTGGATGAAAGAGCTAAGGGGTCTCTGGATTATTCAAAAACATTAATAATGTCTTTTTTTGTTGTTGTTTTTTCATAAAGACCAACTATAGACCATTTGGCCATTGTCATTTGTCTGTTTTCTAAATGTGAAAAACCTAATAAAGTACTCTTCAACAACAAAAAAAAAGAAATAGACCTTTTTCACAGCAGCCATTTTGATGTGAAATAGTAGGGTCAACACAGGTGTTACCAATGATACTAATTAAGGGCAGCGTTAGTTCCTGTGTTGACCCTACTATTTCACGTCAAAATGGCTGCTGTGTGAAAGGTCTATAAGGGTTGTGCCCTACCAGGAAACGCTGTGTAGCTGTGACAACCTTACTTTGTTAAAATGACACATTTTGCTGTCTTTTATTCACTTACTGTGTCTAGCGTACTTGTTTGTGTCACATCGATTGCAATTGTTACTGAAATCGACACCCTTACTCGCCAACATACTAGCACTATCACTCCTCGGCCCAAGATCAAATGTAGCATCTGTTCTTATCAGTGTAATATCTGATACGTCTCCCACCCACGGACCATAGATTGAATTGATTTTTGGAACAGGGAGATGGAACGTGGGCTTGCTCCATCCACTCTATGTATTGACCTGGTATTGCAGTACTTCCAGGAATGGTGCACCCTCAATCAAAGATTTATGTTATCAAACTAGGGCTGTGTTGTGTTATTTATACTGATGATGTGCCTTACAGAGGCTGCATGTCATCTGTCATCTGTATACTGCCTGTTTTAAGGGCCAGAGGTTGTAAAGTGGTGACGTTCTATGCATGCAACTATTAATCATGTGTCAGAGCTTATAATTGTGTTCACACTGATATCCTTACTGGCGATAAACTGATTGTGGGAGACATAAAATGTCTATTATTTCTTGATAAAACTACCTTTTTGATAGAAGACATTTAGCTGTGAGACAGTTTAGATGCCATTACAGTAACACTCTCTAAGATGAAGGCCATTAGTGTGCAGACCTGTCCAAAACGCTCATCCTGAACTAATGCCTCGGTTTTAGGACTGCCAGCCAACCTGCAGCCCAGATGGCTGACCTACTCATTGGTTGGCTGACGTCCAGTTGGTTCACTTCAAAATTAAATCACAGGTCAAAGGGACCTTGTAGGCCAGACCATAACACTAGTTGTCAAGTGATTCAGGGCAAAGTTTTCCAGTATTATAAAAAGAAGAGAAAGAAAACAGCACAGTCACATCAAGGAGCCACCTTCATCTTTATTATTCAAATGGTTTGGTTAATACAGACTCTGTAGTTCAGAGGGAGTCAGTGGGTTGATGTGGATGAACATTCCATCATCTATCATATAGACCAAGCTGGGTGACTGCATAACAAAGAGTTTTCCTTAAAAGTTACACAGGACAAAGAAACCTTGTGTAAAACTTGCCTGATGGGGGCTTTATTTGTAATTTTTAAAAAAATCAAAAAGGAAAAAAAAAAAAATCTGTAGTGTGAAATACTTTCCTTCTTTTGACATATGATACATTTCTTTAGATTTACAAAAGTGCAAACAGATCATGTTCAGATCTCCTAAATATAAGCCATGGCATGTGTGGTTCAAACAGCCGCATTCTAAGTAGCAAATTTTTCGCCTCGGACCTCGGTGCCATCAGTCCAGCTACACAGGTACAGGATGAGGAATTTAAACATCGCTGTTGTTTTACATAGTGGGGGAGATTTTCAATACAAATCATCTTCAGCAATGAATATTGTAATGATTATGGCACACACCTTTTGGTCCATTCATAGACACATAGACATTGTTTTCACTAAATGCTTAAATAGGTCTTTGTGTGGATATACAATGTGCACTGCTGTGTAGCCCCACCCCCAAGTCTCCCACCCTCCTCTTCCTCATTCATGTTGTTATCGGTTGAAGGTCATACATCATGGCAATACTGGACCTGGCTGTACAAAGGTCAAAGGTCAGACTTTACAGGAAGTAATCTGGGGTGCGGCGAGTGACATGAGGCTCCCCTCTGCGAGGCGCCGGATCAAACTGCAAGCTGGGTAGGAAAAAGAAATAAAAAGTGTTATTTAGAATAATGGATAAATGTCACAATTTATTTTATATTTTGCACATATTTTTAGTTTTGCAAAATTAAAAAAATGTGTCCATTTTTTAATCATACTTACAACGAGTATTTGAGGGTGTCGTCCAGTTCCATGATAGCTGCCTGGTTGCCACAGCGGTAGCAGTAGTTTGGAGCACTAAATATTGTCACCACATTCCTCTCATGGCACCAGTTGTATCCCTGGGGGAAGCAGAAGCAGTTAACCAAAGATGTATATTTCAGGAGATAGTGTTACTATAATGCTTATCTAAAGTGTTGAACTCAGAGTACTAGCTGGTCATATTTAACCGTCCTATTGTTATATGTTATGTGTTATTAAACATTTAACACCACTAAGTCAGGTAAATAAAAGAGTTCAGTTGACGTAGTACAATCTAGTTTCCTGTCCCAAACTATATCATCCACAGAGGCATATATACAGTAATTATGCACCAATGCTGTATACAGACACCCACCTCCATAACCAGCTGGTGGGCACGGGACACCAGTGTGAGGCGGTTGGCGTGGTTGAAAGTCTCAGAAATGTCCTGGCCGAAGGTGTAGCCGGCTCCTCGTGGGGAGATTCCCCAGCCACCACGGTCATCGGGGTCTGACCACAGCAGGTCACACATGGGACCCTGTTGAGGATGAAGCGGAGGCATTAGCAAAGAATTACCTGAACAGCCACCATCATGTTAAACTGCATATATGCTGAATTATGGGGAAAAAAGGGAATATCATCCCACTGCCTTCTTTTTGTTTCTTATCTTTAAGTCAATCCTTTCATTTTCTGTTCAATTCATTATTTTATTGTACTTAATGTTCATGTTCCTGGCCTTGAATAAGCATGTACCCACAGATTATACACATTTATGTATTATCTTTACCTCATGTGGCACTTCCTGTAAACGGTCCAGTGCTCTGATGTGATCCAAAGTATCTATGGACGGTGACAGGCCTCCATGAAGGCAGAAAATCTGGAAGGGGAGGAACATTTCAGCATTAATATCAAATACAAGTACCATATCTGTTATCGATCAGATAATCAAACCAATATTTCCTAAACTAGCAGTCAGAGCTTAATGTTAACTGCAGAAAAGAAATACAGGGCACAACTTCAAGTCATGTTCGGCTCAGTCTATATATATCATATCTGTGAAACCCACTGACGTGTATTCTCACCTGAGAGTCTACCAAGGCAGTGAGGGGGAGATAATCGAACAGGTCTGTGAAGTACTTCCAAACGTTGGCGTTACCATATTTCCTTAGGCACTCGTCATAGAAGCCGTACACTTGTGTGATTTGTCTGCTCTCGTGGTTCCCTCTGAGGATTGTGATGCGCTCCCTGTAGCGTACCTGAAACCAGAGCAAAGACCAGAGAACAAATGTTAATTTTTCATGCAAAAGGCCAACAATTCATTTTGGTTCAAGTTAGATGTGTGAGGATGTTTTAAGTTATTACTTACCTTAAGTGCTACTAGTAAAGTGACGGTTTCTACGGAGTAGTACCCTCTGTCTACGTAGTCTCCCATGAACAAATAGTTTGTGTCTGGAGATTTCCCTCCGATCTTAAACAGCTCCATGAGGTCGTGGAACTGGCCATGGACGTCGCCACACACTGTCACCGGACATCTCACTTCCTGGACATTTGACTCCTTGGTCAGGATCTCCTTTGCCTGTAGACAAAAAGATGAAAATGTCTCAAAAAGACAAGCAAAAGTCAATTTTCCACAGTTTATATACTGTGTGCTGTTTTACAGTGTTTTGCTCATTGAAATGCAGGAAAATCCATGTGATCCTGCTCTGTAATCACATGCTGTGTACACTGTAATTTTCCATGTCATTCTTTGTTCTCCATCTTTATTTCAGGAACAGACAATTTCCTGCCAACCTCTGAGCACAATTTCCACATCAGCCTCCAGTGGGGTCTACATTAAGATGCTACAGTGATTACAACAGCAACATCACCACTATAATCTCTCCAAGGAAATAAGCCCCTACCCTGTGTGTGTTTGTCTGTGTGTGTGTGCGTTTCTAGTTTCCTGTGGGCCTGCCTTGCAGCACTTGGAAAGACAGCTCTGGTTGCGCTGCAACAATTCGTAAAATCAATTAGTGTGATGCTCCAAAAGCCAAGAACGCGGTGGAAAACGGTTGCTGGCGTTTCCTCTGATTATTGCTTTAAGAGGACTCCGTTATAGCTCGGAGGCAATTGCAACCAGTCAGCCACTACATCTAAAAGTAGCACTGTCAGAAATGTTTTTCTTGGACACCGTTCATCCTACCCCGAATTCATCGTGGCATAGTTTAAAACCTGCTGCAGCAGCGTATGACTCAGTGTGTTGCCTACAGCCACTGTTTTCAGAGGAAACACTTGGTTACTGTTGTCTGCTGATTCAGTGCAAACAAGACACACACACACACACACACACACACACACACACACACACACACACACAGATGAAACGACATGCAGAAGATTCTCTGGATTTTCAAGGGATCGTTCTGTTAACCATTTTCACTGAGCCTAATGATTATGTAGCTATTATCAGTTACTTGCCACATTAAAACAAAATTAAAAATAGAGGGAAAGCTTTAAACAGTACCAACACTAAATCTGGAGACCCACAACAAGGCCTATTCCTGGAACTTGGCAGGTCTGACTAAGAGGTCAGTCAGCTGGACGAGCTCTTTTAAGGAGCTTTGAAACGAGTAAATCCTCAGCTCTGAGCTACATGACCGCCAGACATGTCTGACGTGCTGAGGCACATTGAAGATATGGAGCAAGAAGAGAGACAGTGATTCATGTGCAAAATGAAAGGAAGGTGAACAATGGAAACAAGGAGGGGATAAAGAATCACACTTTTTATAGTGTCTTGTGTGTTTCTACTCCAGATTTAGTTTGGGCAAACGCCTGCATTCTACTCACAAAATGCCTGGTGTTTTATCTGTGGCACACTTTGAGCAGGCCCCCCCCCCATCTTTTCGTACTGTTCCCTTTGAACAACAAATGCAACCAGGGCGAGAGAAACAGATAATTGACATTGACAGAGTGCTGAAGTTGGCCTGTCACCCAAGCAGATGGGACAGAGAATGCCAGAGCGACGAGGACGGGACTGCAGCTCTGCACAATGCTGACCTATATTAAACACACACACACACACCACCCACCCTCCATGTGACCATACTACCATGTGGCAAGATGCCTTTCAGTGACCAGGGTGTGGATGATAGATTGATCAGGGCTTCTAATGCTAAAGCAGTTAAATCACTAAACCAGAGATGCCGATCCTCCACTCGTCTTGAGTGAGATAGGAGAAAATAAACAAAATGTGCATATTATCCTCCTGTGAAACATGGCAGGTCTGAGCTCATGGTTTTTGGACTATATGGTAAATTAGAAATTTGTTTTTGTGAATTGTGAATGAATACTCAAGAGTTTAGCTGGCATCTTCCTGCCAATTCTTATTGCCATAGTGTTATTTCTAGTATTTGTTGAGGCATAAAGACTATCAACGATTAAGCTATCCTGTTCCTCCTTCTGTTTCAAGCAAAGCTCTGTTGATCCTGCTGGAAATCCTCTGATCTAACTTTATAGTACATAGATAGTAGAACTATCCAATCAAAGACAACATCCTTAAGTGCTGCTCCTTCCATCCATCATTCATTAGGACATTGTCTACAAGGTGCTTTGCCTGTGTATGATACAGTAAGAGGCCTACAGCTCTGTAACCTTACACTGAACTGTATGAGTAATATGCTCAATGACGCATCAGGTATCGCCTCTGTGTCCAAAATCTGCTCAACTGATTATAACTTGGTTAATGTGCATTTTGTGTGAGGTCAGCGCACTATAAACTCTTTTATTGCTGTATCTTGTGTTGAATCACTGATTTTGTTTCTATCCACTTATTTCCCTGTCCACTCGAGAGACCTTTAACCTATATTTAAAACTCTGCAGTTGTAAATAAACCTCATTAACTGGTTTTATGTTTGGTTGTTGTAGTAGTCCAACAAGTTGTTCATTCTCAACAACTGACCCTTCCTCAGTCTGGCTTTTTGTTAGTCCGTGCTCCAACAACAGTTGAGCAAGTATGTCCCTTTCCTGTACTAAGACATGCTGTGTGCTTGAAAATACCGAATTCTAAAGATGCTTCAAAGATAATACATAAAACGGTAGGAAGTACACAAATTCATTGTGACTGCTACTCATGTTACCAGGATAACTTTTTCAGCTCATACCGTGGATGCCAGGCCAGCTGAAAAAGATGACGGCAAAGGTTACGCAAGTACCTCGCCCAAAGCACAGACCACACCTGTAGCAAAAATGCCACAGAGCAGCTGTAGGGAGGGAACCTCTGGCCAGATTACAGCTATGCCCAAGACGTCAGACACCACACACTCAACAAACTGCTTAGCCGAGTGCCGAGTGGTGAAGTCAGCATTTTCACGGCTGCCGCAATATAATCCCATTAAAGTGGGTAAACACGGCCAGAGGTTCTCTTGGAGACAGCTTGGAGGGAATTAAGCCCGACGACTAGGCAGAACTACAACCACAATGATGACCTCACTCAGGACAATAATGGTAGTTAAAAGTTAAGCATCTTCCTGACAACAGCACTATAAGCAGTGTGACAATGAGATGCGTTTAACAACTTTTGTCGACGTCAGTCAGTTTGGTTAGTTACTCTCACATGATTTTGATAGCACTGTTACACCACCTTTCTTAATGAATAAGCGATGCAAATTTAGTTCCTTAGATCAGACGTTGTAAGAACACTAATCATCATTTTGGACACTGAATCATTTTTCTGAGTAAAACCATGACCTCATTTGACAAACAAAGCCTTATTTGCTATGCTGACTGGACACATCAAACTGGTTTGAAACAGAGACAGAGGTCATGGGACTTCTGGTCAACATATCGCCACATGACCAAAGTATAACATCATTCTGACACACTTTAAATGATGTCATATGGCATTAATATTTGAAGAGAAGCTCAGCTATCCAAACTTCTATTCGTCTATTTACGCTTCTGTACTGTGGCTGTGCTCTGCACCATTTTCTGCCTTTTATAAGCCTGTCATGTTTAACACTTTGCAGATGATTTACCTAACTCAATACAAGACAAATGTTCTGGATCGAGGAGAAATTGTTAGCACACGGTGTCTGAATGGTTATGTAAAGGTTTATTTTTGAACAGCGGGGGAAAAAGGTCATGAAGAGGATACGTCTGTCTGAAGCATGTGTTATGCATTCAATTAAACTGACTCTGTAATTGACAGATTTCCAGTGAACAGAGTATTGTCTGCAGTCACAGTGTTTGGTTAAACACTATTAAAAGGATCGTACAGATGACGTCACTTCTCTCACAAAATATATCTCGAGCCTTGACGGGGGGGAGATACTGCAATGCTGAAAACTGAACAATTTGCATTGATGACAAAATAAATCTTAGAAGTATTCACGTGTCTGTGCACACTAGACACCAGACACAAACTCTGGTATGTTCAGCCTTTTTTTTTTTTTTTTGCAATAGCTGGAAAGCAGAAATGAAAAGACTGAAAAGAGGGACAGATTACACAGCACATCTCATTCCTTCACACCCCCATACATCCCAAAACAGAGACGGCCGCTCTCTGAGTCACAATGAACAGTGTAATCCTGAATCACATACACACTCTCTCTGATCCCCTCTGCAACAATAGCTTTGGTTATGTTGGTGATGCAATTCAAAAATCAATCACATCCTCTGCTATTTTTAAATAGCAGAGGGGGGATGTTGTGTAGGTGCATTCTGCTGAATATATTAACAAAAGTCACAGGAGAAATGATGGATAGATGCAGGTAGACAGCAGTTTGGGGCAGTTATGACAATTATACAGCCTGTGAGTGAGGAAACTGTGCAGCTTTCCTTTTTCCTCTCGACCTATTTTAATGGCATTGAACAGCGGAGCGCAACAGGAAAGAAAAACAGCATTATTTGTGCAGTTCCTTCATCTGCCTGCTCCTTCTCGATTGTGTTTTTCTGTGGGTTCATAACACAAACAACTAATATGATTGTCTTTGGCTCAAGAACAGGCATAACAGCACTCAAAAGCTTCCTACGTTAACTAGAAGATGGCACAAACGAATAAATGTGGAAAATAACAAGGACACACCAAGGACAACTTTTAGAGCAGGCGTTAAGACTGCCACAACATTGGCCACCACTATGGAGAGAATCCATTTTGGGATCTCGACCCACAGAGTAAGAAACTGTGTTGAATGATGCATATTAAACTCCTGGAACTGACTGTATCAGATATAAAAGACAAAAAAGGAAAACAAATGCTAAGATTAACCAGCCACTTGAAAATAGCATGCCATTAACCTTCAGTGCACAGCACTCCTCCAAACATGGTAGTGGGCCTAGTTTTTCAATCCTTTTACGAGCCGAGGGGGACAGAGCTGCACTGAAGACTGAAAAACAGATTTGGCAAAGAGCAACAAAGAAAGAATCTGTCCAAACGTAGCCTCCGTTATCAGAGTTAAGCCCTATAACAAATGGATGCAAACGTGGATGCAGAAACACCAGTGAACTTCACCACAAACTGACGTCAAGCTTTGCCGTCAGTGTGGACTCGTGACACTGACATCCAACAATCAGAGACAGAGTTGTCAATTTCTACAGCAATATGTGCTTAAATAGAGCACAACATCAGGCAGTAACAATATACGGCACCTTCTATAAGGGTTGTAGGACTTTTTTTAGAATGCATACATCCTCAACAGATGGGAACTTCAGGATGAGTCTCTCTATTTAGCCCAAACGTCTAAAGGAAATCAGCAGGTGGTCCAGCTCAGACCAGAGAGGTCTGCAATATCAACTGTCCAAAGCAGGAGCACAGCAAAAACATGTACGGTTATTGAAATCATTGCACATGTATGTATGTATGCGTATCAGTTAAATCAGATAAGTTCCTGGCTGCTATTCAATATGCTGAGTCAAGCTGACAACACCTCTGCGACCACAAAAACGACGATGCCATGAGGAAAAGGCCATTAAATGAGTAGTATCAGGACTGGTCGGTTGCAAACCAGATTGAATTGGATTAGCCTCCATGTCTCCCTGTATCTGTATCTGTGACATGTGAAAGAAACCAGCTGCCCTAAAACATGGGTAAGTGTACCACAAACAAAAGAAGAGTTACCACTCCCCATGATGTGAGCGATTACATCGTGTAATGTCATGTTTATGGCTGACAATGATTTACCCAGTACACAGGTCAGTGTCACTACTAATTGACTAAAGAAGTAAATAAGAAGCTAAATGAAGGACAGGGTCAGAGGTTTATTGCAACTTTTTGAACTACCTCTGAGACATGCGTAGAGAATGACGAACTTCATATCAGTTTTTACCTGCCTAGTAAGTATTTACCAACCCTTTCAAGGCTTTACAATATATTTAGGTAAACCTTTTGACACCCACCTTTCCTTTTCTACCACGTACCTGCTTACACACGGACAGCACTGGGTAAAATGTAGTCAGTTAGTCAGTCAGTCAGTCACGTTGTAATTAAAACTTGAGTGGACTCTCACTGCCACAGCTAGCTGGCTAAAAGAGATGCTACAGGTCACAGTGACAGGCTGAATGAGGGGGCTGTAAATGAGGAATGTGACTTGAATTCACAGCAACACTGACCCTCCATGGCTGTTACACCCACGGTAACTGACAGCATGTGCTTGTGATTCATTATTTCTAGACAGTCGACGATTCAAATGTTCAAAAATGACACCACTAAGCACTCATAATGACTGTCAAATATACGCACAGCGCAGTGAAATGTACACTATAGACGCCATTTTAAGAATGTCTGGAAGGCGTCAGTAAGGAGAGGGAAGACGTTGACAGTAAGTTGGGGTTGAGGAGAGGATTTTTTTTTTTTAAATATCTCACCTTTTCGCATAGTGTTTTCACTTGTCCCTCGGATAGCTGCTTGCATTCGTTGAGCTGCTCGATCCACTGGTCAATTTCTTTCGTAAACGCCTTTTCGTCCATTTCTGTGTGCTTTCGGGGTCGCTGCAGTTCGTTTGCCGACACGTTAGCCGATTTCGGTTAAGAGACGACTCTCCCAGATGTTCTAGTCTTTTCCAGAGCTTACAAACCGGACACACAGGCTGCTAATTACTCTCTTACTAAAAGACGCATGTAACTACCTCTGGCTGCCAGGTCGCTATGATTTGACTGAATTGAAACTGGAGGGAGGGGTAGGAGAGACGTCAGTTGGAGATCCACCCTAGAAGCTTGTTTTTGTCGAGGTGCCTGCAATAAAATGCCGCAGTTCCGGTTGTGACCTTCTAAATAAAAGCATTGCTGCTGACCAACTGACTGTTATGAGTGATGCAAAGGCCCAAAACATTCTTGAAGTTACAAACTGATGAGGAAAGCTGTGAAAACACTTGGTTGACATTTTAATGTTATTTAATTATTTGTGTGTTGTCTGCTCTGTCTTTTGTTAGTTTCCACCTGATAACTTTTAAGTAACTTTGCTCTAGGTTTAAAGCAGTGTCCATATGTGTCCAACTTGGTAGTAGGATCTGGCATTGATATTGATGTATTTATACACACTGATGTATTTATACATCAATATCAGTACCACTGTCATAGCTAAATGCTTTGTGCTCAGGGCCAGAGTCTAAAAAAAAAAATACAATGAAGGAAACCAACAAGAAAAAGAGAATTGTCTGAGTCAGGAAACACAAGTAATGAACATAAGACCAGTTAAAATCTGTACTTTGTTCTGATGAGTCCAAATTCAAAATTTTTGGTTCCAACCACCAAGTCTCTGTGAGAAGCATAGGAAGTGAACACGTATCTACATGTGTGGTTCCCACTGTGAAGCATGTATGAGGAGTTGTGGTGGTATGGGGGTGCTTTGCTGGTGACACTGTTGGTAATTTATTAAAAATTCAAGACATACTTAACCAACATGGCTACTATAGCATTCTGCAGCAACACACCATCCCATCTTGTTTGTGCTTAGTGGGACCATTACTTGTTTTTCGACAGGACAATTACCCCAAACACATTATTTACGTTATTTAAGGGCCTTAGGTGAGTGATTCTTGCCATAATATTGATTGATAATAATGCCAATACAGTACAACTAATGGTCTTAAATGCATTAAGAAGGTAAGAAATTCAATTACCTTTTGACAAAACACACCTGTTAATTGAAAACTATCCCAGGTGACTACCTCATGAAGCCGACTGAGTGAATTCCAAGACAAATGAGAAGATGTGTCCAAACTTTTGACTGGTACTGTACCTGGCACCTGATGGATTGTAAAGAAGGCAAGGTGATTTTAGATGTTTTAGATCTTTACAAAATAAATTCCTCTGTGTAACAAATACGAAAATAAGCTAAACACCATCATCAAAATGGATGTATAGTAGCAGCATTCACATCCTATTTGTGGTGTAGACATTACCTCAGAATAATAAATACACTTTAATAAATAGAATAAATTCAATGAAACCGTTGCACTTGTATACATATGTACTGTAGCTAAGAGCAGGGATAGTGGGGAACTTTCCCTCCCTTTTTGCCACCCAGCTTCCGGTCTCACTCTCGTTGATTGTGTCCAGCTTGCCGCAGCAGCAGAGCGCAGCCCGACACAAATAGCAACCGGAGACCGATGACGGCAATTCTGCCATTGGTTCCCGGCGCTGCTTCCTCTGCAGTTTTATTGGCTCACCGTTCAATAGAGAAGTTACCAACACAAGCCAGAAAGAATACATCATCGCTCTTTGGAAGCATGTTGTGAATTTTATGGTGTGGCAATGATGTCAGCGTTTGACATGCAGCCAAGAACATTAGGTAAACAAAATCAAAGGCAACAACTAATCCCTCCACTGATCTGTGTCCATATGGTTCAGTCCATTGAGGTATGAATATAAGCTATTTAATAACCACTTATCGTGTTTATATGATATATTTAATGCGTAGCCAATAAGTCAAAATTAGTCGCTAATCCCATTCAGACTGTTGTCCTATAAAGCCTATTTATTCCTCAGCCTGAAATTCAATTACTGTTGTCTGTTTATCCAAAGCCTGACACAGTTCATTCCTTGTGCCATGGACCCCATTGTTGTCTAAAAATGATCCAAACATGAGCCATAACTGAGTAAGTGATTTGCCTTGTTATATTTGTGCATCACAATAAACATAGCATGGGAAAATAAAGATTAAATAAAGATGACAGCAAGAACAGCAGACAAGAAGCATAACATTTTTAGCAACATATTTTTTTTAGTAAAAAAATACATTGTGATCAAATGGATTTGTAGCACTGTGACATGTTTCTTTATTGTAATACACACACACTATGCTGCTGCCATAAAATGTGCATTAATCTGCGCTAAAAATAGTCTTCAATTGTACTGTTTAGTCCTGTTTGTGACCCATTTACAAAGATTTCCATCTTCAGCAGGAACAGTAGCAGCAAACTTTCCACGCTATGTTTACATATTAGTGAGAGAGGCTGCTATATTATAAACACATGATATCACACACAAGTTGTCTTAAAAAGAAATCTGTATGTTTCTGGCTTTTCTGGCTTCAACCCTTCTGCCAGAGACATGTGTTTATATGGAAACTTGCACACGCTTTATATAGACCTATAAAAATATGCTGTCATCACATCATGTAAACTCTAAAGTAGGCCTTTCTTTCTTTGGATTATAAAACAGCCTCAGTTAAACTGACAATATAACAAAGCAAAACTCATTTCAGGAGGATGTACTGTGTGGGATAGTGTTATCAAATGTTGAGCAGAGCTTTGAATATAATAAAAAAGCCTTTTGTCTGCAGTTTGTCTTTATTGTTCAGGCGTAAAAGATTCAATCAAGCCTCAGATTGTGATCCAGTGAACTTTTTTTCTGGGGGAAAATAAAAGTTCTGACAATAATTTCCTGTTGTCTCGACTTCATAATGCAAACAGGATATACATGCCTGTGGCTGGATTGTCAAAGGTACAGTATGTTCTCTGAAGAAAATGTTTTGTTCCTTACCTCAGCAAGCTGCGGTCCAACAAATGTCCATATCAGGAGCACACCAGGTTAGTTAATATTCATGAATAACTATCCCCATAACCTACGAAATCACAAGACACAAACACGAATCTGTAATGTGATCTAAATCTACAAACTATATAGCTGAAATAAAAATAGGATACAGGGGAGTGACACTAAGGGCTATTTGTAAAATGACAAGTTTAGCTTTTAGACTAATTTACAAATTTCATGTGCAAAGTTTGGTCTGTGCTTCACTGATAAAAGTCCCTTTTTAAAGGAATATTTTGACATTTTCGGAGATATGCTTATTTGTTTTCTTGCTAAAGGGTTAGACGAGAAGACCAATAGATAGAGCCAGCTTAGCTTAGTAATAGCAAACAACTAGCTTGTTAGTTATTGATCGTTCAGTTACTTCAACGTGTGCTGATATTTATGCTACAAAGACACATTCATCAGCAATCCCCTTCCACTTTCTGGAGCCAAGCAAATGAGAAATTACTTTCATTATTTTGCATGTTTAGTAGTTTGTTTGCCTCTTTACTAATTCTGTAAGATTTATGCTCTCACTGACCCCTCTTTGTAGTAAAATTACAGTAGAGAAGGGCGACCATAAATCAATGGGAGGGTCCTGTGCCAGAAATGTGCCAGGGGTGTTGAAAGCAGACCGAGTTAGAGGAGACAGAGGTCATAGGTGTCATTTTAAAATGAATAACAATACACCATGAAGGAAAATAAGAGTACATTAATCTGAACATATGCTCTGGTGTTTCTACGTGTGTGTGTGTGTGTGTGTGTGTATGTGTGTGTGAACGGTCAACACGATATATTTCCTGATCAATTTGGACCATTATTGAAAATGCAAACCTCACTCTCTACTACAAAAAGACGCCAGACATGAAACGAATGCGATCAAAGACTGAATCTGCCTTTCAGGGCCACTTGCTGATGCACTGAGACACATTCAAGCATCACCTTAATTAATAATCATTGTACCTTAAATTAAACCTGTTATGTTCCTTTGTAAACACGATGAAACACCAGGCAAGATGATAGAGGGTGATAAATGGTGGAGGCGGTGGGCAATATGCTCAAACTAGGGAAGGTTGCTTTGTTTTACTGCTCCACTGCTGGCACACAACCTCAGATACAGTAGGCATGTTACTTTTAAAATGGACAGAATATTAATTACTTGCAGAAATATGCTCTTATCATCATTTACAACCATCATCACCATTAGGTGAAGAATTAAATATACCCTCATAACTGTGTAGTCAGTTTAGTTATTACCACAAATTTTCTTGCAGATTACAGTCATCATCTTTTTAATTGACAAACTGTTCTTCTTCAGCCCCTCTGAAATCAAAATCAACACATACTTTGGTTCAAAGGGGTTACAGCAATCACACAGTCCCACAGAGGATGTGCGTGTGTGCTGTATAGACACATCTCTCAATACGTTCTTTATTAAAAAACAAATAATAATAAATGAAGCGTGCCAGGCAGCACTAGGCGCCGCTGCGTTGTGGTTTTTCTGTTTTTTTCCTAATTGAGCCTTTTCTGCAGCAACAAATCATGTAATCATCCAACATTTTCGAGAGCTCTCTCCTCATAATTGAAAATCTCTGTTTCAAGGCAGAGAATTAACAAGAATTCTCTGCTTTGCGCAGACTAGAAGCAAAAAGGCATCAGCTGCATCCTTGAGATGAAAAAAACTAACCAGTGTTTCTCTCTGGATCATGATAATCCATTTCATGTCTGTGTTAATTATTTTTTAAAAATTGGGATCGTGACTCTGTTTTCCACATTACGTTCCACGGCCGTGACTCATGATAAGCCTCCACTCCATCACCTTTCAAGTCTCTTGAACAGTGACCCTGTGCGTAGCCTATTTTAGATCATGATAAGCATTCTCTGGATCGTTGTTTTCCACATTAACATTTCATCGATCACTTTGTAAGCGAGCTCATCCGGCTGTCTGATTGTTGTGGCCCTGGTTTCCCCCGGTCAGCGGACCGGGCAGTCGTCCAACCTGGCACACCCCAATGGCTCATTCACCCTCTTCATGTGACCGGCCTGCCTTTGTTTATCTCTTCGTGGTGTGTTTTTTTAGCTGAAATATGCTGCAAATAAGAGATAAGTTTATTTTGTCAGCATTAAGGAAATAGGCCTATTAAGTCTATTAAGCTGTTCTTTTTTTTTCTTTCCCAGTTTCTGCAGCCTGATGCTTGTAACACCTTATATTTGTGCTTCTGAAGGACCCACACCACATAACAAAATGCCATCTATAACTCTGCAAAATGTAAACAAAAGTGAATCATATGAAAAGACATGTTTGACAGGTGGACTACATAGTTGGTTAGCTTTCATCGTTTAACTTTACTCAACCCCATGCATGTCTCCATTGATGACAGAGTGTCCCAAAGGTTTATTTCTAGATATAGGAGTGATGACATGTTGACCAGCATTGCATAAAGAGGCAGGAGACAAAGGCAAGCAAACACAATACATGAGCTTAATCCAAAGTAACATAACTCTCAACTGCACTGTGGCGGGACGGAGCCACCGTGAGCTCCAACATGCCATGCCAGGATACACCAGGATACATGATTCTTTTATCCCCCACCAATCACATGGCTGCAATTTACCAGTGGGCTTTAGTCTTTGTTGTTGTTCCCGTTATTCGGGTACCTGCTGCTGCTGTTCAACATCTAAATTTAAATTCTCTGTGTGTGCCAAGGAGGTTTGGATGAAAGCCCTTTTAATTCCAGGCGAGCAGATGCAGACCGCATGTTTGATGCTGATGCCAAGCTATCAGGATAAAATGGCTGAACCCTTTTATAAACAACGCAAACATGTTTGCCTGTGATGTAGCAGAGGAAATGATCATGATAAATGCATTGTTTTGGATAGTTGGGTGATGATACTTGGGGTCAGACAGAGAGGTATTGTGTCCCCCCCCCCCATAAAATCAACCTGGTTGTGCAACAAGAGCTTATCAGACATACATAACATTACATCAGCAGTGAATTGTGAAGTCATGTGATGTGATGATTTCCTCTGCATAACCTTGAAAAACTCTAAATAAGGAGGGAAAGAAAGAGAGAGGCTGACTGCAAGAGACAGATACATACATACAGATACAGAGAGGAAGTTTTATGCAGTAGTAGTTTTAGAAACATATGAATGTATAAATGTACTACAAATAAACAGGTGAACACTTATGATGACTTTTAGGAACTTGTGTCATTGCAGCCACATGAATACAATAAATCAATACAGAAAAATTCAACAAACTAAGGTTGTGAAACAACATGTGAAAAAGTAATGTGGCTCATAAATATATTCATGTAATATCCTGATTATAAAGTTTCCCTGTTATAACACGATGTTTCCCCCCACATTGTTCCTCCATCTATCTCATAATGTTTTTACATGTCAGACTAAATATAGAAATAGAGATATAAAACAAAAAAAAGAAAGAGAGGGAGCAACAACCTCTACCTCTCTCTCTCTCTCTCTTGCTATTTCCACCAATTAGCTTCTAGTATTGTGTCTCCAGGATACCTGAAACCATGACAACAGCAGATTACTGTCCCCATCTGATATCTTGAGCTCCATCTGGTGTTAACAAAGAGGAAGTCCAGGCTGCTCCTCCTCACTGACTTTGAAAAACAATGAAAGCTCAGTTGCATAAACATTAAGCGCCCTTTTTCCCTGTACTTGTGCTTTTTATCTACTTAGGACTACGTATGTCGCTTGTAAATTCTGCTTCTGTAAATCAGACATACATTGCAAAATACAAATTTACTCTCTTCATAAATATTTAGACAGAAACTGGCTAGTCTGACAAAATAATCTCAACGATGAGGTCCACCTACTAGCTCCTTCTGGATCTTTCAACAGCTTTTCGCAGTGCAGTGCTCACATAACCTCAGTACGGATCAAGTGACAAGACGTGGTCGTATATGGGGGCAAGATTATAACCCCTCTCTCTTTACAAAAACAGGATGAAGACCATGAGATGCTGTTGAAAACTCTGGAAAAAGAAAGTGAGTTGAGGTTATTTAGTGGGGGCTCATCAAAGTTTTGTCTCATGATGTCTGTTTTTTTTTCTTTCTTGTTTTTTTTTTGTTTGATTGTTTTTTCAGTGTCATTCCTATTTTAGAATGATTGATAAGAAAATGAAACTGCCACATAACTTTGTGGTGAGTCAGGCAAACAAACACTCCTTTTTACATGGTGAAACTTTGTTCAAAGTGGAGAGAGCCCACGGTCTTGATTAAGACTTGATTTAAAAAGAAAGAAGATTAACTGAGGGCAACAAAAGTGCGACCTGCACAGTTTGTATTTGTGGTCTGGTGCTAAGACAACAGTAAAATCGGTACTTGTATTAAAATATTACTCTCTACATCTGATACTCTGTCGCCACCCAGGGTTGGGTATAAGTCCGCTGTTTTACCTTCCTCATTGAGACAGTGTATTACTACACAAAACACTGTTGTTGCATCAGCAATGAATGAGTTGAAACTCATAATAACCAACATTTGTTTTTGTGCATTTTGCAAAGTTCCACATATCCCCTTATTGTAGAGACTGTGAGAAGCTTCCAACAACAATAATATAAAAACTATGCCTGGGGGGGGGGGAGCTTGTATGAGGTTTCTTTGATGATTAGATGAATCCACATTCTTTGTTTATCTCTTCCTGTAGTCCTCAATGAGACACAACGTTCTGTCTGGAACACTGAAATTAAGACATCCTGCTCTACATTACAAGAGATAAACAAAGACCATGAATCTGCAACCACATTAGTGTCTCTTTGATTAGTGTTATCAAATGGGCACATCAACATGCTAACATGGTCATAATGACAATGGTAACATGCTGATGTTAAGCATAGTATACTGTTTACCAGGCTCTCCATATTAATTAAAGGGATACTTTGGGGCTGCATGAGGTGTAACACAGTTCAAAGCTCTCCAGTTTGTGCAAAACAATAACGCCGTCTGATGGCAAGATATAACATTGAAAATTTTCTTAATATAGCATTACACTAAACACACTAAACCTTTTCCATGTGGCTAAAATACATTTTTCTGCTGACCCTGTTGACAGTACATTTCTTGGCATCCGTGGTCTTTGTCTACTGAAGGGGAATACTATGGAGAAGTACCACACAAACTCACTTCAAAAAACCCGAGCTATCCCTTTAATGTGTTAGCATGGTAACCAGAGGTAGCCAATGAGCACCAAACACAAAGTACAGCTGAGGCTGATAGGATAGCAAAATACCTGATGGTGGTGCTAGAGGAAAAATTAAGGGATCATCAGAGTTATTACAATTCATCCCATGGGGGATATGAATGTTTGTACCAAATTTCATGGCAACACCAACAAAGGTGGGCTGAAAAACAGATAATACCTCTGCTCAAGCATTGGAGACAGTTAATTATGAAGCACCTAATAAAGATAAAGATCATGCAATAAAAACGACCTCACATTTTCACTCTCACACCTTATGAAAAGATACCGTATATTCCAATGAGGGTATAATTTTAATCAATTTAAACTTCATCACCATCACTGAAAGCACCATTGCCCTTCACAGATCCTAAAATCTGACAGAGACACTCAGACCGGCTGCATGCTTCACCGACTGTCCAAACACTCACCCAGTCAGCTGTGTAATTTAATTACCACCATCGCCCATGTAGATGTAACGAGACATCACAGCTCTAATGAGACGATTAGCCTTTACCATCTTAAAGCTTCACTCCTTGTTCACACTGATGGTTGTAGAACACATTAATGGCTCCATCACGGCCCCGCCCTAACACTCAGACTGGAGTCTTCCAGCCGTCGCCAGTAGGTTTCTGTGGAGACTAATGGATCATTAGAGTAAAACTGACGAGTGAGGTAAAAATGCCCGAGTGACCTCTCCATCCACAGAACATGCGGGAGAGTAAGGAAGGGAAGCAATATAAGGTCCAACCAACATACTTTGTGAATGTTGAAAGAAATGCTGATATTTTTTGACTGTTCAGTTGCAGGAAAGACATAATGAAACAATGCACTGCATTAATAAAAAGCAGCCCTGCCATGTAAATGAAAACTACATTCATTTTAAATCCATCACATTAGGTAGCTTTGATTGGAAAAGAGCTTTCATCGTGGTACAAAAGGATACACACAAACAAACAGCCAACAGCAGGTGAGAGTTGTATGTTATTTTAGATCTGTGATGTCAAAGATACCTTAGATATCAGTTTTCATGTGGTTGACAAATATTTCTGTTTCAGATTTCAGTTAGGACCCAAGCGACAACCTCCATGGCTGTGAAGTGAAGCCTATGCAAAGTGCCAAAAACTGCAGTTCCTCGAACGGCCACTTGAGGCTGGCTACAGAACAAGTCAGTCGCTATAAGCTCCAATATTAAAATGTCCAACTTCACAGCAGAAATAAATGTGTTTACAGCCTGGTCGCTCTATAGCTTATTTCCCCTGTTCATGACAACTGTACTGAGGGTGAATTTCTATTTAAGTCACCCATTCAAATTATATTTAAGTGTGTAGAATTTAGTGGCATCTAGTGATGCAAGAATGCGAGAAAATTTAACCGACTGACTACCTTTCAGCATAAAGGGAAACCTACAGTGGCTGTGAAACTTGTGAAAAACGCATAAAGTCCCATCTGGGCTGCTGTAGAAACATAGTCGTTCAACATGGCGGACTCCATGGAAGAGGACCCGCTCCATCTGTAGATATAAAAGGCTCTTTCTAAGGTAACATAAACATAACAATTATTATTTTCAGGTGATTATACACTAATGAAAACATAGTTATGAATATTATATTTCATTTCTGTCAATAGATCCCCTTACATGTTACACACTGGACCTTTAAGGCAAATCAGCGGGGAGGCAGAAGAGGAAGGACTGCCAACATGGCAGTGGCCAGAGCCAACTTCAGAACAGCTCTTCAGAAACCTATAGGTGACGTCACAGATACGACGTCCATTCTTTATACTGTCAATGTTCGTACACCAGAGTATCAGTTAGGACCCACAGGACTCAGGGAGTTAAAAATGATGAATGTTATGTATCACCAAATTATTCTGCTGAAGTGTTTTGTGTCAGCGTTTCTGACTGGACTATCTTGTTATTATATTTTGCAGGAGTTTCTTCTCATTATTATACAGTATTTCCAAGCTTTTCTACGGCTTTTTTAGGTTAAAACAGATAAGTTACACTTAATTTGAAACATATGTTTGAGGTGTCACAGGAATTTTTAAATCGGTTGACAGAATGAGAATGCATATACCTTCCTTAAAATAAATCTCCCTCAACCGCGACCATACATATATTGTTTCATATGCAATATGTTGGTATATTATGAGAGAGAGAGAGAGATGAGAGATGAAACAACAGTCTCAACAGTCAGTTTGTTACTAAGAGAAAGCAAAACATAATTTCTCTGCCCTTTCTATTAAAAGCACCTGACCTCAGCTGTGATACTTTATTCCTGCCTATTTTGGTTGGATCCAGGCCTTTGTCCAGCATCTGACATACAGACATGGGGTCACCTTTTTCTTTATGAGAGAACTAAAAAAAAAAAACTGTTTTCAAGAAGTGTAAGCTTTAAGCTTTGTTCCAGAGTTGATTTAAAAGTACTAAGAAGGACTGTGAAACTGATTGTAATGGATTAGGTTGATCCATAACAATCCGTTTCATAGTTCTCTCTGCCTCCCTGCATGAACACCATTACACAGCTGATAAAATCAAATTCTCTACTGGTGATGAAATCCCATAAATAAACCTGTTTATTCCCCCGAGAGCCTAGATAGCAACACATGATGTAAATGTGTTTTGCATTACATAAAGATCATGCTTTTCATTCCTGGCTCTTGGGGGAGCCAGAAAAGACTAACACCAAAGCCAGGTCCTTTTGTCTATGTGTGACCTACATTCTCAGTGAAATGCCAACAGGGCGGTGGGTCTATTGACGGCTGTAGTCTGGACTGCCACAGGGAAATGGTCAAGAGAATGATTAAGATAGATTAAATAGACTGTTATATTTGCTGGAGATTTGAGTGGGATTTCACTGAAGCCCTGCAGTGGGACTGATGCTCCAACTAACTGTGACTCACAATATTGAGCTGTGTAATGTGTGAGCTAATCAATTGTAGCAACATTTTCTTTCCATTTGAAAGAATAAGAAGACAATGAAGTTATGTAAAAGTCTGCAGTAACTTTATTGGATGCTTCACATCCACACTATATTGTGATTGCTGTCAATGAGCCCAAATAACAGTGTAATCAAGCTGTTCACATCTATACAGTTGCCCTCTTTTCTGCTTCAGACATCATATTCATTCAAATGGAAATGTCAAAATTATGACAGAATACATTAGGGCTGCAACTAACAACTTTCTTCCAACTGCAGATTAATCAATTTATCTAGCTAAAGTTACACTTTTGTTAAGCCCAAGTCAATGTCATCAAAATCCTTGTTTTGTTTGATCAAGTGTCCAAAATTGAGTAATACTTAAGGCAACAAAACACAGCAAATTCCCACAATTGTGAGGCTAGAATTGGGGAATGTTTGGTATGTTGGCTTAAAAATGACTAAAGTTATTGATCAATAATTAACATAGTCCATCCACCCATCTATCCATCAGCCATACCCACTTATCCTTTGGAGGATGGCAGGGGGCAGAAGCCGATTATAGCTAACATTGGAAGTGAGAAGTGGGATACAGATGATCGTGTCTGACAACTGATTGATTGATTAACCATTTCAGCTCTAGAACTGTAACTTTCTAATAAAACATTAAAGCACATGGTAAAAATACAGCATTGGCAGATGAATATTTTTCTTTGTTTCTCCTTGACTGTGGGCATAAGCACACTAACAGTCTCATGTTTACAAGGGGCGAAGAGTAAATGTTGCACTCTCTAATTATAATGCAGCTTGTCTCATAGCTACACACAACATGCACGACCTTTCCCTGTGCAATAGCTTCATGCTCAGGAAAATCCAGAGTTCAAAACACATCTCAATCAGTAACAAAATACACATCCTTAACTCCAATGTAAAACAGGTGATATTGTATGGAAAGGAATGAGGATTGAGCAGCCTGTGAAAAAGAGCAAGCCAGGATCCCATTGACTTACAAATTTGAAAGAGAAAGTGTTGCTGGATTGGACACACCCTTAGAAAAGCTGCCACAAACATCACCTAACAAACTCTAATGTAACCCCCAAGGAACAAGGAAAAGAGATCGCCCCAGAAACAGCTGGAGAAGAAGTGTCTGAGGTGGTCTGCCTCATCTTAAAACCTGACATTTCCATTTTAGATTCCTGAAACATTTTATTCTGGCAAACTCCATCTCTACATCAATGAAACAATTTTCTTACTCTGTGACCTTTGGTTTCATTTCTTCTACTGTATATTGTTGTGTTGTTCTATTATATTACTCTTTGAGTGAGTCACTCTTGATTTGTTCCTACGGTGTAGTTTTATTGGTCCTTTTTTTTGTGTGTGTGCAATCATATTTTTCAAAGGTTGCAACATAACATCAACAAGTTTAGTCACAGTGCTTGATTTAAAAGTCAGTCCATGTTTCTGCTGACTTGATGTTAATCATTTTACAGGCCGGATCATGCAGGCAGAGTGCATTGGCTACAGATGGATTACCAGTGTGTAAATTTAAAGTAAGTCTGTTATTGCTGAGTAGATTATTAGACTGTTGCACACTATTTTTTATTTTCACCTGTCATCTGTCCAGAGGTCAAAGTGGGTGACTGTATTACGGTTGTATCTTCTTTAACAGATTTCTCTCTCTGCACATCAAGTGATGGATGATATGAAGGATGCTATTAGTCCATTAGTCCATTAAAACATGTTGCACAACTCCACCATGCTTACGCATTGCACTTAATGGTGTGCAGCTATCTTGCTTTCATCAGGGCAAGATATCAGAAAACAAAACACTTTTACAGAGACAAGATAGCGGCGAACATCTGGTGAGGTGAGTAAAGCATGGCGTGCTGGAGTTGTGCAGTGTGTTTTACTTTTGATGGACTATCACTGAAGCTGACACTGGCCTGCATCTTGCTGTGCAATCTTAAAGTTAGAAAATGAATTATACTGTTACCATGACAACAGACAAAGAGGATCATTATGTGCCTTGCATACATGTGTGATAAATGTTATATACAATTAGAAAAGCAGAATCACATTGTAATTACTTACGACACAGGCTATTGTAACAATACAGATGGAAACTAGGCTAACAATAAGGTCTCTATAAAGAACAATATTTAGTCACAGTCACTCTATATGTCACTATAGAAATTAAATGGTCATGGTTCAGTGGTTTTGAAAAGACTTATCCTGCAATATCCTGACTTCTTTGTGTAAGTTTGTAGTTTTCAACCAGCAGCAGAGGCCAGGGGAAAAATCTGTTAATGAACCACAGGAGATGGTGTACCATCAAACATTATAAGATTACACTGACATATGACAGACACACTGCAGTGTAAATAAACTCTCTGAACTCTCTGTACTTTGGATTTTTGTAGTACTTTCAATGTATGTATTGGTGATTGAGTGTGCAATATACAATACATTTTGTTACTTTAGTGTGATTTATGTGCCCTTTGTTTTAAATTGAAAGTGAAATTGATAACATTTTTAATAAAGTTTCTTAAAAATAAAAAAAAGATTATACTGGGATGTCACAATGATAATAGCTGCATAGTGATTAAAAATAGAAATACTTGATGATAATATGAGTATTATTGCAATAATATAGGGTTTTTTTTAGGGACATTTGAGTGTTACACAAAAGATGTTAGAAAACAATTTATAGATATAATGATGGTCACATATCACTTAGGTTCAATGCTTGAATATGTTTAAATACCTCTATGGCAGACTGCTGGTTACCTTTGCTTACAGCATATGAATACAGTGTCTTTTCAGATACTGTAGTGTGAGGTTAAATGTAGGCATGAGGTACAATACCTCATAGCAACAGAAATACATTTGGGTTTAATTTGGGAAGCGTTATAATTAACATTTTACATCGACATCGTTTGTGACATAAAAGGGGCTGTGCTTGTGTTGGCCAACGCTGTAAGCAACCGACGTCACCACATATAGCTAGCTAGCCAGTTGTTTGGGTAGAAGAAGAAAAAGGGCTACAAGCGGAAGAAACGCCGGATTTGATTTCGGGTTGTATTCGGTTTATGGTCCTGGTTTAGTTTTTTTATTATACATTTTGAATAATGTCGACCCCGGCGAGGAGACGGCTTATGAGAGATTTTAAAAGGTACCGCAACGTTTTGGCAGTCATCTTCTCTGTTTGTGTCTGTGTGTGGCTAGCTGTGTTAGCCTATGAAGCTGTCGGCAGCTAGCTTAGCTTAGCGGTAGCCGCTGGTGCAAAAATTACTGTATATAAAGCCTGACTGGAGTTATTGTCAAATACACTCGGTGATTTATATGGTTCATCTCTGTAAATTGCATCGTTAGGATTGACAAACGAACGTTTGTACATTTTAAATGTTATTTGGCGATATCTGAAGAGGGTACTTTGTTTTTATGCAGTGTTTTCTACCCGGGGAACAACGATGGTCTTTTCGTTTGTCGTGGCTAGTTTGTTTGTGTCGGTGCAGTTTCGACTAGCTGAGGTTTGAGGTTACCTGAGGGGGGGGGGTTACATTTGGCTGGATAAAAGGCTTTAAATCCAACAAACCCTTTTGTCTTCCTTTAATTAGCCCTTATTAGAAGCTAAACGTGACTTATTTACCTTAATATCTCGTCGCAGCCTCCAAGCTGTGGGTTTAAATTCTGTGTAGCTAAATTCAAGCAGCCTGCCAACATTATGGTTCAATCTCACTTGGTAGCAACGTGGCTTCCAGGTGTTGCACAACTCCGTGTGTGTGTGTGGTGGTTAGGGGTTGCTCCATTTCAGTATTTAAGGTGCCTGCGACTTGTTCTTAATGCAGACTTGAGTAGTAAACAATCCCAACATCCTCCTCCTGAGTGATGATGTTATCAAAGTCCTGCTGTGGAGACAAGACAAGAAGAATATGTTTTTGTTTCCTGGGAGAATCACACCTGGCAAGGGGCTGCTTGTAATACCTGCTATCTTCAATCTGTTGGCTTGCTCCATATGGTGTCCTATAGTACGCGTTTGTGTGTCATTCACACACACACACACACACACCTGTCAGTGGAAAAAAGATCCTAAGCTATTCTACTAAGAACAGCCGATGAAGCAGGCCAGATAAAGTGTCACCGTAACTCTACTCTGCCAGTCCCCAGGTGGTAAACTGTAACACACCGAGACAAGGAAAACACAATGGCACATTCCCGGTTCAGCCTGTGTGTCCACGCCAAGGCGGGTTGATTGAACCCAGCCTTGCGTGATATTGCCTTACGTCTCTTGTTTGATCTGTAAGTCAAATTATTTGCTCAATACGCGTCTTGAAACTGACCTTATGTCATTGTTTGGACAGCAGCCCTTTGGTGTGATGTTTTGGCTGAGTACTGTGGATGTGAAATGACACGTTGGTGTTGAATTTCTTCCGATTTTATTCAGTAAACCATCACTTTCATGTCTTCCTGAAATGTATTTTTAGAAGCGATTTGACGTTGTGAAACTAACAACCATCACCCCAGTACCTTCTGTTTCTTTTCTTTTTCAGCCCCATTGCTCAGAGCATTTTAGTGAGGATTTATCTTTACGAGAGCTTACAGGAGTTTGTAAGCTACAGTAGCTGTAAGTTTTGGTTTGGGTTGAAGCTATGTTTTCTTCATCTTAAAGCTATTTTAGCGCAGTCAAGTGAGTTTTCGTGTTGTTTAGTTTCTTTAATCTGCGTAGTATTTTCTCCATTAATCAAGTTGTTAGTTGTTTGCTCTCTAAAATGTCAGAAACAGTCCAAAACCCAAAGATACTCCGTTTTACAAGGATATAAAACTGAAAAAACAGCAACACCTCCTCATATTTGAGAAGTTACTGAATGGTTCATCGATTTTTCTTGAAAAATGACTTGAACAATTTAACGAAAAATCAGAATAGTTGCTGTAAAATGTTCTACTAATCTGTACTAGCTAGAGGTGATGGCTATGGTGACGCTGGTTTGGAGCCGATTACAACCGTCGGCCAATGTTTGACAGTGGGTCTACAGAGTAATTAAGTTAAAGCATGTATTTCTGTATAACAGGCAAGATATGAATTACAGACTTTTTGGCTTGTTGCCAGGGGTTGCCAACCGTCACTCTTAGGATGGACTGCGTCTCTTCCACTGGTGAGGGAAGTAGGGAAGTTGAGTGGAGCATCCCTCCACCAGCAGAGAGCTCGGGCAGATTACGGTAAATTAGGTTAATTGCAGTGGGTCTGTCTGCAGCTAGGGACATGGATCTACACTCACACATAGACACACAAATCAGCCTACCTTGTTTTAAAGCTGCAAGCTCTTATTAAACCAGCTTTTATACCAGGTGTGGGACTGTAGACCTAAGTAGTCTGTGGTGATTCTGGACTGGGCCTATGTGCGCTTTTGATTTAAAGCAAGACCTTTTTAATGTGACGCAGTAATGTCCCATTAGTTTCAGCAGGTGACCAGATAAAGTAAGTTAGTTTACTCTGAGGAGTGAGCTCAGTTCAACACACTGCCTTTTATTTGTCAGTGTGGGCTAAATCCACAAGAAACATGTTTTACAGCCTACGCTGATCAATAGTTTAACAAACCAGAGGCTCTTTTCAGAAATTAAATTTAAAATGTTGACCTGCTACATCTGCGTTTTTTTGATTTGTTGACGTCTTAGTTGCTAGGCAGTTGTTGCTGTAGCGTCTTTGCATGGCACTTCAGAGAGATCACCTGTCAAACAGCTCCGGGCAGTTTTCTTTGTGGAGCTGGAGCTAATGATTATTTTCATTAATGCTAAATCAATCTGCACTTATTTTGGGTTGCCTGAGTCACAGCTTCTAAGTAAATACTAATAATTTGGAAAGTGGTATACATTTTACAATGATTTAAGTTGGTCATGCTAAAAGAGTAATTTCATTTTACCTCGGGCTCTGACATTTTCACTAATTTCTTACATTTAATCAACCAAATAATTGACCGATTAACTGATAAAAAAAATTATTTGCAAACATTAAACACATCACCTCCTCTGCACCAGATGAGTTCCTGGGAAAATAAGCGTCCAGTGCTTCCATGAACCTGCCTTCAGCTCGGTCATTAGTGTTTCATATAGATCAGCGATGGAGAATACGCACAGACACAAACACACACAGAGGAAAACATCAGGGTGCCACTCCTTTCTTTCAGGGTGCGTATATTTGTGCGTGGTTTACTCGGATAGCCTGACCATGACAGTGTTGGTCAGAAGCCGTTTCAGGTGAAGGTTGACTCAGTGGCTTAAGTGCTTGGTATGATCAGGTCTTTGATGCTCACCGGGGGATACAGTCATGGTACAGTAGTGCTTCAGATGAGTGTCTGTCGTCTAGCTTATGTTAACTGACATGTGGCAGGAGCACGGACAGTGTGCAGTTGATCCTGCAAGCCCGACTCGCTACTGAAGTTATGTTGATACAGCAGTTCGTGTTTTGACTGATAATTACCCTGCAGTCAAGGTGTTAATTAAAATCCTCACACTTTCTCCCCTCCATGTTGCTCCCCCTCCCACTCCGTTCTCCTGTTTTTCCCCCTCCCATTTTAATCTTTCTTCTCTTAATGTCCCTTTGTCTCTGTTTGCCTTTTTTTTGCTCGCCATCTTTCCTTGTTTTTCTTCTCTTTCTTCCTGCTGCCTTTTCTTTCTTTGCTGTCTGTCCTTCCTCATCTCCCTCCGTCTTTCCCTTACCATGTCTCTTTTTCTCTGTCTTAACCAGACTTCAAGAAGATCCTCCCACCGGCGTGAGTGGAGCACCATCAGAGAACAACATCATGCTTTGGAACGCTGTTATTTTTGGGTGAGTCATGCTCTAAATCCAACTCCGCCCCGCTGTCTTTACTGTGCCACTGTGATTGTGATGCACAGAGTCCCCCGACGCGCCCACCCCTTTGCAATATTTAAATATTTCTGATTACAGCAGCTGATTGTGGGACAGAACAGTCTCAGAACTCAGCAAGTCTTCGAGGGAATTGGATGGATTTGGAAGAACAGGCTGGGGATTGAGTTGAGGGGTCAAGTGAGGGGAGTAAGAAAGAAATGATGCTAAAAAAACAAACAAACCAAAAGTGTGAATTTAAAAAAAACTTGTTGGTGCAGAACTTTTAAAAAATGGAAGAAGAAAGGCGCTTGTTAAAAAGATTTTTTAAAAAACATACTAGTAATATGAAAATGAAAGCAAAAAAATATGGAAACCTCAAGAGCACAAGCAAATTGCAAGCAAAAAGAAATTGAAAACTCAATAAGCAGCAACAAGGTGCAATAAAAACAAACCAGAGCAACACAGAAATAGACTTGCTAATAGTTCCTCACCTAAGTCAAAGGGGATGCTGCCAGAAATGTGAACCGTGTAGGCAGCTGATTTAATTGGCCCCTTTACACAGACTGTGTGAATGTAAAGAGCTGAGTAAATAAAGCCTCTGGTGTCTGTGCAGAGTAAGTCCTCGAAGAGTCGATGGATAATGGTTATGTTTTTCTACAAGCTAATGCCTTATTGGTAGCAGTGGGGATGTTTTGGAATTTTTAAATAATTGTATTGCTTTCCTCTCTTTCTCTGTCTTCCGCAGGCCTGTGGGAACACCGTTTGAAGATGGTAAGTTCTCCATCTTTTGATTTATTATGTCCATAAAGTCCACGCTCAGTGGGAGCACATATCATCCGAGCTTTGGATTTGATTGAGCTTTCTCCTGTGTTGTTGTTGTTGTTGTTGTTATTATTATTGTGGAGTTGCATCATTTATTCCATCTATTACAGCCCTTCTGGGCAGTGTGTTTTGAAGAGTTACACACCTGAGCAATCAATTCCACAAACTCATAGATGTTTTCAGAAAAGTACTATAGATAAAATGATATTGGACTACTTTTTTGTTTATTTTTTTTAAGTCTGAAAAGGTTTAAATCTACATTTGAGAGCTTATCCAGAATCACCACAGACTACTGAGGTCTTCAGTGTATTGAAGTGAGATTATGGCTCTGCACACATTTGATTTTTGCAGTGAGCGTCTGATACTGTGCTATTGCTAAGGATATTTTCTTATATTAATGGATAGTTCAGACTGAAATCAGCCGTGTGTTAACTCAGCACAAAGGGCTGTGTTGCCTCAGGTATCAATGAGTAATTAAATACAGTCCAGGAAGTCCATCGTGGCTGATTTTTTTCACAGAGGGCTCCTGTCAGTCTGAACATGTCCTTTCACCACACTCAGTACGCTCAGAATTATTAACTCGAGCAACAGCAATTTATAGAATGATGACACGACTGCATTGTATCATCACAAAAGTTGATAAATGATAGCACAGACACGGATCCTTTTTAGGATCCTTGAAAGTTTGTGAATTTTAGGGATGGGAAGCGGGCATCAAGGTCTTGAATGGGTCATTGAAAGTGCTTCAATTATATATTTTGTGCATGAATAGCAATGAAAGTTCTTTTAACACGGTACAATGGAGATGTGTTCACACATTCAAGCCTCTCTTTATTGTTGTCTGCGAGCTTCTGTGAAGCCTGCTGGTTCTCATCATAAAAATTCTCAGTGTTGTAACAGTAATTAACCTCAATCTGTGTCTCACACCGTGCGCAGCGTTGGGTACCTGGATTTTAGAATGGGTCTGAATTTGATGTTTTTAAAGAAGGTGTGGGAACTTTGGTACCGAATGATCTACAATCTTCATCTGATGTGAACTTGAACACCCTTAAATTAAAGCTGCACGTCTGCTCTTTCCACCTCCATAATCATTTATTCATTTCAATGACAATTGAATGAGCTAACGCACACAGAACTGAAACAAGGTAGTCACAGATGTCTCTTATATTTTATATTCTTTACGGCAATTAAACAGGGCCCGCAGCTGTTTTAATGAATGTTCTCATAACATGCAGATTATATAATTATATGCACTTACATGCACCTAATTTATCATTTGTTCCATGTGTTTCGTTGGTAACAAACTTGCAGTTCTGCAGTATAGTACACTACGAGATACACACATTTATGCACATATACACACTTTTTTTTCATTGTACTTTCTTTGCTTGTAATTATGACTTAGGTCGGGCAAGAGAAGTGCTGACTCAGGGTTTATTGTTTCCTTGTTAGTCATCTCCCTCCTTTTTATTCTCCTTTTAGCCTGCAGAGTCGACATCTCTGCCTCAGTGAAGGATTAGCTTCCCTTTTCCAGTTGAGCCGGCTGTATTTTTAGCATCATAATTGTTTCTCTCGCTTTCTCTGACCCCCCTCTATGCTTCCTTCACATCGGTATTCTCCTCACAAAATTACTCGTGTGCACCCCTCGCCAATCTGTGTCCCTCTCTCTAACGTTCGCTCTGTCTCTCACCCTCCTCCTCCTCCTCCTCCTCCTCCTCCTCCTCCCTCCATCTCTCTGCAGGAACATTTAAGCTTCTGATAGAGTTTTCCGAGGAGTACCCAAACAAGCCTCCCACAGTTCGGTTTGTTTCCAGAATGTTTCACCCAAATGGTAAGCGGCAGAGCTGCCCTAACAAACTTGCACGCATTGATTAAAGCCATTTGAAAATAGGAATAACTGTCTGTGCTCACTTTATTCATAACCAGTGTCTAAAGTCTAAACCAATGAATTAAGTACGTTAAATCAGACACTTCATCTTGGTGACACTGGTACAGAGACATAATGGTATTCTCTGATGTCATGATCTCTGGTCTGAAGCTTGAACGTGTCGTCTCTGTGTTTGCCAGTTTACGCAGATGGCAGTATATGTTTAGACATCCTTCAGAACCGCTGGAGCCCCACATATGATGTGTCGTCCATACTCACCTCCATCCAGGTTGGTTTGGTTTTGACTGCTGTCACACAAAGGACTGCACTTACTTCTGTTCTATTACAGAAATCCTCTATGTAGATTATTTTTCATCACTTTTCTCACTTCCGCAGTCGTTGCTGGACGAGCCAAATCCCAACAGCCCCGCCAACAGTCAGGCCGCACAGCTCTATCAGGAAAACAAGAGGGAGTACGAGAAGAGGGTGACTGCCATCGTGGAGCAGAGCTGGGTGGACGTCTGAGCCTCTCTCTTGGCTCTCTACTCCTTCCACTCCATCACCCTCTCTTCATCATCCCAGTACTTCTTTCATTTTTACCTCATCAAGAAAAAAGAAAAAAAACAGCAACTATATCAGAAGAACTCAAGTGCCACCAAGGGGGGTGGGGGAGGGAAATAAGGAAGATTAAAACAACCAAACCAGAATGGACATTAACTTGCTTGCCAATACATTTGAGGAAAACGAGGGAGGGGAAATCAATCTTATATTTGTGTTTCTTGTCCTTAATTTTACTTTTTTTTTTATTATTGCATGATGTGAAATAAGTTATTGCTAACAGAATTTGTAATATATCTTGTTGTTTGGTTTCATTGATGCTGTTAGTGTTTGAGTTTTACAGTTTTCTGTTTTTTTGTTTTTTTTTCCTTTGGAAATTTTCCTCTTTTTTTTTTTGGTAATTTCTGCTGGGGTGTACACAACTTGGCTGTTTGGAAAGGGCAGGTTGATGACCAAATCAGCGTATATCGAATGTCACGGAAGAATAACGGAGAAAGTTGCTTTCAGAGTTGCGATAGTCGTTATTCTTCATGATGCAGCTGATAAACAATCCCAGGTCTGTTCCAGCATATCTCTGTTATTTTAAGAGACACTGTAGGTTTGGGCTCACAGACGTCACAGGCTTCAACAGCGCCAAGTCTCCCTTGCACTGATGAATCATGACTCCCTAGCAAGGCAGCTCTGAGCTTTTATTTTAATCATTTCTGCTCCAAGGTAGAAGATGAAGTTGGAGACTGAGTGTTATGAGAAAGTAAATATTAACACCAGGATGAGACGGGATAAAATTGGACCGTGTGACTGTGGAAATCTTAGCTGAGGAAAAACTGGATCGGCCTTTAATTTTTCCTGAAGTCAGTGAAGAGTCGGTCTGTTCACTGTTTATCCGGCGTCATGCTGTCATTCTTAAGTGTTCTCAAAATGTGTGTCGAGCACAGGAGCCCCTGAGTTCAGGGAGTCAACGGTGCTTGTCTTGAATGGTGGTGCTATATCATTTTCCATTATGATTCAGTCATGGCTAACAGGAGACAGAGGTAGCAAGTGGAAAAACCGCAAAGACAATTAGAATCAGTGTGACGTTAACACATGTACTTCTACATCATGTTCTCTACACATTTTCTATAATTCACCTTTTATTGGTTGTCATAGATCAGAATTGAACTCAGAATTAAGAGTTGAATTGTTCTCAGCTACTCCTGACAGCTCATTTTAGGTTTGTGCCCACATGGTTTTCTAATTTCACTCTCCGCAGAAAGTGACTCGCGTTTTAATGCTTTCGCCTGTGAAGTGTGTGAGCGTGAATGAAGTGTCAGTGCGTTTGATCTCTCTCTTAAAAAGACACAGCTGACATAAATTAACAAATGAGCAGAGGATAAAAAAGCAGCACAGCCCGATGCAGATGCTTTTTGGCTCGAAATGAGCGCGGTTGAAAGAGGATTGACGGATCAAACTGCCGAGGTGAAGATGCTCGCGTGCAGTTTGAACCCTGTTTCGTGACATCAGCTGTTTCCCCCCAAAGGCTTAAGTTGTTTTTATGCCTGCGTTTTGTCTGTTTTATTTTATATGTGATGCCCAATTTAAAAAAAAAAAAAAAAAAAAAAAAAAAAAAAAAAAAAAAAAAGACCACTTCAGCATAAATTCATGACTTAACCTTGCCCAACTCCAGCTAAATAATCCATGGAAGACAGTCATCATAAAACAAGAGTTCCTCTTTTCTGAGACAGTAAAGGTCATATCGTGGCTAGTGACTTATATCACCTAAAAAGCAGAAGGGATATGTTATAAAAATTTTGTGAATTAAACAAAAAAATGTATACTTATAACAATATGCTGTATAAACATAATAAAACACATTTTTCAGACTTTGAGACCGTTTTTGCTTTTGTTTGTTCTTGTTTAATTTGACTTGCTAAAAACATACATGAACTTTATTACGTTGTAATTAACATAACTACAGGAAACTACAGGACTGAGACATTAAAGAGTTCTGCTTGTGAACAATTTCTCAGGGGAAATACAATGTTCCCTGTTGATGGTTTATTTGTGCTTAGAAATGATATTTTCCTCTAAAAAAGGAAAAGAAAGTCTGCTTAGAGATAAAGGTCAAGTATGATGCAAAAACAACCCTAAACTAAGAGAATGACAAATGTTTCGTTCCGCTTTTGTCGCGGCCATTAATCAGACAGATGGAAATTATGCAGCTTCACTCAGTTCTACCTCTTTTGAAGCAAATATCCTGGTTTCTCCTTCAGTTACCATTTGCTTTAAACGTGTGTGGCAGTGACAAAAGAAAAGGTCGGCCCTAAATTGTTTGTTTGCTCACAGAAAATCTCAAACAGCACAGAATTACTATGATCCATCTTAACACCAGTCTATGAGAGAGCCCATGAGAAGAAAACATATGGTCTTTATTGTGCTTCAGGCATGGACAAGATCCAGTGTCGTCATTCATTTAGATTTATTAAAAAACACACTACTAAAATCGATGAGTACACTTCAATAAAAAAGTAAAATGGTTTAAAGATTCACAAAAAGAAAAAAAGGATGAGCAATGAAGCTCCAACACTGACAAAAACATGTTTGCTGCCTCTGTACAATTAAGTGTTAAAAGTCTGAGTGACAGTCTTTCTGCTCTCAATAAAAAAAAGATTTTTGATGTTTACACTCTCATCACATCCGTAATAAACAGTGTAGGACTGTAAACCCCATGTGAACTCGAGTCTGACTTGTTACAAGCACAGCCTGTATGTGCATTAAACAGCCGAGTCCATCAGTCTCCAGTCTTGCTTCGAAACAACCAGGCGGGACTGAGCCGGTCATCGACCCTGTGATGGAAGAGAGAGAAAAACATGAAGAATATTCTCTGTCTGCACATGTGTAAGTGTGTGTATGTGTGTGTGTTCACAGATTGTACCTGTTGCTTCTTCATAATCTCATCTCTTGTCTTGAAGACTGGTGCATCTACCACCTCGATGCCTTCAGCCATTTCCTTCACTTTGTCCAGAAGCTGTGTGTTATACCTGCCGTGAGTGGAAAAAAACGTTATGACCCACAATTATCCAGAATATGAACCATCACACGTGGTTCATATTGATTCTGAGAGGGGACAGTGTACAGAAGAACAAGTTAAAAGTACCGGTAGATTGATGTACAGAGAATTAATAGACTGTCATTTTATTCATCATAAAATTATTTTGGGAAATGATTAATTGATTTACAGAAAATATCATTTTAATTATTAGTTGGTAAAGGCGTGCTGATTTCCTTTGTCTTACATGATAAAAGGCTGCTTCTACTACTTTTTGACATTTCAGTACCCAAACAATGAAGAAAATAATCAAAGGATTAAGTGATAATGAAAATCATTAGTTGCAGCCCTAAATCATCATTGTGTTCATTTTAAAGTAAAAACATTAGGTGGTTACATCTTGCATTCATTTACTCATTTTTATTCATACCATAAAAAAATTGTACATAAACTTTGGTGATCAGTGTTTATTTTTGAGCAGACTTTTATGATTCACTGAATCAGCAAGGATTGTTTTTTTGTAGATAGAAATCAAACAAGTCAAACAAGAAATGTCAGTGCAGAAATACCAAAACATGTTTCAGGAAGTGTCCTTACTACATAATCAGTCCACCAGAGAGCACTGACACAAATTGAATTAGATCATTATCAATGTTTGTTGTTGTTAGTCATTTATGATATCTAACAATAACAAAAATAATATCTCGACCCCGTGCGACATCAAAACTTAGCTGCAATATGTATTCAATGCATATGGACAGTATTTACTGATTTATAAAGGTTCAAATCTTTGTACTGATCCGACAGATGCAGTATCAGTTTGCAACAATGCAGCTTGTTTGTCGTTTTACGGTCGGACACAGGGGGCAGCAGAGAGCTGAGCAGAGTACAGAATGAGACGAAGAAGACTCTGCACCCGAAAGCACACTTGGACAAAAGTAGTAAAAAGTTATATAAAGAATATGTGTAACTTTTAGAAAATAAAAGGCATACGCTGTGAGGACTGAATATATCTAAAGTAAACACCACCAGCTCAATTGAAGTTAGCGTTAAGCCGCTAGCTCTAATCTCTGCAACAGTAGTTAAACAATCTGGTCTGACGGAGTTTTGAGGGCTGTGGGACACTTTTATTACCTCCAGCTCTGTAAAAAAAAGCAACATAAATATCTGTCCGATAAAGGCACAACTGTACCGTCGTGAAAACACCTCGTGTTTACGTACCGACAGCCGAGGAAGACGTTGTTAGCCCAGACCATGGACAGGGAGACCAGGTGGTCCACGTCCTCGAACTGGAAGTCGTTCACGTTCCGCAGGATAAACTCCCTCCTGGCCTGCCACTGTTTGTCACTCTCCCAGTAACCTCGAAACTTCTCCACCTGGTCGGCCAGAGCTCTGTTTTGTTGGATAAAATCTTCCACGTCGGTAGACATCTTGCTCTTTCTTCCACTGAGTCAACAAAGGCAACTTCCTGTTTGCCAAGATGGTCTCGGAAGTTGTTTTTCAGGTAAGCGTGTTCCAAACAGCGCCACACAACGGACCTGCATGAACTCACTCACTGTTTTGCTGGGAATAGTCAGTTGGATTGAAGGTCCAGTGTGTAAGATTTAGGGGCATCCATTGGCAGAATAATGCACAAATTAAATATGTTCATAAGTGTGTTCTTTCTGTTTTTGTTACCTGGCTCTATTTTGCAAGTTTCATGGCCACCATAAAATCTCAATGCATGTAAGGGAGGGTGAGGCTAGAGATATTCGTCACATTAGAACATTAATCTCAAAGTTAAGCTGCTGTTTGAGGACTTAACTTGGGTATTTATTTATTTATTTGAGTTTATTACACTTCAACAGCATTGCAAAAGTTTGACAATACTTCATTATCACTTGCTGCTCTTATTTTTTTAATTTAATTTAAATTTGAGAAACTTTATTGATCGTTGAACGTGAAATTACTTCTCTGCATTTAACCCATCCAGGCTGGCACCTGTTGGAACACACACAGGCACACGCACAGGGTCACACACTCAAATTGACAGATGCCAGATTCACTGGAGCGGTGGGCATCAATTCAAACAACACCTTTTTCATTGCATTAGCATGGCAAATTACCTTGACCTATCAAACACAGGTGGAACTGATACTTTTTGAAGGCTCTGTAGCATCTAAGTAAGCCACCTAAATGGAATACAGCCGTTATTAATGTTTTAAAATGTTGTGAAAAAGGCCTGTTTGGGTGTTGTAGTCCATTAAAATTGAAGCAGTAGCCCTTCACTGCCTTTAGCTACTGAGCAACTTTGGCTAACAGGAGAGTGCAGGTGGGCGAACACAGTTTTAGACTTCCCAGGCTCATGTTTGCCCCTCCAGCCTGATATGTCTGTGTTTCTTGCTTTGCCAAGAGATATAAAACTCACAGAGCATATAGTGTGGCGGTGAAATGTCTCACACACGCACACACACACGCACACACACACACACACAAACAAACTTTCATTTTCTGCTTTCTTCTCACTTGAGCAATGTAACACAAGTGTCTTTGCACTTGACCAGCCTGTCAGGAATATGATCAGAGAGGAACACTGAACATTTAACCTCCGGTCTATGTAAAGAGGCTCATGCTCACAGACGTGTGCACACAAACACACCACACACACACACACACACACACACACACACACACACACACACACACACACACACACACACAGTGTATCCTTTAGTTCTCTCCACAGATATCTGCAAAACCATGCAAGATTCACACACACACACACACACACACACACACACACACACACACACAAAGACACACACAGCAGAACAAGGGATTTGGGGCTTGTTTTGACATGAAGTCATTTATATGCAGAGGGATTCCAGAGAAAGGCAAGCCAACATGAAGTCAGACAGATGGACAGATAGACAGACAGACCAGCTCACAGCTCTGTCGTAGGTTTTGTTTCCACAGCAGAGTAAAAACTGATTTAAAGGACTAGTGTGCAAGACTTAGTGAGTAGCATCTAGTGATGTAGTTGCAGAATGTAAACCCCCTCATTTCACCCTCTAAACTACAGTGGCGAGACACGAAATGACACATTAAAAAAACACAAAAGGCTCTATCTAGAGCCACTGTTTAGTTTGTCCATTCTGGGCTACTGTAGGAACATGGCAGACCCCATGGAAGTGAACCCTGTAGATATAAACAACAACAAACAATTCTGGTTACACACTAATAAAAACATAATTATGCATATTATATTCCATTTCTGTCACATTCTGTAAAGACAGACCCCTAAATCTGACACTCCTTTAACTGTAAATTACTTTTCAAAACCGACTATTAACTTAACAGCCGGATACATTCAGGAAGAATTAAATAAAGAGCTTGGGCTTTGGGATTTTTTGTGAACTCAAACTAAATTAAACAAATTAAATATTAAGTTTCATAACCTGTTATTAAATAAGCAAGATGAGAATGTTAAAGAAATCTCTTAAAGAACAGCTGAAATTCAGTTTCACAGCAGCTGTGAAGGAACAGTGGAGACACAGCCAAAGAAAGAGTGAACAGGTTGGAACAACAGTCAAACATGCAGAGATGAAGTAATGTCTGTGCAGATCCAGACAGGAGTTTCTTTAATGTGTGACAGGTTCAGTGAAGATTGAGAACATTGATGCGAGCTGATAAAAAAGGACTGTCTTACCTTGAGAACTATACTCCATTCATTCTCCACATGATGCAGAGCTAAACAAGTGCAGCGACAACTGAGCACTACAACCATATACCAGTTTGAGCTGAATTTGAGGGGGGGTCAAATCTGTACATGTTGATGATGATGTCTTCGACCTTCGACCTTCGACCTTTAAACTTTTAAATAAATGCAAAGGTGATAAGTGTGTGTGGGTGTTACCTTTTCTCTTCAGAGGTTCCTCTAGGTTAACAACAAATTCAGTTTGGAATGAGAGAAATAAATGCACTTAATGATGAATGAGTGTTCACATCTTTCTATGAGTGTTTCTGTTGGCTTTATTTTAGGAATAACCAAATTGAAAAATGCCATTGGTTTTTTAACATTTCCCTCTCTGCCGTTTAAATGCCTCACACATGTTTCAGCTTCATCCTGTTTTCCATGGAGAGCTGAACATTGTAATTCCATTTCCATGCAGTGTCAGTTTACTTTAAGTGGTTACAAAACTTCCCAACAGGCTGTACTCCCCTGATTCTCTGAATCAAGTGTTTTACTAACACACCACAGAGAGGAGAGACATGAACAAACTCACTTAACACGGGAACTCGATGCTGTCTGAATCTTTCCCCTGCACACTGAACTTGTATGCATGCACACAACCTCTGTGTGCCTAACAACACAATATCTTTCTTAGGCACATGTTCTAACTAAGCTCTGAATCATCTAAGCCTGTTTCTGTCAGAAGTGTGGCCCCTTAACTGTTGTCTCCTCAGACGTTTTCTTCCCCCATGAGCCAGTACTTGAAAGACATGAAAACATACATTCACCTCCTCTCAAATTCCCCCAGAAAAACCACCAGTGGCACTTCTGAGTATGTTATATTTTGGGCACCTTCCAAGTCATACAAGTCACCGCTTTATTGAGTGAACTAACCCATTAAGTTTATGGCCTCACTCTCCTCCTCTCGCTCAGCCTGAAATATACACTGATGCTGAAATAATACACTGCGTTCCAGCCAGCTCTGGCAGACAGCCGTTCTTGATGAGTCACCTAATGCATGCTTACTCAGGAGAAAACTATAATTGGGAAACACGCAGACAACAGGTAGCCCTTTCAGCCGGAGTCCTGGGGGAGTGCCAACACGAAGGGATTAACCCACTCTGTAAAGTGTCTGTGGGTATCAAGGTTACAGCGAGGAGAATGGGACAGGCATGAAACAAGGTTGTTATAGATCATTCTGAACCTGTTTAGGGGTGTAGGAGACCATGAGATGTGTATATGAGAATGTTGCAGGGTGTAAATCACTGAGTACAGAGTTAACCTTCATTGAGGTCCTTCAAAAGCTGACGCAGACTGTTGAACATGAACAATCTCATGCTTTAGGTATTTTCTAGTAATTCTGCCATTTCCCCACAAAAAGTTACAAACTCCATCTTATTTACTTATTTGTCCTCAGTGTACATTTTGAAGGTACGCTGAGTAGTGTGCTTAGCTAAGCTTTGCTCAGAAAGACATCAGACTCCTGACTAGCTGTAGAAGTTAGACTTTTTCAGGTCCAAAGGAAGAACATTTACACCGACTGCTCCACAACCTTAACCAAGTAGTTATTTTTACCCAAACCAGGTCATCTTTGTGGCTAAACTTAACTTCAAACTGAAATTATGCTCCTGCAGAGATACACATAAACACCTAATAATCTAATGGTTTTAGAAGGCATAAAACAAACAGGGTGGTGCAATTGTTTAATTTGGGGGACTTGGTGGTTCAGATGTCAGAGGGATCAAGTAGCAGCTCCTCACAAAAGTTAAGAAATACACCTTTAAACTCCAAAGACAACGGGACAACATATTTAAATGATATTATTACTGTAACAAATAAAATAAAATACATTACATCACATTTCTTGTTCTCTTACTTCCTGTTTGCAACCACACATGGTAGATGAATACAGATATTTTCCTTGTGTTGAAATGAGCTGCTTCTTGATCAAAGCACAAGATAAGCATATGTGCGAGAAGTCTTTGTTTTTCTCTTTTTCAGCTCATACAGTGTAGCATTTCAATCTCTAGAGATGTTTCGCTATATAAAGGTCAGAAAATAAACTTTAAACTTTATGTTGCTTTTACACAACATGTCTAAAACATTCCAGCAGCAGAGGGCTAATCATTGTCAAATTGCTCAGTGGGAAATATAAACCTTTGACTGCACTGCAATAGCTTTACTTCCAGACTCAATAACATTTATGTAAATACTAATGTTAAATTATGATTATACCCTGCAGCTATTTTAGTTGTGAGCATAAGCATGTAGGAGGTAAAGCAGGAAAACTAGCTCATTAGCCACCAAGGGACTGAGCATAACAAAATACATATTTATTGTAAAATAAATAAATAAATAAAAAATTTGATTTCATATATCACCAAAACAGGAACAACATATCTGAAGCTTGTGGAAAAATGCATTGTACTATTACAATTAGGCTACACTTGACATTGCATTGACTTTAGCTTCCCACAGAGGAGGGGTGCTTCAAAACTTTAGGCTTGGGACCCAAGTGATAAATGTAGTCTGTCACCCTGGGACCCAGACTAATTAAAACTAGTGCTCTTGACATGTAGAGATGCTGGAGCAGCAGGGCCTGCCAGCTATTTCAGGTCCTGAATCCTGACCCATCGTAAAAAAAAATAGGATATATATCCGTCTATTGGCCTAATTGCACTTAACATGGATATTGGAACCACAATAGAGCATGCATCTCTTTAGTTAGAACACCCACTCTATTGTAACACCACCACACTATACTGCATCATCTCTGCATTCACATGTTGATCTTATTTGTGGTTATGAAAATCAAATGCAACCTATGTCATGGAAAAATGGTGTAATGTTGGCTGATGCTGTGCGTGTGTGGGTGTGTTGTTGTCCTTAGTGGTGATTGTGGTGGTGGGAGAGTGATCATTACTGATATTACCAGAAAGTTATACTGACATATTATATGTTATTTACTTTATGTTCCGTGAGTAACAGAAGAGGAACTAAAGGACAAAAATGTTTGAAATGATTTAACTTGACCGCAATACTTCAAACCATAATTATTATATTTGTCCTCTTCGTGCTTTGTGACACTGCTCTGTTACTGCCACTGTCTTTAAATCGAATGTAAGGGGCGCACACACTTTGGAAAGTCATGGTGCTGTTATACCATGGTCCACAAAGTAATTGTCATCTGTATTCAGTTGAATTTTTTGCGTGTGGTTTTGGGCATTGGATAAATGCTACACAGTATTATGCAGACTCACTGCATTGGTGGAAGTATTCAGATCTTTCACTGAAGTAAAAGTAGCAATATTACAATGTAAAAATACTCTGTTACACATAAAAAGTCATGCAACTCTTATTAATGTCAGAGTAGATTCATAGTCACACCAAAATGTACTTAAAGGTAGTTAAGTAGAATTATAGTTATAAAACGAAGTGCCTCAAAAACCTCAAGTAACTGTTGCTTTTCACGACTGGCTCATTGTCACATTGTCATAACTTACTGGAAAGCTTGACCACAACACCCCCATTTAAGTTATTAATAACAACTGTGCTTTCCGTACTATGACAAGTCAAAATGTTGTTGTGCTGTATGTGACGCAAAGTTATGAGTAATAAGGACCATGAATAATATTGTTTCATTGATATCACGCTGGATAAAAGGCATTGCTGTAAGCAGCCACATTGGAACAAGGTTATATTGTCAAAGCTATTATCAGTACTAAATTTGACAATTTTATACTGCAAGAACAGGATAGGCTCCAGCCCCCTGCGACCCTGATAACAGTTACAGAAAATGGATGGATGGATACTGCAAGAACATGAACCAAGAATCAAATAATTGGGTACATCTGTTCAAATTACTATTTTGTGCACCTTTAACATCCTGTTAGGAGCACATCGAACCAATCCCTTCAAAACTTCACTGCACAGGTTGCTCCTCATGCACAGTGGACACTCAAGACAGAGTTAAGCAAATTATCATTTAGCTTGTTAATGTCTGTAGTAAAATTATTGTCCATCTATATGTTGATGCTGCTTGTGAAACATTGTCAGTTAAAACTTCAGCTCGAAATAACTTTAAAAATACGAATAGAACAGAATAGAATAGCATAAACAGCCAACAATAACCTTCTTCACGGCAACATATGGAGTAGGCTGGTGGTAGCTAATCTAAGGTTAACTTAAAAACTTTAGCCTTACTTTAGCTAAACGACAATGTAAATGGCTAGCTAAGAACTATTAATGGTGAATGACTACACATCCCATTCACCCATTCATACACTGACGGCATTGGCTGCCATGCAAGGTACCAACAGCTAGGAGCTAATTCACACACATTTACATTCACTAATCATTTGAACTCATGCACAGCCTTTGGGAATAATTATATATCTTTCCCATGCAGACTGCAGGAACCGGGGATCGAACCACAGGTCTTCTGGTGAGTGGAGGACCCTCTCAGCCTCCTGATGAGTCCTGATGGCAACATGATCCAAATTAAAACAAGTGCTGAAAAGTGCCTACTGTAAGTATTGTCGTGAAGTACTGTTTTCGTAGTTACAAGTTAGAGAGTTTACTTTTTTGTGTAATAGCTTATTACGGCATTCACTTAAGTAATGCAAAAGACCTTAATACTCCTTCAACCATTGCTTAATATCTTCATATAGCTGACACACTTGCAAGGTTAAATGTTGTAGCTGTAACTGCATACACTATAACTCACACACATATAGCATTAAGTGTTTAGGTGATACTGTGTCCTATTCGACTTCTACAAATACAAACTTGTTCCCCCAGGAACTGATAAAAATGAATGGATACTCCCCAACAGTGGCAACCTCAGCACAAAAATACAACACAAATTGATCGAGGGAGGTTTGAGCCACCCTGCAAAAATACTCATGGGAGAAGTCCGCTGCCAAGATTATTGGATATTTCTGGTATGTAGACGACATTTGTCCTTTTTTAACTGTTTTATTTTGCCTGTATAGAACAGAACAGAGAGTGATAAACCAGAAAGAATAAAAAGATGGAGAATACTTACAGAATACAGAATCTAAGATTATATCATTCAGAGATATTGTGTTAACATGATGAGGACCTTAATTATTATTTGACTTAAAATGTGAACTATTTGTTGAGACTCACTCTCAGATAGGTGTTGACTCACCTTTAGGCTATAGTTTGTGATGGTGTTGTCTTATAAATACAGTCCATGTACCGTATCGGCTGGTAGCAATAGACTCATTAGTTATTAATATTAATGTGTTAATGTGGTAAATGTAGCACCTTTAACTGTGCATCGATAACAATCGTAAATGCTCTGCAGCTGTAAACCCCACCCATCTGGTGCATCCAGCAGATTAAACAAACTACAATTACTCTTTGACCCAGATCTGGGTGGATCTGCTTCCTGAATAAACATTGTGTGCATCTCATCAGACAGGAAATTGAATTACCTCACATTAAAAACGACCATGGAGAGGGTCACAGGCTGTTTCCTCAGGGGACACTACCTACCTGCGTTATGTGCGGAGGAGAGGGAGGGGAGGACAAACTGTGGGATGCTGCTGTTGCATTTGAATGTGTGCCAGAGAAATCCCTCCTCTGTGTCCTTCACCGCCTCATTTCACTTTGTGCAAAACAGCATCACACCCTCCCCCCCCCCCCCCCCTCTCTCTCTCTCTCTCTCTCTCTCTCTCTCTGTCTCCCTCCCCCACCATCTCTCCACTTTCTGAGTGACACCTGATACAGCTGATATGAGCATTCGTGCACCTGACATCCTTCCCTGTGCGTTCAGTGGTTTTGTGTAAGTGCGAGTGCACCTGCAGGTCTGTGCGTTTGATACAAGCAGAATCGCCCCATTTGTTCATCCAAATGACCTTAATTTCAGTGTGCCTCCTGGCTCTGCATCTCTGAGTATTGACTAGACATTTTTAGATTAAAAAAAAAAAAAATTACAACAGTTGACACGATCTGCTGTCTGTCTGTGCACAGAGTTAAAAGTTGCACATGGTGGCTGAGATGGGGAGTTTGCATGTTTGTGAAAACTGAAATGCGCTCTGCAAACGTCACACTACGGAGAAAGTAGAAGAAAATGTAGTCCTGCTTGATAACAAGCAGAGGACAGTGATTTAGAGACAGTGGATGGTAGTAGATTACGCATTGATCAAACACCCTCCACCCCTTTAAATATAGATTTTAGAGAAAATGTGAAGGAAGGTAATTTACTTGCCAACCATTCCCTTTGGATCACAGTGAGCAAATCAATCACTGGTGGAGAGATATTATCACTTACAGTGAAGTGCAACTACAGGCCTTCACTTTGAACTGAAGCTCCGGCTGCCAATTATTTTGACAGCAGTTATTAAGCATTGCCTTTAAAAAAAAGACAGATGAGAGATTGAAATTGAAATCTATAAATTCTCCTGCATAGTCACGTCAGTGATAGGAAATTGTCTACTTTTGGTGTACTACATCATTTAGCTGATTTTAAGCACTCCACAGTTGTAAAAACTTTAGACAATGTGCAGATATCTCTCAAATATATTCACTTATGATTTATTTTATACAATTTAAAATAACATCTTTGAAAGCTGTTGTACTCTACATTACATGATTGAGTCCTCAAGTAATAAATAAGATAATAATCACTGGTCAGAAATCATTTTATCTCTTATTTCATCCCTTTCTGCCACAAACTAAGTCTCCCTGTCAGAGAGCTGGCAGGTGAAGGTTCAATCCCCGTCCTCTCCTCTCCGAGGCGCAGTAATCTAGCATTTCTCAGAGTAGGAAGTGCTGCTTGCGGTAACAGTGAATTGAAAGTACGCCATAAATATGGCGCCAAAAGAGTTTTCAAGCTGATGATAAGAGCTGATTTTTCCCCCCTCTGTGTTGTCTTTTTTTTCTCTCTCTCTCTCTCTGGGGGTGGAGGGGAGAGGTTGCAAGACAGGACCCGCTGTGCATTTGTGCTGAGCGGTGTGTGTGTGTGCACGTACACTGGGGGTATAGAGGAGTGGAAAGCAAAGGCAAGGCAAGCAAGTGAAGACGGGAGGAGAGGAGCCTGCTGGATGTTTTATTTTTGAAGGAGGAACGTTGCGAAACTGGCTTGCAATCTTTTCTGACTCATCGTTTGGAAATAAAGCATCCTTTTCTTTTTTTTTTTTCTTCTTCTTTTCTTTTTCAACCCCTCCTCCTCCTCCTCTTGCTTCTCCGTCCCCCTCCTCCCGTACCGCTGGCACCGGAGAGGAAAACACAGTAGGATTTTGACACCACGTTTGGGCAGCTTTTGCAAAATGCGACATGCTTTCCTGTGAGCGGTATGTTGTGCGCACCTCGCAGCCTGCTAAACCGTGAACAGCAGCAGGACCAGCGGCGGCACTACCACTGTGTGTTTGTTGTTGTTGACTTATAACGGCTGCAACTCCGCCTCGGCTGCCACTTTTTTTTTTTTTTTTGGGGGTGGGGGGTGGGGGGGGGGGGATTTTATTTCGGATTTTGGACTCGGTCGCCGGTCTCTTTGCGGGGAGCTGACGCGCTGTCAACACGCACCGTGAGGGGAAGGGAAAGGGAGGGGAAGGGACAGTCCTGTCACCCAACGTGGATCCAGAGTCGGGGCTGTTTAGCAGCGCTGCTAGCAGCCTTGCCAGGGCACGGAGTGGGCAAATTGAACTAGTGCTAAACCCTCTACTGTAAAACTACATGTGCCTGGCTCCCAATGATCTCCTAATCTCTGGGAATCGCCCGCCGTCCAGGACTGAGGACGTCTCTGCACCCGAAGCTGACTGCGATCAAGGTAAATAAAAAAAAAATAAAAAAAAATACAAACACCACTAATATACGGATGGAAAAGGTGAAACGTTAAAGTGGGAGTGTTGCAGGACCTCTCAAGTCCACTTTGCTGCTACTGCTGCTGCTGCTGCAAGTGCTATATTAGTGCTAGGTTAGCAGCAGGGCAGCAGCTCTGTACGCACTTTTGCAGCGGGCTTGTCAGTCACAGTCAGCGGCACTGTTTGTTAGCCTGAGCGGTGCATGTGGGTCAAGGAGGGGGTACGTGTTTTATGTGGCGCAGCGAAAATGGGAGACAAATGAAGCCAGACCCCTTGTGTGTATATGTGTATATGTGTGTGTGTGTGTGTGTGTGCACAACACAGATGAAATGAACCGGGTAAACTTAAGCCATATTGCGCTGCAAACGTAACGTGAACGCGCCCCCGGTGGGAATCAAGTGTGCGAGCGGAGCGGGTAGTTGGAGAGTGTCCAAGTGTGGTTATTTTTTGCGCGTAATTGCAACAAATAGGGTCATTTGCAGCAGTGTGGCGAGGAATGTGAGCTGTAAGTTGCAGAAGAATGTGCAAAATAGCAAAGATGTATGTATAGCCATATTTATATATGAGATGAAGTTGTGATGGTTGTGTGAGGAGCAGCAGGTTCTGGGTGCAGGAGTAGTGGCACCAGTCTCTGGAGGATATGCAGGTTCCTTCACTCCTTTTTAGTAAAGAGGGGAGGAGGGGTAGACCAGGGGGAGCAGCACTGGTTTTTTAGGAAGGCTGAGCACGCAACCACACACATACACACATCAAGGAATTAGAGCAACTCCTCTCTGCCTCCTTCACCCTCTCCTCCTCCTCCTCCTCCTCCTCCTCCTCCTCCTCCTGCTCTCTGCTGTGCAGATCTAGCTGGCTTTAGATGAAGGGGGGGAGTGGCTGTTGTTTACCTCCTCAAAGTCAGAGCCCTGTCTGGATGGAGTGTGGCTGTAGCATCCTTTTACGTGAAGAAGAAGAAAAGCAACAACAACAACAACAACAACAAGGACTTGACATGTGGATGCTGATGCTGATGCTGGGAGTCAGATGGGGTGTAAGTGGGGCATTTGCCTCCGCCGTGACTTCCAGCGTCGGAGGCAAATAAAGAATATTATGTCTGCATATTAGTGCTGATCACTAATGAATGGAGCAATATTTTTGATGGCACATGTGAAGCTGAACTGGCTCTAGCCTTGAATCAATTAAGCCGAGATCGTCGGGGGACCTGTTAAATGTTCCCAGTTTTGACAGCAGCCCCCCCATTCCCCTTACCCCAGTCCTCTTTTCCCACCATCACACACACACACACATCATCTTCATCATCATCTTCATCATCATCATCATCACTATCACCACACACAAGCATGAATTTTGCACACATACCTCTTGT